>OX336388.2:180138714-181338714 GCA_946902985.2 Meconema thalassinum
GACAAATAGCCTAATCAGAAACAATATTAATCATAATGGTAATAATAATGATGAACTTGAGTAATCTGATGCGTAGCACAAACAAATCAGCCCAATCCTGACACTAACGCTTTGGTTAGTGCCAACAAGCTAACTGCTGAATTAACTCTGTTTGAGGGAATTTAGTTTTCTTTTGTTGGTATAAAGCCTCGCCTTTGCAGGGCTCTGCACACTCCCTATTAGCTGTCGTTCGCCTGCATTAGACTATGGAGCCTGGTAACCAGGCACAGAAGTTGCTACCACTGGAAGTCGTACGATTATTATTCTGTGGTTTCCAGAACAAATGGTACATTCTAACAAGTCACTCATTCAACATGGTTAATAATTGCAAACATTTCTCAATGCGTGACAAATGTTAATACACCATACACCCCTTCACCCACTGTATCAGATATTTGCAAAATATTACTGAGAGAATGGCTTCAAATTTAAGATGCGTGTCTACCTCATCCTCTGTCGGGATATCAGCATCAGCGGTAGTTTGTCCAACTGAACCCTTTTATCTGCATAGCAGGCGTCGGGAAAGGCACCCGGCAGTCCTTTTGCCTTTTCTCCGAACGTATAGAAATGTGAATGTGTGTTATAAACACTCTACCCATCAGTTGGTGGATATTGGTCGAAAATATCCAGGCTAGCTCACCTTACTTCCTGACGTGACTAACACATATTAATACATAAATGCACTCTGTGAGCGGTCCTGAGAGCATTAAAGTCGTGCCTTGTGTCAAGGTGATGGTAACATAAAGTATACATAAAATCACGTACTACTGTATCCCTCGGGAGTTCGCCTATGCGGTGTTAACACCGCACTTGCAACTACATATGTTGCAAGACTGTACTAAGGTTGCTCAACCTTTCTGTTGTCTTTCGTATTCTTAGACAACTATCACCGATACTAGAATGCGCTAGTATGAACACGCTATCAGTAGTATTTGAATTATGACGCAGTTTTCTGTACATTTCTACTCAAAAACGTATTTGCTAACAATAATCTACCTGTACAGAGACGCTTCGAAATAAGTTAGAAAGATATCCTACACTGATCTAAAATCTGCTTTTCGTATGTCAATCATAAAACAGTGTTTCTTGCTAGGAAATGTCGAAGAATATTCTAATGTGTTTGTTCTGAATTCCTTTGTGAGTATACAAATTCCTCTCGGCACGCCGGAAGGCGGAGGTAGATTTCACCGGGCAAACTTGGTGATAGGCGAAAATAGGCAAAATATGCAGGTTTTCGTAGAAGGATCAGACCTCAATTATTGCGAGAAAATATTTTATAATTGGAGCGTAATTAACTTTGTTTTTCGTAATTTTATGCATATTTTAAACATTTTAATGTTTTATGGGGACGGTAACCTTCTCGTCATTAGGGGTCAATTTTTATACTTGTGGTCACACTGTCCTTATGCAAGGTTTCGACACTGATGAGTAACTATCTAACGGTCTGTTACTTCTTCACGCAAAACTTTATCTCCCGCAGAGATTTTGGATGGTTCCTCAGATTAGGGGCTGCGACAAAGCGCTCATGAAGCCCCGTGTACTTTGGGTGTGTGTGTAGAATCTGTCTGATAAACGGTGTTAATTGTGATGGCTGTATTAGTCTGTAATTCAGGTACGGACTGCATACGGTCAATTTCAAGCAGTAGATTTTGCTACCAAATACAAACCGTCAACGACACCTAGCTGTGAACTTGGCTACTTGATGCCACCTCAACCAGCTACTCCCAACGAACGTTGGAACTTCCCCTCCAATGGAAAGCATACTGAGGGATTTTTAGCGCTCTTAGAAATTCGACGACTTCGGCCGGCTTTGAACCCGCGACCTTGGGCATAGAAGTTCCGCATGCTACCAGTTACTTCACCGAAGCCGCTTCCCACAGAGTCAGAAGGAAAACTGAATGTGATCACGAGCAATGGTGTTGTCATGGCAACCTCTGATGGCTCTTGGCATTTTCTTCTAATTCCGAAATAATTTTGGTTATCCCTTGGCGTAATGGTGGGTCATATCAAAAATTATTTCAGACAAACGTTGTAGGTAATTATTAGGGGAATATTGTCCATTTTGTACGGTTTTGGTATTGTGCCTATTAAGAGAGATATGATTAATGTTTCCAGAAAACCCCACTTTTTCTCACCTTTTTGGTCCATGATTCGTGCTATCAAAAACTCTTCAAACATACATTTTTGGGCCTTATCCGACACATTATATGAACTTTGAATGGATTCGATATTTCAAATTTTACGAGAGTTATAGCGATATTTCACTTTTCGGGAATAAAGCCCCCATTTTCACCCCCTTCGACCGATTGTGCCCATTAACGAACTCGACCGAGATTTTATAGAGATAAATATTATGTAAAACATTAAAAGTGATTGGTGGAAAATTGCGGTAGTTATCGTGTCCGCAAGGAAGTGATATTGTAACGTGTTTTTCGAGGGTATTTTACGCCACTGACATAAGTCAGTAGGAAGCCATTCAATGTTTATTTACGCGGCAAATTGTTCAGCCAAGATATGTTTCATGTAACTTATTATTAAGGTAATTTTTGGAGCGTTTTTTAAGATTATAAGTATACAGATAGGTTTTCGATGTTATAGAAAACACTACCAAGCGAATTATTACGAACAACATTATCGCGGAAAATTATATGATTACGGAATTTAACGGATTTTAGTCAGATAGGGTGTATTGTGAGAGAGATGAGTCATTGGGAATACAGCTACAGGTATATTCTTGTCGAGAAGCGTGACGAAAGCCGTGGGGCACTTCCAGCTGGCTGTATCAAGAAAAGGCGAAATGGCCTGGACCGGAAATCGACATCGTCGCGCCGAGTATATTGACCCTTATGTCGGGAGTATCGCGTGGTGGCTCAGCCAATCAGTGGAGACCGGGCGACCAGGAGACGGCTCCGGAGAGGGGATTCGACGAGTGTATATAGTGATTGTGCGCTGAGAAGGGAGGACTATTATCATTGTAAAACTTGACCGATGTGGTTCCTCGTTTGGTTGGTTCCGGTGTGATCGGACCATAACTTTATCATTTCAACAACTATATCCACAACTGACGAAGAAGATGGCGACGTCCAGAAGGCTGATGGAAGCTCTCTTAATGAACATCAAGTACGAGGGAAATGCTACGGCAATTTCCAATGGTAAGCGCGAATGACTCAGAACTACATAATCTCTCGCTTCATTGTTTCATATTCCGAATTTCAGGAACTTCTTAGCTTGGGAATAATAGTAAAATCAGTAATTCATCCGACTCCGTTTTCACGTAATTCTCTAGTGGTAATATTCAAATCGTTACGCTCCAATTTAAATTTATTATTATTATTATTATTAAAATTGCCACTACTTGTTTTTATATAATAAATTCATTTCTTATAATATGCAATCTTTGCTTTCAGTAGGTAGCATTAGATATAGACCAAATTCCTTCAGCTGATACAATTGTTAGTAGGGTTAATGATCAAATCATACCACGATCTGAGTGTGAAGATTCTTAAAGGTGTTCTGCCAGAGCTAGGTGTTGTTAAATATAAATTTAGATTTCAACATAGCGTTGAGGTCATGGCGCCCATGCGTACAACGTGTCTTAGTCAGAGTAAACATTACATTTATCACCTCAAACGTGGGACTTGTTGTGGTTTTTCCACACTCTCTCCAGTGAAACAGTTACACTTGTCACCCAACAGTGGGGACACTAGTAAAACCGTTACAATACATGTACATAAAATACTACAACTATTTGTGGGAAACGGTTCCCAGCTCATGACACACACGAGCATTAAATATAAGACTGAATTATTTATTTAAACAAAGAATCTGATTAAAATACAATATATTGAATTAAGGGGATGTGTTTCGCGGCTCGTCGGAACTCGGAATATTGCTTCTCTTCTTTTTATTCTCAGACAATGGCGCTGCGCTTGCTCCTGCGCCCCTTAGGTCCCATACTCGGCCGTCTTGATCCTCATCCGGCTCCCACATTCGGCCGTCCTGTTCCTCATCCGACCCGGATGAAGAAGATCCACCCGGCCAGGGCTTCATGAACTCCACACAGGACGATGCGATTCTTGGCCCACCATGGTCTCCCTCTCTGCCGACGTCATATGTGTCGAGTTTAACTCGAGTCACTCGAAAAGGTCCTAGACTTTTGGCTTTTAGTTTCAGATGTGGACAGATCTGAAAGCGTTTGATGACAACCGGGTCGTTGACCTGATACATCTTAGGCTCCTTACGTCGTCGGTTGGATTCAGCATGATTTTCAGATTGTGCCTTTTCTATCTGCTTTTTGCATCTTCTCTCATCTGATCTAGTTTTTCGTTGAACGAATCGATGAGTTGCCCCATACGTAGATCATTTAGGTTGTGCATTCTGACTCCTGTCAGCAGCTCCAAATGTGACATTCCGATGCTCCTCTAGAACGTAGAGTTAATAGCTCGTTGGACGGATGGTACAACCTTGTACCATTTCGTCGAATCGTTAAAGCTAAGTTTAGCGATGATCTTGGTCACAGTTGAGTTGATTATCTCGATTTGACCATTGGCTCATAACAGTCCAGCTGTGATCAAGACGTGCTTGATACCCTGCGATTTACAGTAGTCCTGGAACTAATGGGAGGAGAACGATGGCACACTGTCGGTGATCACTTGAACTGGGTTTCCAAAGTTTGTCCTCTGAAACTCCATCTTTTCAATCGTCTCGGCTGATTTGGTAGTATTCACAGGATACAGCCAGGTGAACTTCGTGAAGGCGTCTATCACACAGAAGACGTGTTCAAATCCCTTGTGTGTAGACTTAAGTGGTCCAATGTGATTCATGTGGTAGGTGTGCTAGAGCACACTCTCCTTGTACAGCGGATGTAACCAACCTTTTTTCTTGTCTGCCTTCCTGTTAACCACCGGACACTTCACATAGTTGGCTATGTTTCGTTTCACCTTGTTGGCCAAGTCTGGAATAGTATATTCCTGCTTCACGACTTGTTCGTCTTTTTACAACGTAGTGTCCTTTCTCATGTGCAGCTCTGATGATTTCATGGAGCATTGCCCGCGGGACCACCAACCTCTCGCGCCCGTCAACAAATTTAATCAGCAGTCCATCCCCGACGAAGTATTCGTAAGGTCCTATCTCCGGTATCGCTTTTATCACTGACAATCCTTCGTCTTTTCTCTGGGCGATTTTGATCCTCGCTGCAAGGCCTTCAGGGAATCCAAACATCACTGCTGGGCATCTGCTCAGGGCGTCAACATGTTTCATCCAGGTTGCAGTTCGGTGTTCGATGGTATAGTCAAACTCCTCCAAGGCCATAGACCATCTAGCTACTCGTGGAACCAGGTCCCTTTCGTGCATTGTCTTTTGGAATGCCATACAATCAGTCACGATCTTGAACGAAATTCCAAGCAAGTACACCCTATACTTTATTCATGCAGTCACCACTGCTAAGATCTCAAGCTAGTAACTGCTGTATTTTTCTTCCTGTATCGTCGTCTTTTTACTCATGTATGAGACTGGATGTAGTTTGTTGTCCTCTGGGTACTTTTGCAACAACACAGCGCCATACCCACTCTTGCTGGCGTCAGTGTGCAGCTCCGTCTCGTATTTCGGATTGTATATCTTCAACACAGGTTCTGAAGCGAGAAGACGTTTGAGCTCAACAAACGCACGTCGTTGTTCCTCGTCAATCTTCAACTCCGTCTTACCTCTCAACAGATCGCTCAGTGGTTTGACTGCAATCGAGAAATTTGGGATAAAGTATCTAAAATAGTCAGCCAATCCGAGAAAAGCTATGCAGGCAGCGATCGTCTTTGGCTCCGGGAAGTTTTGTACAACAAGTACCATCTCAGTGGCGGGTTGAATCTGTCCACGTTGAATAGTGTATCCAAGGAACTGTATCCTCCTCTTCAGAAACTGGCATTTCTCGAAGTTGATTTCCAGCCCGTACTCTGCAGCTAATTCCACCACTCGTCTCAATCGTCGGAGTGCCTCGTCGTCATCTTTCGCTGGGATGATTAAGTCATCTATATAGGTAAACACTATGTTCTCTCGGATTAACTCCCAGAGCACAACTTATATAAAGCGTTGGAAGACTGCAGATGAGTTGGTAAAAACAAATGGGACTTTGTGTGTACTGTTACTGTCCAGAACGCGTTACGAATGACAAATATCGTCGACTTCCTTCTTCGACTTCCACGTGAAAGAATCCGTTCTTGAGATCTGAGGTGCAGAACACCATAGCATCCTGTAAATTGTCCAGAAGATCCTCTATAATGTACCCATCTAATGGGGACAAGAATCGACCCCATAATATTCTAAGTAACGAAAGAAAGAGTATTTAAAGGATTTTAGTACTGTTACAAGCCAGCTAGATGGTGATATGAACTCATATAGGCGTGACTCATGAGCGATACGGCTCATAATCTGAGTTAATACACGGAACCCGTGTATGAAGTCATCAGGCTTACGTGATCAGAGAAGCGTACGCTTGACGGTGCAGTATTACAGAGGAGATTTCCATCCGTGTAGGAAGAAGTGGGATTCACCGTAGGGTGACGACTCATCGTTTCGTTGGCAACACTGTAGAAGGCCTGGCCTGGTAATGTTGCGAAATAAACGTCTGTTTCAGGAACGACGCAAAATTATTGGATTTTTGTAACGCCAATAAGGGTAACTCTGGAGATGAGAATTTATGAAAGTATAAAAACCTTTAATAATGGTATAGGACAAAAGTGATGATTGTGCACGACATAATGTGAGGAGGAGGTAGCGAGTCGCTCGGAGAGGGGGACAAAAATAAGTTACGCCTACACACTACAGGAGCACCTTTTAATTTTAATAAGTATTTTGGCACGATCGATTTTTGGAAATTGGAAATTTGAAACGTTTAGATCATGAGGAATAAGTAGATATTTTTTCACAAACGTACGACTTTTAGTCTGGCAGTTAGTTTTGAGAAGGAGTGAAACTAGACTATTTTTATAGGAATTGAATAAATAGGCAGCTAGCCCGAGGGTAATCATTCAGTCTACCAGGGGCGCGGAAGCGTACGGTACTGTTTCGCAAAAAGTCAGTCTACCAAAGGCGCCGGGGAGCGCGGTACTGTTTCGCCAAGTATTCAGTCTACAGCGGACCTCGGGAGGAGGCCGTGCTGGATCGCAACAAACATTATTCAGTCGGCAGTGAGTGCGGGGCGCATCACGCTGGATCAAACATCACTCAGTCATTATCGATCGCTGAGGCGGATCGCGCTGGCTTCAACCGATATCACCACGCTGTCAACCGAGAACCTCTGTGGGGAGGAACATATTGTCGTGCTGCGAACATTTAATAGCCAGTCTTTAGGACATGGCAAAGTATCTTACTTTCACCAAAAAGCGCATTCATCCGACAAGGGCGTTGTAAAAACCTTAGAAAACGATCAGCATTTGAATCAGTTAACGGAGAGAGTATCGAATCATCTCGACAGTAAACGAGACATCTGCATAGCATGGAAGTGCTAAATTATCCAATTGCGTTAAAGAACTGTGTAAGGGTCGGAACGTAGGATAACAGCCTAATCTTACAGTGCTTAGGAGATTAGTGCTTAAGTGACGATAGGTCAGAAATCTGAAGTTAGCGCAGTAATTCCCAAGTGAAGTAAGGGAATAGACTTCGGAAGTCGTCCAACGATTAGAATACCATAGTATTCCAGATATGAAGTTTAAACGTGGACGGAAGCAAAATCATTAATAGAGCGCGTTAGTAACAATAAGCGGCGACTCTAGGACTTATGTCGAGCATAGACATTCTGCAAGAAGATAGACTTGTAAATCGAACCAGAATAGTATCGCGCCAATATTCTAACGTAGTGCCGATCACTAAAGAAGCCGGACTAGGGTATAATTATCCAGTACCAGTCGAGGGAAGCAGCGAACGAGACTTTCAAACAACCCAACTAGGAGCTAGATCTAAGGAAGGCGACGCTAGTATCTACACCCTAGGAGGAGGAAAGAAGTAAATTCAATGTACAAAGTGTTAAACACTAGGAGTGATTTTAGTGTAAATTTTTGTGTGTGTTAGAAATATAAATATTATAGTGTTTTAAAGTGATACATGTAATTATAATTTTTATCCCTCAAGAAGAGATTAAGAGTGTATTTAACATGTGTCAAATTCATGGAGAAATAGTGTATATAACGTGTGTCATGATGTGTGCGATGATAGCTTAATAGCCCAGATTGTGGATGAAAATGTCGGTTCGTAGGGATCCTGGAGCAGGCAGCTCTGAAGGTCATGTGAGTTACCATATTTTGATTATGTGTTGTTTATGGGAGGATTCGTGCCAATGGAAATGATGAGTAAGTATTCTCATATAAAAACAGGGATGTGTGAAACAAAGTGTGTAAAATGAAATATGCAGTTTCTGAACTATAACTTAATTATGAAATTCACCAGTTAATAATTGTTAAATAAACACTCAGTGGAGTTGAATTCTTTTGAAATAAAATCATATGTGATCTAATGATATGTTAAATACTATTAAAGCAAGAAATAGAGGGTAAAAACTTCAGAAATGAATTAATTGTTGAATTATAATATTCAAGATAATGAAAGATGGAAGCCGTTAGGTTCCATGAATAATAATAAATGTTTGTTGAACTATCACGTTCTAGTTAAAGAAATATCTAGGATTAAATTAATGGTCAATGCCAGGCCAATTAAAAAGGCAAATAATGTTAAAGGACAGAGAATAAAAGATTGTTAGGAAATATATCTTACTCGAAAGGCAGCACGTAAATACTGCATGTAACAAACACTAGGGTATCGTATATAATATTTACGCTAGGATCGCTGTGATTCATGCCAGGCCGAAACTGATAGAAAGGTGTAGTTGTGCGCGATAAAGAAGAAGTGAATGTATTGGCATGAGGCAAATTTGGAAAGGGTGCTGTATTTATCTGCGTTAAGCGCAGGGGACCGTGCAGTATGCTGCCCGAAAGTCGCTAAATGAGGAGGACTGGCGTTAAATGCTCTCGCTCTTGTATTAGTGTCTCTAAGTCCTCCAAAGTTGGAAAATTGCCTAGGAAGTTGATCAAATTGAACCCTGGTTCAGTTACTTCGAAAGCCCCTTTTTTATGGTTGTACCAATCTCATACCCGCCAACGTGGATACTTCGCAATTAGTGATCTCACCTGAGCCAATATGAGCGGATATAATTGACCGCATAATTTAAATATGAAAGAAACTATTGTGTGTGCTTTTCGAGTCTAAGAAAGGAATATAACTTGTAGCCAGCCGGTTTGTGAAGGAAATCCCGTCAGAGCTTGAGGATACCACATGGCTCTGCTCATAAATCAACTTGACTGCCTTGACAGATAAGAGGGATGGTGGTAGGTCAATGCTAGCCCATGTGTTCATGCGGTCTAAGGAATTGTATACATATTGAAATGATCCGGTAATTAGCGCCGAGATACAATTATAAAGTATTCTTGATAAATATCGTTCAGGACCGTATCAACAAAGATATGTTTATTATAAGATTATAGTAAAATCCCTTGTGTTTAATAAACAACATAAATTCTATTCCCTAGTATATGGAAATCTTAAGACAATCTGGGTAGTTTGTTTTAATATGAAATATTCAGTATTTTCCAAAACTCCAGGGAGGTACGAATTCTTCCCAGCAATACAAAGTAGTAGAGTTGGAGTGAGAGAGATGAGAACTTAACATTCATGTGGACCATAATGAAATGATAATTGTTATTATCATTATGAATAATTATTGCCACAGTAAAGTAATACTCCAATAAGAGAGTAAATAGTGTTCTTGACAATGTTAATATAGTAATTATTAACACAGAGCCATGACGAGCTCATATGTGCGGTTTGAGGGAAGTACTTTATAGAAGTGAGTGTTATTTCAATGGTTTGTCAGGTTCAATGGAACCTTAATCATTGATTTTTAAGAATATTCTGAACGATTACTTGTTCATTTTGGGGCAAGTGTGAAATAATCATTCTAAATTTTGATTTCTATGTAAAATTTCATGTTTGTAGCGCCTACATTTGACTTATATTAAATAGTTTGTTAATTTGATTTTGATGTTCATTTCAAGTGTTATCCTAATGGTTTGATCCAAGATACGTGAATCATAGAGTGGGAGAATGCACCATGCGCCGGAAAACCACTGAGCTAACGGACTATGATCGCATATTAATTGCTTGCAAGGACACAATATCTGGCATGGGAAATAGATCCCTAACCACGATTGAGTTCACTGGACGAAAACCAGTACAAAGTCGCTTTTATCCATTTTTCTTTTTTACTACCGCCACTTGGCATGTATATTCTGGTTGACTCGGTTCTATGATATCTTCCTCCAGCCACGCCTCGACTTGCTCATCGACAAAATCGTTCTCAAGCCGTGCCATTCATCTGGGCTTGATAAATATCGGTTTTTCTTCTTTCAAAGTGATCTTCATCTTGACATCAGTAAATATCATCTTCCTTGGTACATATCTAGCTACCAAATCCTGGATCAGTTTCCTTTTTTCCTCACCAACGCATTTCTCGATATCCAACTCCTGTTCGTCTGCTACCCTGATCAACATCATTCGGACCAGTTTCTTGATGGTAACTCCTTGCTTGCTCAGGATGACCTCGCCCTGATCCAATAGATCGTTACCAATCACAATGTCCCACTCCATAGTATCTTCAGAAACAACATAGACGTTGGTTTGGAACTCCAGCTCGTCTACCTCAACGCCTGTTTTGAAGTAACTTTGAGGAGCAACAAAACCATTACCGAATCCTTTCAAAACAAGATCCGTGCTCTTCAATCTTGGGGAACCCATGGTCTTATAGATGTTTTGTCGCAGTAGATTATAAGGACTGCCACAGTCAATAAGTGCCTGAAGTTTCTGCTGACCCCAACTAACGTCTTTGAACTTGAGGCAGCTTTTCGTTACATCAAAAAGATTGATACCTTGAATATTCCTCTTAATGTTCTTCCTCTCTTTTTTCACTGGGATGAAATGTGGCCACACTCTTTATAGTTGAAACATATCCTGCCTTTATCCTTGGGCTCACATTCCTTTGAACTATTACCAGATCCACCGCAATTATAACATATTTCTTCACTACTCGCCTCTTTCTTCTTTGCACTGCCCCAGCACTTTCCGTCCTTCTCGTTGGCACTCTTGGCACTTCCTTGAAAATTACTGTTATTATACTTTGTACTTTTCTTTGGCAAAGATGTCACCGCCATTTCATGACTTCTAATTTTCTCCTTGAAATTTTTACTCCATAGAGAAGAAGTTTTGATCCTGAATCGTCTTCGATCCCATCAATCACGTACTGACACAGAGAAACTTGTTCAACATCACCTCTACTGGCGATTTCCTTCATCGCAAGAAAGTACTCCTGTAGAGATTCGTCACGCTTTTTTCGTTGCTGGGTTACAACTTGTGGATTTCTGCACTGCTTGCCCTCACGTCAAACTCCTCTTTCAAGGCCTTCTTCAGTGCAGTCCAGGACGCCAACTTTTCTCACCTTGAATAGAAAGCTTAGCTAAACCATCGAGTGATTTCTTAGCAAAAATAAACTTTTGCAGCTCACTCCATCCCATAAAGATTGACGTCTCCTCAACATCTGCGATCCATTTCTTCACTGGGTAAACATTCTAACTGTTAGATGCTTTCATAGCGCCCTCTACGTCGCGGAAAGACAATGAAAACTTTTCTCTATAACTTCTGTCCTGGTCTTCCTCTTCGCTCTCTTCGTCTTCTTCGTCATCATCGTCTATATTAGTTGCGAGTTCGTCCAATTTTCTCAAGTAATAACAAATGGTGTTAATCATTACCTCCTTTGTCCCAATCTCGGTGTTAAGAATCTCAGAAACGCACAATAGATCAGCCTTGGAAAATGTTTCTTGGATACATTTCTTCTTAGCTTCCACTTCAATGGAATTTTCGTCAAAATCGAATCCAAGAAACTCTCGCAGTCGCTTTCGATTCTTCCTGTCGTCTGGTATATGCTCCAAAATGAGGTTATGTAAGACATTGATTGCTTTGACCGGAGCATCACTTATGTTCTTATTTATTTTCCCTATTGCACCGAGTGTAGCCATCTTATTTGCTTACTCACGTCTATCAAGTAGTTTTCCGTCAATATCGCTTACCCAATCAAAGACAATGAAAAATTTTCTCTATACCTTCTGTCCTGGTCTTCCTCTTCGCTCTCTTCGTCTTCTTCGTCATCATCGTCTATATTAGTTGCAAGTTCGTCCAATTTTCTCAAGTAATAACAAATGGTGTTAATCATTACCTCCTTTGTCCCAATCTCGGTGTTAAGAATCTCAGAAACGCGCAATAGATCAGCCTTGGAAAATGTTTCTTCGATACATTTCTTCTTAGCTTCCACTTCAATGGAATTTTCGTCAAAATCGAATCCAAGAAACTCTCGCAGTCAAACCTGTTTAATCTCATTCACCAAACCGGTGATATTTGTAGGTGATATCGTTGAATACCGCTTCCCTTCGTTTCGCTCTGACGAGTCGCTATCGTCTTCCACCACTTCCACAATCCTCTGTCGTCGTTTAGATTCCGACCCTCGTCGTCGACACGTCACCACTAAATGTCGCTGAAACTAAGAACAAATTTTGCTAGCCTATGAATCCTCGTCGTAGATTCGCACGACCTGGGCTCACAAAATTGCCATCTTCGTAGGCAACAGCAACAAAGATGATTAGCCGTCCACTTCAGTGAAAACAGCGTCGTATTTTGCGTCGCACTTCGAGACGTAGATTTCGTCTTAACTCGCTGTTTCAGTGCATCCCGGACGAGCCCCCATTTGTGGGAAACGGTTTCCAGATCATGACACTCACGAGCATTGAATATAAGCCTGAATTATTTATTTAAACAATGAAACTGATTAAAATACAATATATTGAATTAAGGGGATATGTTTCGCTGCTCGTCTCTTCTTTTTATTCTCAGACAATGGCGCTGAGCTTACTCCTGCGCCCCCTAGATCCCCTTGATCCTCATCCGGCTCTCATATATATATTAACTTTTCAACTGACATGGTTTTGGGGTCTAGGGGATGTAAAACGCGAAGGTATGTCGAAATTTTCCGGAAGTCGAAATATGTTTCTTAACCCATAATTTAAAGGACCTAGGATAAGGTATGGGTTGGGATTCGAACCGACAGTACTCGAGAACAAAAGTGCCAATGCTAGATGTCTGGTAAAAAAAAAACGGTAGCATGGTGATGCGTATCAGGACTGTAGCTAATGCCAGAGTGAATTTGAAAGATTTCCGTACACTTTTAGCACGGAAATACGAAGAAATATAAAATGCTAAGTAGGATAAATAGAGCGGTTCTGGGACAGGGGCTAATGCGCAAGATGGCCGCCGCGCGCAACTACCCTATGTTATTCTTATGGATGGACAGTCATAGCTCGGACAGGGGCTAATGCGCAAGATGGCCGCCACGCCCTGAGACCGTCAATGACGTCACAGGGAGAGTTCAGCCGTGCAGTTGCTAAATGGTATATTTATTATTATTATCATTATTATTATTATTGTTATTAGGTAATTATTGATTGGTCATGTACAATCAAGACCAGTCTTATATTGTCCACTTTGTGGTGAAGTGGCTAGCATTTTAGCTGTTTAATCAGAGGTCTGATTTTGATTCCCGCCTCAACCAAGAAATTTAAATCTGGGCTGAGAGTTGGAATGGAGTACACTCAGCCTCATGAGGTGAAAGTAGGAAAAGGTGGGTTTCATTCCTACCTCAACCATTCTGGAAGTACTTTTTGTGGTTTCCACTTTTACTCTAGGCCAGTGGTTCTTAACAGTGGTCCGCGAGTGCCTCGGGAGTGGTCCGCGGGAGAAAAGGGTCCCCTAGCATATATGAAAAGTGGCCAATAAATGGCGATTTCTGAAACGATGTACGTTGAAAGAGAAATGTTCGAATGTATTGGCGGCGATGACTATCAGGTTTGGAATTTAAATATCTTTAAAATAAGTGTTATTGAGGAAAGGTACCACTGATCAGGTGTATTGGGTGGAGGGTGGTCTGTACATGATTCAATTTCATGCTGAGTGGTCCGCAGACATTTACGGGTTCAGAACCACCGTCTAGGCAAATGCAGGGGTATATCTTATTTTAAGGCCACGGACGCCTGTTTTCCTATCCTTAATTGCAAATACACAATATTACAAGACCGCAATAACTCAGGTTATCAGACAAATTCTACACACACACTCAAGTACACGGGGCTAAATGATCACGATGTCAAAGTCCCCACAAATGAAACAACAACAACAACTACATGTCCACCTCGTAGTGTAGCGGCTAGCATTCTTGGCTGTCACCGCTTAAGCCTGAATTTGATTCACTGCTCAGCCAAGAAATGTAATTCTGGTCTCAGAACTGGAACGGGGTACACTCAGCCTTGTGAGGCAAAACTAAGAAGAGGTGGGTTTTTATTCCTACCTCACTCATTCTAAGAGTGTTTTTCTGTGGTTTCCCACTCTTACACTCTTAAGCAAATGCCGGGATGGTATCTAACTTAAGGCTGCAGCTGCTTGCTACCCAAATCCTAACTCTATTACAAATACATACAGTAGTACAGACATTACAGTGACACAGGTTATCAGACAGCTTTCACATACACTCAAGTTCATAGGGTTACAAACGAAGAGGTATTAAGACTAATGGAAGAGAAGAGATGATTCTGGCGACTGTTAATGAAGAGAAGAGATAGGTGGGTAGGACACATACCAAGGCACCCAGGAGTAGAGGGCTTAGTTAAGGAAGGAAGGATCAAGGACAAGAACTGTAGGGGTAGACCAAGGTTAGAGTATGTTAAACAGATTGCCTCGGATGTAGAGTGTGGTAGCTATGTAGAGATGAAACGATTAACTCAGGACAGAGAGCCATGAAGAACTACATTAATCAGTCAAATGACTGAAGATGAAAACATCAATATAGAAGTTGGTATTACTTACCTCAGTAGTGCATTCGTTTTGTTGATAATCTTGTTAAGATGTTTTCAAATTTCTAACCACACGCTACTTATGAACGATTTGTCACTATTTATTTCCTTTTCAACTACAAGGGACTGACACTTAAGACACTTATAAACCCAACTATACGTGCCTGATGACCATAAAGTTGCAGAGTTTTCCATACACTTTGAACAATATATCCCAACGTTTAACCACAGGGGACTGATGACCAAGGTGCCCCATATGTACTATACACTTAAAATACACTAGTTAATAATTGTGTTATTTCTTAGCCAAGCCTATAACGAACAACACTGCTCAGTGCAGAGGTCTTGCGGAGTGAGTGGAAACCTGTTGTCAGCAGAATATGAATCTTGTTTGATAAGACATAACACTCACACATGGAAGATATCAGCTACTGTATCGCAACTCTCTGTAACTTACATTGTCATCTTGGTGTAGTGGTTAGCATTTTTGGCTGACACCAAGGAGCCCCGGGTTTGAGTCCTGGTTCTGCCAAGAAATTTAATTCTGGGCTGAGGGCTGGAACGGGATACACTCATTCTTGTGAGGCAAAAAAATGAGAGGAGCAGGGTTTGATTCCTACCTCAACCATGTAGTTTTCTGTGGTTTCACACTTCTACTCCAGGCAAATGCATGGATATATCTTAAGAAAGGCAACGACCACTTCCTTTCAATCCTCATCTAAATTACAAATACACACACAAATACAGCCAGCACAATGACACAGGTTATCAGACAACACACATACCCCCAATTCCAGTACATGGGAACTAAATGATCACGATATCAAAGCCCTTTTCAAATGAAGCAACAACAACAACTACACTTTGTGGTGTAGTGACTAGCATTCATGGCTGTCACCGCTTAAGCCTGAATTTGATTCATAGCTCTGACAAGATATGTAATTCCTGGTCTCAAGAGTGGAACCGGGTACACTCAGCCTTGTGAGGCAAAATTGAGAGGAGACGAGTTCAATTCCTACCTCACTCATTCTAAGAGTGTTTTTCTGTGGTTTCCCACACTTACACTCTTAAGCAAATGCCGGGATGGTACCTAACTTACGGCTACAGCTGCTTGCTACCCAAAACCTAACTCTATTACAAATATATACAGTAGTACAGTCATCACAGTGACACAGGTTATCAGACAGCTTTTACATACTCTCAAATTCGTAGGGTTACAAACAAAGACGTATTAAGACTAGTGGGAGAAGAGAGATGTTTCTGGCGACTGCTAATGAAGAGAAGAGATAGGTTGGTAGGACACATACTAAGACACCCAGGAATAGCAAGCTTAGATATGGAAGGAAGGGGTCACGGGCAAGAACTGTAGGGGTAGACAAAGTTTAGAATATGTTAAACAGATTGCCGTGGAAGTAGGGTATGGTAGCTATATAGGGATGAAATGATTAGCTCATCAATCAGTCAAAAGACTGAAGATGAAAACATCAATATAGTATTTGGTATTACTTACCTCAGTAATGCATATGATTTGTTGATAATCTTGTTAAGATGTTTTCAAATTTCTAACCACACGCTACTCATGAACTATATGCCACTATTTTTTTCCTATTCAACTACAAGGGACTGATGATCATAGTGCCTCAACCACTTATCGTGATTGATACACTCTCAACTACACGGGTCTGATGACCATGGTGTTTCAACACACTAACGTGAAAGATACATTCTCAACTACGCTGGGCTGATGACCATGGTGTCTCAACCCACTACCTTGAAAGATACACTCTCAACTATAATGGGCTGGTGACCATGGTGTCTCAACCCACTAACGTGAAAGATACACTCCCAACGACACGGGGCTGATGACCATGGTGTCTCAGCACACATACATGCAATAATGCATGATTGATGATTGGATTTTGTTACAATTTTAAACAATTCACTATGTGGGTTGAAAGGCTACTGCTCTCCCCAGCGAACTGTGGGAGCTTGAAAGATGCAAGTACGTAGAAATTTGATAGCCTACATTGCATGTTATCATTGAGGCTGAAGGCTTTGTTCTTGGCTCCTAGAGTGACTTTTATATGCATTTTGAATACAGAATTTAACCTTGGTTGTCTTTAAAAATTGTTTTTGTGGTTTCCCACTTCTACTCTAGGCAAAGGTCGGAATGGTTCCTAAATTAAGGCAAGGGCTGTCTCCTTTCCAATCCTTACCTGAATAACTAATACACACACTCCTACAGACACCACAATAACGCAGATTATCGCATACATTTTGCATACACCCAAGTACAAGGGTATACAAGACTACGATGTCTAAGCCCTTCAAAACAACAACAACATCAACAATAACGTAACATGAGACTGAACGAGGTAGACTTTAAGAAGAGTCCATCTCATTGTGCTGTGGAAAGCATTCTTGGTCGTCACCGTGGATGCCTGGGTTCGATTTCCGGCTCTGCCAAGAAATTTAATTTTGGTCTACACTAGGCTTTGTAAGGAAAAACTGAGAAGAGGTGGGGTTGAATTCCCAGCTCACCTATCCTGGAAGAGGTTTTCCATGGTTTCCCACTTGTACTTTAGGTAAATACCGGGGATGAATCCTAATTTAAGTGTATGCATGCATCCTTCCCAATCCTCATCTAATTACAAATTCATACACTACTGCAGCCCTACAATAACACGGGCTATCACACAAATCCTATACTCCACGATGTCTAAACGCTCAAATGAAATGCATATGTACTTTGAATTGGCAGATGAAAAACTAAAGGAAATAGGAGACTTTTTGCTACTTAGGAAGCAAAATAACTAGTGATGGACGAAGCAAAGAGGATATACTATGAATTGCAGCCAATGGCCATAGCTGGGCATTTTTTATTTAACCCCAGATGTCTCCCAAAAAGTTCAATTTCATGTACGTCCAACTTTGGTTACCAAATGCTACTGTCACTAACTCTAAATGGCGAACGTTGGAACATAATAGAGCGTTACTAATTAACCAAAATAGCCTATAA
Organism: Meconema thalassinum; assembly: GCA_946902985.2. Lineage (NCBI taxonomy): Eukaryota > Metazoa > Arthropoda > Insecta > Orthoptera > Tettigoniidae > Meconema > Meconema thalassinum. The sequence goes on from OX336388.2 coordinate 180,156,757, forward strand.
ATTTTACTAAACACTACCAATTGCAGTGCTAGGTTCTTTTTCGTGGAACAAATGTAGGAATGCATACTAAAGGAATTAGCGCTTTTAAAAATCCGACGACTTTGTCCAGGTTTGAACCCGTTATCTTGAGCATAGCTATTAACTACACCACCGAAGCTACTACATGGATATAGGTAATCAAGCAAATTCCAGAAACATTAAGTACATGGGTTTTAAATAGTCGCAATATTGGATAAGCCCTAAAGTGTGACCCTGTGGCTAATTGGTTAGCATGGTAGACTTTGACCATAAGGGATTTAGCTTTCACTCCTAGGATTTAAATTTGTTACGGAAATAGGAAACATAATTATGGAAAGAATGGTTGAGGCTAAGAACTGCAGTGTAGTTCAAGGTTCGAATACGCTAAACAGATTGTCTTAGATGTAGCTTAAATTAGCTTGAGCAGGGAGTAACTACCAACCATGTAAAGAAAATTGAGACGTGATAAACTCATTTCTACCTCAGTCATATTGTTTCATGGTTTTACCACTTTTATTTAAGGCAAATGCATGGATGATTCTTAACTTAAGGTTATGACTGCCTCCTTCCCAATCCTCACTTAAGTTTAAAAAAAATAAACATTGCATGCATTTATCCTCTATCAGTTTCTTAGAAAAAGGAACATAAAGTAAACAAAATTAACATTCTCTAGCAGGTAAACAAATTATTCACGAACTAGAAGCTAAATAATTACAATTTTTCAGATTTTCACGTTCCGTCTTACCTTAATGAGTGAATATGCTAAAATTACCAAGCCAAGCTCTGTGGTGACTGTTCAAATGACACCACCGGGCAGCTGAAGCCTAGTATTCTCTGGTATTGATGTATAATTTATTTTAAATCGTTTACATTTAAGCCTTGAAAATTAATTTTTAACCAAGTACTGCACAGCTATTGCTCTGAAAGTGCCGCATCCACTTTCACTTCAATACTTTCATACCCATTATATTCTCAATTTTTTCACTTAGGTAAATTTAATTTGTGTTTGGTAAAGTTTAGCTTCATACAGTACGTTGTATGTTTAGTTTTTTGTTTATTTACTTTCCTGGCAGTGTTGTTTTTTTTTAACAGAAATATATATGAAACGTAAATTCTTTGGCAATAGACATGCTGTAAATATAATATAGACAGTGAACAGTGATTCTTTTCTGCAGTCACTTGTTAGTGTTGATTCAAACCGAACTTCTCCAAGTGGTATTTCTGAAAATAGTCCATAGCCATCAACTGCATCCAAAAGAAAACATTCTAAAGATCAATTTCATGATATGAATAGTATTGAGTTTATATCACATTCTAATGTTGGCAATGTAATTATAGGCTTAAAAGTTCTGTCAGATTTTATACAAACACATTGTGTAAAATTTGTAAAATGAGTGATAGTTTATCAGTTGTGAAGGATGTTTGTGTATGGAAAGGTGTCCTCCAAGTAAATTTTTAGACCTTCAAAATAGGGGTAATAGAGGCAGTAATTACATTTAATGATGGTGTCATTTCAAGGAATCATATATTAATGGAAATGGGTGTGAGAGTTAGGAAAAACTGTCTAGAGTAATTGAAGTCCATCGACCAGAAGTGTATATATTAAGATGAAAGAGCTGCTGAGGTCATGCTAAATGAATTAAGAATCAAGATGAGGTTCATAAGGAAGTATATAAAGGGATGGGATGAATCCCAGGATGATTATTCTCCTGGGATGTACTGAGATAAGACTCCAGACTCTGTCATAATGTTTTTTGAGATTTTCTCAAAAACAATATTTTTTTAAACATATGTTCCTTTTTCTCAAAACTTCGTAAGACTATCAAGCTGATATTTTGTATACACAGTATAACCATGCCATTGAGGATTGATGACTAGGATTATTCCAATTGATCCAGTAGTTTCTGAGAAACATTAATAAGTAGCACCAAATTTTCATGAAAAATTAAACTTTTTTTTACAAATTTCAAAAAATCATAGACAAGAACTTGTTTAACATAGAGTTCAGATTCTAGTCATCAAAATAGACCAGGGTAATTAGATTATCTGTGTAAAATTAAATCCACACATAGCCATTAGTTTCTGAAAAAGAGGTACATGAATTTAGGCATTAGTTGAAAATGAAAATCCACAGCCTGCTTCCAGTCTCCGACCGGGTCAGGAATGGAATGAATGAAGCCCCCATCTAGCGGCGAGGATATGAACTGTGCCGGCTGCCGAGGCCTGACGCACTCCTCTGGGGCAATGATTAAATGAATGACAGATGAAATGAAATGATAGTGGAGATTGTGGTTGGAATGAAATTTTGACAGGGAAAACCGGAGTACCCGGAGAAAAACCAGTCTGCCTCCGTTTTGTCCAGCACAGATCTCACATGGAGTCACCGGGATTTGAACCACGGACCCAGCGGTGAGAGGCCGGCGTGCTGCCGCCTAAGCCACGGAGGCTTCTATTTAGGCATTAGTTGCATTTTGAAAAATATTTTTCAGTGCATTATTACTGCCCTTATAACAATACTGTTCGACTGTGATCAATTTAGATTACCGTGTATACCCATATGTCTATTTTAAGCAAATGACACATATTTCAAAATACGAACTTGAAAATGTTCTGAAATATTGAGATATTTGTAACGTTTCACACTACACGGTTACCGTAATTATTGGGCATCAAAAGGGATAAGCAGACTCTCATCAAATCTTAACCCTTGTGGTGTCAAGCAATTAATTAATGCCCCTTCACAATACATTTTGCAACGCACATGGTACATGAAGAAGGTTAAGGGTCAATATGTGCGCCTTGAAACCCCCTTTGATAGCAAAATTGGCTTAGCATATGCTACATTCGAATAGTACCTATCGCTATGGGTTCACACTGGTGTCTTCAAAGGTTTTCTGTTAACAAATTATGGCTTTTGCAGCTATGCATTACATCTGTGCTTACAAATACCTTTCCTTCAAATGTCCCTTATAAGTAAATTTGGCTTCGCATATGCTACACAGGTATGGGTAAAGGTGTATCTTCAAAAGTCCAAACAAATTTGGTTTGGCATATGCTACTTGGTATTCTCACTACTACGGTTTAAGTTGTGTTTCCTCAAAGCATTATAGGGCATATTTAGCTCCACATGTGCTACGCGAAAGTGGCGTCTCCCCAGTATGGATTAACATGTGGTTCTTCAAATGACCTTTGCGACGAAATTTGGCTCCGCATGTGCTACATGAATAACGCTTCTCACCAGTATGGATTAACATGTGTGTGTGTAAATTCGCTTTCATACTAAATTTGGCACCGCATGTGCTACATGAGAATCGCCTCTCCCCAGTATGGGTTAACATGTGTGTCTTCAAAGCACCTTTCACACTAAATTTGGCTTCGCATATGGAACACGAGAATGCCTTCTCCCCAGTATGGGTTAACATGTGTGTCTTCAAAGCACCTTTCACAATAAATTTGGCTTCGCATATGGAACACGAGAATGGCTTCTCCCCAGTATGGGTTAACATGTGTCTTCAAAGCACCTTTCTGACTAAATTTGGTTTCGCATATGGAACACGAGAATGGCTTCTCCCCAGTATGAATTGAAACGTGTGTCATCAAATATCTTTTCAGACTAAATTTGGCTCCGCATGTCCTACACGAGTGTGGCTTCTCCCCACTATGGGTTAACAAGTGGTCCTTCATAGGACCTTTCCGACTAAATTTGGCTCCGCATGTGCTACACAAATAACGCTTCTCACCAGTATGGGTTAACATGTGAGTCTTCAAATGACCTTTCTGCCTAAATTTGGCTTTGCATGTGCTACACGAGTAACGCTTCTCACCACTATGGGTTAGCAGGGTAGTCTTCACATTTTGTTGATTTGTAATATTTCTGTCAGATACAGTGCTACTATTCCATCCTCTAGTATTACATAATGCGTATATCTTCCTTGCAGCAGGATTCGAGATATCAGGACATCCCAGCCTGAAATCATCGGTATTAATACAGTGCAGTTCGCTCATAATTATGTAGAATTATCTGAGAATAGTCAATAAAACGTCCAAAATCCAGACATCAAACTTTTGAAATGATAACTGGACCAAAATTCATCAATATCACTACCAGGAATACTGTCCTTGTCTAATACCTGGAACTGATATCGTTTTTAATATTCAATGCTATGTATTCATACAGTCTGAATATTTTCAAATTACTTATATACTATGCAAACAAAATGGTGCGTCACATCAGAGCATTTGGATTCATAGGTTTCCTTGATAAATATGAAATCCATATCTATTTTAAAAGCACCGATTATACATGGAAATGGCAAAGTATTTCTAGGAACATGCTGTTTGCCAAAAGTCAACTTTGTCCTAGATCAGTTAAATAATTGAAATTATTGAATGGTTACGGAAATTGTGTGCTAATTCATACTAGCAGTGAAAGTGTTCAACTTATTTCACACCACATTGGCCGCCTTAACATCATGGATGTACAGGGATATGACTATTTAATAGAATCTGGATAACTGAAATCCATCTGACTTATGAAGTACGTGCTCGTACAGGTGACAGAATAATCCATATTATATTCCCTATAGAATCGCCATGGATTAAGGTGGAAATTTTGGATATGCAAATCATGTGATTTCGAAACCAGATGGGCTATTATGCTTTGGTCTTGAATAAATCGCGGATGAATTGTTTCTTAGATCTACATAAATAGTGTGGAGGTGAGTGATTAGCTTTAGGTCCAAGAAAATATCAGATACTATATATAACGGTGGTTTGTTATAACATACTGAAAGTGGTAACTCTTTAACATTAACCACTCCATATAGCGAACATTTATCCTACTCTTGGCTCACTACAATGTGACTCCCGCCTAACGACGTACTGTAGCTGGGAACATAAAATAAGCAATTATCCCCCCAACGATTCAATTTCTCGACTTCCTATTTACACGTCAACAAATTCACACTTTGTACACTGTTGTTCTAAATTGATAATCGATATGTTATATTCTATGTTTCAAAATATCTGACTTAAAAATCTAAGAGGTTTGTTAAACCTGGCACAATATCCTAAAAGTGATGAAATAGAGTAAGAGATTTCACTTCTTGAACAAATCGATGCATTTGCATAAATAAATCCGTATACGCGCGTACAAGATTGGCTGAGCTTTTGCATGGGCGACGTATAGGTTGAGTGACGTCACTCATTCTTGAGGTTACCATTCAATTCCCGCAGAATCTACACACCCTACATCCGAAGGAATTCGTTCAAAATAAACTATCTTGGTTATCCCCTAGACCCGTCCTTCCATAACAACTGTAAGGTTTCAATTTCAGTTGCCTTAGTATGTGCGATTCCAAGCTATCCCATTTATTCGTAACCATTCGTCATATTCATTTACCCTCCCCCACTTGTCTTAATACGCTTCATTAAGTAGAATATTTAATCCTTTAATTATCACTATTTTCTACAACACCACAATCAAATATTACTATTTTTTATATATTCTGCAGCAAAAACCATCCAAGTTTCGCATCCATATATCGCCAAGCTCCAGGCAATGGCTTCAAAAATGACTTTTTAATTCCTAGATCTATATATCATTTAAACAGATGTCAACCCAATCTGCATATCTTATTTGCTTCGTCCATTCTGTGCCCAAGTTGGAGTCACCAACGTCTCTTAGTGATTCAACAGTCAATTGATTTCAATATCCTTATTTTAAATCTTCCTGCTGCATTCCGTTTATTCTATTTCAAATACAACGATTTTATTATGAAATATTTCCTCAACACCTAGTACACACCGTTTAGAAACATGATGAAATCCTCTGGTGATGAGGCTAAGATGACATTGTCGTTAGTAAGTCACCGAGTCGAAATTACTATATCTTCGTCCTCAATTTAACTTTAAATTTCTTTGGCATTTCCTTCGTTACTTGCCATATCTATAGATTGAATAGTACGAATGATAAAACGCAGTCTTACCTGATATCATTCTAAATACCAGTCTCTCTATCTCTCATGTCTATCGAATTTAATAAGCACCAGCTGGTTTTAGACAAACTCATAATCCTGAATTGTATTGCGAAACTTTTCAAACTGTCAACTAATATCTCCAATCAAAATTATACACAGCTTTATTTATATTAAATATGCAACGAATGTTTTCCTCTCGATCTTTATTCTACCAAGAACAGTCTAATACTTATTTCAACTACCCTTGTTCCTCAGATTCTTGTTCACTGAACTTGTCTTTACCTAACTCGGCTGTCATCCCATCCATTTGTTTCATCATTATCATCAGCTTCTAAAGGCTAAAAGCCTTGTCGTTGCAGCAATTTCTTACGGTCTTCAGCAGTCCTCTTCATATTGGCATACGAGCCACATTCCATCTCCTTGAAAATGTTCTTGAGATACGATTGTTTAGGTCGTCCCCTAGGGGTTTCCCCTAAGTTTTCCCTTAAAAAATTACCTGGAGGAGAGTGTCATGACTGAGTAAGTGTGCCATGGATTTTGCTTTCCCTTTCTTGATGGTGTTCAACAGGCATCGATTCTCCTGAATTTGGTTCAGAACAAGCTCATTTGTCTTTCTTTCCATCCAGCTTGTTCGGGTCATTCGTCTCCTAAACCACATTTCAGCTGCCTCAAGTTTTGATTCTTCTGTTTTACCAAGTGTCCATGATTCACAACCATAGGTCAAGTCACTCCATACAAAGGTCTCGAGAAATGACTTCCTTATCTTCAAGTTGAGGTGGCCATTGAGCAGAAAATTCATCTTATTTTGAAAGGTTTTATCGCCAACACTATTCTTTTCTAAATTTCTGAGATGCATCTGTTGTTATAACTAATCACACTTCCCAAATAGCGAAATTCCGTTACTTGTTCAATGGCACTATCATTAAACATTATATTAGCTAAAATTGGTCGTTTCTTTTTATCAACCACCATTAACTTTGTCTTCCGAGAATTAACTCTTAGCCCGAATTTTCGTAAGGATTTCTGAAAAACTTTTAACATTCTATTCATTACACATGCAGAGTTTGCTAAAATGCAATATTGAACCCGCTGAGCTAAGGTTCATATGATATTTTTCATAACACATTTATGATGGGATGTACTACCTTTGAACACACCCAGAAAGCTACGAGAAGCTGAGAGCTTATACAATTCTCTTTGGAGTAGCGAAGGATCGCACTTTTGACTTTGGTGAAGTCTGCTAATTATTTACATGAGGTCTTATTAATCAACTTTACCTTTCTACGAGACTCAGAATATTCCATTTCGTCATTAAGTATTATTAAAACATTTTGGAGAATGTCTTTCCACTTTAAGGGATGGTTATATCATTGCAGATACGCAAATAGGAATGTAAATAGTCGCTACACGACTTTGTTTGACGACTTGATTCCACGAGGAACGCAGTTCCGTGCACTACGTCTTGAGAATCCGCCCGGTTGAGGCGTGTTGAAATACCCGTCGTGTAAGACGTGGGATAGTCCGCTTTATAGCGAGGAATTTTTATCAAGTGTCATCGAGCACCATTGTACTGTGCATCACGATTTGTAAAGTGTAGTGATCAGCACGAATAGTAACGTGAACTTATTCGGAAAGTATTGTGAATTTTCGACGATTCTGTAACACCACATTTTTGTACCCACGTGATTTGTGGAGGGCTAAGAGCCTGGTGTGAAATATACAGGTAATTGTGATATTGCTACATTAGACAAGTGTTATACTAAATACGCATTATATAAGAATTGCTACGATGGATTTATCCACAAGAAATCGACGCCTATTTCACGGATGCCACGTGATTGCAAAAGTAGAGTCTGTGCACGTGTGAAACAGCAGATCAGTGCATGGCCATTTATTAAAGATATCTGCAAAGTGTAGAGGCTGTGTTGCCAGATATATGAGTAACGCCTGTGATATCTTCGAAGCACACCGTAATTTTCAAGTAATAATAATGAACTACATGATGTCTAATATTACCGACCACGTGTTCGACATTTATAACACCATGTTCGAGTCGGAGATAATGGGCTAAGTACCGTTATGGTATGAGGGAAATGTCTCGGATGGAACGAGTATGATTTGGAACTTCAAGAACGTCGAACGAGAAGGAAGGAGCCGAGGATGCCTGTCCTAGGCATGTCCAACGCATTCACGATGTCAACTACAGGGACAGACCGAACCCTGGTCTTGAGGAGAGCCAAGATGGAAGTTCTGATAAGGACGATGCCAATCCTGAAAGCCAGAGGTGCTTTTGTTCAACCCTGGTCGTTGGACAGAGAACTAAGTGTGGGCTCCTTCATATCGTGAGTTTGTACAACCCTTCTTTGTTCTAGTCATTGGTGGTATAGTTAGATTAGTGTAGATTGTAAATCAGCCGAACTTAGTGACAGCCATTTCTTAGGTAGGGAATGTAATTAGTATAATTAGATGTTATTTATTTACAGTGATTGTGAGCCACCCTTGGGTTTGATATTTTGTTCAACCCTGGTGCAACCTGATGGACGTCATAGGACGCCAATTCCTGTCTATTGCTAAACGTGACTGTAGTCATTTTCAGGCTACTTTGTTTAACCCTATCTGGGGTGATTTTCAAGTCTTAGCAGACTCTTGTTATGGCAAACTGATGCCAAGGTCATATTTCTTTAACTGCACTTACTGCAGCCAGTCAATGTTACGCCCCTGACTTCATTAGAGCAGTCGTATCATTTAGGTAATCGACTGTAATTACCAGTTTTGTAACTGCATTTATATTTCATTCAAGATGTGCTCAGAAGCCATCCAGGTCAAGTGTAGACCTTGCAAGTAAAAGGGATGTTTCGTTGTAGCCTAGCATCGAACCCAGTTCCCAACTTATCAGTAAGCAAATCCAGCAGAGTGGTATTTGCGTCATAATATTATTTTTGTTTGTGTCGGGTGTGATGACACGTGATTATTTGAATGTTTGATACAAGTAACAAACGAATGAAAATGAAAATCCACAGCCTGCTTCCAGTCTCCGACCGGGTCAGGAATGGAATGATTGAAGCCCCAAAATGAAGTATTTTATCTTTGAGAGCTAAGAGCTCCAGCAATAAGTGACATTGTTATCTTTTAAACGTCTTTGCTATGAAAGGCGGTGTTATATGTTTGTATTCAGCTTTATAGCGTGCTTTTAATGCACACATTCTTCGATGTTTATAACCTATGGTAAAGGTATTATTATGAGGCCAGTTTTACAGTTATTTTCTTGCTTAAATTGCCGGCCCAGTCAACGTGTTGTGTCTAATAGTGCAGGGAACCTGCAACTTGCTGTGACAAAGACAGGTTTTGTGAATATTTCCCAGCGCACGAGTGAGAGCGCTTGCTTCTAAGTGAGACAGACTTATATTAACACAGGACGCAACGCTTGTAGCATTTTTCTTTTTCATTGTATTTATAGCTCATGGAACCCAGTGTCCATTTCTGTGTTTGAGCACATGCTCTGTAGATTGTCATTTGTTAGTTAAAAGCCTTTTGCGTGTACCGTTGTTTCGACGAGTACAGTCATGTAAGGTTTCTTATAGTATGTTGGAGGCTAGCCCCGTGAAGAGGGTTTTTCATGTATGAAGGTATTTTGTGTACCATGTCCGGGACTGTTCCCGTGGACCAGATATTTAGGAAGGGTAACTGATGTGTCCAGGCCCGTCCCAGAGTTATTGAACGCGAGCTGTGCGCCGATGGTAACTTGTGTTATTGTGTGTCCGAATTGTTATTGCTCGTTGATTGTATTCCGACTTTTGAGTCGAGGCTTTTTGGCAGAGATGGTCTCGCGGAGACGCTCATTGCCAGGCTTGTCTGTTGTTATTCGCCATGAACCAACGATAATCTAAACCGACATCTTAATAATAAAACGCATAATTTTGATAAACAAAACATAACTAACGAATCCTTTCTATTTAACTTTGTTCATTTGCATTTGGAACCTGCTGACATAGCAGTGCCAATGAAAGTATTTCCTGGAGGAAATGACTTTAGGGAAGCTGACACTTTTTGTAGCGACAGAAGCTTGCTCGAACCTTTAGTTCGTAGCTGGTGGAGCGCAGGCCATACGATGTTAGACGTAGTCTTCACTACGCAGTCGTCACCGTAATTACACACGTTAAATGACTATGGATTACAAGCAGTAAACCAAGGTGTAGGTTGGCTTTGAATAAAACTGTGGTCTTGTATTTATTGATTTATTGATGTAAAAGTGTACAAATCCTCTATGTCACCTTTTGTGTGCTGATTAGCACCTAGTTTCTAAGAGTGTCTTAGATGTTTTTTTTATGGCTTGTCACATAGCTTTGATTGTAATTGTTTGATATTACGGACGTCACCGCCGTAAATTTTGTAATTAATTGGTAGGACTTAGCTAGATGAATTAATATTAAATGTAAATGTGGAAATGGTATCATCCTAACTTGGATTTTTTTGCTACCCTGTTAAATGTAAATTCCGATATTAGCTTGATCTTGTAACTTGACCTAGGGTTTTTCGCCGTGCCATTTTCCTAGTGTTGCTGTTGTTGCTTTAATAATTGTGAGATAGATCTTTCGCGAGGGTTTACTGTAACTTCTCAGGTAGGGACCTGCTCTTTATTTTTGATTTTTCATTAGCTTGCGGATTAGCCGATAGAAACCCTCCGAACTAGGATAGGGGTTTGTTGATTTAAGAATAAATTTTCACGGTGTTTTACATAAGTCTGGATGTTTCCTTTCTCAGTCTAGCTTTTAAGGTGAACCTTTCCATAGGCAGTCTATGACCATTGTCACCATGTACCACGATCCCCGTGGATGATGGATTCTCGTGCCACTTCGGCCTGTTTGGAAGTTCACCTGATCCTCTCGGCAAATAGGTCCGGCGGATGAGATGTTAGGGAAGTCATTTCGGTTGTTGGCTGTCCTGGCAGCTCCTCTGACGGGCACATATACTCCTATATATTTATTTAAGTGGCGCCCAACTCATGTGCCGACGTTAACGTGGTGACCGTCAGTTCCATGTTATTTAAGAGGATCTTAATGTTGATCAATGGTAAATTGACCAGACTGGGACGAACTTAGGAAGTCGTACTGCAGATCAATTAACCGCATGGCATTCATGTTTGATACAAGTCCATGGGGTGAGGCTTTTGTGTTAGATAAATGAAGGATTGGATTTTCTTTGATGATGCCTCATCCTGAGTAAATGTAATACTTTGCTTTGCTCGCCGTTGTCTTTATAAATGTAGAAACACTTAGTTTGCATGCTCCAGCTGTACTCGTGATGATTATTTAAATGAAACAAGCTTTATACCACCAAGTAACTAATCATAGCTGTAAGTTCCATTAGAGATTGCTCCCTCTCTTTCTCAATAATTTCTTGTCATGGATGAGGAAACAATTCGTCGTGTGTTTGGGGAGATGTTGGCAGGTGTCAATGCCAATCTCCAGCAGATTACTGCTGACTTGGGGAGAATACCCAAGCTGTCAATAATATCCGGGGTGATTTAGAAGTTAACACCCAGTCAATTAATAAGGTTAGACAGGATCTTGAGGTTAACACCCGATCAATTAATAATGTTAGACAGGATCTTAAGGTAAACACACAGTCAATTAATAATGTTAGGACTGATCTAACGCAGGTCAGGGCTGACATGGATGCTCATACAATAGAGGCCAGAAATGATCTTACGGCAGGTTTAGCAGCTGTTAGGGTTGACGTGATACGACACCATCAGGAGGCTAACCAGCGTATTGATAATTTGACAGACCAAATGAATAGAGCTAGGGAGGACGTGCAGACCCGATTAGAGGAGCACACCGCTCAGATTCAAACTACTATTAATAGAGTTCAGGTTGATATGAGGGCTGACTTAGACCATACTCCAGAGGAATTTGGAACTCGATTAACTCACGTCGAGGGATTCATGGACAACGTCAAGAAGGACATGGCTACCATGAACATAGGACTCGTACTGATGAGAGGTGCAGCGAACGCCGTCAACAATAATGTCAAGGCAGTCGTCGATAGTTTCATCCAGGTCAAGGACGAGTTGCGTACGAATCAGAGGAACATTACGGAATTAACCGAGACCGTAACAGGGCTACGAGAGACAGTAGACATTCATCGAGAAGAGAATAAGGTCGATGTAATGCTCTTGAGGGGTGACCTTAGTGAGCACAAAATTATAATGGAAGCGAAGGTAGCCGAGGTCAAGGATGACGTAGGTCGCATCAAGGACAACGTGTCCAAAGTCGAGGAGGAAATCGACTCATTGCAGAAAAGATTTGAGGAAGTCGCAATAACCGAAAGGTTAGACCTCAGTTACAACTTGAGGACAGCTATTCGTGAAGTCGACACCAACCTCAAAGGTAAAGTCGAGAGAATTGAGTTGCAGCTCAACGATTTGGGAAACAAGGTCGCAGCTAAGACTATCCCGGGGCTCGAAATTATCGAGAGTCTCGACCGACTTGAGACTCAACCAAGGGAGATACATTTACCTTCACAGATGGGAGACTCTCAGGCAACACCAGGATCGCAATCCGCAGGGATAATGCCTACACTCTTTCAACCTAGCGCACCCATGGAACCACAACCATTCCAAGTTACCGGTTCAGCGCAGAGTCAAGCGTTAAATTATAACGCGGATCCTTTCCAACCTGCATATAATCAACAAAGTCAGGAGACACGTACGCCAGCGCATAATAATACGCCGAGTTCATTCAGACCCGCGCACACGCAGGGGAACGTGACAATCATCCGTTCGCGAGAAGAGCAGCCAGATCGATTCTCAGGCACTGGAAGTGGCATCACTCCCGTTGAATTTTTAGCGAATGTGGAGAGCTACTTAAGGGACACAATGGTAACTCCGGAGAGAGAGCTCCGAGTCATTGAGCGTTTGCTTGAGGGACAAGCTAGCACTTGGTTCAGGGCCTTCCGTTATTCATTCGTAGGCTTCCAAGACTTCAGAGAAGACTTGCTGAGGACTTACTGGCCAAGCGACATCCAGCAAATTATTACAGCTGAGATGTACACTCGCCGATACAGCTCGAACACTCCGACGCGCTATGCGAACTACTTCGCAACCCAGCTTGCGAAACTTCGTTGTTTGCAACCCCCATTGTCAGAGCAAGACCTTGTAAATACCATCGTCTGGCAATACCCTGCAGACGTGCAACGAGTATTGATCTCTGCAGGAGCATCTACAATTCAGCAGTGCGATCAGATCTTACGACGATTGGACGCCAATACTGAACAGTTTCCAACACACCATCAACAGAAGGCTGACAGGCGTGACGAGCGACACGTTAACTTGACGACTGTGGACAAAGAGTGCCAGACGCCACAGCAAACACAGACTCAAGAGAGCTTTGACCAGCGTGATGAACATAATCGTGGTCGGAGAAATTGGAATAACACTCCGTACGCTAGAGACCGGAGAGATGACCGTCGTAGTTACTGGAACCGACGCTTTGATCGAGGAACGAACGACAACCGTCGTTACGATGACGACCGCCGAGGGAATAACAACCGGAACCCACAGCAGGGAGGTATCCGTAGAGATTACCGCTACAGCAGAGGATACAATCGAGATCGGGACCCCAGATATCAGGCAGATCGAGACTGGAGAGGAAGAGCACAGGAGAGTCGTGAATACCTTCAGCAACTCCGAGAACTCCAAGAAATCCAAGAAGGGGGAGATCAGAACCCGACTTCGCGGGAAACACGAAATAATCCGGCGAAAGAAACGGAGCGAAACCAGCCCGGTACTTCCCGCCAAGAGAAGAAAAAAAAACGCCGAAAAACCAGTAGATTCTTACCCGATTGAGCCCAGAGTAACTGCCACTATCTTACTCTGGGAGCCGATTCAGGAAGATCTATTAGACGAACGACGAACGACGAACCACAACTACGAATTGACGCGTCTACCGAAGATTGTAGCTAGCCTGAATGGATGTGACGTAGTCATTCTCATCGATACAGGAGCGATGATAAGTGTCATTTCCGCCAAATGCCATGCTAGACTGAAAGCAAACTCTGAGGTGACAGAGCTGCCAGTTTCTGCAGTAATAGTCAGAGGAGTTATACCTGACCGTGTCGTAACGTGCAAAATTCAGATTTTATGCACTTTAAAGATTTCGAGCCACGTGTACTTGCACGAATTTCTAGTGATGAAAGGCTTCCATCACGATGCCATATTGGGTGCAGACTTCATTCGGAAGTACGATGGAATCATTGATATGGGACGTAATACGGTGGAGTTTAAGCCGAACGAACCCATTCAAATGAATTTAGTAGAGGAAGAACCGGAATTTGAATCCGAAGTCAACGTTGTTGAGAATTTAAATGGCAAGGAAATTGAGGAGACACAAGATGCCCACGAAGAGGCAGAACAATTATCAGCACCCGTACGAGAGAAACTAGATACAATATTAAGCGAATACGAGGATATATTCGACACCACACCTGGTGAGATATTGGACTACGAGTACGATCTTATACTACTGGATGATTCCCCGTTCCAGAAGAAGATTTATCCTATCGCAGAGAAACACCGCGAGGAAGCTGCTAAGAAGATCCATGAGATGGAAGCAGCAGGTACAATTAAGAAGTCACCAACTCCTTTCTTGAATCCTATAGCACCTGTGGTTAAGGTGGATGGAAGCTTGAGACTTTGTCTCGATGCGAGGGCCTTAAACGAACGCTTAGCTCCTGAGCATGACCGACCGCCCAAGATTAGGGACATCCTCAGAAAATTTAAGGGGAAGAAGATATTTTTGTCATTGGACTTAGTACAATCCTACTACCATATAAGATTATCTGAGCATACTCAGAAGGGTTTCTGTTCGATCAGACCACCTATGTCTTTCGAAAACTACCCTTTGGAGTGAAAAATGCCGGAGCTGCATTAATTAGAGCACTTGATGCGAAGCTGACTCCTGAAGTAAAACAGAAGGTGATATGTTACGTGGATGACATCATCATAGCCTTGGAAACGCAGGAAGAACACTGGCGTTGGACCGAAGTCCTAGTTATCATGGCAAAGTGTATTAGCTCAACAGTCCATGAGAGCACTGGTCAAATACCCATGGTTTTGCATTTGAACCAGATGCCGATGAGAATGTGAAATCGTGTGATTGTAAATCCACCTTGTTTACAACCATCACACGCCAGCAGACTTTTAGCTGCAAGGGACACTTTGGACAGACAAGCTGCGAAACGTTTGAAAAGAACTAGACGCCAGAGATTCAGAGAACCACTAGTCGCGGGAGACCTTGTCCTTATAAGGAGACCCGGAATTTCAAGTCCTATAGACCACATATATGGGAAATTTCTGTCTTTATATTATGGCCCCAGTCGTATCCGACAACCTCTGAACAATGGAAGTTACGTGATTGAAGACATTCAGACAGGAGAGCGCATTGGAACCTTCAACGCAGCTAATCTAAAAAAATATCACTCATGAATGAACTTTGAGTCAAATAAAAATATCGTCCCTACATTTTATTTGAAACGACGGAGAGGCAGATGAACCCGCTGAGCTAAGGTTCATGTGATATTTTTCATGACAACACATTTATGATGGGATGTACTACCTTTGAAAACACCCTGAAAGCTACGAGAAGCTGAGAGCTTATACAATTCTCTTTGGAGTAGCAAAGGATCGCACTTTTGACTTTGGTGAAGTCTGCTAATTATTTATCTGAGGTCTTATTAATCAACTTTACCTTTCTACTTGACTCAGAATATTCCATTTCGTCATTCAGTATTATTAAAACATTTTGGAGAATGTTTATCCACTTTAAGGTATGGTAATATCATTGCAGATACGCAAATAGGAATGTAAATAGTCGATACACGACTTAGTTTGACGACTTGATTCCACGAGGAACGCAGTTCCGTGCACTACATCTTAAGGATCCGCCCATTTGAGGCGTGTTGAAATACCCGTCGTGTAAGACGTGGGGATAGTCCGCTTTATAGCGAGGAGTTTTTATCAACTGTCATCGAGCACCATTGTACTGTGCATCACGATTTGTAAAGTGTAGTGATCAGCACGAATAGTAACGTGAACTTATTCGGAAAGTATTGTGAATTTTCGACGATTCTGTAACACCACATTTTTGTACCCACGTGATTTGTGGAGGGCTAAGAGCCTGGAGTGAAATATACAGGTAATTGTGATATTGCTACATTAGAGAAGTGTTATACTAAATGCGCATTATATATGAATTGCTACGGTGGATTTATCCACAAGAAATCGACCCTATTTCACGGATGCCACGTGATTGCAAAAGTAGAGTCTGTGCACGTGTGAAACAGCAGATCAGTGCATGGCCATTTATTAATGATATCTGCAAAGTGTAGAGGCTGTGTTGCCAGATATATGTGTAACGCCTGTGATATCTACGAAGCACACCGTAATTTTCAAGTAATAATAATGAACTACATGATGTCTAATATTACCGACCACGTGTTCGACATTTATAACACCATGTTCGAGTCGGAGATAATGGGCTAAATACCATTATGGTATGAGGGAGATGTCTCGGATGGAACGAGCATGATTTGGAACTTCAAGAACGTCGAACGAGAAGGAAGGAGTCGAGGATGCCTTTCCTAGGCATGTCCAACCCATTCACGATGTCAACTACAGGGACAGACCGAACCCTGGTCTTTAGGAGAGCCAAGATGGAAGTTCTGATAAGGACGATGCCAATCCTGAAAGCCAGAGGTGCTTTTGTTCAACCCTTGTCGTTGGACAGAGAGCTAAGTGTGGGCTCCATCATATCGTGAGTTTGTACAACCCTTCTTTGTTCTAGTCATTGGTGGTATAGTTAGATTAGTGTAGATTGTGAATCAGCCGAACTTAGTGACAGCCATTTCATAGGTAGGGAATGTAATTAGTATAATTAGATGTTATTTATTTACAGTGATTGTGAGCCACCCTTGGGTTTGATATTTTGTTCAACCCTGGTGCAACCTGATGGACGTCATAGGACGCCAATTCCTGTCTATTGCTAAACGTGACTGTAGTCATTTTCAGGCTACTTTGTTCAACCCTATCTGGGGTGATTTTCAAGTCTTAGCAGACTCTTGTTATGGCAAACTGATGCCAAGGTCATATTTCTTTAACTGCACTTATTGCAGCCAGTCAATGTTACGCCCCTGACTTCATTAGAGCAGTCGTATCATTTAGGTAATCGACTGTAATTACCAGTTTTGTAACTGCATTTATATTTCATTCAAGATGTGCTCAGAAGCCATCCAGGTCAGGTGTAGACCTTGCAAGTAAAAGGGATGTTTCGTTGTAGCCTAGCATCGAACCCAGTTCCCAAAGTATCAGTAAGCAAATCCAGCAGAGTGGTATTTGCGTCATAATATTATTTTTGTTTTTGTCAGGTGTGATGAGACGTGATTATTTGAATGTTTGATACAAGTAACAAATGAAGTATTTTATTTTTGAGAGCTAAGAGCTCCAGCAATAAGTGACATTGCTATCTTTTAAACGTCTTTGCTATGAAAGACGGTGTTATATGTTTGTATTCAGCTTTATAGCGTGCTTTTAATGCACACATTCTTCGATGTTTATAACCTATGGTAAAGGTATTATTATGAGGCCAGTTTTACAGTTATTTTCTTGCTTAAATTGCCGGCCCAGTCAACGTGTTGTGTCTAATGCAACTTGCTGTGACAAAGACAGGTTTTGTGAATATTTCCCAGCGCACGAGTGAGAGCGCTTGCTTCTAAGTGAGACAGACTTATATTAACACAGGACGCAACGCTTGTAGCATTTTTCTTTTTCATTGTATTTATAGCTCATGGAACCCAGTGTCCATTTCTGTGTTTGAGCACATGCTCTGCAGATTGTCATTTGTTAGTTAAAAGCCTTTTGCGTGTACCGTTGTTTCGACGAGTACAGTTATGTCAGGTTTCTTATAGTATGTTGGAGGCTAGCCCCGTGAAGAGGGTTTTTCATGTATGAAGGTATTTTGTGTACCATGTCCGGGACTGTTCCCGTGGACCAGATATTTAGGGAGGGTAACTGATGTGTCCAGGCCCGTCCCAGAGTTATTGAACGCGAGCTGTGCGCCGCTGGTAACTTGTGTTATTGTGTGTCCGAGTTGTTATTGCTCGTTGATTGTATTCCGACTTTTGAGTCGAGGCTTTTTGGCAGAGATGGTCTCGCGGAGACGCTCATTGCCAGGCTTGTCAGTTGTTATTCGCCATGAACCAACGATAATCTAAACCGACATCTTAATAATAAAACGCATAATTTTGATAAACAAAACATAACTAACGAATCCTTTCTATTTAACCTTGTTCATTTGCATTTGGAACCTGCTGACATAGCCGTGCCAATGAAAGTATTTCCTGGAGGAAATTACTTTAGGGCAGCTAACACTTTTTGTAGCGACAGAAGCTTGCTCGAACCTTTAGTTCGTAGCTGGTGGAGCTCAGGCCATACGATGTTAGACGTAGTCTTCACTACGCAGTCGTCACCGTAATTACACACGTTAAATGACTATGGATTACAAGCAGTAAACCAAGGTGTAGGTTGGCTTTGAATAAAACTGTGGTCTTGTATTTATTGATTTATTGATGTAAAAGTGTACAAATCCTCTATGTCACCTTTTGTGTGCTAGTTTCTAAGAGTGTCTTAGATTTTTTTTATGGTTTGTCACATAGCTTTGATTGTAATTGTTTGATATTACGGACGTCACCGACGTAAATTTTGTAATTAATTGGTAGGACTTAGCTAGATGAATTAATATTAAATGTAAATGTGGAAATGGTATCATCCTAACTTATTGTTTTGCTACCCTGTTAAATGTAAATTCCGATATTAGCTTGATCTTGTAACTTGACCTAGGGTTTTTCGCCGTGCCATTTTCCTAGTGTTGCTGTTGTTGCTTTAATAATTGTGAGATAGATCTTTCGCGAGTGTTTACTGTAACTTCGCAGGTAGGGACCTGCTCTTTATTTTTGATTATTCATTAGCATGCGGATTAGCCGATAAAAACCCTCCGAACTAGGATAGGGGCTTGTTGATTTAAAAATAAATTTTCACGGTGTTTTACATAAGTCTGGATGTTTCCTTTCTCAGTCTAGCTTTTAAGGTGAACCTCTCCTTAGGCAGTCTATGACCTTTGTCACCATGTACCACGATCCCCGTGGATGATGGATTCTCGTGCCGCTTTGGCCTGTTTGGAAGTTCACCTGATCCTCTCGGCTAATAGGTCCGGCGGATGAGATGTTAGGGAAGTCATTTCGGCTGTTGGCTGTCCTGGCAAATCCTCTGACGGGCACAATATCATCTGCAAAGCGAATGCTATGTACCTGTAATCCATTAAATTTTAATCCTTTGGTTTTCTCTTATAATGTATTTCTCACGGCCACCTCGGTATGGCTCTTGTACCACCACAGTCCTCCGCCACACTTGACGAACACGTCACCACTACAGCCTTGGTCCTAGGTAATAGACCCCCCCCCCCCCGCCACCTCGGTATGGCTCCTGTACCACCACAGTCCTCCACCACACTTGCCGGACACGTCACCACCACCTTGGTCCCGGATTGTAGACCCCCACAGCCACCTCGGTATGGTTCCTGTACCACCACAGTCCTCCACCGCACTTTCCGGACACGTCACCACTACCACCTTGATCCCGGGTTATAGACCCCCACAGCCACCTTGGTATGGCTCCAGTACCACTAAAGTTATCCACCACACTTGCTGGAGACCTCACCGCTACAGCCTTGGTCCCGGGTTATAGACACCCAAAGCCACCTCGGTATGGCTCCTGTACCACTACCGACACAATTTGTTCTAGCGCTAGTAGTTTTTGGCTGCTGTCAACTATTTATCCAGCACTGATAAAACTTTATTGGTGCTGCCAATAACAATCTTGAGATATGAATGTTGGATCCAACAACTACAATGGCAAAAATGTCTGTCAATGGTGGGATTCGAACTTCTTACTTCTCCACGCCACGAGTTGACCCTCATGGCTGTCACGACACACCACCTGGCGTTATTTAGCGTTCGCTACATATAGGCAACACGCCAACAAATAGGATGCGTTTTTAAGCGGAATTTACAGCGCTGTAAGAGCAGTAAAGCAAAGCGATTCATCAAACTAAAACCGCAAATGGAACAAATTGGCAGTCATGTAAGACGTGTCTCAGACATTATTCCGAAATATATGTAATACAATATAAAGATGCGTCCACTAGGAGACTACAATTATGAAGAATGCATAGTGATGTCGCTCAAAGAACAATGTTGTTAATTATATTAGGTGTTCATCTTGCTTGTATTTTGAGTTTAAGCCTAGCCCATGTCTTGCGAAGTAACGCCCATGGTTAGCATTTAAATTCGAATTAATGTGATCGTTTGATGAATAGAGTAGCCTATAGAAAACACTTCCCGAACATAAGGTTACATTGGATAGCTTCGGTGGCGTAGCTGGTAGCATGCTGATCTTCTATGCCCAAGATCGCGGGTTCAAACCCGACCGAAGCCGTCAGATTTTTAAAGAGTGTTAAGAATTCTCGTATGCCTCTCATCATAGGGGAAGTAAAGCCGGCGGGCCCATGTCATAGATTTATGGCATGTAAAAGAACCTTCCACTAACTATGATTTTGTGAAGCTAAATTGGTAGGTTATATTTGATTAACGATATATTAGTTCCAACGGTCGTCGCCAGGAGCCAGTCGCGGTGGCATCTAGTAGCCAAGTTCACGGCTTGATGTCGATGACGGTAGCATTTGGTAGCAAAATTAGGAACAACTTGAAATTGATCGTTGCAGTCCTTACCTGTATTACAGATAACACACTCCAATACAGCAATCACAACACCGATTACCAGACAGATTCTACACACTCCCAATGTTCACGGGACTACGTGACCGCGTTATCGCAGCCCATAATCTGAGGAACCAAACAATCGAGGTTAACATATCTATAATAATCACCATAATATTTATGTGGCAAGGTAACCTGGATTAAGAAATTGGGCAATGGGACGCCCAAGCTCTTGACTCCTTTGCCTTCTTACAAATGTTTCCTAATTAACGTATTGATATGCTGCAAATGGAATTGTAGGCCCGTCATCGTGCAGTCTAATAGCCTCTGCATGTCACTAATGATCTCCCCAGGGCAATCAACTTGTGGGGCACAGTATAAAAAAAGAAATGGAGCCTCTTCTGAATTATGCAGTACGTATACTTAATTGTGCCAGGCTCGTCTTTCATCTTCTTGTCGATCTCCCTTTGGTCAATGGGGCAGATGACCTTGATTTACCTCCCCTTTAAACAATAACCATAACTCCCTTGGTCAACTCTTGTTCTCTTTAGACCTTCGAAGCCTAGTCTTTCATGGCCTTTTTCATTACTCAATGCCCTAATTTCTAGAGGAGTCAAAACTCTTCCTTCTGTAGCACAACTATATGTCAACAGGTGTAGACGACCTCGATGTTGCACTCCTTAAAACACTGAACCCACCACCACCTGTCCAAATGATGCAAAGTGTTATAACACTCGCAGCCAGTGAGACGCTAGTGATGGCGGGGTACTTAGTTGTGCCAGAATTCAATTTTCATATTTCCTATCCAATCATTTCATTTCAGACAGTTTTGCGTTTCAGCGTCCAGTGTAGTCTGCAAGCCTCTAATTGCAAACAAGTCGCCTCCATGTTCCCCTATTAGGAGTTAGCCTCCTCTGCTTCTACTCCTCTCACTTTGAAATCATTAAACACTGAAGCTAACCTTCGCCTCCTAGGTCTGCCTGTGCTTCTCTTACCCTCTACAGCAAAACTCATTAACCTCTGTGTAATCCCTCCTCTCCCATTCTCTACACATGACACCACCATGTGAGTCGGCTCATACGAATAGCTTCATCTAGAATGTTCATTTCTCACTTGGCCTTTATCTCTTCATTACTGTCATTGATCCCATCTATTTGTGCCCAGAAATCATACTTGATACACTGATATCAGTTAACTCTAGCTTATGTATCAGATATCTTGATTCTGCCCAGCTCTCACTTCCAGACAGCAAGGTCGGTCTAAATACTGAGCGATTTAGGGAGAGTTTCGTCGCTACACTAACTTCTTTCTTACAGAATGCTGTGCATCGCAACTGAGAACTCACTGCATTGGCTTTTCTACATCTCAACACATTTCCTTCCCCATACAGTACTACCAACCTGAGAGATTACACAACCCAAGTACTTAAAAAGCTCAGTAGCACTGAATGAGATACGAACTAACGATAAAATGTTCAACAGTAGGCTACATAAAATAGCCAAATTACCTTAAATTATGAAAAATAAATCACGAAATGGAGTAATAATG
Organism: Meconema thalassinum; assembly: GCA_946902985.2. Taxonomy (NCBI): domain Eukaryota; kingdom Metazoa; phylum Arthropoda; class Insecta; order Orthoptera; family Tettigoniidae; genus Meconema; species Meconema thalassinum. Next base: position 180,179,127 of record OX336388.2, read on the forward strand.
ATTACTCCTCAGCTGACCATAACCCACACACAGTCCCCTTTTAGATCACGACTTGTAGGTAAAAGTCTAACTGTGTCCGCCAAGATGCGCGTGAGTTATCATCAAATAAAGCATTGCCAACCCCGCACATTCGGTACTACGTCATATCCAGTATCGTAACACAAAAGGGCGCCGTCAAGTGTCGGTCTTAACCCTCTTAGTGCCAAGCCATTTCCTGAAATACTTGCCAAGAATGCGAAGCCATTTTCAATGGTCATGCAGACTATTCCAAAAAAAAAAACATCATAAATACCACATTTCCAACGATAGAATCATTATTTTTGCTTTGCATTATTTCTTACATTATGTTCTTACAAGTAAATAAGGAACCAAATTTTTAAAATTGAGTTGACTCTGATAATGGTTCAATCTTTCAATATTTTTTTGGTAAAGAATCAGTTTTGAGCCTAAATAAAGTACCGTACACTTAAGAGTCATATTCGAAAAAACACTACGTAGAAAGTTCTTAGATACATCTGTAGGCAGAAAACTTCAACAAAAAGAAAACAACTGCACCGCAATTTTGGCGGGAACACACGTGATTGGGGGTGCGCAAAGGGAGGGCGTGAATACAAACTCAAACCTATCGCGTAACGGACTTCAAAGGAAAAAAGTAGACACCGCACAGACAAGCTTGAAACCTCGCCTTTCCAACAGAATGAAATAATCACGGACATGTACCTACAGAAATCTACAAATATAAGATCGGCTTTGGCACTTTTGGCATGGATTGTGCATGTTGCGATTTAACAATCTAGAATATCATAACGTACGGTATCATTAACTTTCATCCAATGGTTTTTGCCTAGCAAAGTATTTCAATCCAGACCAATATTCGTTAGGTCTAATCCAATGGGTTTTGACAATGGATTTAGTCTGAAGGCCACGTCAGCTATACAGTATATACATCTTCGGCTTTTGTCAAGCACCAATAATATTTAATTAGTGTAGTGTATTTTTATCCCACATGTTGACAACAATGTATGCGTCTCGGTATGTGGCGTTGTGGGCATCTTGTTGACAGTTGGACAAGATTCAAGCGCGGTCGGAACATGGCTGCCGTTGTTAAGAGAGCAATAAATAAAAACACATATTTACATAAGTTAGCACATATTTCAGGTGCAGTAGTGACCATGGTTACTATTTTGAATAGGTTATGTCCCCCGAAAGATGAAACAGAGTATGTAAAAGCCACGATGACGTCAGATCCAAGTGTAAAAGCCACGTTATGGTCTCATTCAGAATTAATAATTGTTCCCCCTGCTCCTATTTTGTTCCTTCCACCTGGAATTCTACCTTCTTGCATTTCTTCCAAACGAAAAAACCTTCATCTTTGCAATGCTGATCTTCATACCATACTCCCTACATTTCCGTTCAATTTCAAACACGTTGGCTTGCAAGCTTTCGACTGAGTCAGTCATTACAACCAGGTCATCCGAATAAGCCAGATTACTTACCTTGAAATACAGCCAGAAAAGAAAGAAATGGTCCATATAACAAATACAGTAGTGGTTTAATCCTTGCCTCACTCCTGTACAAACAATGAACCCATCCGACCATCAACTCTCACTGTAATTTCATTGTAATACATAATTACTTTAGATTGCCTGTTGCAGACTTCCCTCGATACCACAATCCCTCTATATGCTAGGCATCTTCTCCCTGGGTGCTCTATCGTACACCTTCTTAAGTAACACAAACACAACTATCTATTCCTCTCGTGGCATTTCTCAATAACTTGGCGCTTATTCAAATTGTGATCTTGACATCCTCGTTGTGATCTAAAGCCACGCTGGTTTTCATCCATCTTACTCTTGGCCAATGATCGAAGTCTCCTTTCTACAATGCCTGAGTACACTTTGCCCGGGACACTTATCAAAGAAATCCCGCTATAATTATTGTAATCTTTCCTGTTAGTTTGGTTATAAATTAATATGATTACTGCTTTTCTCTAGTCAGAGGGTACATTTCCTAAACCCTATGCCAATTTGATTATCCTATCCAACCATTTCAGCCAAGCTTTCCCACTATTATTTACAATATCTGGCTAAAATTCAACTACCCCTGCCGCTTTTAACATTCTTCTTTATTTACCACCCTCTCTACTTCTTCAACCGTAATCCTGTTCCTGTCCTCATTCTCCTCCTGCGTAACCTCAAAGTCTGCCACGTTGCCAGATAAGTCTCCATTAAGGAGAGGTATGACCGAATTGTTCAAGTTTCACAGTTCTCATCATAACATGACCAGATTGTAATCTCTTACATAGAGAGTTGCTGGCATCTGTTGTGCTAATTTATATTTAAATAGCTTCATTAGTGTTTGAGTTATTGAACATTTTTGTATTAAAAAAGTGGTTCCATAAAAAAGTCCCTCGAATCAAAGGTTTCGTTTGATCAAACTAATTCTTTTTCTACTGAACATGCAGTTAAAATGTATAGAAACAATAATTGCTCTGGGGTTTGGTGTTAGTTAGATGGATACTGTTCTTTCCATAATTATTTAAACTCTCATTTTAAATATTTTTGAAATTCAGCATTATTAATTAAAATCTACCTACCAAAATTACATTAAAACTCAAAGCAGTTCAAAACCCGAAAACCATTTCATTACTGTACCATTAGCAACTATTGTACCAAGTTACATCAATGTGTGATAAGAATTGCACCACAAGGAGCATATTGTACACAGCAACACATTGGAAAAGAACTATGCGAGAAAGAGGCAAGTTAATATTTACTACCTTCCTCCTTATGCTTCCCCTTCACATCTCCTGACTTCTTCCTGAGATATTTCCTGCATTTTACAAGTCTCCTGGACACATCCTCTCTTCTGTATTATTATTATTATTATAAAAGCACCTAAAATGTTAAATGTCATGCGGGCTCATACGAAGGCACCTCTACAAGCTTAACAATAGCCGGAATTACTAAAATAAAAACATTTCCTGAAAGGGGAAGAATTGAGCTATTTTTGCATGAATCAAACAAACAAAAACAGTTTTGGCTTCAAAATCCGCAAAATTCAGCCATACCTCCTCTTAAGTGGTAGTTTGTTATTATATATAAAAGTTGGTAACCCTTCCAGATAAACCACACCACAAAACTTAAGCTAATCCAACTCTTGGCACACCACCGCAAGTCTCGATCTAACGTCCCGCACATTTACTGACACAATTTAATCTGAATGTTTACTTTTCATCAACCAACAGCTTTATCCCACTCCTCCGAAATAGGATCATAAATATTGACCTGGGTACCTGGGTTCGCACTCCACCATGTTTACATTATGTACACCGTTATTCCAATTATCTCCCGGTGCTGGAAATATTGATATATCAGTTTTGGGCCTCTGTTAATGTTTGTTCGGTCTTAATGCGAGTTTAAATGTGTTTTTCGGTGTCGATGGTTATTGCATTAAGGAATGGTCGTAGGACGACGTGTGAATTTTTTTGTAAGTCCGGCCCTTTATCCTTGTGTTTTGGATTACAATTTTAGTTGAAGTGATTTAGTTGCTATGTGAATTAAAATCATTGATGGCTCATGAAGTAACCTTGTCGTGATTTGGGAACCTGGGTTACAATGGGTCAAAACGGGTTGAGGACACATGTACATACAAGAGAAGGTTTAAAGTAGTGGATGTTGCTTACAAAACGCATTGATCAACTTATCACTGCGGCATATGTACAGTATTTTCTTCAAGCAGATGAGAGCATTTTCCACAAGACAAATGGTCATCAACAGAATGACTAACTTGACTTAACCCTGGACCCCACACTGGGGCATTGGGTGCCCCAGTGAATTTAATTTTGATCTGGGTTTGTGTTGGCAACCCTTCCAGCCTCCAGTCGCCATGACTTTTATTTGTCTTTGACCGTCTTTCAGTTGCCATATTAGTCACAGTTGTAACGGACCAATTCTTTGCTATAAATCGGTTTTGGGGCACTGAGTACCCCAGTGTAAGTTAGTGTTACGTTTCTTGTTGAGTACTTACCGCGAACCAAGGACACTAAAACCACTATGATGTGTGCAGAGTGTAAGATGTATGCATTCAAAAGTCATATCGTTTCTGTTTGTGTCAATTGTAAGGATTACATTCAGTAAAACACTCTAAAATTTCAGGTGTTCAAAATGTTGGAAAAAAACCTGTTTTTTTTTTAATATTAATTTATTTTTAGTATAGAATGATTAAGTGTAATATTAACTACCTTTTCCGTAAGTCTAATCAAACCAAGCTTAACAGTTGTTATACTAAATTCAATAAATATTGGCTTGTAATATGTAAATTAAGCTTATTATTTTTGGGGCACTCAGTATGATTAGTGTTTGTAATAAACAAGTGTAGGGTTCCAGGGTTGAACACTTACAAACAGTGAGAACTCCGAATGATAATTTGTGGGCTAGTAAAGAGGAAGTTAATGTCAATAATGTATCTACTTTGAAGAGACAAGCAGTAACGACACATAAAATGCGAGATATATCTGACGATGCAAACAAAACTTATTCATATCCAAAACATTCAGTTATGCATACACAATAACATGTTTCCTCATATGTTGTACACTTACTCATTTGGATGATTTCCACTAGGTTCACTTTCCCCATCCTGAGTTTCTTCTTGCATGTCCTAGGAATAAAGTGAATTAATTTATTATTTTATTATTAGGCATCACTAATACTTTTTACACAAATAGCAAACTATGTAATTGTAAATCACAGCCGAGTTGAAGAAAAGCATTACACAGATATGGTTATGTCTTCCCTAGTTCTAAAACTTATAATACACAATCTCCCCAAGATAACAAGTAAATGTCAGTGGGAGACAAAATGCCGACTCAGTGCCTCAATGGAAGTAATAGCTTTAAGAATTGCGGACAAATGAGAATGTATTTTTCTTTTTTAACTGGAAGGTCGTAGGAGGTCCACTATCATTAAGAAAAAAAGCGACTATACACTTAATATTTGTCCAGCACATCTTATGAGAATGAAGGTCAGAATATTATACAATACCGTACATTTCTCACAAAACACTGCAATTAAAGCAAATTTCCAAAAGAATTTAGTGTAAGTACGTAAATTAAATGCCTCTGTTGTGGAGTATGTTGCTGCTAATATCAATCATTATGTGTCTACTGGTGAACGGTAGCATTTAGTTTGCAAGGTAGATACAAGCCCAGGAAGACATTGGAGTATTAATACGGTAAGTCAATTTCAAATGCTTTTAAGAATGTAGTCACAGGTCACTTAGAATGCTTTCAAGAAGCCAATTCCTGGCATCGTTGGTATTAATTGACATTCAGCAATTTATCAATGCAAGTTTGAAATTCATATATTGAATCCAACCTTTATAGTTCCTGCCTAATTTCAAACATTACAGCGCCAAGCCATGTGTTTACTGACAGAAAATGAGTGGGTATCAGTGGCGTACCGACAGAGGGGGGGGGGGGGGGGTAGTATTTAAATACCCCCTCCCCCGAGACATTTGTTTACTTGAATCTTTATATTACCCGAGCTATCGACTGTTTTACACTACCACTACCGTAGTGAGTCTTCTTTACTCCTGTATATATTTTAAAAGTGTTCACGTTCGTCACTTGGCAAATGTCCTGCATTCCACTTGGGGCGAGACGACTCCTTCAGAGTTGGAGCCAGCCAGGAATTAGGATTACTGTTGAAGAGGGCGATCGGTAACTTTTTCACGTCGCTTCGGGTCGATTTAATCGTGTGTCCGTTTCATTGAAGATAATTAGTTACACGAGGAGTATTTGGAATTTATTCCTATCAATTATAAGATAAAGCCATCAAGATTAGCAGATTTTGAGAGTCAATATCAGTCTAATGGTAGTCAAAATTTATTTTTCTCTCACATAATATCAATATTATGAGCAGTCACCTATAGACCACCGCATCATTTCAGTTTTAATATTTAGTTACAGTTTTCCATATTTTTTTTTAAGATGTATTTTCTTCTTTTTATGGTGGGGAATAAATAGGCCTAAAACAGTTTTCATGCCAAGAGAATGTTTATTTAATTACTGTGTACTGTATAATAATCGAAATATCATTTTAATAATGTATATGATGATGATGACGACTGAGTGGCAGAATAGCAAGGTCATCTGCTCCTTGTATAATGTAATACCGGTATATTAATGAACCCCCCAGAAGGAAAACCTGCATACCCCACTGGGTAAGTTACCTTGAAATGGTTCTTCATGGTTCCCCATTTTCATCTCCAGGTCAACGCTTGGACGTTATCTCTTAAGAGGCCATGATCGCTTCCTTCCAACTACTAATCATATTTCATTAACACCCTATTTAGGCTAAACAAAAGGGCGAACGGCCGTAAAAACCACGGCCAAATATAAATTCATTTCACCTCCTCCCCGACACAGCAGAATTAGGAATATTGAGGGGTGGAAAATAAACAACTATAAGAAATGTGGTATGAAGGAGGGTTTCTTCAGAACATACTTTAAGTTAAAATAAGTGGACTTAAGAATAAACAATTACTTTCTTCGTATGATTCTAGCTAATTCTCTTACTTTTATCCCATATCTTCAATTATTTAATACAAATACACGTGCATGTTATTGAAATGCTCAGCATTGGGAAGCAGGTAATCACGGTCATAAGTTAAAACAATCCCAGCAAGTGCCTGGAAAAGTTAGACACCACATACAGTAAGGCCACTGCTAAGCCCCACTTCTATAACCCTCATGAGTGGATCTCTGAAGAGAATACAGAAATCCTAATTGTATTGCTTTACCCTGACAAAGGGCAATTAATGCAAACATAATGCTAGCTTCATATAATAGGCCTATATCTTTTGCCGCTCATAATTAAGATGCATGTCCCTTTAGCTCAGTGATCAGAACAACATTGTACATACATTGTCGGTGGTCCCAGGTGGATTAGATATCTTAGTTGTTCTTATCTACATGGAAATGGCTCGTACTTTCTGTACTATACACAAGCTATCAGCTAAGCACTTCCATTTGCCATCAATTCAGTTGTGAAAATGCGACCCCTAATCCCAAAATACTATTAAGTTAGGTGATAAGTAGATGTCATGGACGCATGACGGTGCTTAACTCTTTCAGATCTGAGGATGATGTTTCTGATTCGATACAAGGTACGATGTAGGGAATAGGACATTCTGCAATCTTAATATCCCTAACATGGTCCATATGACTTGTTTCACAAATACAGTGTGTTCCCTTTTGCATAAGTAGAATTACGTATTGCACATGACTTGTAAACTTGCACTGAAGGAATCAAGGCATACATATCTTCATCATCATCATCTTGCACAGTTTCCAGCCACTGGCCGGGTCTGTTTGGAACACAAGCCTCTCCAACGTCTTTTGTCTTCCCACCATCTCTCAGCCTCCGCCCTTGTCCAGTCTTCTCCTCTCTTCTTCACGCTTTCTTAGACCCCTTCAGCCACCTGTCTCTCGGTCTCTCTCCTTCCCACTTCGTCTCGTGTATCCTCCTGGGTATCCTCTTCTCCTCCATTCGTTTTACATGTCCTTACCATCTAAGTCTAGATTTCTCCATACCATCCTGTAATGGTTCCTCCTTCATTAATTCTCTGGTCCTCTCATTTCTTATTCTGTCCATCTTTGTAGCTCCAATACTGCTTCTCTGGCCTGTATTTTGCTCTTCTCCCTTCCTTTCATAACCCAGGTCTCCGAGGCATACGTCAGGATAGGGATATATTTCGTCCGATATATGATCTTTTTGCTGTTCTGAGGGACAACCTTGCTCCATAACATGCTTCTCATACTCCTCCGGAATGCTTCTGCCGGTCTCCCACACTCATTTATTTCTCTATCGTTTCTTCCATTATCTTGGATCAGGCTTCCCAGATATTTGGAACTCTCCACTTTCTTCAGCTGTTCCCCACCCATTGTTATTCCCGTTGTGGTTCTTTACTTCTTCCTTGTTGTGATCACCATCTCATTCTTATTTATGCTAAATTTCATCCCATATCCTTGTATTATTCCTTCCCACACGTCCAGCTGTTCCTGTACCTCCTCCTCCTTGTTTCCCCAAATCATCAAATAATCTGCAAACACTATTGCTTTCATCTTTCCTTCCCCAATTACTTGTGCCACTTGGATCATTATGTCATCCATCACCACAGTGAAAAGTATGGTAGCGGTGACAGTGCACTTTCTTGTTTCAGACCGTTTCTGTGTTCCAACCAGTCCGATCACTCTCCTCCCACTTTCACACAGCTCACGCTTCCCTTGTACATCTCCTTTATCCTCCTTATAGTCCATTTTTCTACTCCTCTATCCTCCAGGGACTTCCATACTTTGTTTCTGCACACACTGTCATATGTTTTCTCAATGTCCAGGAAGGCCATCAGTAGATCTGTTCCATACTCATAGTGCTGTTCTTGTAACTCCCTTACAGCAAAAATCAAATCCATTGTGCACCTTCCTGCTCTGAAGCCACGTTGTTCTTCCCTCATCCCTCCTAATTCTCCTTTCCAAAACTTTTTCAAACATCTTTGCACAATGATTCATCAGTGTTATTCCCCGATAGTTCCTGCATTCTGTTCTACTACCTTTCTTGAAGATCGGGACAATTATTCCCTTTTTCCAGTCCTCTGGGGTCTTCCTTTCCTTCCATGCTGTCTTCATCACTCGGTACAACCATTGTATCCCCACCTCTCATGATGCTCTCACCATCTCCACACTCAACTCATCCATGCCCGGTACCTTCCCACCTTTCATCTTCCTCACTGCATCTTCCACTTCTTTCCATGTTAAGTCCTTTTCTGTTTGCAGTCCATCTTCCTCTTCCCCGATTTCTTCCTCCTTGCCGTGGTTTCCATTTGGGTTCAGAAGTTCTTCAAATTATTCTTTCCTCATTTTCTCCAGTTCTTCCCTATTTTCTATCTCTTGTCCCCTTTTGTTCACCATTCTAACATAATCCGTAGGATCCTTCCACCTCTTATTTTTACCATCCCATACAGGACCTTTTTTGTACCTTCACTATCCTCCTTTATCATTTTTGTCCACTCTTCCATCCACTTCCTTCTCTCCTCAATCACTATTCTCTTTGCCTCCTTCTTTCTTTCCTGGTACTCTTCCCTTGTCTCTATCGTCCTATTTGATACAACCTCCTAAAGGCTCTATTCTTTTCCCTTACTATATCTCCTGTCTTCTCATTCCACCATGGTGTTTCCTTCCACCTCTTCTTACTACTTGTCCTCCCACATACTGCTTCTGCCGCACCTACTAGTGTCTTCTTAAATCGATCCCATTCCTCTTCCACCCCTCTTTCTTCATCTGTTGGAATTCCTTCCTTCACCATTTTGAAGTACTCGACCCTTCTATTACCGTCTTTCAGCTTCCATATCATTATACGTCTTTCCTGGTTCTCAGTCCCTTTCTTCTCTTTAGTCCCTTTCAGGTTCATTACCAGCAATCGATGCTCGCCATCTAAGTTCTCCGATGGTATAACCTTGATGTCCGTGATGTTCTTATTTAATTCTTTCTTATACAGTATATAGTCGACCACCGACTTCCTGGTCAAGTCATCACTGTACCATGTGATAGTGTGGCTCTCACTTTTCTTGAACCAGGAGTTCCCAAATAGCAGGCTGTTCCTTTGACAGAAGTCCAACAGCCTCTTTCCTTCCTCATTTCTTCTGCCCCAACCCTCTGGTCCAAGCACACTCTCATACCCTTGTCTTATTCTTCCTACATGGGCATTCAGATTCCCCATAACAATAATATTCCATCCTCCCAGCTGCTTCTGCAATTCTTCTTCAAACTCCTCCTTCTCTTCAGAGGCGCAACCTACTTGTGGAGCATACACTTGCACTATTTCTACGGTCTCTCCCCTCAGTGCTACTTTCACTTTCATCACCCTATCACTTATTCTCTTCACTTCTTCTTTTAAACCACCTCGTACTACTACTCCCACTCCATTCCTCTTTCCCTCTTCATTCCCACTCCAGTACAGTCTATAGCCTTTTCTCAATTCTCTCCTTCCTTCCCCTTTCCACTTTGTTTCTGCCAATCACAATAAATCCAACTTCCTTCTTTCCATCATATCCACTGATCTCCTCCACCTTCCCCGTCAGCACTCTTATGTTTAAAGTTCCAAATCTTAGTCCATGAACTCAGCTAGGTCGTCGTCCATTGTATCCGTCCTGTCCGAGGCCTGTTACCTTCTTGAAAGCAAAAGTCTTATCCACTACTGGCTTGCTGGGCCTATCGTAGCTTCACCAGAGCCCCGTTAGCCGTCACTTTTCAGGGTTCCTGTAGGACCTTCACAGCTACCGTAACTGTCCCGGGGCACACAAAGTCCCCACTGTACTTTGGCAATCCCCTACTTTGTGCCGTTCCCCATCTCCCACGACGTGGACGAGGGGTTGGACTTACGGGAGACGAATACATAACATACTGAAGTTAATTTGTAGAGTTTTCTTATATCAACGGAGACAGTGCAATGACAGAGAAGTTTTGTAGAGTTCACATCACAAAGCAGTTCAGTTCCTATACATATGCCAAGTGTTGGCCTAGCCGATTGCCTCTAGCACTGAGAGTGTGTGGAGACTTAGTGGCGTGGGTGCAGTAACTCACTGTTAATATCAGTCATAAACAAAGTTGATGAATGTTGTGTAAAGAAATATTGCATAGTGTGCGGTGCTTTTTACGGGTTTGAGTTCCTATTAAAGCAATATTGATCTCAAGAATACTCAAGGTAGGGGGAAACTTAATGTACTTATAATACTTGGCACCTTATGAGGAATGCCTTCATTACACATCCACAAACCTTAATGTAAATATTGTAAACAGAACAAATGAAGTGTCTGTTATACACACTATTGTTTCATTCACCAGCCTGTTGGTTTATGGCTAAAACAAGTGTTTTTCCATCTTAATGGTTTATTGCCTCTTTACTTACTAATGTCATGGATAAGAATGATGTCTTTACCAACAGTCCACCAAATTCATTTTAACAGAATCTCTCTGTAATAGCCCCATACAACACTCTTATTGCTCATGTAGCTAAGATCTTTGAGAGAGTTCTGGAAGGCAGACTGAGGAGGAAGATAGAAGGAGAGATGGAAGAAGAACAGTATGGTTTTAGGAAAGACAGATCAACATTTGACCTAATCTTTGCATTAAGGCAAATGATGGAGAAAAGATGGGAATTTGGAAAAGACATGGTGATGACATTTATTGATATTGAGAAAGCGTACGACAGTGTGCCTCGACAGGTGGTTTGGAATGTATTAAGGAAAAGGAGAGTTAACGGAGCTGATGTCCAAATGTTAAAAGCTATGTACAAATATTGTGTGAGTAGCGTGAAGACCAGTATAGGAGAAACAGAATGGTTTAAAGTGGAAACAGGTCTCCGACAGGGAAGTGTATTGTCCCCCTTACTATTCATCATAGTCATGGATGAAATTCACAAGAATGTTAAACAGAGATTGGGACAAGAGGCAACAAAGCCCATGCTGTTTGCAGATGATATAGTGATACGGGGAGAGGATGAAAAGGAAGTACAAAAACAACTAGATGTATGGAATCAAGAAATAGAGAAATATGGGATGAAAGTAAGCACAGAGAAGAGCAAGACAATGGTAATGTCAAGAGGAAGAAAGGAAGGAAGAGGAAAGATAGAATTGAATGGGAACATTCTAGAAGTGGTTAAAAGTTTCAAGTACTTGGGAAGTGTGATCACAGAAGATGGAAGGATAACTGAGGAAATTGGAAAGAGAATACAACAAGCGAACAGTTTTTACCAGAGCATAAGGGGTATTCTGTGGAACCGAGATGTCCCAAAGAAATGTAAAAATGTATTATATTCAACCTACTACAGACCCATACTAACATATGCAGCTGGAGCGTGGACTACGACAAAAAGAGAGGAGAGTAGAATACAAGCCGCGGAGATGAAATTCCTAAGAGGTATAGAGGGCAAGACCAGAAGAGATAGAGTTAGAAACGAAGAGATTAGAAAACGGACAGGAATCTTGAAGGTGCAGGACAGGATAGAAACAACAAAGTTAAAGTGGTATGGACATATGATGAGAATGGGAGAGGAGAGAGTACCAAAGAAAACTTTCTGTGAAAAGATGACAGGGAAGAGACCACGAGGAAAGCCCCGAAAGAGATGGGCAGATACAGTGTGGGAGTGTGTAGAGGAGAGGAGGAAAACCTGAAGAAGTACTAAAAACAGGAGAGGAGTGGTGGAGAGACAGGAAACGTTGGAGGTCCTTAATTCACTACCCGACCCAGGAAGCTGGAAACGGGAAATGAAGATGATGATGACAACACTACAGCAAAAACACATGGTTATTTCACTCACAACTACAACAAATTCCCACGTTCCATGCTTTTACAGAGTAGTGTCCTTCCCTCTTGTTCAGAAATCCAGAATGGATAATTGAATAAAGTAAAGAGATATCAGAAGAGCCACCTAACAGTTGCTAATATAGTCAACCCTAACTCCAAAATAGTCTACTTCATGAAGATCACACGTTTGATGAAAGGTGTTTTATCAAGTTGCGAAATTTCTGCAGGTAAGTTGCACAATATGTAAAAAATGATCACAGATTTTAAATGACAGTCTAGCTATGGTCACCTTCTTTCGTACAAATTATATTACACGGATTTTTTTATATCTTCATGTGTGTTAGCTCATGCCCAGAATGAAGAGGCTCTACAAGCAATGCAGCACATCAAGTTATAGAATTTCACAACAGGATATAGGCAATAAACAACACAAAGAAGGGTGAGATTGAAGTTTCCGCCTTTGCGTCAAATTACCAGCAGTGCATGGGGATAAGGAAGCAATCTACACTATCAACAAGGTCCGTATCATAACAAATCAAAACAGGGCTCTGAGGCCATTTCACTCAGATCAGTTGTAAATACAAAACAAACTTCATGGAGTAATTGTTTTTAATAGGAAAGCTTGTAGTTTTACGTGACCATTCATCTGGCGACCATGAGCCTTGGGACCTCCATTTTTAAGAGGAATCCCAACCACAGGGCGCGATATTTCACGCCGAAGGAATGTTAAAGAATTAACAAGAAACATGAATATAAACCAAGTTATTTGTGATAGACTGTTCCCTAGTTCCATTTGTGAAGTTATTGGTATTGTTCTGTGTGATTGGTTCACTGCATGACATACCATGCCCACTTAAAGGACAGAAAATAGCCTGGATCATCTGACAAAGGCTAACTTTATAAGAATTTCAACATTTGTTTACTAGCAGCCTCAATATTGCATTCAAAAGTTGGTACTCCATTTTCGTATAGAAGTTATGCAGAAATTAATAAATGTATCACTGTATTCTGGCGGGGTAGTCTGAAGTTTTAGAAACTATTTCTGTGTCACGGAATTGTAAGCCAGATTACAGTATACAGAGAATCTCTTAAATATTATGATCATATACAAAACTGGAGAAGCAAATCATGAATGGAATTTGATGACTTGCAACAAACAACAACCAGATATTAAAAATCCAAAAAAGGCCTTTTTCAGATGAGCCAGACTACAAATAAAATTTAGGCAGGGAGTCCTGTCAAGCGCTAGGTCGATAATGTGAATGTTTGGCCCTTAAAACAACAACTATCATATCAACCTATCCTGCAAACAAATCACAGAGAAAACAATATCTTCCATATACACTATGGAGCAAGTATATGATCAGCCAGAAATTACTAAATTACATTCAGGTTTCGTATTAATTCCTTAATATTTCATCAGTGCATATGATCCCCTCACAAACGTATCACCAAACCTTTGAAAGTCTCAGCCACACTTGGTGGAGGAACATCAGATATCATTAAGCATATAACATGACTTAATAACCTTAAAGGTACTCTCAATATAATAAGACACTTACAACTCTCGCATCTCCGCCACTTGATGAAGATAGTGCTTCCGTTTTGACATGTGCGACTATCTCTTCAGTCACATTCTCATTAATCGTAACTTCCTTGTTGTCCACAGTATCTTCCATATGTGCTCCCTACAGAGAAACAACAATTTGTTAATAATGTATCTCAGTAGGCATAAGAATTTATATTTTGTAGATACGTAAGCATGCTAGATATTCATCTTGTTTTATATGTTTCGGATTAGTTTCCAACTCAGTGAATAATTTTAAGAAATCTGACAAGGTTAGAATAGCAACTCTGAAGCTAAAATTCCGCTGCATTAAGTGATATAATAATAATAATATCGTATGGCCTCGGATGCCGGGTGCAAGCTTTGTTATTTGACACCCAAAGGGTAGCTTGCATGTCGAATTTCGTTGTTCCTTGACACACTATGGAATCAAGGAGGTTAGATATCTACGCTCCTTGAACACTATAGCGCTTTATAGTAGAGAAATGAGAAACTTTGTGTTGGCGGAAACTCCCGAGATTAATTTTACCATTATGAACACGGCCTACTGAAATGGGTTCTTTGACATGCCAACATCGTATGACATGGTGTCGTAATTCATTCCGCCTTTAAAAATCACTTACCACGGCCAGGAGCGAACATGCGAACTTGGGGTTAGTAGACCGGCACGTTGACCACGCGTCCACCGTGGTAAGCAAGTGCTCATTAGCTGACTTTGACATTATTTTTATTTCTCTGACTTATATTTTCAAGGTTTTGAGAGTTTCACAAGACAAAAATATAAAAGAATACCATACCTATTACTAACGATGTATTCGTTTCCATCACAACACAATATACTTTATTTCTGAGAATCCAATACTTTCATGTAGCGTCAGTGATATAAATTCAGCAACAAAATCGAAACTATAGTCCTTCATTTTATGAGAAATGAAATAGGTCTCTGATTCAAGTTGAATAGAAACACAAACTTGCATTTATAAAACACACTTGCATTTTGGAACTTTTCTCAAACACCAATTCCAAAAGTCACTAACTTAACTGAGAAAAATAAATGTTGATATGATTACCTACAGTTGCACATCATGTGATTGAGTGATTATGAAGTTAAAGACAATTCAAAACATCAATACACAGAGTCCAAGTTTCAGTAGAACACACTTACTAATATGCCAAGGATTCTTCGAAGTACCTACCTAATTTAGCAGCAAGACTTAACCTTACAGGTGATGCAAGGTTTGCCATAATAATTCAAGGTTGTTTCAAAAGGGACAACTAATAACCAGTTTAAAACTATTATAGACATTTGACAGAAGGAAGCGATCTGACTCAATACACATTGTTAATAAAATTGAGTCAAAAGACGTAAACTTTTCTGTTTAACTGATTAAAACAAACTACATAACTTAAAAAAGGATTTGAGAATAATCCAAGGTGGGAAATAATGTACACAGTCACCTGGCATTCAAGTTCTTCTTTAACAAATGCATCTTCAAATACATCATCAGGTTCTTCAATTTTCATCCCCACTGGCCTATCAGAGGGTGGCTGCTCATTCAAATCCTGGGAAGTAATGAACAAGCATAAAGATATATAAAAATTAAAGACTATGAGCTAATGATGATAATAGAAATAATAATAATAACAAGAAACTGTTACAAAACATTTGCTGACAACTATCACATTACCAAGCACCTAGTACATTTTTAAATCTCCGGATTTGGCCCTGGAAATAATAGAGAAAACTGTAAAATTCTCACAGATTACTTCCATGACCTTTTAACCTGCGATCCTCCTGAAGGAAAAATATTAATAATTATTATTAATAACAATTATTATGATTATTAATTTAAATTTAATAAAACTATTATTTACATTGATCACCACCTATCTATGATTAAAGTAAAATTTCATCCTGATGGACCCAAACTCAGAACAGTTAAAATACCCACGAATTGATCTGGAATCACTTAAACAAAATTCAAACAATTTCCTTGCAAATATCACCAACCAAAATCCTTCCAATTGGATGGTATTAGAAGATACACTATTGGGATCTTCCCGGATTATTGGGGTTCTTCCTCGAAAACGTAAAAACTGATGGTTGAACGAGACCAGCGATAAGGCCATAGACATTGTTATTCAAACCATTAAAACGTGCAGTTGCAATAAAATACAAAAAATAACGGGAATGAATTCATCAATGCCCAGAAAGAAGCCTCAAAAATCGTCAGATCTGAAAAACGCACATTATATCAAAATAGAATGACAGAAATAGATCAAAATTGAAGACTCCACGGGAAGAACGGGGTAGGCCACATTATGTAGATTTTTCATGACAGCCATTTTAAACTTTCAACATTAACAAGAAATACTTACCAACACCCCAATTGAGTGTAAGCGATATAGTTACTTAGCCAAATGTATTTCTTTTAAAGGAAGTACATGTAAAGTGAGAGGATATGGGACGTTCTTTCCGTTTCCACTAAAAATAAAAACCTCTGTATCTCGGTGACTTACCTCATTATTTGAAGTTACAACTGATCTGTAGTTACGATAGCTGGCCACCAGAGTGCGTCATAAACTCATTTCCGAATAAAATGGACTTACCCCGTTCATTCCGTGTGGTCTTCTATTACACGGAAAATAGTACAAGAAACTAACAAAACATTTGCTGACGAATTATCAGATTACTAAGTACCTGTTTTATGTGTTAAACATCCGCATGAGGCCCTGGGAATAATAAAGAAAACTGTAAACTTCTCACAGATAACTTCCATGACCTTCTAACCAGCGATACTCCAGAAGAACAATTCTGATTTGAGCAACCGATTCTAAATCCGGATTCAAAACTCACTTCATTAGAAGAAAACGAGAAAATAATCCATGAACCTAAAAATAGCTAAGCTCCAAAGGAAGATGTAATGTTCAGATTAAGAGGTCAAAGTCCAGATGAGAAATTTCTAGTAATTCTTGTAGATTTATGGAGAAATTTCCTGAAGACTGGAATTGCAATCTAATTCACCCACTACATAAAAAAGAGGGAGAGAACAGACATCAATACATACGGAGGAATATCCTCACTATCACTCGTGTAAAAGATTCTCTCTAAAGTATTATTCACGGGACTTGAAAACCAAACTGAACTCCTAGTTGGTGAATAACATGCATGATTCATAAATGGCAGGTCCTGTGCAGACCAAATTCTCAATCTCAAAAGCATCTTGCAAATTCATAAAGCCAAGCAAACAACGGTCACTTTGGAGACTTCAGGGAAGCTGGGGAATTAGTAGACCCACACACACTATTCAATATTCTAGAAGTATTCTAAGTTGACAGGAAAAAAAGAGAATTGATTCGACAAACACTGACAGCCATAACTTCAATAGTTAAATGTCAGTCATCTTTCTGACCGTTTTCATATTAGCACAGGACTTCGACATGGAGACGACTATCACCGTTATTGTTCAATCGTGTCCTTGAATAAGTTACCAGGACAAGGGAAAAAAGAGAAATAACGATTGGTTGACGACTAAAAATTTAAATCATTCGCATTGTTTGGCCTTCGCGGATGATCTAGCTATTCCTTCTAACAATACACAAGAGGAAGTACAGGTCCTTGAAATAATTCACGAAATTACAGCTAAGACGGGACTCCAAATGCATGGACGAATCCGCTGGTCATCTAGACGGGAAACCTCTGAAGACTTATTTCGGCAAACAATCATCAAGTAAATACATTCAAATCCCATGGCAGCTGCAGCAATCCGGTTCGAATCCTGCTAGCAGCACCCATCATGAATGGTTTTCCCAGGGTTTTCCCCACTCCCTCCAGGCAAATGACGGGATAGTACTTTACTTCACGATTGAGTCGTGACGCAAACAAAGAGAGAACTTCAAAATTACAGAAGGCCTATACCTTCAGATGTAATTAATAAATCAACATCTAAGACATTATACCACAGTAATCAAACCTGAAGCTCTATGAGGCTCAGAAACATTGATCATTGAAGGTAGATCTCTTAGTACGGACATTATACCACAGTAATCAAACCTGAAGCACTATATGGCTCAGAAACATTGATCATTGAAGGTAGATCTCTTAGTAAGGACATTATACCACAGTAATCAAACCTGAAGCACTATATGGCTCAGAAACATTGATCAATGAAGGTAGATCTCTTAGTAAGGACTTAGAGAAACAAGAAAGGAAAATCCTTGGTCCAGTCGACTCAGAAGGAATCTTGGTGAAACGCAAGACTCAGAAGATTTTTCAGCATTCTGAAAAGATCACCGACACCTTCAGGAAAAGGCATTAAGTTCTACTGCAACATTCTCAAAATGAACCATCACAGGTTCGCCAAAATGATTCTCAAGCTTACTCTCTCGATGTAAGTCAATAACCAGTGGCTTAGTGAAATAGAAAAAGAACCTCAAGAAATTGGAATCGCAGAAGAAATTACACAAGATCGACCCCAGTTCAAAACAGTAATTAACAACCAACATGTTGCTGAGAAAATGAATACAAGGATCAATAAATCATGGCCTGAAGAACGGAGGTGTTAATATTATTATCAGGAAAATTAAAGGCAATCATTACAGATACAGATTGCTATTTGGTAGGAGGCCGATAACCTAAATAGTTGGTTGGTTCCACAGTTTATGGGGTGCAATATCGCGGTGATATGGGGCGAGGATGAAAAGGAAGTACAAAAACAACTAGATGTATGGAATCAAGAAATAGAGAAATATGGGATGAAAGTAAGCACAGAGAAGAGCAAGACCATGGTAATGTCAAGAGGAAGGAAGGAAGAGGAAAGATAGAATTGAATGGGAAAATTCTAGAAGTGGTTAAAAGTTTCAAGTACTTGGGAAGTGTGATCACAGAAGATGGAAGGATAACTGAGGAAATTGGAAAGAGAATACAACAAGCGAACAGTTTTTACCAGAGCATAAGGGGTATTCTGTGGAACCGAGATGTCCCAAAGAAATGTAAAAATGTATTATATTCAACCTACTACAGACCCATACTAACATATGCAGCTGGAGCGTGGACTACTACAAAAAGAGAGGAGAGTAGAATACAAGCCGCGGAGATGAAATTCCTAAGAGGTATAGAGGGCAAGACCAGAAGAGATAGAGTTAGAAACGAAGAGATTAGAAAAAGGACAGGAATCTTGAAGCTGCAGGACACGATAGAAACAACAAAGTTAAAGTGGTATGGACATATGATGAGAATGGGAGAGGAGAGAGTGCCAAAGAAAACTTTCTGTAAAAAGATGACAGGGAAGAGACCACGAGGAAGGCCCCGAAAGAGATGGGCAGATACAGTGTGGGAGTGTGTAGAGAAGAGAGGAGGAAAACCTGAAGAAGTACTAAAAACAGGAGAGGAGTGGTGGAGAGACAGGAAACGTTGGAGGTCCTTAATTCACAACCCGACCCAGGAAACTGGAAACGGGAAATGAAGATGATGATATCGCGGTCATGTAGCCCCGAGTACTTTGGGTGTGTGTAGAATCTGTCTGATAACCGCTGTTAATTGTGATGGCTGTATTAGTCTGTGTTTTCTGTAATTCAGGTAAGGATTGCAGACATTCAAATTTCAAGTAGTTCCTATTTTTGCCACCAAATGCTACCGTCGATGAAAACTAGTTGTGAACTTGGTTACTAGATGCCACCACAATCAGCTCCTGGCAGCGAACGTTAAAACTTAAGAGCGTTAGTCAAATCTATCCAAAAATTTAGCTTCACACAAGTGCAATTAGTGGAAGGTTCTTTTTACATGCCATAAATCTATGACATGCGACCGCCGGCTTTACTTTCCCTCCGGAGGAAGGCATACTGAGGGATTTTCAGTGCTCTTAAAAATCCGACGATATCGGCCAGGTTTGAACCTGCGTCCTTGCGCATAGAGGCTCAGTTTGCTACAAACTACGCTACTGAAGCGATAACCTAGATGTTACGCCCATAAAAAGAGAATTATTACCATCACTATTTGGTAGTATTAAGTCACATGACATAATTCCTATTAATTACCCGAAGATTTGTCATGCTCATCAGTAATGGTGCACAATATATGTAACAATGTATGGAACTAAAATACAACTTACAATCTCAGAGAATTCTTCTGGTTCACATTTGATAGATGGTTGGCCCTCCATAATGTTGACGAATCTACAACAGAGGATAATTAAGTAATATACTATAACATTCAGGAAACACTATAAAAAGTACAGGATATATTTGTCGTTTACACACAGAAAAGTTTAATGGTATATTCCAATACACTTCCAGGAATTATTTTTGAGTTTTGCTCTATTTTCTTGAAATGTATGCAACCATACATAAAATGGAATTTTTTATCTACGTCAGGGCTTTGAGGATTATGAATAAGTATCCCTGTAATTGTCTAACCCTTCGAAACCTTCCAGAAGTGTTTCCTTCTTAGTAACCAATAAAGAGGCGGTGGTGTTGATTGCTGCTTCAAGGGGCCTAACTATTTGGTGATGATATGGAATGAATAGCCTTATTTTGGTAAGAACCTTCCACATGAAATGTTTGCATCATCACAAATTATACTTGTCAGGGAGGTGTTTGTGTGTTTATCGTATGAACAGAGCTAGATTGTCTAAATAGGACTGGGGATTCAGAGAGACAGTGATACTCTACATGCAATTGCTGAAGCGCAGTACTAGGAAACCAAGTCAACAGTTTTAATATCTACATTACTCAGCATAATGTACCGACTTTCAAACCCCAGTCACGTTGATATGAATTACTAAAGCATAGGGAACAAATTGCAATATACTGAGCATAGATATTATGTATATTGTGACCGTACACAACACGAGCAGAGGATTGAACCAACAACATTGACGTAGTGTGAGTACAGAATTAATGAGTGAGGCGTCTGCGCGGATTAACATCTTTGACCTACAGCGCGCGTCACACTTCTTGCCAAATAACTTTGAGCAAGTGAAAAGTTAAGGAAAGTAGGTGGGTTAGCTACTTCTCTCAGAAAACAAGAAACGTAAGTTAATTCCAAAAATAGCAATTGATTGCAATCACCAGGGTTTGGACTCAGCATGGCAAAGTATTGCATTTCTAATTGTAATATTGTGGCAGCCACGGCGAGAAATGTGGTGTGGCACCGTAGTTTGGGCTCGACATGGTCAAGTATTGCATTTCTAATTGTAATATTGTGGCAGCCACGGCGAGAAATGTGGTGTGGCACAGTAGTTTCGGCTAGACATGGTAAAAGTATTGCATTTCCAATTGTAATATTGTGGCAGACACGGCGAGAAATGTCGTGTGGTACCGTAGTTTGTTCACGACATGGTAAAGTATCGCATTTCTAATTGTAATATTGTGGCAGCCATGGCGAGAAATGTGGTGTGGTACCGTAGTTTGGGCTCGACATGGTAAAGTATTGCATTTCTAATTGTAATATTGTGGCAGACACGGCGAGAAATGTGGTGTGGTACTGTAGTTTGGACTCGACGTGGTAAAGTATTGCATTTCTAATTGTAATATTGTGGCAGCCACGGCGAGAAATGTGGTGAGGTACCTTAGTTTGGGCTCGACATGGTAAAGTATTTCATTGCTAACTGTAATATTGTGACATACACGGCGAGAAATGTGGTGTGGCACCGTAGTTTGGGCTTGACATGGTAAAGTATTGCATTTCTAACTGTAATATTGTGGCAGCCACGGCGAGAAATGTGCTGAGGTACCGTAATTATAGCATTACCGGTATTTCATGGTGCGCTCAGAACTATCTGACCTTACAAGTTGTTTCTTAGTTCCCAGCTTAATTCGTTCCTACCGACACCGCAATCCTCGTGTGTGGCTGCACTGCCTGCTTGTCGTTAGCTGCCATATTACATTTCCATACCTGCCAAACTCACAAAACCGAATATCAGGAGATTTTCATATGAGAATCAAATATTAGCTCAATTAATTGGCAAACTAAAATGCAAAATTAATGATTTAAACTAGCCGTCGGCACTTATTACCCCTTAACTCGCACTTTTAAGACCATTTTCTTCACTTCTTTTTTCTTTACTACACTTTGTTCCAACATGTTATGAAATATCACCTTTTCCACCAAGGTGATATAAAACATTACATTGACAAACAGTAACAAGAAGTTCCGTGACGAACTAAAGAGCCTAATTTTCTTAAAATTTAAGATTCATGCCAATGATTATTCTATATGGACCTACCTAGAATTATGACGAAATTCAGTTGTTAATATCAAAATTTCTTATTAATTCGAAATATACCTGCCATATTGTAGCCTAATATAACACTACAGTTGGCAGCCCTGGTGACTGCATATCTTTTCTTAATTCCATCTTTTAAGGTACAGAATACAAAATTTTGTCGAAATCCAATGGATGTCATGGACGTTACGTGCAGTGAGACATTGGATCTATGAGCGCGCGTCAAATCATGTTGGCAACAATGTCGTGTATGTGGTGGTCAGAAATAATCTGAAATATTATGATCTATTGTTGTGCCAAAATCCATTTATTAGTAAAGAAGTTACATATATTTTACAATTGGACCTATCAGCAGGCATAGAATCATGTTGGCAGCACTGACGTATATAAGTTACTCCAAATTAATCTAGAATGCCAGGTACTATACGTGTGCAAAGTTTAAAGCCGGTGGTTTGCATACTTTCTGATATATTGATATTACAAAAAACAAATAGACACAGCATTGTTTAACAGTTGGCAGCCCTGGTTCCTCTTAAGAATGTGCTTAGTCATATCTGTTATGGTACACATTGCACATACGAAATTTGGTTGAAATCCAATTGATAGTATGGAAGTTACATGTTATTAAAAGTTGGTACTAGCAGCAGGCCTAGAATCATGTTGGTAGCACTGACGTATATTAGTTACACCAAATTAATCTACAATGTCAGGTACTATACGTGTGCATAGTTTAAAGTTTTTGCCTAGAATACTTTCTTATATATTTCTATTGGGATAAAACAATAGAGAGAGCATTTATTAACAGTTGGCAGCCCTGGTGGCTCTCGAGAATACAATCAGTCATATCTGTTTATGTACGCATAGTACATAGGAAATTTCGTTGAAATCCAATGGATAGTGTAGAAGTTATATGCTTTTGAAAATTGGACTTATCATCAGGCTTAGAATCATTTTGGCACCAGTGACATGTATGGCCTCCTGGAAATTAAACTGAAATATTATTATCTATATGTGTACCAATTTTGGAATAGCTCCCATGCATACCTTCCAAAATATCCAACATGGAGCTCAAATTTCAATTGCGTTTTTTCAGCAGTTGGTAGCACTGACATAATTATCAAATATGGCGTTGATATATTCAGGTACAGATCTTTACTCATGCCAAATTTGGTTTCGATTGCTGCAGCCGTTTAGGAGTTTAGAGGGGGGGGGGGGAGAGGAGGGGACACACAGACAGACAGACAGACACACACACATTTTCCCAGATCGATAACGCAAGTCTTCTTTTTCCTCATTTTTGCAAAATGTGAAAATTAGGGTAAAAATAATTGATGATGCACGGAAATTGTTGCGAGAACTGTTTCAAAAAAGACCGAGTTGTATTTTTAAGGCATAGTGAAGAATTAAACAACGAGCAAAAACACAAGAATGTAACAATCATTTTGCAGCAAAGTCAATAAGCAATCGCTTACACTGAAACAAATCCCATTTACGAATTCAGGTAGCCCAATAACATTCATTACCTGCCCACAATAAGCACTTCCAAAACATACGGTACCGGTACTAGAAAATATTACAAGTTCACCAATAATTTACAAACATCTGACAAGTTCAATCGATAGAAACATTACGCATAATATGTATATTACACATAACTTTTTACAAAAGGAAAGACGGTGCCTTACTTACGTTATAAATGTGGTATTTTTCCACTGATCGGTAGGATTACGGCCAACTTAATATTCGAATAAAGATTTGTAATTAAGGATTCTGCGTTAGTGAATACGTCTTACATCAAATGTTGACTTAATGGCCAAAATAGTAACTTATATGACAAATACACGTAGGTCCTATTATTAATTTACCTATTGTGTGATATTGCCGAACAGTGTTCCTCATTGGCAGAGCTACAGTTTTACAATATTACGGAATAAGTAATTTTCTTAGAATTATTTGGAGTTCAACTTTAGACTAAAATATCGAGAGAGAATAATACTTATCGTTCCATAGGAAGGACCCGGCGTAACCAGTAGCACCAAAAACCGCACTTGACTCCTATAGAGGCGGCATTCCTGAATTAATGTACCTCGAGTTCAATGATTTTAGCCAACATCCGTCCTTCTTGTGTTACAATGCGTCCACTTCAAAACAAAACTTACATCTTTGTCTCCGAGGACTAGCGTTACCAACAGAAAATTTCCAAATGCAGGACATTGCTCAGAAAAGAAAATGACTGACGAGTTCAATCGATAGCAAAATTAGGCATAATACGTATATTACACATAACGTTTTCCAAAAGTAAATACCTTACTTAATGTGCTGCAGATATTTTCCTTGAGGCTGTATTTTTCAACAGAACCTACTTTAGAAAGAAGACGCGAATTATTTTCTTGAAGCACATATTTATGGAATTCTTCACACTACGTACGGTATCTTTGAAATTGACCGTCACAAGTAACATTCTACCAAAAAACGGTTCCTCCATTGAGCAAATACGGTACGGCATGAATAAACACACATTGCTGCCTGGTCTGGCAAACAGGCAAAGTGTACAAAAGTTCAGACAGAAAACTCAATGTTCTGGTGCTTATTAAAGAAAACAGACCATTGTTGGTCTACTCTAGTGTTGTGTCTTAATCAAAGTTGAACTTTTAGAATAAGCCCCTACGTTGAAGAACTGGTCGAATAACATTCAATCATCTATTTCTACACCTTTTGACTGTAAATATTGAATAAATGATACAATATCATCAAAACTGTGGTCCTTAATGTTTGGAAGTCTTAACCATTTGAAACACTTGAATACCGGTACCTCCATAGGTTGCATCCATTTATCCAAGTAACTTACCATACTCATTGCAGGTTTCATAGAAACATAAACACCTTGCATTCTTTATTCAAACCATCTTCTGAAAATGTATTTAACATCTGTCGGACTTTAAGGGGAAATCCTAAATGAGCAATCAAGAGAAATGCCTAACATTTTCGATAAATTACATATGCCGGCCGGACATAACCAACTTGAATGAAGGAAGACCCGGACATTGGTAACCCTCCGTAAGACGAATTCATTTAAAAGGAAGATTCTTATACACACCCTGTAAAATGAGACAATCTGTCGTGGTGAAACTGTTCCAAGATACATACCTCACATGTGTACTCGCAATAACGCAGTGTGCTGGGCTGTACCGGTAGCGTATTTCTTATCCCTCCTGGACAACAACAAGTCCCGTATTTGAAAGCATGTGATTGGCGGATATTATGACCAAATGAATTGTATGAAAAATATTATCGTTCAAAACTACAATCGTTAATCACGCTGGATAGCACCCTGGTTAGTATCCTATATTCTTTGGTAGTACAGTATCTTCCTTTTGTCAAGTCAGGAACAGGAGGTTTATTGTTTACAGCCCACAAGAGTGTTACACAATGTAGCGAGGAATTCTGGTGTGAAAAATAATTTAAAAAGGTTGAAGAATGTGTTAATTAAAACTGTAGTTCTTGAAATGACAGTGCATGTTTTCAGATTATTTCTTTAATGAGAACAATTTAATTATTTAACAAAGCCCCTGGTGGACAATTATAACCTATAATAGTACTTTAATAGTATTTTGCACAATGTTCATTGAATGCGGCTTGTGGCCATGTGTATTTGTGTTTATTATCAGTTGTTAATACTCGTGGTGACCTTTATTGTTTAAAACTGGTGCAATTTTCTCAATTCAATAAAATTGTTAGGTAGATTACCGGTATGTATCAGAGTAGGTTGGTGTACTGTGAGAGCCCAACTGAACCTATATGCATGAGACAGGCTTAATTAGGCTACATGTCTGCCTTTACATAGCCCTGATTTATTGGAACGGGGCTATACCAGTAGCCTACGTAGAGTGTAATTAAACTGTTGATCTCATTGTGTTTCATTTCATTTTTCAGGGCATGACCCACATCAAGAAGGCAGCAGATTATATACCACAGTTGTCGAGTAGTGGGTTCAGAAAGCCTACAAGCTGGAATTGTCTGAAATCTTGACCGAGCAGTGGAATCAGGCAAAGGTAACTTATTGATGAAACTTTAATCTATTAATTTTTCACTAGTTTTGTGTATATAGGTAGGCTAGATCAAGATTGATCAGGGAATGATGTAGTTCACTCATCGGCTGTCTATAACCAACCCAAATTATAACACGACATACAGTAGTTAAAAATTCAAGCTGAGTCGGCCATTTTCAGCGTTAGAACAGTATTGCAAACCCCACGCATATGGTTCTGATATAGGCGGTTTCCTAAAACAAATGAACTCCAATCTCAACACATTCAATCCAATGGTTTTTGGGTCAACAGTGCCCCGATAACCTCCCGCGGCCAAAGGCCGCACCCACACCCGACCATTTTAAACTTCGTTTCGTCCCATCCAATGGTTTTTGTCAATGATTACAACCTAACTCGTCCAGATCAATGGTTTTTGTCAACCGTGCTAGCTTCCCACGGCCAAAGGCTGCACCTACACCCGATCATTCTAACCTTCGTTTTGTCAAATCCAATGGTTTTTGGCAATGGTTACAGCCTAACGCCTACAGATTCTCATAGTACTGGTGTATTTTATATGTTGGGCACACTGCCGTGACATCAATATTTCGTCATGCCTCACCCAGATGGAGCGAGCCAATATGGCCGCCATAGTTCAAATTCAAAAAGAAAGAAACACACATAATTATGTAATTAAGCATATATTTCCAGTATATTGGTCGTAATGAACCTGAATTTCAATAGGTATTGTCCCTTGGAACCCCTGAAAAGGTATGAAAATCATATATTATCATTTACCTTCTAAGTGAAACTGTAAAAGTCAGGTTACTGTTTCATGCACTGGTAATCTAAGGCATTTCATATGCCGAGTGCGAACTGTGTCTGCGAATTGTGTAAAGAAAGGTGTGATAGATATCACGTACCAATTTGCCCTGAATGACTTGAATCGTTACGGTACGGTATTAAATCTCTGTACTCATCTGTAATTGTATCTAAGTGCATTGTACGTGTTTCTATTATTATTATTATTATTATTATTATTATTATTATTAAGGATAAGTGCACACAATGTGCATTACACTTATTATTATTATTATTATGGGACAGGCTTAATAAGTAAACTTCCATTCTATGTACCGGTTTAGCCCCGTTCAATAAACCAGGGCTATGTAAAGGCAGAAGAGACAGGCATGTAATTAAGCCTCGAATACCTCCACTGTGCATGACACAATCCAGGGGAGTTTATATTGGTTAGGGTCGCGCTACATAACAATTGTTTCCCCAGGGGCTCACATCTTGTGGGACGTGGGTTGGCGACCACGGGACCCCAGCTGAGTCCGGCATTGCTTCCACTTACTTGTGCCGGGTTCCTCTCTTTCTTCTTTCCTGTCGACCTCCCTTGGTCAACTTTAGTTCTTTTCCGACCCCGACGGTATTAGGGTATCCGAGGCCTAGGGAGTCTTTCACTTTCCCGCCTTAATTGGCCATTGTCTCATCTTTCCTGATCCCTCCTTCTTCGAGGAGTCAGACCTCTTGTTTTCTTTTCATTATATTTCTTTTTCTCTGTAAGATTCCCGCACTGTTTTTTTTACTTGGTTCCCCGTGTATCTAAATTCCATTTAGCGATTTTTTTGTAGGTATTTTTAATCTAGTTTGCATTTTGTAAGTTTTTTCGATCTAAATTACCTCTCGCGATTGTTTTCAACCTCAATTGCATTTTGTAAAGATTGACAATCTAAATTGCTTTTTAGTAAGTCTTTCAATGCAGGTTCTGGGCATTTTAGTGAGTATTTTGAATTTCAATTGTATTTTGTAAGTATTTTCAACCAAAACTGCATTTCGCAAGAATTTTAAATCTAAATTGCATTTTGTTTGGTTGGCATTTTGCAAATATTTTGATTCTTTATTGCATTTTGTGGGTATTTTGAATCTAAATTACATTTTGTCAAGTATTTTCAATCTAAATTGCATTTTGTAAGTATTGTCAATCCGCATGAGTCTTTTGAATCTACCGTACATTTTGTAAGCATTTTCAATTGCAATTGCATTTTGTAAGTGTTTTGAATTTCAATTGCACTTTGTGAATAATTTGGATTGGAACTTGGATATTTCAATCTGAATTGCATTGTGTACTTTCAATTTCAATTGCATTTTGTAAGTATTTCGACTCTACATTGCATTTTGTACGTATTTTGTACCTAGCCTACATTTTGTGGGTATTTTTCAATCTTTTCTTTTTGTGAACCTTTTCGTTCTAAATTCCCCTTTGTAAGAAAATTTTGTGAGTGTTTCAATCTGAGTTCCTTTTTGTAAGTATTTTCCGTCTCACTTAATTTTCGTTCTGGTTTCCATTTCATTAACATTTTCGCTATCACCCAGATCATTAGGGGCCGATAACCTAGGCCCCTTAAAACACCAATTATCATCATCATTATAACAATTGTTGGTCTAGGCAAAGACCATTGGTCTGGATGAAAATATTGGCCTAGGCAGAAACCATTGATTTGTATGAAAATTATTGATGCATTTTGATTAGGGACCCTGATTTATGGTAATATATTCTCTGTGAGCTGCCAGAATAGGATTGACAGTTCTCGTCTCGCCATGTGGTCTGAGAACGAAGTTGCTAAACTGTACAAGCCAGAGGCACAGCTGACCAGGCACTGAAGCCCGTGGGCTGTAATATTGCATCACAGAATATTATGACATCAACTATGCGAACATGGATTGGTCAAGACGCGAAGGGGTGATGACTGACGTGGAATTTCCGGCCAAATGTCAATCCCATTCTGGCAGCTCACAGAGTATAAAAGGCTTCAAAGCGGTGAAATGAATTGTTAAAAAAGAATCCATAGTGGTGAAATAACAAAAGCGAGGTGTGAGTGTGCTTAATAACCATGTGTACGGTGCACAGATTTGGTTAAATAATGAACATTATACAAACATTTGGAGGAGTAACAATCAATTTATTCTAGTTCTTTTTTTTTTCTTTTTCGAAAGGACTTAAACTCAAACGAATTTGTGTTCAATACCTAACCTAACATTTACTTCTCCATGACTACCAGTCCCTTTCACACTAACTCGTGAAACGTATGTTGTCCCCAAAATTATGCAGAGCATTGTTTCCATGTTTTCAGGACTTCAACCAATCAAGTCTGAAAAGGGACTTCGTTATCCCGCATCTTATGAAACGTTTATATTTTTAAGATTTCTTATTTTCTTTGAAGGGACTATTCCAATTAATTTTAAAGTAAATATTAAAAAAAAATATCTTAATACCAGCATTTCGTTGGCATTTAGCATTTTAGAGTGAAAATAATATACAGCGACTTTGTTTCATTTGTGACGGGTATTTTCGCTCGCCCACGTTGTGAGCCTGTCTCCCGCCAAGCACTTTGCCGTAATGCGGCGCTCTTCCAGCACTGAGTCATTGAATAGAGGAAATTGTACTTACCTAGTTCACAGCTGGTGCTGAATATGTGCCAGCGATGTGTATCAGTGAATGGTGAACATTTAGCCGACCAGGGATGGTCCTTCATCCAGCCCACCTGATATGATGAAGATAGTGGAGAAGAGGGAGACGGTGCAATGCCATTTCTCTCGCCTGCCAGCTAATTGGGTGGCTACTGCATCTGCTGGCCCTTCCTCTGCCACGACCATCAAGCGAAGCCGGCAGAAGCCAAACTCCTTACTGTGGAGGAACTTCCCTATACTAAGAAGAAATCACCGGCGGAAAAGAGAGAAACGACGTGTCAGAGACGGACACCCAGTCTTCGGACAGGGAGAAGGTCCCTCGACACCGCTATCGCTCTTCTCCGAGAGTGAGACAGGTTAAGTCCCACGAGGACTGCGCGCCATATAAGAAAGCGCTCCCTCCTTCATCTTCGGATGGAGATGTACAAATCGAGGTGTGCTCTCCTCTCATATCATCTCCACCTACAGATGGGGATGGGTGGCAAACGGTCAAGCGGAAGTCACTATTACAATGGAACTGGATAGCTCATGTAATTAATTAAGAGTGGCTGGAGGTCCCTGTATAATCCGGACACCTAGCGAGGTGCCTCCTTGGCGAGTCCCGCATCCGAAATTCGGTTAGATCCACATCGTGGTCCTAAGGTGAATACGGATGCCTCCGTCTATTGGAGTCATTTCCTCAGCATAGTTCACCAATTTCTGGATGCTGGCATTCTCTACACGGATGGTTCGAAGGTAAACGAGAAAGTGGGTTGTGCTTACGTAATTGATGGTGCAAATACAAAGATTTCTTGGCCTGAGGCCTGTAGTGTGTTTACTGCGGATCTCGTTGCCAGGAAGCTCTGCAGTTTGCACTACAGGATGCACGAATCCGCTTTCTTTTACATACCGTCATGTTTCCCACAACACCTAGTGCACCGAATCCACGACGTACTAGCCGGGTTGTGCCGGGCTCTGACACTCGCCTTTTTGTGGCTTCCAAGCCACGTGGGAATTGCGGGAAATGAGCTAACAGACCAAGCTGCAAAACAGGTGGTAATAACTACCACCTCAACCAATGGAGGTACCCGCTAGAGATATTCACTCTAAGTTACGCCGACAAGAGAGAGTCGTTGGCTAGCCGTCCCAATGCCCGGTAAACTGAGATTGATCAAAGGAACTACTCGCGTGTTGTAGAGCTCCTTCCAGTCACGGGGGATTTCCTTCATTTTGTATAGGCTAAGTATAGGTCATGCAAGATCCACCCACTCGTATCGAATGAGAAGGGAAGACCCAGTTTGTACTCATGGAGGCGTATTCACATCTTAACCGAGTGTGTGAATCTTGCTGACTTACGAAGAAACCTTGGTTTGTAGATGACACTCGAACCTATATTAGCTGATGTCGTGGTGGCTGCTGATCTCATCATCCGCTTTATAAGTGAGAGTACGTGAATATTTACTCAGAGACAATGTCCTTTTGTGAAAATTTAATTTTTGTTTTCTTTATGGGGGGGTATCGAACCCTCAACCTTCAGTGGCGCTTTGGGGGCATTTTCGTATATCCGATGTAGCATACGACTTCCTAGTACTTTTATGAATGCAACACCGCACAAATCCGGGTCATGCATAGCAAATTCGTATTCTCCGCTTAGCTCCTAGGAGGGGTATCGAACCTTCGACCTTCAAAGACGCTACGGGTGACTTTTCGTATATCCGATGTTACAATATTGTTTTCATGGAATTTTTATGAACAAAATACCGTACAAATCTGAGTCATACATAGCAAATTCGAATTTTCCGCTGAGCTCCTAGGAGGGATATCGAAGCCTCAACCTTCAAGAACGCTACGGGTGGAGGTTGGTTCCATTCCCATCTCAGCTGTCCTATAAGTGATTTTCCGTGGTTTCCCCACTTGTACTCCATGGAAATGTCGGAATGATTCCTAACTCCTAAGCCATAGTTACAAATACACTCACACCACAAAACTTTATATGAATAACATATGCTATTCGACAAACACTACACTCTTGGTACTCCCCAAAGTGGAATTTCTATAAACTGTCATCCCAATCGGTTGTTTCTGCATTGAGATTAATTATTGCAGAGATAAATGAGTAGAGCACTAACAATGTTCTGTTTATTGCAGTGTAGGGCAGCTGGATTGGCACAGCTGCAGCTCGGATTGAATACGGTTTTGCTATTTTTATAGGTCAGGACTGACTCACTCTTTGGGAGATTAGATAGTCTACCGATAATCATACCTTATCATGAAAAGGCCTGAGGTCACCTGCATCTTATTACTATTTATGGTGAAGATATGTCGGTATGCTCACGTCTCTAAAAGCTCCGTATCCGAACACACTTCCTAAATGGAGGCATATGATTCACAAAGTTCCTACCCAGCTCGCTGGAAGGGTATCCTGATGATGATGAGCATGTGTTTTATATGCCCTTTAATAATATTATTGCTTTTATGTTCGACCCTGACTATTATCCGCCAGAAAACTGTACTATAATGAGGCTCATTATAACACTATTTTTCATTATGAAACAGTTTCTCTCACCAATCAGAACTCAAGAAACAGTTGTTTGACCAATTATATAATTAGATGCGTTGAGTTCCACGGCCTTCTAATGTAAATCACACTGCCTGGCCTAGTGTCATAGTAGAGTAATCGAGGTGGCCATGGTCAAATACAAGGCATTCCCTGCGTCTCATGCGCTCTGTTCAGTACACAAAACTGGCGAAATCTCGACAGATATTTATGAATATTTTTGTTCGAACATAAAATAGTTATGATAATTATCGCCGAACATAAACAGTCGTATGCAACTCGCCTATAATGGTAATTAAGACACTCGTATGGAAATTATAAAACTCGCATACGCTCGTTTTATAAACATACTTGTGTCTTAATTATTGTCATTATAGGCTCGTTGCGTAATGTACTTCTTCTTCTTCCTCTTTTCGAATCACCCACTTTGGGGTACGTCAGATCAATCACTTCTTAGATGCTTGTGCTCTCCTTTTCTCCCAATACTTCTTCATTCTCTCTGATCTCCTCTTTATTTCGTCTTGTGATATCTGCATCGGTGTTGCATTGGTGTTGTCTTTGGTATCGGTTTTGGCTGTACCATTCATCAACATGGTTTCAGTAATCTGAAGCTCTCGCAGGTCCTTTTCCACTTCCGTAAACCAATTAGGGTTGATCTTCTTTTTGGAGAAGAAGTCAAAATTTTCTTGGTTAATCGGGCAGGATTCATCCGGTAGATGTGTCCATAGAAATCAATCCTCCTTTTCTGTATGGTATCTGAAAGTCTCTCCGACTTCACATACAGGGTGTCATTCCTATAGAAAATTTGTTTGTTATTTTGGAATTTAGGACCTATGATCTTCCTCAAAATTTTTCTCTCTTTGATTTCCAATTTTTCCATTTGCCCTTGTCTCCTCAAGACTAGTGTTTCTGCTGCAAAGAATGCCTCTGGCTTAATTACGGTGTTATAATGCCTGATTTTCGTATTCCAGGAGAGGGTTTTCGTATTGTATGTATTTTTGGTTTTCTGGAAGGCTAGTTCCATTTTGATTCTTCTCGCCTCCATTGTTTTTCCTTCAAGGTTATTCCAGTCGATCCATTCTCCTAAGTATTTGAAACTATTAACCACCTCGATTTTATTAGCTCCTACTGTAACTCTCTTGGGCACATCCAAACTATTTGACATAATTTTCGTTTCTTAAAAGGAAATTTTGAGTCCTATTTTCCCCGCCATCTCTTGTAATTCTGTGATTTGTTCTTTGGTTTCCTCCCATGTTTCTGCGAGCAGCGCCAAGTCGTCAGCAAAGGCCAAACACTTAATCGTGATTCCTTTGTTTTTTGTTCCTAGACGTATTCCCCCTCGTGTTTTCGCATTCCATTCTCCCATAACTTTTTCAAGTGCACAGTTGAACAACAGGGGGGAGAGACCATCCCCCTGCCGGACCCCTGTTCTGATCTCAAATGGATCAGACAGTTCACCCATGAATCTAACTTTAGAGGACGTATTCATGAGCGTCTCCTTTATGAGGGCTAGGGTTTTCCTGTCCAAGCCAAACTCTTCCAAAGTATTGAGCAACGACTCTCTGTCGATGGAATCGTAAGCTTTTTTGAAGTCTACAAAGGTAACTATATACGGTTTCGCCCTCTGCTATAATGTTTCTTAGATTTAAAATTTGTTCAGCGCAAGATCTCCCCTTCCTAAACCCTGCTTGATACTCCCCAAGTTGGCAGTCCAACTGTGGTTCTGCTCTTTCTAATAACGCTCTTGAAAATATCTTGTATGTCACGTCCAACAGTGAGATCCCTCGGTAATTGCAAGGATCCGATTTCGAACCTTTTTTGTGAAGAGGGTGTATCAGGGCCATTTTCCATTCCACTGGAATGGTCTCAGTCTTCCATATCTCCTCAAAAAGCTTTTGGAGTGAGCCAATCGCATCTTCACTGGCATACTTCCATAATTCAGCTGTTATCTGATTTTCTCCAGATGCCTTGAAATTTTCCATACGAGTCAGTATCTTCTGAATCTCTCTTACAGACGGGGGTTTACAATCATGGTTGGGAGAAGATTTTGGTCCACAATCGAAATACATCTTTTGGAGTGGTTCATCGCAATTTAGGAGTTCTTTAAAGTAGCCGGCTAGAATTTTACAGTTACCCCTGTTACTATATGCCACGTTCCCGTTTTCGTCCTGAAGTTGGAGAGTTGGGGGTTCATATCTGCTTAGGTTTTCCTTGAACACCCGATAATAGTTTCTCATATTGTTCTTCGCAAAGTCATCATTTATCTTCCTGAGCAGTTGATCGCCGTGCTCCTTCTTTATTTTCTTGATCCCCTTGGACGCCATCTTCCTGGTTTCCACAAAGTGTTGCCAGGTACTCCGTCCTTTTTGGTTTGCCAAACGTGCCACGCCTTCTTCCTCAGATCAAGTAGTCTATCACACTCGTTGTTCCACCATCTATGCTTCTTCGTCTTTGTAACAGGAGCAAATTGTTCTGCCTTGGTTAGAAGACTCTTCTCCATCTGCCTCCAGTCCTGGCCTTCTAGGTCTCTGGTTAATGTGTCCCATTCTTCCATGTTCTCCTTAATTTACTATTATATGGTATTTACAAATTTTGTTCTCTTTGCAGGTATTTCATGTGAATGGATGTGACCTATGATTGTTCTTCTGTTGAGCTCTTCGGAACATCAAGATAACTGAAGAGATTAATTTTAAGAATGAACATTGTAATCTCGTCTTCTATTAGCTGTAATGTCAACCAGTCTTTATCATCTCTGTAAATATTTTAGTAAGGTACACATTATGCAATTATTACCTCATAACTTATTTAAATTTAATATTTCTCTCTCTTTTCATAATGTTATCATCTTAAACTTATTGTAACGTGCAGGTTGGTTGTAATACAGAGAGAACAATGTTTTCTCCAGGGGTAGTATGCATTTAAACTTATCGTAACTAAAAGCTTGTAGTTTGACGTGACCATTAATATTGACATCATGAGCCACAGGACATCCTTTTAACGTGGGATCCGAACCACAGGACATGGGATTTCACATCGAAAATCTCACATGCATTGATCGGTCCACCTTGGTGAGAGGCCAACAGCTTGACCGCAAACTTATTGTAACTTTCAGGTTGGTTGTAATACAGAGAGAACCATGTTTTCTCCGGAGGTGGCATGCACCTGCATAGAAACCGGTTAAACGCCATATCCATTATACAGCATATGTCTCATAAGTAATGCCATTTTTTTTTAGAAAATTTTGTTAGGAGAGTTTTCTGATAAGAAATTAAACTATTCTATGGTCTTGAGCCATCTTACAGGGAGGCTTCTTATCCCGTAACGATACCAGTCTCCGAGTTCTGATGCGAAGAATTCTGAGGAACCCCCTTCCACAGCTTCAATGTTTTCGACATTTTTCCACGCCATAAATGGGCCATGGATCGCAAAAGATTGTAATCTGAAGGTACAAGATCAGGGCTGTATGATGGATGTGGTAGCTGTTCATCTCCTCCCAATAAAATATTCTGTTAATGGCCATAAAGGATAACGGCATTTAGGTCAAGGATTTTACAAGTGTACAAACCATGGACGGTAGAAAATTAAAATATTGGACTCATACAGGTCACTAACTTGGGACCTCCAGCTTTGGCTTCTGTTACTCTAACTCTGAGCTTATGTTGTTGATCCTTTAGGTGCTCTGCGATATCATGGTTATGTATCGCCGTATACTAGCGTGTGTGTACAAGTTGTCTGCTAACCTGTGCACTGTCATGTCTGTACTAGTGTGTGTACGGAACTTGTAATCAAGGTAGGATGTGGATAGGAAGCGGCCGTGGCCTTATATTAGGTACCATCCTGGCATTTTCCTGGTGTAGAAGTGGAAAACCATTTCCGGGAAGGCTAAGGTAGTAATCGAATCCGCCCCTTCTCGGTTTGCCTCACGAGGCTGAGTGTACCAGCCCTCTGACCAGAATTAAATTTCTTGGCAGACACGGGAATCGAACCTGGGCCTGCACAGTAACTGCGATTATGTGGAGCCACCTTCAATTCTCACGTCAAGGGTGCATTTGTGTCATTGGGCTATGCATTAGCATGTCCAACGTATACGGTAGGTTCAGAGGAGTTGGATGTCACGGGTTCGTTTGTTCAACTCCACGTGATTGCATTGAGGCGGGAAATCTACAGTATTGACCTTGTTAGGTTGTTTTAGGAATATTCGTATCATTACTAGGCTAGTAAGGAATATGTTTCTCAGCCTTGCTTATTACAACACACCTCTAAGTACGTACTGCACCCGAATTCCGCATAGTCATAGCCTATATCCGCTGAGATGGAAAAGGATTGTAGGGAGGTCGATACCCAGCCAGATTAACCAACACTACCCTACTAGGATAATGACTAGGAAACCATCAATACATACCGGCCATGTAACAGCACTAACGATTAGTTACACATTTACTAGAAATAAAATATCCTTAATACAATATGGTAGGACGAGAATCTCGGATCTCGAGCGTGAACGGTGAAAGTTGAGACTACGTGAATTCTAGTAACTAATTCGCAGTATTATCGCATGTCGATTGCAAGCATGAAAAGATGATCAAATTTATAAAAAACGAACAGGCAAACACAGAAAAAAATGCCTGGGATTTATTACTAAACAAATTACAAACAATAAAATATTCCCTATCACCAATAAAATATATAAGCAAGTTAAAATTAAATATCTCACACTTCAGATAGTCCTACTATCTGTAGAATAAATGTTATTAAACATTATCATAACAACAATGGAATTATATTAAGTTTTATAAAAAGTTTACGCACTTGACAGTCACCCTGTGACTATGTCACTGAAGCAGTCTGATCAACATCAGCTGTTCAATCATCAAAAATGAAGTTAACACTGCAAAGCCCCTACATTAGGCACGTGCGTGTGTAAAACGTGACTATCTATACTGATAATAATGATATAATAAATTAAATAAGGTTTAAATATATACAATATCTACAATTTTCCATGATTTACATGGTATTAAAATATAATATTCGCACTATCAGTCGCGATCTGACAGTCTTATAGTGTCTCTGTTAAATAACAGTTCTCTGAACAATATTTCACACAACAGTAGTGGTTTTGTAGCGGTTCTAAATTCACCTCCTGGGTAGATTATAGGCTGAGGAATAACCCACCCACCAAGGGAAGATGATTAAGAGAAGGAAGTAGATTTGGGATTGGAAAAGAAGGATAGAAAAATAGGAGGAGAGTCCCACAAAAATTTTGAATTTGACTTTCAATACATTTAGAAGCGGTTGCCACCGCAAATCCGTGCTCGGATACCTAAAGTGGGTACGAGCTTGGTCGAAGCTGACGGGAACCGCAGCTAAGACTTGGGCGGTTTGCAAGAGAGAGGCTTTAGTATATTTCCTCCCAAGCATGTATAAAAGTACTATGGGGAAGGGTGGTGGTCTGGCAAGGCTGAGAGCAAACGATGTATGGTATGTCTTCTCAAAGAAATTAGTTTTTGTGAAATGATTCGAAGAATGCCAATAATTCAATTCAAGTTCGGAATTTCCAATTTTCGAAATTATAGAGTTTCTAGAAAAAGAGACCCAGTGCTTCCAGGAAGGATAGTGACGAAAAATTATAACTTGGAAAGTAATCTTTGTAAGTGAACCAATGGTTGCCTTTGGAAATGGCTAAGCCTTTACTCAGCGAGAGGCCGGCTAAAAGCTTAGACAAAAAAAAGAAACACTTATCGTTTGGAAAATTGACCATAAGTTTTCGGAGAAAATCTCCACAAGCAGGTAGCTGGCTTAGCTAGCTTTACTTGCCTTACTGACCAATTAGAATTAGCTGTTAAAGCTAACAGAAGCTTTGAAAAGGTTGCCACTAAGAGTTCTTGCTCAAATGCAACAAGTGGTAAAATCCCTATCAATAGATTAAAGGGCATCGAGTAGGGAGAGCCAAGGAGGACAGGACCTTGTTTAACCTTTGTATTAGAAAAATGAAAAAGAGAAAAAGAACGCTTAATTTATTTAACAATTCAGGAGAAATTAATATTTTTAACAAATAAATATTTTCCAATCTTATTAACAATTTGAGGTCGCAGACCTCTGACAACATTCAGAAATTGCTCCAGGCAAATAACAATTCTTAAGGTTTTAAACCTGGTATTAAAATCTTTTTAAGATTTGAAAAAGGACTAAATGAAATGATTAAAGTTTAAACATTTATAAGAGTACAAGGAGTGTACTATAAGAAATTTCTGAAAGAATATTCTAGAGAGAACAACAACTTTCAAGCTAACTATAAGGAAAACATAAAGCATAAAAATAGAAGTTCCTACAACTTCTTATATTTAAACAGGATTACTTTATGAGAATTATACAAAGGAGGGCAGGTCACTTACTGTGAAACCTAAGTAAGTAATCAAAAGGAAGGTTCTAGACTTCCAATGTTTAATTAGGAATCACGAGCCAAATGGGGTAGTTTCCATTTCGTGAGACCTAAAAATAACTCACTCAAGAGTTGAAAATATTGGTTTTCCTGATAATAGAGAAAAAACAATGTAAACTTAAACCGTGTATAAAACACGTAATTATACAGCAATTACTTAATGATAAACAAGAAAAATGGAAGGGCACTTCGCAGAGTGACACCTTATTGAAACAGACCTATATTGAAAAATTTATTACGGATTGTTAGTAGGAGGTTTAGGAAAGAGAAATAGGGGTTTGAGGAAAAATGTTCATGGCCTTATTTAAATATAAACAGACGATCGCGACGCGGTAGAAAGTTGAACAAGCACTGATTTTCACTATAGTTCGTTGAAACTTATGAAAAGTTCACTATGGAAACACGAAAGTTTTCGGCAGAGAAAGTTATTTCAATTTGAACAAAATGACTGGTTGCACTAAATGAACGAAAGTCTATTGCTTGAGAAAATGGTGGATTATAGTTAAATGTGCCATAGAACATTCCAGCGGTTCCAGCGGTGGAAGAAAGTTAGCTATTAAGCGTTTAATTCAGAAACGAAATTCTGCAATTTTAAATAGCATTCTTACAAGTGAGTGAAGATTTCAAAACGGCAGGACTTGTAGATGAAATACAGAATCTAGAAGGTTCCAGAACGACCTTAGTAGAAAAAATGGAGTTGAGAAAATCCAACGGAGGAACTAACTTGTTAAGTTATAGACAGCGGGTATTAGATAATATCCCACGTAGTGAGAGGATTTCTCATTTGAATAGCCTAAGAAAAGCTCTTTTTTAATAAGGTTGGCTTATACAACCAAAGGCTCAACATGGCAAATCCCACGAAGAATGATTTTTGCCCCAAAGTAAATACTTTCACACTGTCTATAAAATATCAGTTAAAAGCATGTAGAAGTTAAAACCATGAAGATGAGGTTAAAACTTTAAGATGGTACTTATCTTGAGTTCATGTAGAAGATGAAGTTCCCTTTGATGATAACTACTTTGCCAACATGGCGTAGAAGAGAGTTTACCTCTTGGGTTGAGGAGACTAGTCCGAGAGGAGCTTTGACTGACCGAGTCAACTGCCGATTGCGAAGTGAGACCTGCTCAACGGAGCACAGAAGGTCCAAGGAAGGGAAAAGGAGTGGGGGGTAGGAAACAAAAGGAGAACATATAAACATTGCCAACTTGTCAAAAATAAATGTTCTTCTTGATGAATGGTCTTCAAGGAGTTGATAGTAGGCGATATTAGCGCAGCATGGTGAGTAAAGAGGTAAACGTAGTCCTCTTGCTCAAGGAGAAAATAGCTGGCGATGGTAACAGGATCTGGTGGCCAAATGGATAAGTAAGTCCTCTAGCACCAGGAAGAATTGAGGAGCTCCAGAGATTCGCTGCGAGATGACGCTAGGTGGGTCACAGAAGTTATATATCTGAAACAGACTTATGAAGACATAAGAGATTTGCCCATCAAGGAGAAAACAGAAGATCACTGTTGGTGTTTTGACAAAGAGGAAGGAAGAAATGGACATGCAAAGAGCAATAGACTTTATTCTCTCGTACCGTGTATTCAAAGAATACACCATACTGGGGGGACAAACACCAACAGAGAACAAATAAGCAGTTACACATTTAATGGCAGAGGTGCGATCAAAGACAGTGGTCTTGTAATCGAACCGTTAATGGTCAAGACTCTGACCACCCTGACTCTCCCATCTCTTCCTGGATAACACTTGGTCACTCTACCGGAAGTCCAGACTAGAGGGGGAGAAACATCCCTAACCAAGACCAAGTCCCCCACTTTAATGTCGGGACTGGAAAGAAACCACTTCTGCCTCCGTTGCAAGGAAGTTAAATATTCCAAGTTCCATCTCTTCCAAAAAGAATTACGGAGGGCTTCAAGTTTACGCCAAACAATAGGTAGATTAAAATCCCTGTAAGAATTGGGAAGAGGAGGAGGGGCAGAAAGAGAAGTGCCGATAAGGAAGTGACCAGGGGTGAGTGGAAGTAGGTCATCAGGGTCATTGGAAAGCGGAGTTAAAGGGCGAGAGTTAACAACACCTTCAATCAGAACAGACAGTGAATTGAATTCTTCGTAAGTCAGAATTCGATTACCTAAGACTTTTCTTAAATGACGTTTAGTGAGCTTTACGCAAGATTCCCACCTACCACCATGATGCGGAGCGTAAGGAGGTATAAAGCGCCATTTGAAACCTTTTGAATAAGAAAAATTAGAATTTTTTTCCATGGCTGGAGAGGAAGTGAGAGCTTTCTTCCACAGGGAAGCTGCGCCCTGAAAGGTGGAAGCGTTATCAGAGAACATCTCAGAAGGAACACCACGCCTAGCAGTGAAACGAGAGACAGCTGATAAAAAATAAGAAGTAGAAGCATTCGTTACTAGTTCCAAGTGGATTGCGCCGGTAACCATGCAAACAAAGAGAGAAACATAAAGCTTACCAAACAATTTGCGTTTAGCTTCAGGAGAGTTTCGTTGATATTGGAACGGACCCATATATTCCACGCCAGTTAAAGCAAATGGGCGTAAAGGAGGAGAACGAAAAGAGGGCAGATCGCTCATTAATTGAGTATTGATTTTAGGTTTCGCTTTGAAACAAGGAATGCACTTGTGAATTACAGAAGAAACTTCATGAATTCCATTTATAATCCAGTACTTTTCCCTTAAGAGGCAAAGCAGAGTACGTGTACCAACATGAAGATTACGGTAGTGAAAGTCACGTATAATTAAGGAAGTTACGTGATGTTTGGAAGGCAAAATAACGGGATGCTTTTTGTCCTCAGAGAGTAAAGATTGCGAGAGCCTTCCACCTACCCTGAGTAACCCATGGTCATCAAGAAACCGGGCTAAAGCACGGAGACGGCTGGATTTGGGAAGAAAGCAATGACAATTCAGAAGAAAAGGCTTCTTGCTGTGTCAGTTGTAAAACCTTAACGGTAGCGAGATTCAATTCATGATTGGTAAGGTGTGGTTTAGGGAGAAGAGGTTGGTCAACCACAAGATATTTCCATCTAAGGAGATAGGCGACAATTCGTAATAATTTGTGAAAAGAAGAATAGCGGGACAACAAAGCAATGGGTAGAGGTACTTTAGCGTCAGGCAAGTTGGAGTTTGTAGCTGGGGGTTTAGAAGGCCATGAGGAAGATTCTTCGATTAGCCACGAGGGCCCATGCCAGTACAATTGGGAAGCTGCCAATTGAGAGGGTAAACAACCACGAGAGATAATGTCGGCTGGATT
Source organism: Meconema thalassinum (assembly GCA_946902985.2). Lineage (NCBI taxonomy): Eukaryota > Metazoa > Arthropoda > Insecta > Orthoptera > Tettigoniidae > Meconema > Meconema thalassinum. The sequence continues at coordinate 180,221,029 of OX336388.2, forward strand.
ATCGGCACTAGGCACATGCCTCCATTGACATCCAGAAGAAAGAGTTTGAATTTTGGAAACCCTATTTGCCACAAAAGTTTGCCAGTGAGAAGGGTTCTTGGCGATCCAAGAAAGGGTGATCATGGAATCGCTCCAGAGATAAATTTGCGAGAATTCGACTTTTAATACTTCCCGTAATTTCTTGACAAGTTCTGCAGCCATGAGTGCAGCGCACAGTTCGAGCCTAGGCAAAGTAATAGTTTTAAGAGGAGCGACCTTCGATTTGGCACAAACAAGGTTGGAAACTGGAGATCCATAGTGTGAATCGTGATGAACTAAATATGCACAGCAACCATAAGCTTTTTCGGAACTATCCGCGAACACATGAAGGAAAAAGGGTGTATTAGAATGAGAGCTAATTAAATTCCTGGGAATTTCAATGAGGGAAAGGTCCAACAAATTACTGCGAAACGAGAGCCAGCGATTAAGAAAAGAAAGAGGGACAGTGTCATCCCATTCACATTTAAGCGACCACAGCTCTTGCATGAAGAGTTTGGTTATAACGATAACTGGGGCAAGGAATTGAAGTGGATCAAAAATTTTTGCAATTTCAGAGAGAACTTGTCTCTTTGTATTAGGAAGCTCTTCTGCGAGCGAAACTTTATAGATAAGAGTGTCAGTGCTAGTGCACCAGTGAACTCCTAAAGTTTTTATAGATTCGGAGTTTCCACAAATTTCGACAGAAGAAGGATCTACGTCTTCGATGGGAAACTGAGCAAGAAACTCAGGGGAGTTGGAGTTCCACTTATGAAGTGGAAAACCTCCATTCCTTAACAATGCCTGAAGTTCTAAAGACACAAAAGAAGCTTCCTCTAAAGAGGGGAAGGACTGCAAGTAATCGTCAACATAAAATTATGTTGTTAGTGCTTCAGAGGCTTTGGGGTTAAATAAATGACCATCTTGTGAGGCTAGCAAGTGTAGGGATCGGATAGCAAGGAAAGCAGAGGGTTTTAAGCCATAAGTAACCGTTTTCAAGCGAAATACCTTAATGGGCTTATTGATTTCATCACGCCACAAGATTCTTTGAAGATCTCGTTGTTCTGGTTGAATTAACACTTGACGGTACATCTGTTTTATATCGGCTATGACAGCTATGGGAAATAATCGAAAGTTTAAAAGTATAGCAGATAAATCTGACTGAATGGCAGGACCAGAGTAAAGAGTGTCGTTAAGGCTGTTGCCATTGACGTCGGGCGATGAACCATTGAAAACAACTCGAATTTTATCTTTTACAAGAGGGTTTTTCCACACAGGATGATGATTTAAATAAACCGTTTCAAATGGGGGGTGCAATTCATCATCGGATTTGTTAACAACTTCCATATGATCCAAGTTTTCATACTCATCCATGAAATCAGTGTACTGCTTTTTGACAAGGGGTTCCTTTTTGAATTTGCTCTCGATAGCAAAGAGAGCTTTTCGAGCTTTAGGCTGAGAGTTAATAAGTTTGGGGGGATTGTGTAATCTTGGCATTTGAACAATGAACCGGCCATCAGAAGAACGAGTGGTGGTGTTCAAAAAAAGTTGCTCACAGAATTCATTTTCTGAAGAGGTTACGTTAGGAGAATCAACATTTTCAAGCCTCCAAAACTGTTCCAGATCAGTATTGGAGAAGTAACATTGCGATGCAGGTTGGGGAGAATAATGGGGAAGTTGCCCTGTGACGATCCATCCAAAATTAGTGTCTCTGGCGACCACGTTAGAGGACAACTTGCGAACCTGTTTCCGAAGGCAATTCCAAAAGACATTGGCACTAAAGAGTATGTCAATGGGGTTTTGTATGTTAAACAAAGGATCGGCTAACCTTAAATGCGAGGGAATGTTTAACCCTGAAATATCCACCGAGTGACTTGGAGTGTCTTCTCCAATGCTATTGAGAATTAAACAATTAAGTTTAAAAAAGTTGTTTCTATGACAAATATATCTTATGGTTAGTTTTGAGAATTGTAAAGCTTGCGATTTTGAGCTGTTGATACCCGACACATTGATAGAAGTAGGGTTTACGGGTAGGCCTAGTTTTTTAATCAAGGAATTAGACACAAAATCATGAGTTGCCGCTGAATCTAGAAGACCGCGTGCACGGACCCAGTTGCCAAAGTTATCCTGAACTTCAATTTGGACAGTAGACAACAATACTTGAGCACTGCGAATGGACTTGGCATTTTGAATATACGATGAGGCATTAGAACTATTAGCACTATCATTTTTAGGAGAAGTGGATGCTGTCGATGACCTTGCCTGATCATGACGATGTATGATGAGCCTTTTCACAATGGTAGCAAAGTCTTGTGGACTTGCAATTAGAAGCAGAATGCGTGGGCGCTAGGCAGTTAAAACAATGCTTGTTTTGAGCAACTAATTCTCGTCTGTCGTCGACTGACATTTCTTTAAAGGATTTACAGAGGTATAGGGCATGGGGATCTTTACAAAGTATGCACTTTACAGGTTCGTTTAAACTCTTGCGAGGTTCGCTTTGAGTGTTTAAAACAATAGAGCTAGCAACACGACGTTCACTAGACCTAGTTGGGTAACCAGTAGTGTTTGATTTAAATTTGGATGAGCTGGACCCGGGTTTTTGGGTATTGGACGCTGAGCGTTAACTTTTGGATTTGATGGACATTAATTCGAATTTGGAACTAGGAGATGAAGGTTCACTTTGATTAGCTAGAGCGGTTAAAAGTTGGCTTCTAGCGTTTATGAAAGTAACTAAATGCTCGTAAGTGTAGTCATCCTCTTTAGAAAGTTCAATTTCCCAAGCTTTGAGTGTAGCAGTATCAACTTTAGCAATCACTAAATATATTAGGAAAGTATCCCAATAATTAGTAGGTTGATCTAATTGGGACAGAGCCTTAACGTGAAGTTGTGTAGTGTCAACTAGGGTACGTAGACTAGTGACGTCATTGTGCTGTGACGCAGGTAGATTGAATAGAGCCTTTATATGGCGTTGAATACGTAACCGTAAATTTCCATATCTTTCCTTTAATAAGTTAAAGGCAATGGAATAATTTTCGGCACGCAGAGGAAGTGCTTCGACCAACTGCAAAGCTTGACCTCGGAGGATTGATCTCAAGTACTGAAACTTGTAAATGACTTGAATGTCTTCATTGCCGTGAACAAGGGAGCAAAATAATTCATAGAAAGAATCCCAAGCAGATTCATCTCCAGAAAAATGGGGTAAATCAATTTTCGGTAAAATTGGTTTGGGCTTGTGAGTACCCTCACGGAAAGAAGTTTGTGGTTCGTGAAGGGAACCGAGAACAGAAGCGTCCTTTTTCTGCTCCTCTTCGAGTTGGCGTATTATTTTGAAAGCAGAACCTATGCCTTCGTAATATTGGTTTTCTACTTCAACTCGATCTTCGGTTTGATTGAGCATGCAAGTTTCTATTTCAGTTTGGATGTTACAATAATTTTCATAAGAACGTTCATAATCTCGTACACGATGTTTCAACAAGTCTAATTGAGCTTCTGAGGGATCTAACTCTTTTATGTACTTTCTAAAACGGGTAATTTGTCCTTAATAGGATGCTCGTTTAGAAGTAAGTTTTTCATCTTTATCCTTCTCAGTAGGAGCCATGTTATAAAGAATAGATTGAAATGTAACTCACGATACTGTGGAACCTTGGAAATGCTGTCAAGCTGGCAGCAGCAAATAAGTAGAAAGAACGGGACACGCCAAAGGAGACAGGAGTGGCCTCTTTCCCGTTCACAGGCTTTGCATAATGTAGTTATAGCTGAAAAATTCAAAGCAGAGATTAATAATTTGCAGAGTATTGTCAAATAGAAAAAATGACAAATGGACTCTCCCGGGTTTCGGCACCAATTTTTGGGTAGATTATAGGCTGAGGAATAACCCACCCACCAAGGGAAGATGATTAAGAGAAGGAAGTAGATTTGGGATTGGAAAAGAAGGATAGAAAAATAGGAGGAGAGTCCCACAAAAGTTATGAATTTGACTTTCAATACATTTAGAAGCGGTTGCCACCGCAAATCCGTGCTCGGATACCTAAAGTGGGTACGAGCTTGGTCGAAGCTGACGGGAACCGCAGCTAAGACTTGGGCGGTTTGCAAGAGAGAGGCTTTAGTATATTTCCTCCCAAGCATGTATAAAAGTACTATGGGGAAGGGTGGTGGTCTGGCAAGGCTGAGAGCAAACGATGTATGGTATGTCTTCTCAAAGAAATTAGTTTTTGTGAAATGATTCGAAGAATGCCAATAATTCAATTCAAGTTCGGAATTTCCAATTTTCGAAATTATAGAGTTTCTAGAAAAAGAGACCCAGTGCTTCCAGGAAGGATAGTGACGAAAAATTATAACTTGGAAAGTAATCTTTGTAAGTGAACCAATGGTTGCCTTTGGAAATGGCTAAGCCTTTACTCAGCGAGAGGCCGGCTAAAAGCTTGGACAAAAAAAAGAAACACTTATCGTTTGGAAAATTGACCATAAGTTTTCGGAGAAAATCTCCACAAGCAGGTAGCTGGCTTAGCTAGCTTTACTTGCCTTACTGGCCAATTAGAATTAGCTGTTAAAGCTAACAGAAGCTTTGAAAAGGTTGCCACTAAGAGTTCTTGCTCAAATGCAACAAGTGGTAAAATCCCTATCAATAGATTAAAGGGCATCGAGTAGGGAGAGCCAAGGAGGACAGGACCTTGTTTAACCTTTGTATTAGAAAAATGAAAAAGAGAAAAAGAACGCTTAATTTATTTAACAATTCAGGAGAAATTAATATTTTTAACAAATAAATATTTTCCAATCTTATTAACAATTTGAGGTCGCAGACCTCCGACAACATTCAGAAATTGCTCCAGGCAAATAACAATTCTTAAGGTTTTAAACCTGGTATTAAAATCTTTTTAAGATTTGAAAAAGGACTAAATGAAATGATTAAAGTTTAAACATTTATAAGAGTACAAGGAGTGTACTATAAGAAATTTCTGAAAGAATATTCTAGAGAGAACAACAACTTTCAAGCTAACTATAAGGAAAACATAAAGCATAAAAATAGAAGTTCCTACAACTTCTTATATTTAAACAGGATTACTTTATGAGAATTATACAAAGGAGGGCAGGTCACTTACTGTGAAACCTAAGTAAGTAATCAAAAGGAAGGTTCTAGACTTCCAATGTTTAATTAGGAATCACGAGCCAAATGGGGTAGTTTCCATTTCGTGAGACCTAAAAATAACTCATTCAAGAGTTGAAAATATTGGTTTTCCTGATAATAGAGAAAAAACAATGTAAACTTAAACCGTGTATAAAACACGTAATTATACAGCAATTACTTAATGATAAACAAGAAAAATGGAAGGGCACTTCGCAGAGTGACACCTTATTGAAACAGACCTATATTGAAAAATTTATTACGGATTGTTAGTAGGAGGTTTAGGAAAGAGAAATAGGGGTTTGAGGAAAAATGTTCATGGCCTTATTTAAATATAAACGGACGATCGCGACGCGGTAGAAAGTTGAACAAGCACTGATTTTCACTATAGTTCGTTGAAACTTATGAAAAGTTCACTATGGAAACACGAAAGTTTTCGGCAGAGAAAGTTATTTCAATTTGAACAAAATGACTGGTTGCACTAAATGAACGAAAGTCTATTGCTTGAGACAATGGTGGATTATAGTTAAATGTGCCATAGAACATTCCAGCGGTTCCTTCGGTGGAAGAAAGTTAGCTATTAAGCTTTTAATTCAGAAACGAAATTCTGCAATTTTAAATAGCATTCTTACAAGTGAGTGAAGATTTCAAAACGGCAGGACTTGTAGATGAAATACAGAATCTAGAAGGTTCCAGAACGACCTTAGTAGAAAAAATGGAGTTGAGAAAATCCAACGGAGGAACTAACTTGTTAAGTTATAGACAGCGGGTATTAGATAATATCCCACGTAGTGAGAGGATTTCTCATTTGAATAGCCTAAGAAAAGCTCTTTTGTAATAAGGTTGGCTTATACAACCAAAGGCTCAACATGGCAAATCCCACGAAGAATGATTTTTGCCCCAAAGTAAATACTTTCACACTGTCTATAAAATATCAGTTAAAAGCATGTAGAAGTTAAAACCATAAAGATGAGGTTAAAACTTTAAGATGGTATTTATCTTGAGTTCATGTAGAAGATGAAGTTCCCTTTGATGATAACTACTTTGCCAACATGGCGTAGAAGAGAGTTTGCCTCTTGGGTTGAGGAGACTAGCCCGAGAGGAGCTTTGACTGACCGAGTCAACTGCCGATTGCGAAGTGAGACCTGCTCAACGGAGCACAGAAGGTCCAAGGAAGGGAAAAGGAGTGGGGGGTAGGAAACAAAAGGAGAACATATAAACATTGCCAACTTGTCAAAAATAAATGTTCTTCTTGATGAATGGTCTTCAAGGAGTTGATAGTAGGCGATATTAGCGCAGCATGGTGAGTAAAGAGGTAAACGTAGTCCTCTTGCTCAAGGAGAAAATAGCTGGCGATGGTAACAGGATCTGATGGCCAAATGGATAAGTAAGTCCTCTAGCACCAGGAAGAATTGAGGAGCTTCAGAGATTCGCTGCGAGATGACGCTAGGTGGGTCACAGAAGTTATATATCTGAAACAGACTTATGAAGACATAAGAGATTTGCCCATCAAGGAGAAAACAGAAGATCACTGTTGGTGTTTTGACAAAGAGGAAGGAAGAAATGGACATGCAAAGAGCAATAGACATTATTCTCTCGTACTGTGTATTCAAAGAATACACCACCTCCACCTCTCCACCTCACAAGATGGCGGCGGCTGATATCTCTCGAACGCATGGTCGGGTTTTGACGAATGAGGTGTCATTGGACTCGGACTGACACCCCCTTTCCAATGAACAACATATTTCCACCCCAAAATAAACCCTACCCCTACTAGGGGTGAAATTGTATTTTTTTAGAGAATCTCTCTTTCCAATTGCAACATGTGAGAGTTTGAATGCCAATATGGAATGAAACGTTGATCTACACAAGAGACATGTATACGGTGGGTAGCCGCTATGAATTAACATGCTTATTTTTGTTTGTTACGCATGCCCACTCTTGCTTTAGTAAGAGGGTGGGGGAGCGGTTCCCTGTGGACGAGTCCTTGTTGACAGGTCATTGTTGACAAGTCATTGTTGACAAGTCATTGTTGACAAGTCATTGTTGACGGGTCCCTGTGGACTGGTCATTGTTGACGAGTCCTTGTGTACGAGTCCTTGTGGATGAGTCCCTTTGGACTGATCCCTTTTGACCGGTCCCTTTGGCCTGATCCCTATGGACTGACCCATGTATTTATTCAAATTATGTCAAAGGGCTTATCTACATTTGTGTGTGTTGAACTGACGTTGTTCACTAACCCCCACTACTATAATGGGATAACGAATGAAAGGAAAGTGACGAAATACATGTGAACACGAGTGAGATGTCATTTTTAGCAATCTCCTTGTGAAGAAAGTCACATCCTGTTTAGGTTCATACGTGAGAAAATGCAAGTTCATGTGTAATGACCTAACACACAGGTGTTCAACTGTGCACGTGCACGATAAGATCTAACAAGTCACAACCTGTTTTGACAGTGGTGGGAGGTGAAGGGGAGGAGAGGGGGAGAGTCAGTGTAAGAGAGAACACAGGTGAAGAGAGAAAGAAATAGGTATTGCTCATAATACATGTTGAGCTGAGGACTGTACATAGGACTGTAGGTTATGTACAACATGAGTGAATAAATAAATACAAGGCACACAGGTTCACACAACATGTAATTTATTAATCCAAGAATTAAAGACTGAGCTAAATCCCAACCATTTTACATATAGTTTATTTCCTTTTTGTTCCAACGCTATTTCCACAAGGTAATGTTTAGGAAACGCCGTCTTTTGGAGTTCTTGGAGATAAAACCTGCCTTTTATGGGTTGATGGTTGAGGTCCTCGAGTAAATAGGTGACTGGACTGTTCAGGTTGACTTGACGAATTCGAAATAGTTCAGTCCTCCAATTTGGTGTGTAGCCCTTGTCGAAGACTGACTTGAATTTGCTCACACGAACATGGTCCCCAATGTTAGGGCGATGACGTTTAGGGTCTGCTGTTTTTATGGGGTTAAACAGTTTATCCAGCTGTGGAATATTTTTGGTCACAAGTCGTGGCTTGGTCCTAATGGTTCTGTGTTTGGTGTCATTGTAACGTGACACTAGCTCAACTAGTTCAACCAGCGATACGTGCCCTGAGTGGTAAACGCTTTCCACATATGGGTTTTCAATGTTCGGTTGAACCGCTCGACCACGCTGGCTATGAGATTGCTGTACGTGGTGTAAAGGTGAATATCCTTAGATTTGAGAAAACTGGAGAAATCCTTGTTGAAAAATCCTTTTCCCTGATCGGTTTGTAGCAGCTGAGGTTGACGTTTGGATTGTTGAATAATTTTTATGTTGAAAGGCCTTAGTGACTAGTGGACCAGACTTGCGTCGCACAGGTTCAACAAACGCCATTTTGGAATAAACATCAATGACCGTCAACGTATAGCGTACACCATCGTTAACGCTAGCAAAGGGAATCATTTCAACCAAATCTGCTTGCCAAAGTTCATCCACACCTTGTGAAATCACCTTGAGTCGCCGATAGTGACGTCTAGCTGGACGATGCAACTCGTGAGCAATACCCATTTTAATGGGTGAGGGCTTAAACAATAATTTTGGCATTTCTAAGTTCTTCCTCAATTTCTTGAATTTCCCCATCGTGACCAGTATGACCGGCTTGACGTGAAGCATGCAACAGCTGTAGTCGCTGGACGAGTTTATTGGGATTGTGCCAGTAGGTAACATCCACAAGGGGTTTTAATGGTTTAAATGGCACCCCTGAAGCGGACACTTTGCGACGACCACTTTGACTAGTGGGGAACATTTTGCAATGATGGTTTTATATTTTTGAGATATATTGGCATTCACTTGTTGAGTGGGATCATACTATCTTTTGTGGGCATGGGTGTCCAATAAAATGGATTTATATTTATCAAGGTCCTCTGACGTATAATCTTGGGATGAGGGATTCCGAGAGAATAGTAGCTTTAACAGTCCTGATGTTAATTTATAGTTGATCTTTTTAATGACAGCTTTAGTACGACTAAATTTAATCGATGAATCACCAATTTTAAAACTATCATCCTCATAGCGAACACCATATGTGGTATCTGTGTTTCCAATAAATAGATTGGTGAAATGGGGTTCCAGTGTTGATCCATAATATTTTATTAAAATATTTTTCAGTTGAGCTTTATGTTGAGGGGTGGTCAAGAGTTGTGAAAATGGAGATGATCTGGAAGGGCAAGGTGTTTCGACCATGGTCAAGGATTTTTTTTTCTTAAAAACTCTGCAAGGGGTGATGCCTTTTTTTGAGGCGTAAACACTTGTTCCTCATTATCCTCAACTTCGCTAACACTAGTTAAATCTTCCTGTTCCTCTTCCCCTTCCTCAGGGTCCTCGTGGTGCGTCTGAGTGGCTTGTGAAACAAAGGGTAGCGTTTCAGATGGCTTGAAAGAGGGTTTCAACATAGCTTTTATTGGAGGGGCTAAATGTTGTTGAATAAACAAAGCATGATCCGCACGTGATCGTTTCAATTGACGAAACTTTTGGCGAATAGTATTTTTTGCTCTAATAATATGCTTTTTCAATTGACTCTCTGCTAACGCCATTGTGTCGTGAAAAATGATTTGAGAGGGAATGATACAGTGCCTTAAATAGCAATAAAATGATCAATCCCTAAGCGATACCGCCCTTGGTTGAGTTCACTTTGTTTATCAATCACTAAACAGGCATGACGTTGTGTGTTCCAGCACTTGCCACACAATTCTGTAAACATTTGAAAGGTCATATCCGGATTCACATCTTCATTATAAATGTGACGACTTTTCCTCTCGTCCTGGCGAAATAAAACAATGACATTGGCATTGTCACGAATCAACTGTTTAGACATTTTAGAATACGTTTGTCCAAGATAGAAGCAATCGATATGTTTGTGTCGACCCATGCTGAAATAGATTTGAATGAAGTCTTGCCGTTCAGTGGATACATCATCGAAAATAATGAGTGAATCAGGCTTTACCTCATCCGGTGAAATAACATTTTCTTGCGTGGAAAATGCAAAATACCCCATATTCTCATTTTGTAATCCAGACATGACTTGATCCAGAAACACGTAGAGGGGTTGGTAGAGAGATTTTGCGAACATATAAATATTTTGAAAACACAGACCATTGGGCGCTGTAATAAGTGTCAGCAAAAGGTTGGTCTTTCCACAGACGGAAGGTCCCACAATGGTGCAGCGAATGGAAGATGGAAACAGTGAACCATGGCGTTGTTCACGTGATGTGGGGTAGAGATGGGAAACCATGTTCCTCACGGGGAATGACTCTTGCTGCTTAATTAGCTTCATTTCAACTAAGGCTTAGAGAGGCTAGCAGGCTGTCTATATACATCGCACCGAGCCTTGTCATAGAAACAGTCGACTCGTACTACAGGTTGACGATGGATGTCTTTGGACGTGCGTTGATGGCCAAAGCTAGGTCTGTTCCCATACATGATCCTAAACAAGAAACAGATCCTGCTTATAAACACGATGTGGATAGGTCAGTAGTGCCACGCACAAAAGAAGGAGATTATGACTTTAAAGGAAAGTGGTTAACTCATGTAAAACATCCTCAAGTGTCTACAGACGTTACTACAAAAACGTATGTGGATAACAAGGTGTATGAGTTTTATGATAAAGTGCCTCAGCTTACAGTGATTGGCTATAGCGCTAATCATCACCGCATTATTCACGTGGAAGACCCGCAAGAAGATGATGATGTCTGTACCAAGCGATACGTGACCTATGAAATGAAAAGGCTTTATAAATTTATCCCATCTGTATTTTTAGTGCATCTGACAAATGTAAAACCTGTGAATGAGAGAAACCATATACCGCTAGTTCATGACCAGCACTTGACCCATGTGCTTGCTTCGGGTTTAAGCCACTATCGACTACACTATGATGGAACCATTCACATCAAATATGGCAAACCTGATGAGAACCATTTACAAATAGAGATAAATGGTCATAGGATGTTGATCCATAACCATGAAAAGGTCAATGAAGGAGACGAATTATCCTTTCATCTCATGTTGACATGGAATGAAAAGCAAGCTGGAAAAACCATGAAAGATTTCCCACTTTATGTAGAATTTTAATATACAGCCATGAAATAACAATCTGACGTTAGTTGTGACATAAACTTTCTTGTGAAAGGTTGTTGGTCATCATCATCATGGTGAAACAAAGATATGTGGTGAGAAAGACTAAAAATATGACCCTGTCCTTGGCAAAGCCTGGGCTTATGACATTCGTGGACAAGCCCTTGCGAAAGAAAAAAATAAAAAATAATGTGTTGACCATAAGGAAAGCTCTTCGAGCAACACAGAGACATGTTATTACAAAACGCCAGCGACAGGGTTCAAAACAAGGGCGAGTGATCCCCATCCCTAAACGAGCGGGATTTTTACCTGCATTATTCGCTGGTCTGGCTGCTCTAGGTTTACTTTTAGGCGGTGACAGTGCAGTGGCAAAAACGATTAAAGCCACGCAACAGGGCAAGCAACAACTCAAAGAAAGTCAGCGACACAATGAAACAATGGAAGCCATTGCTATGGGAGCTAGAAATGTCAATTTGTAGCCATCCTTTTATCAACAAGGATTTGGAATTTCACCTTTTCTAAATAAATAAAAAAAACATTTTTAACCTCAGCCATAGCAAGACATGCCCTGACACATCAACAAGTGGAAAGCTATGCTAAACAACTGAAGCTTTCTTATTTTCGAGGTGTGTTTATGCGAAACCAATTACCCTCACGACCCTGGAAACATGAATGTGCTGTTGTCAATTTGGATGATCACCGAGGACCTGGAACACATTATGTAGCTTATGTCAAAGAGGGATCCACTGTATGGTACTTTGACAGTTTCGGGAATTTGCCCCCGCCCATGGAACTAGTGGTCTATTTTGGAAAAAGGATCAAGATATATTATAATGTGAAACGTGAGCAAATGTTTAACAGCCAACAGTGTGGACGTTTGTGTTTATTTTTTTTATATAAGGCGCAGCATAAGCAAAAACGTCAACAGTATGTCGGTGGAAAGTAAGACGTTTACACTGCATGGACGTGGACCTGAAGTGAGCCTAGACTTTTACCCACCTATCGAATTGAGTGAAAAACCCTATGATTTAGGACTTGTTTCACTTGAAACGTACAATAGAATATACAACATACGTGAAAATGTGAACAACAAGTTTTACTATGATGATTCTGTGCTCACCCTGAACTCTGGTGGATACACGATAGATGACATTTATGAGCACATTTATGTGGTGTTGATCAATGAATATGGTTTAAGGTCATTTCTCGATGGAACGCGCAAGTTTGAACTTGTAGGAAATACCAACACTCATCGCTGCAGTATTTTTTCTACATTCAAAATTGACTTTAAAACACACCCCGATTCCATTGGTCCATTACTAGGATTTAAACCACGTGTGTTGGAGCCCAACAAAAAACATGAATCAGACCATGAAGTGACATTAATTGAGGGCCATCATGTGTCGGTGACGTGTAATATTATTAGTCAAGTGTACACCAATCAAGAACCATCGCATTCGCTTTATGACTTTATTGTAACATCGCCCAATGGTTATATTATTCGTGAAAACCCTCCAGTGGTGCTTTCTCATTCTGTGGCTGTCGATGGTATTAGTAATATAACATTAAGACTGATCAATAGAGAGCAACAACTCATTGATCTAGATTCTACCACACCAGTGACTTACAAGTTGGTGCTAAAACCACTATGAAGTTTGTATATAAAGCAACAGCACCGTCTGGGAATGGTGTTAGTTGTTTACCACGTGAATACACGTTAACATCTCAGAACAAGCAGATTTTACAGCATTTGGGTTACCTCGTCAACCCCCGCGATGAATTCTATCCTAGAGGTAGCGAACCACATCGAGGAGCAACCAGGAGTGGTAAGAATTGATCTCCATTCTTATCAAGCTCAAACACCGGGACTCAATAACAATGATGAAATTCAATTTGTTATCAACAACCAAGATATTTACACTCTACCGCAGGAAAGTGTTATTCAGATTGAAGGTCGGCTCACCTAAGCCGATGGCTCTACACCCACTACATCCAAGTTAGCCAACCATGCTTTCGCCTTCCTGTTTTCTGAAGTGCGTTATGTGATTAACGATATCGTGGTGGATAGCACTCGAAATGTGGGTATTTCCAGTGTCATGGAACTATATCCCTCTTATAGTGAGGAGGAAGCTAAAACACTTTGCATGGCGGGTTGGTGCCCTGACTCGATCAATGACTGGATGGTACACACCGATGGCACCTTTACTGGATATTTACCTCTTAAACTGATTTTAGGCTTTGCTGAAGATCACCAGCGCATTGTGATCAACGCAAGGCAAGTGCTTTATCTGGTGAGAGACAGGAGTGATAATAATGCACTCAAGGGAGCCGACAATGCCCCCATTGATTCAAAAATTTAACTACAACGCTTGCTATGGAAAGTGCCTCATGTGACCCTTAACGATAGAAAAAAACTGGACATACTCAAAATGGTAAAGAGAGATATACCTCTACCCATGGAATTTAGAAGCTGGGCACTCCATGAGTACCCGCTATTGCCTACCACCAACACACACAGTTGGTCTATAAAAACAGCTCGCTATACAGAGAGACCCCTCTACATGATTGTGGGTTTTCAAACGAATCGCAAGTATCAACTAACCAAAGATGTCACGCAATTTGATCACCTGCAATTGAGAAATGCACGTCTTTTCCTCTACGGTGCTGTGTTTCCCTATGAAGGGCTGGATTTAGATTTTTCAAAAAATAAGTATGGCCCCCTGTACGACTTGTTTTCTAAATTTAGATGGTCGTATTATCAAAAAGAGAATTGTCCAATGTTGTCACCCCAAGCTTTTAAGACAAGGGCGCCACTGATTGTCTTTGACTGTTCCTACTTGGAAGAGTCTGTCAAACCATCCAATATTGACATTCGACTAGATTTTGAAACGCATGACAATGTTCCAGCCAATACCACGGCCTACTGTTTGATTATTCATCACAAACAAGTCAACTATTATCCACTGTCCAACCAAGTGACAAGTGTATAAATAGCAGGTCAACACACATCAAACCGCTCAGTCATGTCTTGCTTTCAAGCCTCAAGAAAATTTACATCCATGAATTTAAAATCTGAGGAACAACGTTTCAAGACCTTTGCGACGTGTCCGGTGCCTTTTATAAACCCTCAAGCCTTAGCAGCCGCTGGATTCTACTATTTAAAAAGAAGAGATGAAGTGAAATGTGTGTTTTGTCCCATCATATTAGACAAATGGCAAGAGAGCGATGAACCCATGCAGGAACATCAGCGCTGGTCACCTGCCTGCCCCTACCTATGCAGAATGGAGGTGGGTAATATACCCTGTCATTCAAGTTACCCCTCACTCGTGCCTCTAAGTGATGAAAAAAGTTATGATACGTGTGGACTTTATGGTGTCAACAGTGCTTCAGTGAGCAGCTCACAGTTAAAAACATCCAGTTTAGAGACATTGGGATATCATCGGTGTTATGGACACTATAAACACAAAAGACTTTTTTGTTGTATGAGTTGGTACCGCCTCTATCCTAGAATGAAAAAAGAATGTAAAACTTGTTATGCTAATAAAATAATGAAATAAAAAATTGGTTGTTGTTGTTATATTATTATTTCTTATGCCCCCCCCCCCCCCTTGTCATATCCTAACCTCTATAGTGACTACTCGATGTTTTTATTTTCTTTTACTAGAATGGAATGTAATTAAATGACATGGGTACACCTTACTGAACAATTGTCAGTCTGTGGTCAGTTGTACTTGATCCAGACAAGAGTGAACATGTTGCGTACACTGATTGTCGACTGTCAAGGGTTTAAAATTGGAGATAACAAATTTATATTTAAAGAAGTGGCCATTATCGATTGTTCCACTTTTTGGATATCGCAAGCTACCCATTTGGTGTTTAAACCACCTTATGCGTTTGATTTGTTTTGTGATAAAGACCGTAAACAAACCCAGTGGATTGAAACTCATATGTAACTAGACTGGAAGCAAGGAACCATTTCATATAAGCACCTGGACGTGGTCATGAAAGCCCACTTGTCTTCTGCCCATGTAGTATTTGTGAAAGGTAGTGAAAAACGTCAATGGCTACAACCATTTTTAGCGTCTTACATTTAATGTATCGATTTAATGGACATGGGCTGTCCCTCGCTGCAAACACTCATGGACCGCTGCTCCTGTGACAATATTACCCATAAAGCCTTGGCACAGGTGTGGCAATTGTTTCATTGGCTAACCACCAATGCCTGCTGGAAGTTGTTAAATAAAATTAAAACTAAAGGTTTACCTGTGGATGACACCAGTGAGATTTCTACAAGCGACGTGTAAACATCAACGTGATACCATGGAGAAAGGGGAAGCTACCGATAAAGCGATTGGAAAGTTCTTCGTGTGCAAAAAGAAACTAGACAGTTTTACCAAAGAAGAATTATTGGCTCTTCCAAAATCTTTCATTTATTACGTCGCAGCAAATGCAGTGAAAGAAATCTGGCAACATGTACCAAAATCATGGACTCAAGACCCTGTGTTAAGTGAATTGCAACCATGTACGGATTATGATCACCATGAGCAAGTGGCTATGGCAAAAATACCCTCTATGTGACAGTGTGCTACTTGCCAGCTGGTCAAACTGTAACACGGTCATAAAAGTCAGTGTAATGACTTTGTTTCCTCATTTCACGGGTGTAATGGAGAAAAAAGCAGCAACAACAAACATCATCCACAGAGGAGGAGGTAGATCAAACCTTTTTACCATCGATGGAAAAGGATATGCCAGACCTGTACTGGCAATGGCGTCATTAACAAAGTAATTCAATACTTGACTTTTGAAATCTACCTACCTGGTTATTATTTGTGTGGTCCTGGAACTTACCTTGAAGAACCTTCCGCAGCGTGGTGATATACCTATTAATCCTTTGGATCGAGCATGCACTTTTATTATCACCACAGTCATCCTGCATTAAGACGTGTAGCGGATAAAGTACCGTTGAAAAGCTAAACAACGTTTGACATCCTGTGATGTCTCAGTGGGAGAGAGGTTGGCAGCCCTCATTGTGATTAGTGCTATATATGGAAAGTTAATGATGAGTGGACATGAACATTGAAAAGGATTGAGGAATTGGTATTTCTTTGTATTCTATTTTTGTAAAGCTCTATTTGTTGTGAAATAAAAACAAGGTTTACAAGATCACAATGTCTTTTAATTTTTAAAAATGGTGATAGCCATTTCTTCATTTTCATTTTTTTCTTACATGAATATTTACAATTTCCACTTCCCCTTTTTTTACATTCCCCTTGTTTAGTTCACACATTCTGTACATTTTTTTGTTGTGATATAAAAAATAAGGTTCACCAGATCACTATATCTTTTAATTCTAAAAATGGTGATAGCTATTTCTTTATTTTCATTTAATCACACATGAATATTTACAATTTCCACTTGACATTTTTTACATTCCCCTTGTTTAGTTCACACATTCTGTACATTTTTTGTGAAATATAAATAAGGTTCACCAAATCACTATATCTTTTAATTTTCAAAAATGGTGATTGCCAATTAATTTTTTCACACATAAATATTTACAATTTCCACTTTTAATTTTTTACATTCCCTTGTTTAGTTTACACATTGTGTACATTTCTGTTGTTGTGAAATAAAAAACGAGGTTTACCAGATCACAATGTCTTTTTAATTTTAAAGTGGTGATAGCCATTTCACTTTTTCACACATGGATATTTACAATTTCCACTTTACATTTTTTACATTCCCCTCGTTTAGTTCATACATTCTGTATTTTTTAAATCTTTTTTGTAATATACAAAAGCAAACATTTTACACTAAAATGTATTACTTATCTTATTTTTACTAAACTACTGTAGCCTAACATTATACATTCTACTTACAGTTTTTACAAAAAATATTACAATATAAAACACACTACAAATATTACAATATAGTGATCATTAGACTTAAGTAAAGTAATAGTTGTCAATGCGACTGTTTCCCCAAGCAAGATTATCAAATGTGTTGGGTATAATGAATCGTTTGTTGTCTTCATTACTTAAAGCAACTTTGTTCAACAAATTGGTATGTAGCTGATGATTTTTACTTCTAAATACACACATTTTCTTATATAATACAGGTGGGTTACTAACTATACAGTTTTTATAATCACTTATATCTAACTCTTTACTAACAACATTCTTTTTCACTCCTTTTAATTTTTTTACTACTACATCATCAATTGTCATATAGCTGTATGATTTAGATTTTGTGCCTACAAAGGTGTCTATAATAACACCAGCACATTCATCCTTAAATTTCCCAAGAACCTTTTTGTTTACTAGAGGTAAATGGTAAATATTATCCTTGGGGTAGTCACTTGTATCAAACCTATTTAGCTCAGTTTTGATAACCTCGTAAAAATCATCAGTTTTAACTCATAAATAAAAGAATCTGTGTCTGTGTAGAGTAATTTAGCATTATCAAGATAGTTTTTCTTTACATAATCATAGTGAAATTCATACATAAGTGTTTTTGATAATTCCTGAATGGTGTAACCCAAATATATGGGTTTGTTGTAAGTTACTTCAAGACGATTCATTTGTATTACAACTAAATCCTCATGAATAATTGAACAGCTATGAAAGTTAGGCTTGCTTATTAAGTTGCTCGCACCACTATTATTCATGAGTTTATATAAATCTTTTTCAAACGCGTTTGTTGACTGTGTTCTTAAACTATTGTTTAGATCAATATACGGTTTGAGCCATGCTGACTGATGAAATTGCAATACGCGATGAATTTTAGTTAATTTCAATCCATCCTGTAGGCACTGTTTCAAGTTTTGATAATGTATTACATATTTACATTTATCATTCACATTAGCAATTAATATTTTTGTTCGTGATGTGATGTATGGAGATTTCATATTCTCAGGACAAAATGGTAAATCATTATGATCATCATGTAACTCTTTAGGGTACTCAAGATTTACCTCTAAAATATATCCTTTATCATCGTTATCATTAAGAGTGTCAACATGTAAGACATCAATTTCAGGTTGTGTCAGCCAGCGAAAATCTATCAGTGGTAGATATTGACTCATAGCCCAACCATATTCGTTTTTTGCATCGAGGTAGACAATATACTTTGACTCTTCACAAGGGTTGTAACTAGGCATGTATTTATTATTTGCTTTAGAATACCGTCCACTACATTGGCTTAAACCACTTCGAATTGATGATTTTATAAAATTGATCATGTCTATATCAGTCATTAATTCTAAATTTACTTTCGTTTTTTTCAACATTGAACTGAAAATTAACCCAGGAGCAGTAAAATACTGACAAGGATCAAGGTCATAAGTTTTCATACAAACATTCCGAAAATTTTCAAAAACATCTGCTAATAATAACACATCTTTCTTCAAATATATGTCTGAAAATTGTCCTATAGTTTGAATGTGGAACTGTGTCCATACACGTTGTGCATGTAAATATTCCTGATCACTGATATGACCTGTGTTTAAGGAACTGTAAAATACATCTTTCGACGGTAAAGAACACTCCTCAAGACGTTCCACACAGTTAATATATTCATAAGGGAATATACCCTTTTGACGAATCAAATTAAAATCATCTTCTTTAGGAAAGACACGTTGAATTTCATGAAACTGATCTGATTTTAAATTACTAGCCAGCTTATCAAGACTACTCGGCATAAAGCGGAATGAATCTAAAAATCGCTGTTTAATGGTTTTTTTATTGCTAGTTTTAATGTATTTTGTGAACGATATGTATTGTTCCTTATTATTTGCAATCACATCAATTTTCACATCTGAAGCTCCAAATTCATTAACGATAAAGTGGTTATCGTATTTGCTACCGTTATGTAGAATGACCGGAATGAATTAACTTACTCTATAATTTAAATTACATTCTTGGTGAGCAGCACCATGATATTTTCCTGTTAAAAGGTCATGATCGCGAACCCGGTCTGTATATAAACATTCACCACATATAAAACAATTAGTTTCAGTTTCAAAATTCATTTGCTCTGATGAAGTTAGTGGCTCTATTGGAATGATCGTATTTAAAATAAAGGATATACGGATGGCATCTTTTTCAAGTCTTTCCATAAAAACGTTAGGTGCATCAGGTCCTCTATACAGCTCAAACTTATTTAAAGAGTCATCGTAACTACATTTAATATAATATGCAAAGCTAAAGGGTTCATGAATGTGAGTAGTGTTGGTAAAAGGTTGGGCTGGATTCGATGAACATGTATTAAATGGTTTTAGCAAAGCCTCGAAGTCAGCATATATAACAAATGGTACTCGAAGCTGTTTCTCATAATCCTTAAATTTTAAAAAGTTATTTTTAGGAGTCGGTAATACCATACACACATGATTACATCCCCATTTTGATGTTGAGCCAGTTGATCCTCTTTTCCAAAATATAACAAACAGCCATCACACAACCACTTCTTACCTTCATATTTTGATAGCTGACTACCAACAAGTCTACTAAAATGTTTTATCCAACAATAGTGGGCATTTTCACCTTCGGTTATGTATAGTAAATTTACATGAGCATCCTTTTTTCCTGAGTGTAATATAGGGGACCAACTATACTCTTGTTTTCAATTCCATACACATTAATACTTACATTGTTCAGCTTTTCAAAACGTTGAATGTCTTTTATCGCCATATGATATTTTATTTCTTTTAAATCTAACACTGAAGAATAGTGAGGATAAGATGATGTTCTATCCATATTTTCCACTGCTGGATGGAGAGCTGAGGTTACAGCCCATGCAAAGCATGCGTCATCATTATTCATAACGTTTATACAAGCATGCTTACGTTTGATCCATCCTGGCAAATCAATGTATGATGACCCGAAGGGGATTATATTTAATCATGTTGGTTTCTAAATAAAGTACTTCAACCAACGCCCAGTCTGACTCCCTTTCCTGGAACTTTTCACTCTTCACAATGATAGCACTTGAAATAATTTGGTATATATCACTAATATTAGTTGATTCACTATTACATTTTTTGTATTAACAGATTTGATATCCGTAATTTCACCTTCAATACCAGTTTTTACATACAGTCCAAAGAGTTCAAAATTCATTTTAATAGTTTTATGTTCTACTAAAATATTTTCTACCAAGCCAACTACACTAGGTTGAACATTTTTTTAAAATGATTCAATACTTTGAGTTTTTTCTTCACTATAAAGTCTGTAACTAGCAATTCAACTTTTAAATGCACTACCAATTTGTTGAATATTTCCAGAATTTCTTTCATGGCAAGCGTTATTTTTATGTTGAATACAGCGTAAATGCCCATGAATGATTGAAGAATGTATATCAATATTACATACATTACAATGTGTTATCGAAGGTTCACCATTCTTATTTCTTTTTGTTGCATGACTATTTTCACAATCTTGAGAACGTTTACTCTTTTGAGCATTAAATTCGTTTAAAGGTTCCGTGGTACTTGATGGTTTTAAAGTTTTTAATTCCTGTTGTTCCCCATGCACTTCAAGCATGTGGGATTGATATCGCTTTACAGCAGAAAAACCAAGACCACAAACTGAACATGAAAAAGGTGCTGAACTAACATGCGTTAAATTTACATGACGTGTAAGATTATCTTGTCTGTTAAATGTGGTAGCACAATGACTGCACACAAACATTTTAATGTCATGTTTAAAATTTGCGGCGTGTCGTTGAAGGATGTCAGGTCTTGAGAACTGTTTCTTACAGTCACCACACTTGAATATAATGATCACTTTCGAAATTACCTATAAAAGAAAGAAATCATAAATGTTAATAAATGATAAAACAAAGTACAATATAAATAGTTTAATTACCTTCTAGTCAATGGTTATAGCAGGGTATTTAAATCGATCATCTGTGAACTCCTAGCAAGTCTAACTTCATGTAGTTCTAACTGTTACTGACACCTATCAGTGAACATTGGAACTTGATAGAGTGGTAGAAACCAGTGGTCGCCAGTTAAGTGAGCTAAGTGTGACGTCGTAACCAATCTTAAAGCAAGTCTAAACTTGTTGAACATGTCACGTGATAGAAACCAGCGATCGTCAGTTAAGTGAGCTAAGTGTGACGTCATAGCCAGTCTTAAAACAAGTCTAAACTTGTAGAACATGTCACGTGATAGAAACCAGCGATCGCCAGTTAAGTGAGCTAAGTGTGTCGTCATAGCCAGTCTTAAAACGAGTTTAAACTTGTAGAACATGTCATGTGATAGAAACCAGCGATCGCCAGTTAAGTGAGCTAAGTGTGACGTCATAGCCAGTCTTAAAACAAGTCTAAACTTGTAGAACATGTCACGTAATATAAACCAACGATCGCCAGTTAAGTGAGCTAAGTGTGGCGTCATAGTCAGTCATAAAACAAGTTTAAACTTGTAGAACATGTCACGTGATAGAAACCAGCGATCGCCAGTTAAGTGAGCTAAGTGTGACGTCATAGCCAGTCTTAAAACAAGTCCAAACTTGTAGAACATGTCACGTGATAGAAACCAGTAGCCACCAGTTAAGTGAGCTAAGTGTGACGTCATAGCCAGTCATAAAGCAAGTCTAAACTTGTAAAACATGTCACGTGACAAGGTTAAGTTAGGTAAAGTTAGGTTATGTTAGGTGAACTGAAGTTAAGTCTTTAAATATTCCCTATGTCACTGACACCTAGCAGTGAACATTCAGACTTAATAGAGTGGTAATCAAAATCTAACCTACAAAATTAGCTTTACACAGCATGGTCAAGTAGTTCCAACTTTTGACTGCCAAGTATACCATTTTCACTGACATGTAATGGTGAAAATTGGAAAATATCTCTCTAACTGTTTAAAAAATATTAGAGGGGCACTTACCTTTTTATAATTTATCAACTGCTGCCACTGAATGAACAGATTTTAAGAATATGTTAACCTACAGGTACCCAATTATCTGTAAACAAATCAATCAATCAATCAATAAATACATTCCAATCAATAACTTCAACATCAATTAGTAATAAAAGACTACAATCCATTAATAATAAGTACTTACCTTGCAAAATAATGTAATGATTTTCTACCAAAAAGGCTTTTATACAACTCTTGAGCAGTAGTAGAGCACTGTTCACTCAAAGCGAGTAATAAAGACTGACAGTAGGGAAATATATGACACCTCTCTTATATAAACGCTCATCGCTCGTGTCAGCAGTTTTTTGCAGATCATTGAAATTCCATTCCCAATACAGCTGAGAGTCCAAAGTACACTAGGAACACCTGTGTGGTATCCAATTACTGCTGACTTTGCATGATCATCACCCATTGTCTTGATCAACACCGGGGTTTCAAATTACTGCAGTGTTAGTCATTGCAATAGAACTGTGCGCTCTCTGCCATGTCAGCAACATGACACCGGAAGGAACACCTGTGCAATATCCAATGACTGCTAACTTTGCATGATCATCACCCATTGTCTTCATGAACACTTGCGGTTTCAAATTACTGCAGCGTTAGTCATAGCAACAGATCTGTGCGCTCTCTGTCAAGTCTGTAATATGACACAGGAAGTAACAAGTCGGTTTACTGCACGTATCATCTCCACAGTTTTAACATCTTAAGAACATATATTATTCTCTTTCTACTACAACTGACTCGTTAGAACACATCCAACCACCAAGTTAGATCCCTTGTATGTTCACATGTATTTCGTCACTTTCCTTTCATTCGTTATCCCATTATAGTAGTGGGGGTTGGTGAACAACGTCAGTTCAACACACACAAATGTAGTTAGGCCCTTTGACATAATTTGAATAAATACATGGGTCAGTCCATAGGGATCAGGCCAAAGGGACCGGTCCAAAAGGATCAGTCCAAAGGGACTCATCCACAAGGACTCGTCCACAAGGACTCGTCAACAATGACCAGTTCACAGGGACCCGTCAACAATGACTTGTCAACAATGACCTGTCAACAAGGACTTGTCCACTGGGAACCGCTCCCCACCCTCTTACAAAAGCCATGAGTGGGCAAACGCAAAAACAAAAAAGCATGTTAATTCATAGTGGCTACCCACCGTATACATGTCCCTTATGTAGAACAACGTTTGATTCCATATTGGCATTCAAACTCTCACATGTTGCAATTGGAAAGAGAGATTCTCTAAAAATTACAATTTCACCCCTAGTAGGGGTAGGGTTTATTTTGGGGTGGAAATATGTTGTTCATTGGAAAGGGGGTGTCAGTCCGAGTTCAATGACACCTCATTCGTCAAAATCCGACCATGCGTTCGAGAGATATCAGCCGCCGCCATCTTGTGAGGTGGGGAGGTGGAGGTAGATTTAGAACCGCTACAAAACCACTACTCTCAACAATAGAATTCTCAGGTACTTCTGGTAATATGTCAAAGTAAATAAAGCTTGAATATCAAACACTGAAGTTAAATATAGCTTAGAATGTCGTGTCAATGAATAAAACAAAATAATAAAGAGCGATACGAAACTACTTAAAAAACTCTACACACTTCGTGGATCATATACTGATACTCTCTGACATAAACAATACAAACATTAACCTTTGTGTTAGCGCTTCTTACACATACTGTAACAATTCGTTGCTCCACATGACAATACATTTCTTTCTACCGCAATACAGTGAACAATACTTATAGGTGGCGTTTACTACTCTCCAAAAATCTCTTACTTCCATCTTTTCCTTACTACCAACAATCTTCAATACTCCGCACGGCATTACTTCCATAAAAAACCATCTTGCTAGAAACTTGTAGAAGAATTAGTGATTTTACTAGGTAAATACGCAATTGTATATGACCGTTCAGAATGCACTCCTAACCCCAACTCTCTTCTAAAATTATTAAACCACGTGCATCAATTACAAGAAACACATGTGCGCTCACAACAATACATCCCACACAGTGTTTCTTATTTCTTTCATTAGCGCTTTCCGTTCACTTAGTTCCATAATAAACTGTTTTTCCACGTTACCAAATGTTAACAATACTAATTCGTAAGTCGCTCGTCTTTAGTAGTTAATAAAAATAAATACATATCCTCACGGCTCTGGTGTACATTTAAATATATGAACCTTTCATATTTAAGTTGATTTTAGAACATACTAGACCTCAGGTAGACTAACAAATCTCCTGGTCTGTTTATTTCAGTCTAACAATGTTTCCAATTTAATTATTGATAAATATAGGCATCATTTGACCTCAATTGTCACTACCATGATCCTATTTTATAGTGTATTTTCGTAATATCAATAGTCCAAGACTATATAGTTGTCAAATAAGTTATATTCAGCTATTGGAATCTTATAACATCCATATTGTTATAAATAAATATTTCAGTTGTATATTGACATAATAATGTCTGTTAAACAATGTTACAGCATTTCACAATAATGCTTTACTTTATAAAATGTAATATAAACATACAAATGTATTCTGTCGCTGTTACGCATTTGTAATTGTTAATAACAATCTTAATGTTCAAATGTTCTTACAATTTGAAAGTAATTTCAATGAAATGTGTCATTATCGAAGCAATCTCTTCGAGATACAATACTATCGAAATACAGTATTATCGAAGCATTCCCTTTATAAAACGAGTTTCGTTCGAAAGTGAGTATGTTAAAACGATTCCTTCAAAAATAAATGCATGAAACGATATCCAAGTCATTCAAGCATGAAATAACGTCTTAAACGACACACGAAGACGTATTAAAAATTACGATGAATCTCAAAAATTTTAACTATGATGAACATAGAATAAAGATAAGAATTTCTACAATGAAGTTGGTCACTCCCAAATGGACTTCTACTGCTACTGCAAAACTACAGCAATCGGTTGATCTACCTTGAGATGTCTTCTGCTGCCAAGAAATGCCTCTATCAGATGTTCTTGATTCTCCGTTGAGACTGCGAGCGCTCGTCTCCCCTTGAAACCAGTTACTGCCAGGCGCGTGAAAATCAGCTGTGAGCGACCCCGTCTCAGTCATGCTGCATTCACCTGCTCTCCGCCTCGACTGGTGGCTTCTAACGGCAAATCTTCCATTTTCACGGTCAGCGACCTGGGAACTGCGTTTCTTGGTCCGATTGGCTGCAAGTGGTCATCTTCTTATCTCTGTATCTCAGAGTGGCCTCACCAACGCAGATCCGAAAGTCCTTGGTTGACATCTCCTCCTGATGGTAGTGGACATCTTGCTTGTAGAGTAGAAACTCGTGTTGGAATACTGCAAGTTGTTGAGCAGTTGTAGATGTATCGATCCTTGATCTTCCAAGTCACTCTGACTTTCCAATCCATGGTATAGACTAACCTCCTTCCATTGATTTAGTTATCCATAATAATCTCCTCAGTATTTGTAGAATAAGTTTGTCCTCCCCGACTCAAGTTCGTTGTCGCCTTGTTGACTATGATGTTGACTGTGATGTAATAACGTAGAATATATACTGTTGAATATGTTGTAGCAATACTGTAGCTTGAAGTAGGCAATACTGCTGGTTATTGCCTTTCTTTAGAATGCTGTTGTATTTGCGAAGTCTCGTTCTGATGATATTATGTTTCAATAAACGCTGATCTCTTCAAATGTAGTGCATTTGCACTTCACCTGCTCCTCTGATAACTTCCTCGGCGATTCCTCAATCTCCCGACAGTACAATAGCGTTTGTCGACCGGGCTTATGTTCCGTGCAAAAAGTGCTTCTCTGCTGGGAGCGTGCGACACACGTCCGATCGTGTCAAGTAGCTGCGTGAGAGTCCTGGCTCGCTTCTCTGCTGTGACGTGCGTGCCATCGCTAGCCTCCTGGGCTAGCCTCGCACAGTTGCATTTTAATAGATATATACTCATAGTTTCTCTATTAACCAATAATTTATATTTCTATTTAACCAAATAAATTTCATATTGCATTCTACACCTGTAGATGTGCTTATTTCGCTTGATATATGCCAAATTTATATAAAAGCGATTCCCACAAAATGTATGTGCCTTAATCTGATTGGCTGCTGGAATATCGTGATAGAAGCTCCTGGAACTAGCCTCTTATCAACGGGTCGTGTGCATAGCTTTGTTATTGTCGCCTAGCAGACCAAAACTGGATTTCTGGTGCTAAACATGAAGCCTAGTACAATTTCCAGCTTCGAATGATCCAACTCTTCCTTAGTTAAACTATCATTCACCAGAATATTTCTAAATAATAATTCCTTAAAATGCTTCAAACTTCTCCAAAATACTTTCATTATGCATCATCCACTTCCCAAAATGCTTATATAATTATTAAATTATTTTAATTCCATATTTCCAATTTTTCATTCCAATGGTGCACAAGTCGGTTCGAACCTCGGCTCAGTCAAAGTCCTAAGCTGGGCTGAATTCGAGTTCAGTACCTTGCATAGAAATTCATACTCGGCCTCGGTTGAAATACGAACTGGCAACCTGGCAAATTTTATACCCTTCTTAGAGTATAACGTCCCTCCTTTGAACACAGCCTGCCAGGCCTGTTTCAAGACCAAGGTCAATAGTGTTGACCCTTGTAAATAAGCGGTTACGATACTGAACGGAGCGACGTGGATGAAGTGGTGCTTAAGTGGTCTGAGCAACAAAGAAGCTACAATGTAGCCATTCCCCTTATGGGGAAAGCAGAAGGAGTTGGCAAGAAATGAAAAAGTTTAAGAATTTGTGGGCATATAAAATAAGGATAATTATAACTCAGCAATTTTCTAGATTGTGCCGTTTCGTGTGTGGGGTTTTGTCTAGGACACCAAGCTGGCTCATCAGCGGGCTCTTGGTGTCCTCGCCCGGACACCCACAGGAGTAGCGAACTACACGCTACCTCCCTTTTTATGAAGCACACTTGCGCCTCTTTACTGCGAGAACTAAAAGCGAAAAACTAGGTGAAACCCCACACAAGGCACGGCACAAAACTAGAAAAATTTCTGAGCTTTACATTGAACCTTATTTGCAGATCCACCAAAATGGTTCTATTCATTACTCTTTATTGATAACCTGCCACACTGTGCCGGCCCCGTGGTGTTGGGGGTAGCGCGCCTGCCTCTCGCCCGGAAGGTCCGGGTTCGATTCCGTCGGGGATTTCGAAAACTTGAGTGATGGCTGGAACGGGGTGCACTCAGCCTCGTGAGGAAAATTGAGTAACTGTCTGGCAGTGAGGCTGCGCCCTGGTCACGAAAACCAGGATTATCGGCCAAGGGGACCCGACGGCTTGACCATGCGTCACCCCAATATCTGCAGGCCAAATGGCTGGGCAGTGGTCACTTGGGAAGCCTAGGCCCTTCATGGGCTGTAGTGCCAGGGGTTGTAATTATGATTGTCATTATTTAGCCCCACTTTTGATGTAGAAATATAGTGTTGATGTTTGCCAATTCCATCCCTGTTGGCTTTAACTAGTTACCTGAACAAAAATTAAAGTATTGAATGTACACCCAGTGATAGTTTTCACTCAAATCCGTATTATCTTCTTTGCATTTTCCCATTTATGTGGGGTCTGCCTTCCTGCAATGATTCCTCCACTTCAATCGATCCATAGCGTCCCGGGGGCGGAGTTTAGCGAGCCGCATGTCATCTCTCACCTTATCCAGCCAGCGTGTTTGAGGTCGCCCTCGAGGTCGACGACCCTCCACATTCAGTTGAAGGGCAGTCTTAGCAACTGAGGTTTCACTGCAACGGAGCACATGTCCATACCACCGCAGACGTGATTCACGCATTTTCTCTGTGATTGGGGAACCTTGAAATCTTCCGCACATCATCATTCCTTATATGGTCGAATCGAGTCAGCCTTTGGACCACCGCAACATCTTCGTTTCCATTGTATGAAGTGCCTGTTCGTGCTTCGATGTTGTAGGCCAGCATTCAGATCCATAAAGGGCCACCGGTCTAATCGCTGTGCGATATACTTTAGATTTTAGATGCCATGGAATTTTCTTATCGCATAGGACTGCAGTAACTTGACGCCATTTCATCCATGCGGCAGTGACTCTTGTTTTGACATCAGGAATCGTGCTGCAGTCTGAGGTGGTGCATGACCCAAGGTATTTGAATTGGGTCACTTTATTAAGTTGAACCTCACCAACAGTGATCGTGCCATCAGTTTGGCCACCGCATTCCAGATATTCCGTCTTCTTCAGGTTCAATTTCATCCCAAATTCCTCTAGACGCATGTTCCACTCTTGTACTTGCTGTTCGAGGCACCCACGGGTCTCGTTAGCTAACCTGTCATCATCCGCATATAATAATGTCCATGGATGCCTGGTTTGGATGTAATTTGTGATGGCGTTCATGCAGAGAATGAAGAGCAAGGGAGACAAGGCTGATCTTTGATGGACACCAAATATGATGTCATATCTCAGAAGTTGCCATGTCACAGAAAATGAAATTAAGCATTTGATATCGGACTCATTCCGACAAATTATTTTTGAAAATGCTCTTTATTTAGGCAAAACACCAAATAGATTTGACCATCTTACAGTTCTAAAACAAATTTAAAAATTTACTGGCATAAAACATATATAATGAGAGTTGTGCATCTAGGATTGGGAAGGAGGCAGCCATGGCTGTAAGTTTGGAATCATCCTGGCGTAGAAGTGGGAAGCTGCAGAATACCACTTCTAAGAAGGCTGAGGTGGGAATTGACCTCCGCTCTTCTCAGTTCGGTCTCGTGAAGCTGAGTAAACCCTGTTCCAGAATTAAATATATGACAGTCAGGAATCAAACTGCTAAGAATGCTGACCACTACACCACAATATGGTCGCTGAGCTGATATGTCTAGTTTCAGGAATACTGTACAGAGCAACATACAGGATTTCACATATTTAACTGACAATCTGAAAGGTGTGCTTGGTAATCAGAAACAGGTAGGAGTACATTGCTTTCTGCGCTATGTTGTTGCATTGATACTAACCCCGAAGTAAAGTAATGGCCTTGGGAGGGAAGGCACTGGACCTTAATAAGTTCATACTCAGAGGGCAATTGTCTGAGACCATCTTCGAACCCCGGAACCCAGAAATAATACTAAGGTGATCGGGTAAAATCATAATATATTCACAATAAACATGCATACAAATAAACAAAACACTTACAAATCAAGATGTGGATTCTGACATCAAATATTTGTTCCTTCCAGTTGACTGTAATACATATTTTAGTAATCCAGCCAAAGTTGTTACGATGAAGTAAATAAGCGGTGCTTTCAACCAATCATCTGTTGTCATTAGTGAGAATCCAAGCCAAATATCAAGAGGATGACGAATTAAATATTCAATAGCTTCATTATGCCCCTGCATAATACATCATACCGTATTTCATACATTTCCACACAAATAAATAATTAATTAATTCCCGAGACAATACATGTCACAAAGCCAGGCCTACGCATGTTACAATATCCAATATAATACGTTGCCTAAAACTGAAGAATTAATGTCTTCCAACACAAAATATACGGAGCTAATTCAATTTACGTCTTTTCACCTCAATGGCTACCAAAAATCTCTCAAATATTAACAACAGATGATCACACATAGTTAAAAACAATACGACAGTAGCCATCATGAAAAACAGAAGAAAAACGATCACCGTACTAGCACCATCGAACATCAAAATAAATCCTACATTAATAAATTTTCCACAGACCATAAGGCATACTACTTGTAATTAAAATGCATTTACAATTAACAGAAAACAGAAAACAAAACATTAATTACGCAAAACAAATATGAGTGTCAGTTAGCCTACCAGTGTGAATACACGAGGATGACATTACGTTTGAATGTATAACCTTGAAGGGCCCTGTCATGCAACGTAGGAAAATACAATATAAATACATTTACCTTGCCAGTCGATACAGTCACAAGTACTTACGATGACAAAATAGCCTACCTTAATTCCATAATACACGAATCATATCCTGACGTTTATCTCCAGTAAGATTACAATTAGAAACCAGCCAATAACTTGACGAAAAGGGATAATATCATTCAATATTTTCACATACCGTAGAACTTCAGTTTACTTCTTATGTATTTATAAAACCACGTAGATCCATGATGACTGGCCTAACAACATCAGTACGAGAATCATACATGTCTCGAAAAATCCCAGCCTTCCAAAACTATTAAAGTCAACGTCGAGATAGTGAAATACTTGTCGCTTGAACATAGCTCTTCCTATCGGACAGAGGGAGAAACTACAATCCCTGTCCAAGGCAGCACCGGCAAGATAAGCTACCTATCGAGGCCAGCCACAACTAACTCCGCCGCTCGATTCAAATGTTTATGCCAAAGTATAAATTGTACGTTCGATCAGAGATTAGTACCAAAGTAACGGCACAGACTCCCGGGCCCCAAACTTGTCGATGGTTCGCAGAACAGAGACGACGTAAATGGTACAAGTGTATCAACATGCATAATCAAGCAAATCTTTAAGCATAAAAAAGTTTTTGCCAATTATCACAAACACAGTAGCTTCCGAATGTGAAATACTTAATTAAAAGTTCATTTCAGTTTTCATCAGCACCATAACCACCAAAATATGTCATGCCAAGAACATAAACAAATACTTAAGTGTAGAATACATCGAGTAGGTTTTCTTTGTACAATTTCCATAACATAAATACAAATAGCATCTTGAATAAACGATGGCAGGAACAGTTTCATCCGAAGGTTACATAGATTGGTCCAATATCCTGGCCAGAGACATCTTCTCGCACTGCATAACACTCCAAACGCAGAATAAGACCTCGAAGAAATTAGCTGAAATCAAATTTCGACTGCGACAGTAATGTGTAAAGGAAAGCTTAATATCTAACGTTGACACTCATTTACAAAGAACAAATTACAATAAAATATTACATGATGGCATCAGATTTTATAACAATAACCCAGTACTATCAAGAATCCACATCTTTACAGGTGAAATGTTTAACAATGACCCTCAATTAACACAGAAAATTGCATGCATGTTTTAGAAAATTACAATATCCCGAAAATATTACAATAATAACAGTATTTTCCAAAAATAAGTTCCAATAATAATGCTGAATGGCACGTGAGCTCTCATATTCACAAATAAAAACCTTTTTCCCCCAAAAGACGAAGGCAATTGTCTCACATTGCATATCTGTTCAACCGATTTGTCCAAAATACAGAAAATATAATGCAAAAAGAAACACCCAAAGTAGGAAAACACAAGAAAATTCCAAGAAGAACAATAGAAAGACCCTATTATCATTCAAATAACAGGACACACGTGCATACCAAAGCAGAATCACACCACAACCTTACACCATGACACATAACCTTAAAATCCCCAGAAAAAATATTACAATTACAACCCTCAAATAATTAATAAACAACAACCAGAATATGAATTAGCACTTGTCAACACATCCACACAAAACACAAATACATAAATACCCTATCATATACAGACCCAGACCAAACAGAAACTAGGAAAACGAGACGAAGCACGCATTTCATGAGGCCTATAGTGAGTCGCCGTATATTGACCAAATACCACAAATCAATTCATCATATCACATCACATTACTTAACCTAAAGTATTTATTTCTCAGTCAGACAGCAAAAAAAAATTGAGCCCACTCAATCAACTGAAGACTTAGGAGAATTGTTTATAAATACTTACCAACATATTCAACTCAAATCTAAGCAAATGAACCCCCATAACATTCATCTGGTAGACTTAAGTTGACAGATGCGTCAACAAAATGCTAATTTACATCCACGATCCCAAAGTAACATTTTCTCAGTCAGACAGCAAAAAAAATTGAGCCCACTCAATCAACTGAAGACTTAGGAGAATTGTTTATAAATACTTACCAACATATTCAACTCAAATCTAAGCAAATGAACCCCCATAACATTCATCTGGTAGACTTAAGTTGACAGATGCGTCAACAAAATGCTAATTTACATCCACGATCCCAAAGTAACATACAATGACCTTTTACCCCTTAAATTAATATACATCCACACTTATCTGGACACCCACAAAACAACAACAAGAAAACCAACCCAATTACAAAAACAAAACAAATCACACCACATTTATACTTTCTGAATGTCCGACTTTGGAAATGCACAATTTAGACAATAACATAAACAATACAATTATTCACTCTTGACATAGCTTAGTATATCAAACTAAGTAAACAATATAGCGAACAAGACCAAAACAAGAACAGATTCGACAGAAATCCCTCAATAAATGACCAACAGAATACCCTAAATGAAAGAAGATCGACTACTCGTGCAGACCAGCAAGCTACAAACGTACCCAAGCATTCTTTGAAATCATACGACCTTACAAACTCCCAAAATTAATGAAACCATTTACTACCCACAAAATCCCCATAATTTTCCAGAATATAAATTGACACACCGTTAGGACATCGACATACACAAAATAAATAATAACCCTTAAATAAAACACACTGAAATCAACATGTCATACTAGCCGCATTTTACCCTGGCATAGCATGATTTTCCATCACCAAAACACATTTCGGCAAGTAGTTACCTTCATAAATCAACAAGCAGATAAATGACTAAGTCATCACTCGGAGAACAGAAGAGGTTTGTAATTACTTACCTATGATATCCCAACATAGTATCATTTTATACGTACGGCGTATTTAATTAAATTCAATTATAAATTAAGCAAAAACAAACCCTAACCTTAATTCACCTTAAGAAAAAATAAAGAGACCCACCCGATTACAAAACAAAACTAATAACAATCACCCACACTCATGCACTCAAATACATTTACACAAGTTTGTCACTTCAGACCTAACACAATTTAGACAATTACAAACAAGAAGAACCTTTATAGATTTGCACAATCAAGCAGAATGTGCACCACACGTGTAGACAAATACAAGCATCAATAAAACACACAACTAATACATGTCCTGATGACCAGAATTCATCTACACAACTTTGACAATAAACAAACAAGAAGAACCTTTATGGATTTGCACAATCTAGCAGAATGTGCACCACACGTGTAGACAAATACACACATCAAAAACACACGCACGTCCTAATGACCAGAATTCGTCTTCACAATTTTGACAATAACAACAAGAAGAACCTTTATGGATTTGCACTATCTAGCAGAATGTGCACTACACGTGTAGACAAATACACACATCAAAAACACATGCACGTCCTAATGACCAGAATTCGTCTACACAATTTTGACAATAACAACAAGAAGAACCTTTATGGATTTGCACTATCTAGCAGAATGTGCACTACACGTGTAGACAAATACACACATCAAAAACACATGCACGTCCTAATGACCAGAATTCGTCTACACAATTTTGACAAATACGTTTACATACCCTATTTCATATCGTTAGCACCTTTCTTCACATGTGACAGATGCACCCTGAAAATTCTCTTTTTAACAGTATCACTGACCAGAAGAGTAACGGGAGTCAAGAAACTAACAACCTTAAAAGGGCCACGAAACCTCTCTCTTAGTTTTCCCGACTCTTTTGGTCCAACCTCCTTCAAAGAAAAATTCTTCACAAAAACCTTATCTCCAACTTTAATATCAACAGGTTTACGACCTAGATTATGCCTTTTTTCTAATCTATCATGAGCCACCTTAATGTTCTCCTTAGCCTTTTTCCAAATACCCTTGATATGACTAAAGGTATACTGTTCAGGTAACAACTGATTAATTGACCAAATATTAGATAAAGGTGTGTTAGGAGTGAAAGAAAACATTAATGAAAATGGAGTGGTTTTATGGGATTCATGGACAGCGGTATTAAAAGAAAAGGTTATCCAAGGTATACAGGAGTCCCATTTACTATGATCACTGTGATGAAAGGCAATTAACGCCGCTTTTAAATTTCTATTGACACGCTCAGCGTACGAACCTTTAGGATAATACGGTGAAGAAGTAATATGAGAAATTGACAATTCAAATAAGAAATTTCTCAACACACTAGACTTGAAACATTGAGCGTTATCAGTGATCAGAAACTGGCACGGGCCAAACGAGGCAAATATTTTTTCAAGACATCGGATAACAACTTGCGTTGTAGCAGCCCTAGTTGGAAATATCCAATTAAACCTTGAGAACCCATCCGTACATACCAAAGCAAACTTGTTTCCCCACTTAGACACCGGAAAAGGGCCAATAAAGTCTAGAAACAACCTCTGCATTGGCCTAGTAGCCACTTCCGATGACAACATTCCCACCTTAGTGTTGGTAGCCGGTTTAGCCAGTTTACAAGTTTGACAATGGTTTATCATACATTTGATTTCCTTATCCATTCCCTTCCAAATGAAATTTTCCCTTATCCTTAATCTAGTTTTGAACACACCTAAATGTGCACCGATAGGCGACTCATGAAAGTACCTAAATACTTCAGGTATTAATACAACAGGCAATACGATTTTGGCCAACTTATCACTACGTGCTGAACAACAAAGTAAGTTTCCTTTCAGGAAATATGGTTTGACCGATTCTCCCCTTTCAAGCTTCTGAATAATTTCTGACAACACAGGATCTTCCCTTTGGTACCCCGATACATCACGGAACAACAACGGATAATTGGAAAGTATAGCATTACAAGACCCGTTGATCAAAACATTATTACATACATTTTCCTTATTATCAATATCATCAGACGATTCTCCGTACATCCGGCTCAAACAGTCTGCAATCACATTCTCAGTGCCCTTTATATGCTTCACCCTGAACTTGAAGGACAGAATCCTCGTTGCCCAGCGAGCAATCCTTCCGGTTTTCCTTGGTCTACCTAGAACCCAACTCAACGCTTGGTTGTCAGTTTCAAGCTCAAACTCAACGTGTTCTACATACAACTTAAATTTTTCTAGGGCGAACATAACTGCCAATCCTTCTAATTCATAGACTGAAAATTTTAACTCAGCATCAGACAAAGTACGTGAGGCATAGGCGATGGGCAATCTATCATCCTCATGTTGCTGTAACAGAACTGCGCCCACTGCCCTGTTAGAGGCATCAGTCTGAATGATAAAGGGCTTTGAGAAGTCGGGAATCGCTAGTATAGGGGCGTTAATAAGAGCCATTTTTAAATCTTCAAAAGCTGATTCTTGCGAGGAACCCCAAGCGAACTCCGTACCTTTCTTCCTTAACATATTCAACGGAGCTGCCCTGAGCGCAAAATTAGGAACGAACTTACGGAAATAATTGATCATCCCTACGAAACGTGCAACTTCTTTCACGTTTCTAGGTGATTTGAAATCGCGAATGGATTTAGTACGAGTCTGATCAACTGAAACACCCGATGACGACACAATGTGACCCAAGAACGAGATTTGGGGTTTTGCGAAGGACACCTTAGATAACTTTACAGTCAATCCTGCTTCTTTAAGTCTTTTAAGAACTTCTCTAACATGTTCAACATGTTCTTCAAAAGACTTACTGAATATCACAACATCATCAAGATAGTGGTAGACAGACTTAAATTTTATCCCATCAAAAATATTGTCCAGTAAACGACTCAATACAGCGGCACCTGTCGATAACCCGAAGGGCAAACGTTCGAATTCATACAAATTCCAATCCGTGGTGAACGCAGTCACTGCTTTGGATTTCTCACTCAACGGAATTTGCATATATGCTTTGTTTAGGTCCAGAACGGAAAATACCTTTGCTCCCTGAAACCACCCAAAACAGGACTGTAAATCCGGCAAAGGAATCTGTTGGAGAATAACCTTCTTATTTAAGGCACGGTAGTCAACCACAGGTCTAAATTCTCCATTAGGTTTGGGCACTAAGAAAATGGGAGATGAATAGGAAGAAGTAGATTTCCTAATTACTCCCTCATTAATCATCTCATCGATGATACCTTTCAATACTTTCATCTTAGGTGGAGCCAGACGGTAAGGAGAAGACCTAACAGGCACTGAATCGGATAACTCAATCTCATATTCCAAAATATTCGTGACACCTAACCTGTCGGTTAAAACATCAGTAAACTCAGAGCATAGTTTACGAATACTATTAGCTTGATCCTCCCTTAGATGTCCCAGGTCCAAATTTTCAATATCCTTAGGTTTGTCACCACTCTGAGCAGCATTAATACTAACACCACAAGTATAATTATGAAATTTTAACCTTAAACTGGGCTTGAACTTAAATTGACATGATTGATCCCTCAGATCAATCAGTAACCCAACATGTGCCAAAATATCAGCACCAAGGATGACATCGCAAGACAGACGATGTACTACCCATAACCTAAATTTCCACGTGAAACTTAATATCCTGATCTTAACTGTTATGTACCCTTTAATATCCAGAGAAGAAGAATTCGCGGATCTCACATCATTATTCTCGGCAATCAGTTTTCCAAATTTACATACAGATTTCATATTATTAAACCATTCTAAGCTTAAAAATGAACTCACGCTCCCAGAGTCAATAAGTGCAGAAACCGGCTCGTTATTAATGTCAATGACAATAAATGGAGAAATTCCATGAGCAACATCAGTGATGCGGTTACACATCTTTTTACTTTTGACCAGACCCCGACAAAAATTACTGTCACGTGAACGTTTACATTTCTTTTTTGACACATTAGAATACCAAATTTTATCATCTGATGACGTCTTGTTTACATACGATAAAGATTTATTGTTATATTTAACATCACACCAACGACTAATATGGGCATATGACCCACAACGATCACATCTCCTACCTTTGCTGGCTCTACTCCCATTAAACCTCTGGTCAGCACGCCCCTGAAATACATGGCCTTGAACATTAGTAGCCATGAACTCACGCCTTCCCTGTAAATTCTTATAAGGAACAAGACTACTATAATTATCCACAAGCTGCATCTCTCCACGTGGCTGAAAATTATTTATATAAGGCACATAACCTGAACAACCTTGAAGATAATTACTAGGAAAGGGAGAATCATCTACCCGCAACAGATTAGCATTCTTAATCTTCTCCGCAGATAAAATAATTTAATTAAAATCAGTGAAATTCTTGGGCTTGGCATGCATGGACAAGAATGAACGATAAATGGGATTCATACCTTCGACTAATGAATTGACAACCTGCTCTTCAGTCAACTCAACTGCCAAAACCTTTACATAAGTTCTAATATCAATGAAGTACTCATTTAACGTTTCACTCATACGCTGAAGGCGAAATACATAATCTCTACTCAAATCTGCCAAGGTACGTGGAGTGATAAAATATTTCAAAACCTCTCTATGGAAAATATCCAAAGAATGGCCGGCACTCATACTCTCAAACAGTTTTCCTCGCAACATTCCTTCAGTGCATGGAAAGATGATTTTCAAAATTTGAAAATCTGACAGACCAAATATGCCAGCACTATCTCTTAATTCCACTAATTTCTTCAAAAATTTCACAAATAAATTAATATCAGTGCCATAGCACACATGAAAATCTTTCAAAATTAGAGTTAATGGGTTAGGAATGGAAGCAAATTTAACCTGACCATCAGTCATAAGTTTATTTAGAGAAACAACGTTAGTCGAGGCTCGATTATCAAAAAGATTAAGCCTATTTACTCTATCTATCACATCACATTCACCAAGTAAGCAATCAACAGTTTGTACTTCCTTATCAGTCCAAGTACGGTGAGATCCTAACCTATTCCCAGCACTACCAACGTCATGGCAGGAAACTGAACTAGAAAAATCGTTACATCTCTTATCAGAACGTGAATTACCAACAGCATTCAAATTACTAGGGCTCGACATGACCTCAGGTGTATTTCTTGACGAGCCTATTTGTTTATTTACCTCAGTAGTATTATTAGTTTGCAAAGCACCTAACATATTTTCATTATTCTCCATCGACACTGATTCAAAATTACCAAAATAATTACTATTATTCACAACGCCATCACAAGAATCACTAACATATGAACAAACGCTTTCAGAACATACAACAGGTTCACTAATATTCTCAGAAATATCACTCGAGGACAACCGATTAAAACTATCTAACAGCTTGTCACGAAGCCCAACTAACTTGGTTGAAAAAACAATATCACACTTGGACCAATATTCAATTAAACTCACTAAACGATTAATCCAGTGTATAGAACGAAATTTTAATTTGTTCACACGATATGCCGAAGGATTGGCAACTAGTTTTAACTCATCACAGGACACTAATAGGTTTGAAACAGATATCACAACATCAGACCTACCTTTTGTCCCATAAGAATGTTGATCAGTCAGACTAACAACAGGAGCTGACTTTAAGGATTTGAGAAGAATAATATCCAGTTCACGATGAAAATTAGGGTTGCCATTCCTTATTTGTATTTCATAAGCCAGTTTCTCTTTGGATAAATATGGTACAGCTTTTAAAATGCTCTCGTCCATTCAGTGTATTATCACATGAAACATAAATAACAAGAAAATTATACAAAGATAATAACAATAACAACAAACATAAAAATATCACACTTCAGGCCCAATCATACTTCCAAGCCCCAAGATCCAAAGACTAGCCCCAAACAACTACTGAATGTGGTACAAATCTAACCACGCTACTGCTATAACACATTTGACCCCATTAAAGTAAGTAATGGCCTTGGGAGGGAAGGCACTGGACCATAATAAGTTCATACTCAGAGGGCAATTGTCTGAGACCATCTTCGAACCCCGGAACCCAGAAATAATACTAAGGTGATCGGGTAAAATCATAATATATTCACAATAAACATGCATACAAATAAACAAAACACTTACAAATCAAGATGTGGATTCTGACATCAAATATTTGTTCCTTCCAGTTGACTGTAATACATATTTTAGTAATCCAGCCAAAGTTGTTACGATGAAGTAAATAAGCGGTGCTTTCAACCAATCATCTGTTGTCATTAGTGAGAATCCAAGCCAAATATCAAGAGAATGACGAATTAAATATTCAATAGCTTCATTATGCCCCTGCATAATACATCATACCGTATTTCATACATTTCCACACAAATAAATAATTAATTAATTCCCGAGACAATACATGTCACAAAGCCAGGCCTACGCATGTTACAATATCCAATATAATACGTTGCCTAAAACTGAAGAATTAATGTCTTCCAACACAAAATATACGGAGCTAATTCAATTTACGTCTTTTCACCTCAATGGCTACCAAAAATCTCTCAAATATTAACAACAGATGATCACACATAGTTAAAAACAATACGACAGTAGCCATCATGAAAAACAGAAGAAAAACGATCACCGTACTAGCACCATCGAACATCAAAATAAATCCTACATTAATAAATTTTCCACAGACCATAAGGCATACTACTTGTAATTAAAATGCATTTACAATTAACAGAAAACAGAAAACAAAACATTAATTACGCAAAACAAATATGAGTGTCAGTTAGCCTACCAGTGTGAATACACGAGGATGACATTAAGTTTGAATGTATAACCTTGAAGGGCCCTGTCATGCAACGTAGGAAAATACAATATAAATACATTTACCTTGCCAGTCGATACAGTCACAAGTACTTACGATGACAAAATAGCCTACCTTAATTCCATAATACACGAATCATATCCTGACGTTTATCTCCAGTAAGATTACAATTAGAAACCAGCCAATAACTTGACGAAAAGGGATAATATCATTCAATATTTTCACATACCGTAGAACTTCAGTTTACTTCTTATGTATTTATAAAACCACGTAGATCCATGATGACTGGCCTAACAACATCAGTACGAGAATCATACATGTCTCGAAAAATCCCAGCCTTCCAAAACTATTAAAGTCAACGTCGAGATAGTGAAATACTTGTCGCTAGAACATAGCTCTTCCTATCGGACAGAGGGAGAAACTACAATCCCTGTCCAAGGCAGCACCGGCAAGATATGCTACCTATCGAGGCCAGCCACAACTAACTCCGCCGCTCGATTCAAATGTTTATGCCAAAGTATAAATTGTACGTTCGATCAGAGATTACTGCCAAAGTAACGGCACAGATACGCTTATCACGGTTTTGGTAGTATCTCAAAAAAATTGAAATTTAGCATGAAAAGTTCATGGTGCGAGTTTTTGTTGACATCATAGCCCAAACATGAAATAGTGCATGGAGCTCCAATAATGCATCTTGTTTTCACTTTCATTCTTAATGCAGGTCGAAACAGTAAAAACAAGTCTCTATTGGAACTCAAGTAAGCTGATGGAATGGAATCCGGGCTAGCCATAAGAAACAACAGTAAAAAGTGCGATATGAGGATATCAACAAAACTTCAAACTTCAGCAATGTATTATCCTCTGTGATTGCGACAGCCGAGCACGCTCTTAAATGTTCAACTATTTTTTTAATAACCCTGTGTAAAAGAGATATTTATAACAGTTTAATTAATAATTTAGTTATTCATTTCAATCATGACATAAGCATAACTTAATTTACCAATTGAGCATTCAAACTTGCTTTTTCCAGCTCCAAAATCTATTCTTAGCTGATGTTCCTCTTCATCCCTTGCCCTTTTCCTTATTCTGTCTTCCCACTCTTCTTCCGCCAGCTTTCTCATACATTCACGGTCTCTCTTATTTTCTTCAGTTTCTTCTGCAGTCATCTTTCTTTTTTCTTCCCACTCTTGCTGGGTAACTTTAATCTGAAGTTCCACTAGCCTTTCTTTTTGCCTCTAATAACCGCTGAACTTCTTTGGTGTCCTGGGTTGGACGGCGTTGCCTCTTCAATAACCTTGGTGTTACAATTGGAACTGTAAATAAGAAAGAAAAAAATGTAAATACACAATACAGTACTTTGCTAAAAAAGTCTGCTATGTAGTTTGGTATCACAGTAATGTTATGTAATGTTAATTTTAACCACAGTCGATGCATAATCAGAAGCACAGTACGGTACTTTCATAGAACATGACAATAATTAAATTAAATTAGTGGCAGATGACCTCACTGTTCAGCAACAATAACTAATAATTAAATACTCGGTTCTAACACCTTTTGGAAGGCGAGGAATATATTTAACATAGTGTGAATAAAATTACTAAGAGGCATTACAGAATAATAATTTATACTCCATCATTGCGCACAAAAATGAGAATAGAGCCCCGGATAAAGGATAAACACAATGACAGGATTCACTTAGTAAGCCTATTAAGGAAATAAGATGATCATATTTACCAAAAGTCTATTAATGTTCACAGGGTGTTTGCCCGATATGTTTTGTCAGGCTATTGCCACACTTGTGTCTGATACAAGCTGGGAAATTCACTGCATAAAAACCTCTAAGCCACGGCTTGAAGAAATAGTGCTGTTGTATGGTTTCATATCAAAGACAATGTAATGTTATTTGATGTTAATTTTTACCACAGTCGAGTTATCAGCAAAAATCACAAAAAACACTTGTTTACCCCAAAATCTAGTTTCCATTTTTTTTAAATTATAACGAGTGGTCCATAGCAAAGAGGACGTCACCCCGAGTCCTTGGACCCGTCGTACACGCCTCTAGCATGATTGGTTCCCGAAATATAGCAAAAAGTTTAAAATCACGGTTTTACCCCAAAACATTCTGTTTCCCTCATTCTCAAAAACTTTAACCTATAACCAAAATAAAGAGGGTTTCGAGACAAGCCATTTGACACGTCATAGGACCAAATTCGATCATGCATTCGTGAGAAATCGGAAAAAGTCTAAAATCATAGTTTTACCCCCAAAAAAGCCTGTTTCCCTCATTCTCAAAACTTTAACCTATTAATAACATATATAGGGCTTCGAGACAAGCGATTTGACACGTCACACGTCCAAATCCGACCTTGCGTTCGAGAGATATCGGCAACTTCGTAGGAAAGTAGGCGACTATCTGGTTCTCTCCTCACCACCAAACCCCCTTCTTATCAATCATTTTTTTTAAGAGCTCGCCCTCTTACAAAAATCCCAAGTTCACATTCGTAAAAAACAAAAACAAAAATGTTAATCCATAGCGGCATCCAACGAAACGCATGCGCTATATGAGCAACAACGTTTAAGTTCATTTTAGCAGCCCACTTTATACATGTCGCATTTGAAAAGAGACTTTTACTAAAAAAATTACAATTTTACTTAGTGGTTGAAATGAGTGGCCCATTGGAAAGAGGGCGTCAGCCCGAGTCCAACGACACCTCATTTGTCAATATCCGACCATGGGTTCGAGAAATATCGACAAATATTACATGGCTGAGGCTTAGTAGTAATGGCATGTATGTTCTGAAGTGGGGCAGAACTCTCATCACCCCCCTACAAATATACACAAATACAAATGATGCCGATGCCGAGTTTTCGTCTTTTCCTTTTTTAAATAATTACTGGTCTTGCATTATTCGTAAATGTTAGCCTCCATGTCAATAAATCGGTGCCTTATGCATCAATATTGACAGAAATGCATTATAAAAAGCAGATAAGGACAACGAACAGTGTGACGACAATTGGTGCAAATGGGTGACGAATATTGGGAAAATGTAAATACATCGTGATGATTACAAGCGCAAAAACACATAAATAATACATAATTTTTCCTACAACGAATAGGTTACTTTCGGCATTGAGAGTTTCCTAGTGTTTGAGTATAGTTTGAGGTTAGGTATACTGATCTTGTTGATTTAAATTACCTAAAGACGACTATTGGTACATTTACCTTACCCCACTGTAGAATACGCCATGTTTCCTCTTCTGTAGGTGCGGTCTCCTATATTCTTTGGGGACGGTTCAGCCACAAACTGCACTTGGAACGTAATGACCCTAGCATGCCAAGCCTCCACGGAAATCACCTTCACTCTTGGCACATCCTCTCTCTTAGCCAGACAAGCTACAACAGCAAACAATTAGGCTACTTAAAAAGGAAGACACTTAAAATGTTATGTTATGAATATCTTATCTTAGATGAGCTACGTTCAAACCTTGGCCTATACTATGTAACCCAGTACAACTACGTCAACTATCTGCAAGTTGCCACTTGTACATAGCCTAAGCTATACCATTTCATTTATTAGAGTGCTTAATTGTTACCCCCTCATGATTTCTTACCTCGCACGTTGACTACTTTTTGAAAAAACTTTAAACTCTCAACTTCTAAACAAACTTTTACGCTTCAATCTATTGTACTGTACTAGACCTGGCATCGTATAACAGTCCGTCAAGAGTCAAAGTGGTTGTCCTGTATCAATGCTAAAAAAACCTATTCAAATAAAAATTAGCTAATGGTAGGGATTTGAGACCCTTATATAAAATGTGGAAATAAATATATCTCCTTGTTTTATTATATTAAGCTATATACATACCTACACATTTAAACGACAATATTAGCCTAGGCCTATGTCTTAAATCGCCAGGGGGCTTACTACTAAACCTGAACATTAATTTATGTTCATTGTCTGCCTACTAATTATGCAATTACAGCATATATGCCTAACATCCCCTTGTAACTCGCTCAATATCATAACGTTCTAAGAAAACTACACATTCATTGCACATTTTGCAAAATACTATTATAGGTTATAATCGCTAACCTGGGGATTTAGTGTTAAATTGCTCTAACTAAACAACTCTTAAAATTATCTTAAAACATACCCAGTCATTCCAAGAACTACAGTTTTAATTAACACATTTTTCAACTTTTTAAATTGTTTCTTTACACCTGAACGCAAAGCGGATGAATGATCCTGGATTACAACTGAGGTGCTACAGCGATGACGACTTTTCTGAAATATATAAGCGGATTAAATAATGCTCCTGGATTACAACAGTGGCGTTACAGCGATGACGACTTTCAACTATCAATATTCTCATACAGTTCATTATCCGCCAATCAGATACCTTAAAACAGTGGCCGTGTTGTATTCCAGGAGGTTTAAGAAATACGCGTACCGGTACTGGTCACAAGCATGTCTTCACTGTTAGTTAATTAAAATGCACACGGATTGATATTTGAATACTAGATGTATTTTGGCACATTTCGACATGATTGAGTGCATACATGTTGACCAAAGATTACATACAGGAAGTCACAGCCTCCTCATCATAAAGTCACTGTAAATAAACATAGTGCAAAACAAGCATTACTAACATACTTATGAACTAAAATTGAAAACTAAAGTTGTACAGAACAATTGATTATCTTTATGACAATAAGACATTCTAACACCCTCACTTAATCGACTGTTTGTTCACAGAACACATGAAATTAATCTGCCATCCCCATAGATGCAATGCAAAAATCATGTTTTGCTCTTGAAAGTGCTTTGGTTAGCACATCAGCAATCGTCTGTTCAGTTGACAAGTATTGTTTACTGACAACACCACATTTCACCCAATGCTTTATTTAATGGAACCTGACATCAATGTGTTTACTTTTTCTGCCAGATGACTGGTTCAGACACATATTAATAGC
Source organism: Meconema thalassinum (assembly GCA_946902985.2). Lineage (NCBI taxonomy): Eukaryota > Metazoa > Arthropoda > Insecta > Orthoptera > Tettigoniidae > Meconema > Meconema thalassinum. The sequence goes on from OX336388.2 coordinate 180,265,733, forward strand.
TCCTTGGTTATCATTAAATATTTTAATACATTTGATTGGGACTGATAATTCCCCAAGAAGACCTCTTAAATACACACCATCCTTATCACATTCACTAGTAGAAACATACTCTGCAAAAGTTGTGCTATCTGCAATAGTTACAGATCTTTATTTTCTTGCCTGCCAACTAATGGCTCCACCTGCTAGCTTGAACACATAGCCAGTAACAGATTTTCTATCAATAGCACAAGCAGCAAAATCAGCATCTGCATAACCAGTTAAACTACAACCTCCTTTACAATATTTTAGCCCTAAGCCCATTGTGCCTTTCAGGTATCTAACCACTCTCAGGGCAGCATTGAAATGTTCATCATCATTGCAACTGTTGAACTGGCTTAAATAATTAACAGCAAAACATATGTCAGGTCTCATGCCTACTGCCAGATACATAAGAGCACCTATCAATTTTTGATACAGTGGATGATTTGTAGAATTCATTGGCCTGACAAGTTTACACCAAGTGCTAGGGGCGTGTTCACTCCTTACCATAGTTTTTGACAATGTCGAGAGCATAGCTTTCTTGATCCAAATTAACGGAATGAGATTTCCAGTCTCTTGTCACACTCATACCTAGACATTCACTTACAGGACCCAAGTCCCTAATTTTAAAACATTTAGACATAGTTTCCTTAAGTTTCTGAGTTTCCTGCTTACAGTTTGAGAAAATATAGAAGTCCTCAACATGCAAGCCAATCGCTACACATGTTTTACCTTCGTTCTTAGTGTAGACACATGCATCATACTCTGAATTCTGGAACTTATGTCGCATAAGAAAATCATGAATGTTATCATTCCAGGATTTGGCAGCTTGCTTGAGACCATATAAAGCTCTTTGCAATCTGCACACTTTACCTTCATTAACCTTTTCCAGAAAACCTTCCGGCTGCTCCATGTAAATTGTTTCAGACAAATCACCATTTAAAAAGCAGGTGTTACGTCCACAGGGTCTATTTCCCAGTCTGACTCGGCAGCGAGGGCAAATAGGACTCTTAGCGATGAGAGCCTGACAACAGGTGCAAACGTCTGATCATAGTCTCTACCTGGAACCTGAGTGAATCCTTTCGCCACAAGTATTGCTTTGTAGCGCTTGGACCCATCCAGTCCTTTCTTAAGTTTGTAGACCCACTTACACTGAATAGCATTGTGATCTGATGGTCTATCGACCAATCTCCAAGTTTGATTGTTAGTTAACGTCAACATTCCCTCTCGCATGGCATTTCTCCACAGCTTCTGATCTGACTTCGAACATACTTCTGAATAATATTTAGGATCTTGTGGCCCAACAGTCAGAAAAGAGTATTCATAATTCTCATCTCTCTTGGCCGTTCTTGTCCGCTTGGGATATCTGCCCCCCCATTGTGTCAGGACGGTCATGCTGGGGACCAGGCTCAAGACTAACAATATCCTCAATTGAGCTATCATCACTACCAATATAGAGGTTAGAAATGTCAAAACTGCTATCACTATCAGATGATTCAGCTGGTGTAGTGTCATTGGATACAGTCACAACCCATTCAGTTTCATCACTCATAACATCAACATTGTGGTGATCAACAAAAGTATTAATTACAGGCACCAACAATATTGACATGTCATTTACAGCATTAATTACTAGATTATTGGCATTCACTTGGAATGATGGACATTCAAGAAAAACAACACTCCTAGCTACAACAATACGCTTTGGGTCACTTTTTCTTACAAGGCGGTATCCTTTTTGTGTTTCACAATAACCAACAAATATCATCTTATCAGATTTATTGTCAAACATCTGCCTTTTTACATCAGGGACATGAACCTGTGCTTTACAGCCAAAAATTTTAAGGTGGGAAACATCAACTTTTACTCCAGACCATGCCTCCTCTGGTACGAGATCCCTCAATGCAGCTGTGGGTGACCGGTTCTTGAGATAGATGGCAGTGTTCATAGCCTCAGCCCAGAATCTCTTTTCTAGACCTGACTCAAACAGCATGCAGCGAGATTTCTTTGCCAACTTCCTGTTAGTCCTTTCAGCAATACCATTTTGCTGAGGACTATATGGAATACTGGTTTGATGAATAATTCCGTTCTCCTGTAAATACAACTCAAATTCCTTACTAGTATATTCTTCACCATTGCCGGTTCCTACACACTTAATGCGTTTATTGAGCTGGTTCTCTACCATCTCCTTGAAGAGGCGAAATTTAGAAAAACTTCAGAATTAGAAACAATCATATATCCAAAAACTTTCCTAGTAAAGTCATCGGCAAAAATCAAACAGTATCTGGCTCCGCCCCACGATTGCACCTCCATGGGACCTTGCACATCACTATGAATAACATCTAGAACAGATTTAGCTTTGCTCCCCTTTTTAGGAAATGACTTTACTGTTTTCTTACCTTCCAGGCAGGTAACACAAGCAATTTGATTGATTTGATTAAACGTCATGCCAGTGACCGTATGTAGTAGTTATTTCATACCTTTACGATTTAAATGACCCAGCCTTTTGTACCACAGTTCCCCAGCAGAGATACCTTCAGCGGACAATGCCCTCACTGGTTCCTGTGAACAGTCAGCTATTGAGTATAAACCACCTTGTTTTACACACTTAAACTCTAAATTTCCATCAACAGAAAAATTTGATCCATTTAAGACTTTACAGGACTCATTGTCAAAGACAAGATTGTACCCTTTTTCTGTCATTTTATGTACTGAGAGCAAGTTTGCAGATAAATTTGGAACATAAAGTACATCAGTCACTGTTTTATTATTTTGGGCCGATAATCTAGATGTTAGGCCCCTTAAAACAACAATTATCATCATCATCATGTTTTATTATTATCATCACCAAGATTTAGCACAACCTTACCGACACCTTCAGACAGTATCTCAGAATCGTCTGCAACGCTGATTGACGTACGAACACTTGAGTCAACATCTTGCAGTGATGGCCTTTCCTTGGTCATGTGGGACGTTGCACCTGAGTCGATGACCCATGCTGAGGAAGCCACCTTGGTAGTTAACGCCTTGGTGAGGAGAGACTTCTGCCCGCCTATTGTTCGGTCAGCAGTTGGTGCACGGTTCGCTTGAAATTTCTTGCTTTGCTTCAACTTCGGACAATTGGGTTGACCATGTTCAGGGCTGCCACACTCGTAACAATTAAATCCTGGATCGCCTGGCTTTCTCTTGTTATAATTTTTCTTCTTGCATTGATTGGAGAACAAAGCAGTGGCAGATGATGATTCACATTCTCCCTTCACTCTTCTCCTCTCGCTTTCACCCAGAAGAGCAACCTTTACATCTTCTGAAGTGAAATCTTCCTTCAGCTGCTGGTTCAGCGCCGCAACGAAATTTTCATATTCGTTTGAGACACCATTCCTCATAACGAATGAGACCCATTTATCTTCAATAGTTTCACCTATATCGGCGAGTTTCTGCACGGTCATCATGATGTTGACGAACTCTTCCATTGTGCTGCTTTCATGCCTCGTGTTGAAAAATTTCCGGGTCAGCTCGAACTTGGTGGCCATACTACATCCTCCGAAGGCCTTTTTGAGGTTATTCCAGGCATCCTTCGAGTTGGTAGCGTTATGCACGTGAATATAGCAAGAAGGTTTAACAGCCAGGCATATTTTTGCCAGCGCACTATGGTCACGAATTGTGTCCACATGTGAAGTAACGGGAATTGTTCCATCGACATAACCAAACAATCCCTCCAGCATTAGACACATTCTCATTGCGAACTTCCAGCTTCCATAATTTGGCTGTCCTTCTAGTTTCTCTATAGTAGGCATTGATGATGAAACAGTAATCCCAGAGATAACAGAAGTCGATGCGGAAAACGTGGTTGAGGCATTTGATTCACTCGTTGTTGCCATAATGTGTAACTAGGCTACACCGATTCTAAGTATTTACTGAACAATGTTGAATATTAGTTTCAAACACGCACTACTAGTCAAGTCTGGGTCCATAACCTGTTAGTTAATTAAAAGGCACACGGATTGATACTTGAATACTAGATGCATTTTGGCACATTTCGACATGATTGAGTACATACATGTTGACCAAAGAATACATACAGGAAGTCACAGCCTTCTCATCATGAAGTCACTGTAAATAAAACATAGTGAAAAACAAGCATTACCATCATACTTATGAACTAAAATTAAAAACTAAAATTGTACAGATCAATTGATTATCTTTATGATAATAAGACATTCTAACATTCACACTGCTTCTCTAAGTAGACTCGCAGACTAATGTTAACATCACTAGACTAACCACACGGTATAATGCATTCTTACTTCCATCGTGGAGACGTAATTTTATTGTGACTTCCTTACATGTTGCCAACACGTTGCCAACTGTCCAAAACAAAATACACCATATGACACCACCACTAAGAAATCTCGACGCATTAGACTGTAACCATTGTCTGATTCATTGATCTGGACGTTTTAGGCTGTAACCATTGTCAAAACCATTCATCTCGGCGTGTAAGGCTGTAGCCTATGTCAAAACCATTGATCTGGACGCGTTAGGCTGTAACCATTGTCAAACACAATTGGATTGGAAAAAACGATGGTTAGGTTAGGTGTAGGTGCGGCGTTTGACCGTGGGAAGCCAGCGGGGCAAGGTTGACAAAAAAAACATTCATCTGGGCGGGTTAGGCTGTAACCATTGTCAAAACCATTGATCTGGACGCGTTAGGCTGTAACCATTGTCAAAACTATTGATCTAAACACGTTATAGGATCAATTTCACGGCGCTCTTTTGTTTTTCTATACTGGGTGCGAAATAGTAGGCTACCAAATGCGAGGGGTTGGCATTAGTGACTCCTTGATAAAAATGGCTGTGAGAGTTGCAATTTCAACTATATAAGTCGTGATCCTATTTGGGAAAGCTGGGTGGGTTTCAGACAGCGGAGGAGTGAACATCTATTACCACATCATCTTCAGATATTTTCCCGACTATTGATTCAGTAAAAATCGTTAATTTCAGTACCGGAAGTTGAAACATTGTATACAAAGGAATACCTCTGCATAAGTTTTACCGTTAACTCATAGTTATTAAAACAATACTCTTATTTCGATTACTATTCATAAAAAGCAATAAATTAACATTCTCTTTGCATGTACATTATTTTCATTATATTTTCCAACACAATGAACGTAATTGCCAATAATATGCACAATTAATAAAAATAATATGGAAAACAGTACGGCACCGTATCCTCCTCACGACCATAGTGCAAAGAGAGCGGTATTTGATAGCAGACGCGCTTCCATCTGAAAATCTATAAGCAGGAGAAACATGCAAAACTTAAATTGAATTACGATAATAGGCCAGGCAGATAGTGAAGAAAATTTGTAGTCTTGTTTCATTCATTATTTGCAGATAACTGAACATTATGGAGGGTCGTACTTTATCTCATGCGAGCCGGGCCTGCCGTTATTTCCTGAAGAAACCACACATTCTGTGAAGTACTATCTCGTCTCTTGTATATTGAAAGTTCTTTGTCGTAACTCATTATTCAAGTCTTAAACAAATACGGTACAGTAGTTTGTTAAGATTACTGGTGTCCCTAGTTGTAAACTCTTGTGGGGACACCGCTCAGCCAATGGCATGTGATGGGTGTAGAAACACGCACCAGTCATACCATGTTTTATTGTACTTGCCCATGCAGTGGTACAATTCCATGTCCTGAGGAGATCAAGAATGTTGTATTATTAATAATAATTCTACTACAGTGAGGACCATCCCTATAGAATGAGGTTTTCCAATAGCCGTGTCACAATGCCTCACTGTCACACTTATAGCCTCTTCCGATTACAACAGCGCGCCGTGAAGCCTTGAATGCTTCCATAGCATTCATTACACACGCAGCTGGCAAGATACCTTAGTTGTGATAACTAAGACTTACTATGAAGTAATGTTGCCTAACTCGTATCACGTGCACAAGGTTAGGTATAGAACGAAACTTTGAAGTTTCCTAGGGGAAATTTATCTCCTCAAGAAGAAGTTTGCAGTGAATTTGTTGACAAGTTCCAGCGCCGTGCGATTTTTACTTGTGGAGGAAACTCAAACAAAAGGTATACAGATACAATCCGCGTACTCGGGAAACTTGCGTCAACTAAATAACTGCGCTCATTCGAAATATCAGTGTGGACGAAACTTCCTACGTTGGTGCAATGTGAGTTTACAACTATACAAGAAGCTCTGATTACATTAGTGGGTAGGTTGGAAGGAGATTGGATTAGAATTCTATCATTATTAAAATGAGTGTAACAACTTATTCGTTTCTAGATTATATTAACTCTTTTTATGAACTTTGTTTGCATATTTTAAATTGTGGTATTACTGTAATTTCTCCATCAGACGCTGGTAAGTAAATATAGCATATCAATCAATTAGAACAAGAATTTACCAAGGAAAAAGAGGAGTCCATTGAATGTAGCTCCTCCAATTGTTAAATGTTTCATAATTTTTAGTAGTACCGGTACGCTGTTTTTTTATGTATTTTTCTTATAATCCTAGTACGCTTTGGTTTCAGTCAAGGGGGAGTTTCCTCACGTACACCGTGGAATATGCATTTCAAACTATTTTTAAAGAGTAGATTCATTCTGCTTGCACTTCATGAATCAGAGTAGTTTCCTCGTTGGACCAGCGATGGAGATAAACTAAGTTAGAGAGTTCGAATACCGTGCAAGGCAGTTGGATTATTGAAGGACATAAAAAATACACGGCAATTCAGGTCATACAATGTTGGCATGTAAAATATAACTCGATTCACTTTTGCTGATTACAAGACCAAACTAATAGCCTACTCAGTTGCAATTGCGCTCAATCTGGGTACAGTAAATGTCAAAATTAGACTTCAAATAACATCAAATCCAGGTAGCTGAAACCATATCGTTATTGTCATATACCAGAGTGATGTAATCCTAAGAGACCTCAACATTTGCGCAAGTACGTGTCTTGAGGTGAGCTTATACTATGAAGGTGGTGTGGTATTTTCAAAAATGTATGTGTAATAATTATCTAATACATGTATTTCTTTCCAGGAATGTTTTAACATATTTACAATTTGTACCCCACCCAATTCATAGGGCACAACCGTGTTGACCGACTGAAAAGTAGCAAAAGACAATTCCCCTCAAGTGGTTGGCTTCAGGTAGGACATCCAGCCATAAAACCCACGCATCGCATCTCTTCCCCGGCCCCACAGAAATGGGAATAATAATAGGTATGGCATACATATTGCTTCCCTGCCTGACATGGCTACTGAATACAGGGCTTACCAATTAATCATAAGGAATACTTAAGTTTAAATAGGTCTAATGTACAGATGTCTAACCAAATACTTACTTTGTGATTTAAATCTTGTTGTAATTCTCATAGTTCCTTAATAAATTATAGTTCTGTAAGATAGAAATGTGAACAAGAGCGGGTATTTATGGAAATAGTGATAAGAAGATAATTACACAGTTAAGGTTTTATAATATTCTCGAACTAAGAGATTCGTATTAAGTAAATGTCGATAAAACTATCGCTGTCAGTTGCGAAGAACTAAGTTACACGCCCACCTTTCCGAAAAACCATCTGTTGGGTTTTTGTCCAGTTTATTTTCAGACTGTTATTTCCTGCCCATTCTACCAGTGCTGAGAAGGCGTGTTGGAGTTCTTCCTTATTTGGTGATCCTAGGACCATGTCGTCCGCATATATGTAGATCACTGCGTCCTTTGATTTCTCTCGGATGCTGTTGTTACATCGGCTGTGGCAATATTGAACCGTATGGGACTGAGGGGGTCACCTTGCAACACTCCATTAGTTTGGGTGATTTCCTTTGTTTTGCATACTGCGTCATCTCTGGTGATCTGGTTGTATGCCAGGATATTTTTTACTACGATTGTTAAAGGGTTGTGATTTCCGATGATATTTTGAAGTTTCGATGTGAGCTTTCTGCTGTCAATTAGGACGGAGGCCTTTGTATAGTCTATAAGGACTGCATAAAACTTTCCCTTTTGGAGTCGTTTTGCTTCCTCTATGTCATTTAACAGATTTTGAATTGCTTGCAAGGTTCCTCTTCCTCGTCTAAAGCCGCATTGTTCCTGCGGTATCTTGGAGTCGACTTCGTATACTATCCTGTTGGTTAGAATTCTTGTCAGTAACTTGAAGGTGTTGCTTTCCAGTGCAATTCCTCTGCACGAGGTGGGGTCGTTGGTTTCACCTTTTCCTTTATGGAGAGTTTTAATGGTCGATTTTCTCCATTCTTCGGGGATATTTCCTGTCTCTTGGCATTTGGTAAACAGCTTAGACCATAGTTCTGATAGGTATTGTGCCGATTCCTTTAGATGTTCGTTGAAAAACCCGTCTGGTCCTGCAGCCTTGTTACATTTCGTAGCCTTGATTATTTCCAATACCTCTGTTTTAGTGATAGGGAGTATTTCTTCGTGTTGATCTCTACATTCAATTTCATATGCCGCTTGTTGACCTGTACCGTTAAGGATGAGAGTGAAGTGTGATTCCCATATTCCTATTTCTACGTTGCTAGATCTTGACGATCTTCTTGGTCTGATGGCTATGTATGGATCATTCATTGCTTCTTTGGCGATCCTCTTACCTTCTCTTTCTATGTATTGAAAGCGTTTACGTTTTAGGAGATTCTTGTAATATCTCCGTGTTTCCCCATATACTCTTAGGTCCTCTGGTGTTGACGTGATCCTAGCTATAAGTAGCGCCTTTAGTGTAGTTTGTCTGTCTGCAAAACATTCCTTATCAAACCACGGTTGAGCTTTCCTTGTAATCTGTTTGTGGGTTATACTTGCTCCTAGTATCTTGTTGATTGTTGTTAGGGCTGAATTTAGGTCGTTTTCCTTGATTGTCTTTTCTGCTTCAGGTACTTTTCCTAGTTGTCGCTGTAGTGCTGCCATGTTAAGATGTCTGGATATGATGGTCTTGACGCAATTTGGAACAACTTTCTTTGGAGTTTTGAGTAAGAATTTGGTCTGTATTGGAATGTGTTTCTTAGTGGGGTTACTGGTGATGTAGACTCTTTCGTTCTAAAATTTCAATATCGTTTCCTTTGTGGAACACGAGGTCAATTGTGCTACTGCCATTATGGGCAAAGTAAGTTTTGCGTCTTGGGTCATTTACTATTTTGAAATTTTCTTCTGTAAGGAATGTAAGGACAGTTTTACATTTCGTATCAGGTTTGTCTAGTCTACAGTTCATATCTCCTGCTAGTATTATGATTTCTTCTGGGTTTGCAACTTTCCGTAGGGAGAGCGTGAGGAGTTCCATTATTTCCTCTGTATCAGTGTTGGGGCGTACATACGTGCCTATTATCGTGAAGTTGTTTGCTTTCGCGATTATGAGGTTTTCTTCTATATGTAAGGCCTTTAAGGGTCCTATCCATGGTTTATACAGGATAGATACACCTCCTGATGGCCTCCCTTCTGTAGGTTTTCTTGCTAGAGAGTGGATGGAGTAGAAACCTCCTATATCAATAGGTGTCGTTAGGAATGTCTCTGTGAAGATTAGTATGTCAGATGTTTCAAATGTGTTTCCTGGGGTTAGTTTCAGTAGTCCTTTAAACCCTTCTACATTCCACAGGAGCATGTTAATGCAGTTATTCGAGAGATGCGCCTTCGGTTCTTCTGCGGAGGCGAAATCGAAATCGACGCACAATTACTCTACTTGGCCAAAATTTGGGGTTGGATGTCATTCCTAGGTAGTCAAAAGGGATGCCAACTTTGTACGCTTTGGAGTCTCCTCTTATGGCGGCCTTTTCGCAGCTGACGTCCCCTCGGATTCCTTTCTTTCTGAGGTAGTTTATTACCGTCTCCGAGGTCGTTTCTTTCTTCAGCTTCCCAATAAATAGCCATGCCGTTTTCCCTTCCGCTTGTAGATCGTCGTTCTCTGTTCCAGTGCCGATTACTGTGTTAGATGGTGATCGGTATTGCTGACTATTTCGTGGTTGATTCTGTTGCTGATATGTTTTTTCTGTATTGTCTGGTCTTCTCGTCTCTCCTTGTGTTGTAGTGTCACGGTTAATAATTTTGTTGGGTAATCCCGGCCATTCTATGCTTGATAGTGATCTGGTTTCGTATCGATAGTTGAGTTTATTTGCTGACTCTGCTGTGGTGGTTTGTGGGTCTTGCGATTGTGGTTTGATGGTTGGGGTGATGGTTGTGGGGTGCAGCAGCGTTGCTGTTGTTGGTTTTTCGGTAGTGTCTTGAATTTTTGAGAAGCACGAGACTTGTTGTTTTGCTAGTATATCTGCTTGCTGCAGTTGTGTCTCGAGAATTAAGGTCATTTTTTTCATGAGGCTATCAGATAGTTCTTCAAGTATTTCTTGGATGTTATCATATGATTTTTTGTTTTCCAATGCTAACTCTTTTACTTCGTTGTTTATTCTTTGGTTCTCGTCTCCATTGGGGCCATTCCGTTCGATTTCAGACGTAGACTGCAGGTTTCGCACATGTGATTATCGCCCTGTTGAGAGAATCTAGTATTGCAGAGTTTTTCCGCTGAAGTAGGCCTTGGATATGCTGCCACAGATTATCTTTCTCTATGACCACCAGGTGCCACTAGGTGCTGATGTTTGATTCCGTGGTGTGCAGATTAACCACCAGATTTCACTAGCTGTTCCACCAACAGACAGTCTTCCTCCTGTATGATGTTATCTCTTTGCACACTCATAACCTCCTTTGTTGCATTCATGACATTTTCCATTTCGCTGTTTGTAACTTTCACTGACATTTTAATTTCTGAGATATATGACCTGATGTCAGTTACCGCTTTGAGCAAATCTTCTTTGTTCACCTTATTTAAGTATCCACCGCTACTCACGGTATTTTCAATAAATTTGAGAGCTCCTTATAAGCGTGCTTCTAACTCGGTCGTCATCTATTTTTAAATGGATTAACTATGCCTATAAACCACCCGGAAGTGTTTACAACAACTCACCAAAATTTGATAGTAATCGGATGAATGGTTTATGAACGCGTAAAAGACGAGCACACAGACATGCCTTTATATATATATATATATATATATATATATATATATATATATATAAGATAAGATTAAATATTTTCACGCCATAGAACGACAACTTGAAAATCATTTATTGTAGGAATACCTTTAATGGGACCACCAAACCTTCAAGTATACAATATACATCTCAGATAGTGCTGCATTTTGGTCGATAGTGCCTCGCGTGCTTACATCAAATAACAATACAGTAAACGTATAAACATTTAATAAATAATAATTGTTTTCATTAAATATCATATAATAAATATTTTCACACCGAAGAATGACCATTTCAAGATCATTTATTGTAGGAATATCTTTAATGGTATCTCCAAACCTTGAAGTAAACCACATGTGATATACATTCCACATAGCTACATAACCGACAGTACGTTGTGGTATCAATCTCAGCCACCGCGCGCGCACATTGTTTGTGTTGCATTTCATTTCCATTTGCATTTCATTTCTTAAAAATCACCCCCACACCAAAAAAAAAGTATAGCAAGCGAGTGGAAACATGTTACACATCATTTGGTAAGCTCTACATAAGTATCCTAATTTTCTCTGGTATAATGTCTTGTTTTACAAACATGGTCAGACTGTTTTGCCAATAAATGATAAACAGCTTTCTAGAACTGTACTCACTGGTCAATAACCAATATAGTGGCCAAATTGTTTCCCTAATAGATAACTCATGTTTGGTTAGTCAATTGTTATTGCAAGGCCAGTCAAGACCTAAAAAATAAATAGTCTTAACGTATATACCAATCATCAACACCATATCATTAAACAAATCAAACCATCTTAAGGTATTTATTAAATTTAATTGCATTTTAGGAACCTTGCAAGCATCTTGCAAACTTGAAGAGTAAAGTATAGACAGGAATTGTGAAAAGGAAACCGTTCAATCATTCAATGTAGTTAGCGTTATGAACCTCAACGTAAGAGGTTATGAAAGTCTATGTGAGAGTGTGGTTTTTACAGCTGGATGCCTTTTCCTGACACCCACCTCAGAGACGAGTTTATGGGAGATGAAACGCAGCTATCATATCGAATGTGGAGCTCCTAGTCTAGGGGAAAGTCATGTAGTGTTTTTTGTCTGCAGGGAGTGTGGTAAACGAAACAAAAACAAAAATGCATACATGTAAAGACAATATTATGGAATTTTCGAGCTCATGTAGTGAACTTAATAAAAATGGTTACATTTCATGGTCTGTAGACCACTCGGCTTAATTTGGTAAATTTTAGTGAATTTTCTTCTATATTCGGGTAATTTTATATGAATTGGAGGTAGTTTAAACCATTGTTTGATAAATCAATGGCATTTCAATAAATCTGGTTGTCATTTGTGGGATTTTGCTGAAATTTGCTCTGTCACTGTGATGGCTTTATTAATGTGTGCCTTTGACTATGAAGGGTAGGAATGGGAAGGAGGTGGTAACGGACTTAAGTGAATAGTCATTTATATTCACTTTCAGGATGCATGTTGTGGGAAATCTGAACACTCCTCTTGGTAGTTTTTCAAGTAAGTGTACTCCATGCCACCCTTAAAAAGCTGCTTATGAGTTCTAAGCATTGGCAGTTTGCAACCATCTCACTCTTCTTAACATAAAATGCTCATTACTTGTTATTTTAAGTACATGTTGTCATGTAGGTATGGGATTCATACAAACATAACATGTTTGGATTTTCTTTGCGCTTGTCTGTGGGCAACTATGGCATTTACTGGAAAACCACATGAGTTTGACGTTAAGAGAACTCATCTCACCTCACCCCAACTGTTTGGAAATGAAAATAATTTGTTTTTGTCTCACTCATTGGCTGAGAAATCATGGTCATCACTCCCATGACTGTACTGTACTTAGGGAAAATAATAAGGGGTCATGTACACTATTATTAGCTGAGTATCTAATACAATTTTGCATACCCCTAGGACCGGTATTGCATTATAAAGGCATGCCTTGTGTTAGCATCCTTAAAGCCAGTGATATAAAATAAAAGAGGTCTTTATTTTCCACCCCCAAACATGGGCTTACATCTAGTGGTATGCGGGTTGGCGACCACGAGGATCCCAGCTGTGTTCGGCATTGCTTCTACTGAATTGTGCCGGGCTCGTCTCTGTCTTCTTTCCTTTCGACCACACTTGGTCAACTCTTGTTCTCTACCGACCCTGATATTAATAGGGAATCCAAAGCCTAGGGAGTCTCTTCTTTTCCAACTTAATTGGTCGTTGTTTAATAATTTTTTTCTGTTACCCTCGTTTTGTGAGGAGGCAGCCTTATTTTATTTTCATGATATTTCCTGCCTTTTGCTCAACTCCCACTAAAGGTAGGGTGTATATATAGTCCCACCACTTGTGGTGCACTCTGCATATGGCTACACCCTCAGGGGGAATTACGACTGATCAGTTTGGAAGTTGGCGACCCCAAGGGATTCATGAGCTGGCTTCGGTTTTCCCGCTTTTATCCATTACCTCTGGGGCAGAACCTTTCCTCTTTTACTTTTCTATCTGCCTTTCGTGGCTCTCCTTCCTTCCAAATCCTTCAATCTACATTCTTGAGGGTTGAGGACCATTTTTTATTCCTTTTGTCCTTCTAGTATATAAATGTGTAGTTAGTTTAAGTTATAGTTTAGATTTAATTTTCATCTTTACGATCACCCAAACTATTAGGGGTTAAGTGGTTAAGTTTATAGAACGCTTGTCTTTTCTTCGAAACAACACCTGCTTCAATTTCTGACCGGATCATGAATTTTTGATTTTAACTGCGGTGTACAGTGTAGAATTGGAAAGAGGGCGGCCGTGGCTTTTTGAATTACAACTATCCTAACGTCGAGGCAGGTGATAAAGGAGGCCAAGGTTCTTCAGGGACGGTAGGGCCATGCAATAAGTAAGTAAGTAAGTAAATAACTAATTAAGTAATTAAGTAAGTAATTAAGTAGTGTTTGCCTAAGTTGTGATGTGTAGTCCGCTTCAACTCCACATCTGCTATCAGTCAGACAAGAAACCAAATACTTTCTGACAACATTGCACAATTCTTATCACCAAGTGTCACAAGTTCTGCCTACCTAGTCTGACAACAGCCAGCAACTAGAGCAAATGCATTCAAACATGTGTTTGTTTAAAATGCAACTTTATCCCTCTGCTGTCACCACAGAGGTCCGGGATCGATTTTCTAAAGGCTACAACAGGGTACAATCAGTCTTGTCAGGTAAAATGTTTTGGGTCAATTCATAAATCATGGGAAAGGGTTAGCCATTGTGAGTCCTACCATATCTTACTTCACCCTCTCCGATAATTAGTTTATAAAATCTCAGGACGATAACCTTAACGTTTTGGCCCTTTTGGGTAAATTCATGGGACATGGCAACAGGTTGGCCATCCTGACATGTACAACACCTCATTCAACTGTCTGTCCTTGTTCATTAGCTATATACACATTAATCCATAATTACCTAATAATAATAATAATAATAATTATTATTATTATTATTATTAATATTATTATTATAAGCAAGCTAGTCATCCTCCATACACACGTCCATTAAAGCATGGTTTCACGAAATGCATATGCTATTTAGGTGTTTAATACCCTTTTCCCCTGTAACATCACTATTCCCTGTTTTATGCGTCAAATAACTTATCGAGGTAAAAGCGTGTGTCATCAACTATTTTTCAACTATCCCACCTAATTTTAGGGTTCTAATGTTTGCAAAATATAGATTTTTTCAATTTGGGGGTAGTTGTGATCTCCTTACTATTTTTCAAGAAAAACAAAAGATTTTAGGTTCAATTATAATTTTTTACATGATTAACACATTTTCCCCCTGCAAAATTCCTATTTACAGATTTGGGGTTGAAATGATCTATCCAGGTAAAAGCCTATGTCATGACCAAATTTTAAAGCTATAACACCTAATTTTACGATTCTTAGTTTCCAAGGTATCGATGTTCAAATTTGGGGGTTGTTATCACCCCCTGCTACTTTTCATCATAAACAAAAGATCTTTGGTTCATTTATCATTTTTAGGTGTTTAACACGTTTTTTCCCATAACATGACTATTTACTGTTTTAGGGGTGAAATGAGCAATCGAGGTAAAAGTTTATATCACCACCTTTTTTTGAGCTATCACAACTAATTTTAGGGTTCTTAGTTTCCAAGATAGTGATTTTTCAATTTTTTTTTGGGGGGGGGGTAGTTTCACCTTCTTTTTTGGGGGGTAGTTTCACCCCCCAAAGGGGGACATCGCCCAAAGTGCTAGGATCCCTCATACAAGTCCCTAGCATGATTGGTTCGCGAGATATTTACAAAAGTGTACTTAGGCCCTTTTGACAAAAAATTAACCATACATTCAAAAACGGGACGTCACCCCAAGTGCTAGGATACTGCCTATGGCAAAATCCCTTCAGGGGTTCAGAAAATATTAACAAAAGTGTAGTTAGGCTCTTTTGTCAAAAACCGCCAGTGTGCATACACATAAAAAATACTATTTCACCCCGGGTAAGGGTAGGATTTATTTTGGGGTAGACATACCTTGTCCATAGCAAAGGGGAGGGGGGGGGGTGGTCACCACGAGTCCTACGACACCTCATATGTTTAAATGGCATTATTGGTTAGCGAGATACTAAAAAGCGAATCACCTATTAGCTTTTTTGGTTTTAAATTAATATTTTAAAAAACTCATCTATAAATAATCATTTAAAAAGCCCGCTCTCTTACAAAAGCCCTCAAGTGCACATGCATACAAAAAATTACTATTTCACCCCCGGGTAAGGGTAGTTTTTATTTTGGGCTGGATATACCACGTCCATAGAAAAGGGGAGTTCACCACGATTCCTACGACACCCCATATGTTTAAATCCGATTATTGGTTAGCCAGATACTAAAAAGGGAATGACCATTAGTTTTTTGTTTCTTAATAAATATTTTAAAAAACTCATCTATAAATAATCATTTATAAAGCCCGCTCTATTACAAAAGCCCTCAAGTGCGCATGCATACAAAAAATTAAAATTTCACCCCGGGATAAGGGTAGCTTTTATTTTGGGGTGGATATACCCCGTCCATAAAAAGGGGAGTTCACTACGAGTCCTACGACACCCCATATGTTTAAATCGCATTATTGGTTAGCGAGATATTAAAAAGCGAATGACCAATTAATTTTTGGGTTCTTTAATTATGTTATTGATAACTAATGTATAAATAATCATTTAAGAAGCCTACCTACTTACAAACGACGATACAAAAATAAATAACATGATTCACGTCATTATCACTTTTAGTAAATATCCCCAAAATGTCAAAACAACATGTTTACCCCAAATTGCGTTTCCAAATTCCCCCCATTTTGAAAAATAACCTCACCATCAAATAGAGCGGGAAAAATACTATCTAAATGATCCCTCACTCAACCCTACTCCTCCCTCACCACCTAACCTTTTCCCAACATAGCCATGCGTATTCAAGCACACACGCAACTTGCAGGAGAACTGTAAAACGTGCATAGGTTTTTCATCTAGCGACTTCAAATTTATCGTGCGGGTAGAGGGGGGTAAATACCAACCATTCATGTCAAACAAACTTTTTTTCTCATCTTCACCGTTTCCAAAATAGTGACCATTTTTCAAAAATCATTTTCTTTTGGCCTACACACTTAAAACTTGGATTCTGCCTAGTGGGCATAGGCACCATTCATTAACGTCAAACAAACTTTTTCCTTATCTTCATCGTTTCCAAAATAATCAAAAATTCAAAAACAAGAATTTTAAAAAATATTTTTAAAAATACCAACACACATTCTTAGCAAAGAGGACGTCACCCAAAGGTCAACAATACCTCATTCCTTACAATCTGACCATCCGTTCGCCAATTATCGCCAATGATCGCGAGAAAGTAGGCTATCATTTTTTTCTCCTACAAACTTCAAACTTGCTGTCCTCCTAGAGGGCATAGCCACCTTTGATTAACGTCAAACAAACTTTTTCCTCATCTTCACCGTTTCCAAAATTGCGCCAATTTCCAAATCAAGAATTTTCAAAAAAAAATAATTTAAATACCAACACACATTCTTAGCAAAGAGGACGTCACCCCAACGCCAACAACACCTCGTTCATTAAAATCCGATATATCGGCAAAGTTTATATGAAAGTAGGGGGAGTCACAGCTTCGCCACCACCCCACTACTACAGTTCATCTTCTCCTTGTCTGAAAAATCATAACAGAATGGAAGGAAAGCAATAACTAAAGAGTTAGAGATCGTCATATACCTCCCACCTTTTGATTTCTAACACAAAATCAAAACAACTTATTTACAATCGCACAATCCACACAAGCTACGACCTCTACCGAGCAGGCAGTTTCACTACACGTCCCCTTCTTGTTCTCATCACTTGTTGACCACTGGGGGCATCACACTCGTCATCACTTTGTTTGTCTTCACCCAAGGGAGCATCCTGCGATGACGATTTTCCAGAGGGTATATCCACTGGACTGGTCTGGTCATACTTCTCCCCGGTGCCTTAATACGAACCACCCTGACATTGTTGTCCTTGCCAGGGAACATTTCTGTGACCTTTCCCACTGGCCACTCCAACCTCTTCCTGTCATCCGACCCCACCAACACAACATCACCGATCTTCAATGTTCCATGGGGTTTCATGTCAGCATGCGACTGCACCAGGAGGCTCAGGTATTCATCCCGGGATCTTTTCCGTAAATATTCACGCAAGCGGTGGAGATACTTGGCTCGCCTTCTGATGTCTGTTCCATCCAAGTTGTCAAGATCAGGAACTCCGGTACAACGAACGTCTTGCAGGAACATGGCCGGTGTCAATGGCATCAAGTCATCTGGATCCTCCGAGAGATAGGTCATGGCTTCAACATCAAATATAATTGTTTAGTGGGGAGGTTAGGTAAAACCACCGTTCATTTTTTGATAGAAGCATGAAACTTGGCACACTTATAGTTTGGACCCTAAACTTTTGATCTGAGATGGTAGCCACTTCCGGAAGTCGCACCGAGTGCCTGTCTTGCATGGTTGCATACCCACCCGGAGTGAACTACGAAATCAAAGCTTAAGTTGATTGCAAATGCCTGTTTTGCTTCGCGATGAATACTTTTTACACATAGAATCACCTGGAAAACGTTCGTAACACGATTTGGAGTGGAAGGATTCAAATTTGTGGTGTGGTTGCCTACCTACTAGGCGCATTTTTCTTAAAGCTAAAAAAAAACAATCCACCACATTCTCCAAGCTTTAATTTATTTAATAAAAATCACAAATCATTTTGATAACTTACTAGAAAAGCAAAAAAGGAAGAATAACAAGGCATGAGAAAACAAAGAATAAGAAGGCAGAAGTCCATGTTTTGTAATGCGTGTGGCCCTATGCATCAGGCTCACCAAAACTAATCTTGGAGGCTCAACGAACTTCCTAAAAAGGTAAAAAATGTATTAAAATAATCTATTAGCTATTAAGTGGACAGCCATCACCAGAAAATAAAGACGGAAGTAGAAAATAAGCAGAAAATATTACTTAGCATTTTGCGTCACAAGAGCACAGTTCCGTCCACTTCAAATCTCTCCTCCTGCATACACATTGCTGAGGCCTAGTTGCACAAATTTTGCACCCGAAACGGATTAGTTCTAAGCAAGCCTTAGTTGCAATGGCGATAGTCGTCCACCGCGGTGTCCATCCTGACGGACTTTCTTCCCAGCCCCAATCTGACGGTGAGGGTAGTTCCTGGATAGGCCTCAGAGATCGTCCCCACACATAAACCCCCTGGTACATGGCACGCTGGATGTGTTGCTCCAGTGCATTCTGCGTTGGAGTAATACTCTCCAGAGATCGGTTTTTCTTGATAAAAAGTTCCTTTCGACAGGCATTTACGTTGACAAATTAACTCGACCTGCAATGCAATAAAACACAAATGTTAACGACGAAGTTCAACAAAAAACGCATCGGTAACGATTATGAATCAATTTTTCCTACCTGTCATACATAGTGATTAGACTGATCACCAACTTTTCCATATAAGGTAAAGCTTTGTCCAAATCGTGCTCCTGAGCTGCCAAAAATCCTTCGGTGGCGTCAGGATAAGCCGTCCATGCTTCAAAGGCACTCTTCTGACCTTTGTTGGAAAACAAGGAAACTGTATCACATCTAGAAAATGCGTGAAATAGGGGTACACTTAAAGCCTTGTTATGACCTGCAACAAATAAAGCCTCTTTTGTCACCAATGCCTTTCCATTATAACATATGTTTTGTCATCGACATTGGTCCCTACCTAAATCTTGGGCAATTTTAGGTGTAGCTACAATCTGGTGGTTCGTTCACGTGCCAATGTAGCACAATACTCACTGCCAATCGGTGTCCACAGTTCGCAGAAGAATTTTCCGGTATCCCTGACTAACACAATCCGCGATGTGAATCACGACCCTTGTGTCTGCCTCTTCGTGATTGCATGGAGACAACACATCCATATCTCCTCGTTGAGGCGATGCTTACACAGACGAATCCTGTGTACTGTACATTTCTTTGCTCTCCTGTGTGATCTTTTGTATTTGCGTATTTAGGAATTGGAACAACTCGCATTTGTTTTCGGAGTTGCGCAGAAAGTTGGGCCATCCTTTCGGAATGCGTGTTCCAGCTGTGACTCTCGTGCGTATTACTTCAGCCCGTTCTGCCCTTGTGTGGATTTTCAGACTATCCTGTATATACTTGTCCCAAATGACATCAACGCGATGGACAGTACTAAGTTCTTTCCTGAGGAATGGCATAAAAATGCAGTCAGCATATTCCTGAAACGTTCTTGACTGTCCGGGATGTAGCATATGGACTAGGGCAGGTCCATCGATAATTTGTGCTTGTACGGTGGGTACGTCACTGGTGTGGAAGCTATCTGGACTTGCAGCCATCAAACATTTCAAAAGATCTGATTTTTTGCCCGGTCTTAGTTCTCGGTTTGGGGAGAGACACGGTGATGTTGGTTGGTTTTCATGTGCGAAAATACTGTCCAGGTATCCCAATCGGTGTTCACTTGTAGCTATGCATAGTTTACTGAAAAGACTGCAGTCGTTTTTGAGGCCGACGATTTTTCTTTTGTCTTGGTCGGCGATGCTTTTGTAGATGACATAAAATGAGGGTATTTATTTTGCTTCACGGTGCCTTAACAGTTTTTCCCCCGCTGATAAGGCGTTCCTCGACAAATTCTTTGTATTGTTTTTCGCCCAGTGCTTCAATGGTCATTATTGTAGTAACGACTTCAGAGGATGCGACCCGATTGCTATCAATATTGTACAAATCCGAGCTTTCTTCCAAAAAAGGTTTCCTAGTTCAACAAATACACCATCAAGATTTTGAATGTCTTTTATAAACCTCGCTTTTTCGGAGCTGTTCCCTCTGAGATGTAGGGTACTATCAGATTCGTTTCTCAGATTCCACTGAAAAAGTGCAAACAACAAAATTAGAAAAAATCATGTTATTACATTCAGAATGAAAAATTGCCGTAACTCACCTTTTTATCGAAAGATTCCAAGCCACCACATCCTAAACAAACAACACGAAACACATAAAATGTAAATAAATGTAAACCTTACCGTTGTTAGAAGTACCTAAAAACAATTTTTAACTGTAAGTATACATAACCTATAACACAGAGATGTAACGAATAGTTGAAATAAACGAGGGACAACAGCTTTAAAAGCAAAGAAAATATTTACCGTGTATGTACTTATAAATATATTCGCATGCACAGGATGAATGATGCACAATTATCTCCAAGAAATCAGTTCCCCAAACACAGCAAAACAACACAGCACCAGCACTAAGCTTCTGTTACTGACCGCAACAATACTCGGCGGTATCGTCGCGTCGGTTACCCGCGTCAAGCTGCATAGAGACTATGAGCGTGTGACGTCACGCGCACTTCTGCATCTCGCTTCATTAGCCGCGTCGTCTGATTCTCGGTCCCCAACAGAGGCGAGGGCCCATAAGAAATACATTGGCGAGTTTTTGAAAATGAGAAACGGCATTTGTAATCGACTTAAGCGTAGATTTCGTAGTTCACTCCGGGTGAGTAGGCAACCTTGCAAAACAGGCACTCGGCGCGACTTCCGGAAGTGGCTACCATTTCAGATCGAAAGTTTAGGGTCCAAGCTATAAGTGTGCCAAGTCTCATGCTTCTATCAAAAAATGAACGGTACCCCATTGATTTTCGTCTTAACCTCCCCACTAGTTGTAATCTCATACTTGAGACAAGCTTTCCCCAATGTTCTCCTCAACAGCTTCTTGACCATCTGAACCACCCTCTCCCACCATCCACCCCACCATGCAGCAGTGGGTGGAATGAACTTCCACTGAATTCTCTTGATGGAAGACGTTCTTTCATTCTCAGCCCAGTCCTGTGAGGCAAAGGAATTGTTAGACGCAGTGAAATTCGTCCCATTGTCACTAAACAATATTCGAGGTCTGCCCCGCCTGGCGATGAATCTCCTCATTCCTTGGAGGAAGGCTTCTGTAGACAAACTTTGCACAAGTTCCAAATGAACTGCACGATAAACTGCACAGGTGAACAACAGGATCCAGGCCTTTTCACCATCTCTGAGGTGCAAAGGTGGCGCTAGGTCAACCCCACTCACTTCAAAAACCGATGCATCCCCCACTCTATCTCCTGGTAGAGGTACACGTCCATTCTCAACTCTCATTGCCTCAAATCTTCGACATCCGACACATTTATTAACCACTCTCCGCACTGTCCTCCTCCCTCATAGAATCCAATAATCCTCCCTCCATTTTCCAAGTAACATTTGGACACCAGCATGAGAGTACTTCAGATGATTGTCTCTAATTAGGACCTCCACCAATTTATGATTTGACGGTAGCAGAATGGGATATATGAAGTTCTCAACATCATCTCGCCGCACAATCTTTGTCTTCAACCTCTGAAGACCATCTGAACCAAGAACTGTGCAGAATTATTTCAATAGTTTCTTATCGGTCTCCTCCGTCACTCCCAGTTGAGCCAGGCGTAATAACCTTCTTTCGGCCTCTTCGATTTCCAAAACAGAAAGCTGACCAGACACGTAACCTTCAAGTTTTGATGCTTTCCTTAAGAAGCGCAATATCCAAGCCACAAGCCTCACAATCTGTGAAAACCTCGAAAAGCGTCTCAGGTACCAGGGGTTTTCCTCTTCGATTAAACTGGATAGTGTTGACGTCACCTTCCTTTTTTCTCCATTGACTTCATCCTCGTCTGCAACCACACCTGACATAGGCCAGTCCTTTTCTTTTGCTCTCAGCCAAGCTGGCCCCTCCCACCATCTGGAATTTATGAGGGATTCTGCAGAGCTACCTCGCGAAGGGAGGTCAGCTGGGTTACACTCCCCAGGTACGTGTCTCCAATCTTCTACGCTAGTCAGTGATCTTATTTCCCTGACTCGATTGTTGACGAACACGCTCCAGGGCTCGTCCTTCTTTATCCATTGTAATGCAGTAGAGGAGTCAGTCCAATAGAATTCAGGGACTTGCAAATTTAGACTTTCTCTCACACAGGCAGTCAGACGACTGCCAATGCAACATGCCAGAAGTTCCAGTCTTGGCTTAGAAATATCATTCAAGGGCGTAACCCTTGCCTTGGCCATCAGAAGTTGTATCTAAACAGATCCCGGTGTTCCGCTCCTTAAATAAAGAGCAGCTGCACAGGCACTTCGACTGGCATCACAAAATGTATGAAGATTTCACAATTTTTCAGGCCCGCTGCCAGTGAAATGTCTTGGTATCTTCACCTCTGAAAGTCGGGGAACTTCTGATTCCCACTTCTTGAACTTCCGCTGCAAATCATCCGGTAATGGGTCATCCCAGCCCATCTTCAGGATCCAACTGCTCTGGATGAGAAGTTTTGGCAGCAAGGTAAAAGACAAGTAAATCCTATAGGGTCAAAAACCCTTTGGGCTGCAGACAAAATTCTTCTACGAGTGATGTCACCAGATTCACTCTCAGATATATCACAAAAGATAACATCTTTGTCCCACATCAAACCGAGAACAGATGAAACCTGTTGACAATCACTCTCTCCACTCAGTGAAGTATGTTCCCATCCGCGAAGTTAAAATTTCGCAGTCGACAACAGTTCTGTGAATTCAGTGATGAATTTATCAATTTTCTTTTCTGACCCGAGTGATGTGACACAATTGCCCTCTGAAGTAATCTTGCTGTATTATGGAATTCAGGTGGGCTCCTCTCTAGATGAAGATCAAATACAGCCAGCCGGAAAGGACTGCAGTTGAGGCCAATTACTACCCGTTTATGTCTGAGAACTTGGAGTTCTCTCCTCCCAAAGTCCTCCCACCAAAGAAACCTCATATAATCCCTATCACAGGAAGCAATGGATATCTGGAGAAAAGCCTCCCTTATGTCGGCAAGTACACCAATCTTCCCTTTGCGAAACCTATTCAAAATCGGGAGAATCTGTTCAAGCAGTTTTGGTCCCTTCTTTAGACAGTCATTCAGGGACAGATTTCCTTTCCTCTTACATGAGGCATCAAACACTGGCCTAACAGCTGTCGTGGAGTTTTCCTTGAACACACCTCGATGCGGTAAGTAGTGACCTTTCTTGTCTATTTCTTCAGAAGGCATCTCTTCGATCACGCCTTCCTTCTTCCATTTGTTAAATACATCATTGTAGTCCACATATCTGCCACTACGAATCAGTTTTATCGTTGTAGATGTACATCTCCTTTCAGCAAAGTCACGATTCTCTGAAATGTCTTCAAATATATCATTCCATGGCATATGAAATTCATAACGCCCCTCCTCATTTATATGCACCGTCTCCTTGAAGTGTTCAAGTGTGGTCGCTTCTAATTCTTCTTTAGATTGTTTCTCAGCTGGATCCCTTATTCTTAGTGTGTGCAGCTTCCAAAGATCAGTCACTGAAGAGTTCAAGGTTAACAATGAGATCGTGAGTGCACAAGAAGAGTTCGAAAACCTATCCGTTGACAGTTTCCCCATAATGACCCAACCAAGCCTAGTTTCGACAGCCACAGGTCCACAAGTCAGGTTTCGCACTCTTCCTGTTAGCAGAGGTCCACAGGTGTCGGCACCTAATAGCAGTTCGATCTCTGACCTGTCATCACCACAGTCAGAGATAAATATTTTATTTTCTCTAAGTTCTTTCATCCAAGGCCCCTTCTGAACTCGAGGGATTGTACCACAAATGATGGCTTGATCTAGAACTGGTACCTCACACGTGTATTTCCCATCTACACTTGCTAGTCTTAGTTGATAACTGGTGTGCATTTTCTTTGTTGCCTCAGTCCCTCCTAATAAAGCATGTGCCATTTTCTCAGAACCTGAGAGTTTCAGTCCTAAACCATCTGCGGTCTTCTTCAGCAAGTTTGATCGTTGCGATCCAGTGTCGATTAGGGCTCTCACGATGCGTTCCTCTTCGTTTCCTGTAATTCTAACCAACAGGGTTTGTAGAAGTATGTCTTTGCTGCATGTCTGGTTACTCAATGTAGCGCTGGGATCTGTCTTATCCGTCTCTTCCTTTTGCTTCTCTTCTCGAGTCTTCTTCTGGAGCTCAGGGCACATTAGCACAATATGCCTTTTCACACAGACATGACACATGACTCTACATTTGCAGGATTTTGCCATGTGACCTCGTTTCAGGCATTGAAAGCAATATCCCGCTTCCATCAGAACATTCTTCCTTTCAGTTATGTTCATCTTTTCTGCTATAAAGCATTCCTTCCTGTCATGAGGTTTGCTGCAGAACACACAATTAAGGTTTAGACTTGTTGAATCCCCGCACAGTAAGCTAGTGGCAGTTGGAATGTTAGTTGCATCTTCCAGTCCCTTTCTTGGTTTGTTCACCGTCCGTTGTGAAGCCTCGAATCCCCCTTGAGCGAGAGTGATTCTCCGTTCTCCCTCTACTTCATTCTTCAAGAATAGAGACAACTGTTCAAGTTTCTCATACTACACGTTTTCTACTGAATCGCTTAAGGGACGTTGGACAGAAGTTCTCAGGCAGACTCTCAGTAGTTCTGGAAGAGATGACTCTACTAACGGGAATAAAAAGCGGCATACCTGTCACTAGTCATCCCTAACGACTCAAGAGAACGGAGTTGAGATTCCAAGCGGTCATATAACTGCAATGGAGAAAGTCTCTGCGATGAAGTGACATTCTGAATCACCAATCGTAGTAGTTCGCGCACATAAAATTCAACAAGTAATTCTTCCCTACTGTACCATTACCCTCAAGCGTTAGTTGCAGTACTGTGATCTGCAGGATTTGTTTTGAAATTCAACCCAGCACATGGCTGGCGAGTCTGCGGCACGACAGCTGATGGGGATACCGTTAGGCTCACCCGAGCTGAGCCAAGGTTCTCCGAAGTTGCAGGTGCGAGCTTGGCATTCAGAACTTGTGCTCCGCGCAGATCCAAGATATTGATTGAATATTGAAAGATTACTTCATCTATAATAACGAGGAAGAGAAATTTATTTATGATTTTCAACATTTACCCAAGATGTATTGACATTGCACAATATTTTGAAGAGATGATTTCTTCGGCAAGACTTCATGATATATGACAGCTATTTTGATTATGCGCCAACATCTTGATTTATCGATGTACGCACCGTTAGAGTGGGGGATGTTCACCCTCGCCAATCTGCGGGCAGTTCGAGCAAGACACATTCTTATACATCTCTGCCTGGAGCAGAACGAACTACTAGCCCGATTATTCAACACGTATCGCGAGTTCGAGGCCTACTTGAAAACGTGTGCGAGGCCATCTTCAGGAAGTTAGAGTTATGTGTCGAAAAACTCTACCCTAGGCATTTCAGTAGTGAGTGCAATCTTCACTCTGAATATGTGTCATGTAACGTGCAGGCTTAATCATGCCATACATATATTAAGGCAAGCTCCAAGCAAAGAGCAACATTAACTTTGGCAAGTGTACTGCAATACCTGCAGTAGTACATTCACTTCAGAATAGTGCTACTTCTATGGACATAAGTCTTGTGATACGTGAGCACTACATGAACTATATTACTCATTCCTCTTATTTTACCGACATGATTATCAACCAGATGTCGGGAGGAAGAGTTTACATGCACGATTATCTCATAGCTATGGTTGGCTAAACATTTATACTTGAATACTGCGATGTAGGCGACGCAACATGCATTCTACGGAATGGACTTGACATTTATAAAGCGTTATCGCTAATGCTAAATTTCTTCTCATTGTCGGCTCATTATGACATGATGGCATTAACATGCAATTATCGCGTCGGGCGAATACTACTACTTTGTGACGAGATTCTTATTCGGAACGATACGGACGGTACGTGGATTGCCGTATCAACCGGTGTTGTCCGGATGGCTGTCTGGAACCCGTGCGTTGGTGAATGCCGATCCGGGGTTCGTTTCCATCGACATTCCAGGATGACCCAGGGTATTTCAACGTATCAGGAAAACTTGCTTTCGATTCCATCATCGTCTGGCGAGAAGGTACAGCAAATTAACACTCATGAGTAGTAGTAATGCATGAATATTGTAATGTTTTAGTAACTGTCATATTTTATTTTTATATTTCTTAGTATAGTCGATGGGTAGGATTTAGCCTTGACGTCTTACTCATGGCTGGTCCTATTCTCGACTGGATTTTGATTCTTTTTAAAAGAATGCATTCATTTTTATAGTGTGTTTTTACACAATTTATGGTAACTTATAGTAATTTATATGGGAACATTTTTGTCGCAGTGAAGAGAATCAACATAGGGGAAGATTTAATTTTACGTTTTCAATATATAATATAGTGGTTTTGAATTTTCATTATGATATTTTTATTTGCCACTTTTATTCGCATCGGAATTTATCGACGGATCTATTTTATAGGGATCATTCTGATTGTTGGTTGGAGAGTTGTTAATGTTCTTTTGAACATTTTTCTACGTCGTGTTAGATAGTTTGGATTTTATTAAGCACACACTTGGTGTGATAGGATTCTTTTTAGCTTTTGCTAAGATATATTTTCAGTTTTAGTGTACTATTGAAACAGTAGGGTTTTCTAATCGACGATGTAGGTGCTTATCGTTACGATCACCCTCGTCGATGGTGTAGGAACCCTATATTATTTTCCAGAACCCACTCGAGCAGGAATATTTCTTCTTATGCTTTAAACATCTCCATCCAATTAAATTTATTGTTCTGACACACGAATGTCAAGTTAACTTTGAGCTGATAGAAATCCATTTCTTGTGGTATTTTTCAGACTTTTCGATGCGAATTACAGTCTATTAAAGACATTCTGAACAGCATTTACAATCTTTTCTTCAACGAGAATCTCAGATAATCGAATGGGGAGGCATGCCTTTTAACAGACGTGTGATTGTAATAAACTATTGTAAAAACATTAACAATAATTCCAATAATTATTTGGAGCCATAAGAGATAGCATCTTAGATACTCGATATGTTGTATAACGATCCTGTATAATTCTAGAAACGCAAATACAAAGCAAACTGTAACTATTAGAGTTCGTATCACCATAGAGGGTGACTAATGATTATAAGTGTGTCAATGACAAATATGAAACAGTCATAATGTATACCCAGTGGAGTAGATTTATCATGCGGGTAAGACCGGTTATTGGCACCGTTGAATTATATAATAATTAATTAATGCTTAAAATAATAATTATAAAATCCATTGCTGAATGGAAGGTGAATAAATAGTCAGGTGTGACTTAGATTGATTGTAGATTTACAGATATCGTACTAGATAGCGATAATGTATTATCAGGAAACGTGTACTTTTAGACACGAGCACGTATAAGTTGAGTAATGATCTTCATTATCCGATTTCTGAATTTTATTGCAATGCTTAAAGCTACATAATCGTCCCTTTGATGAATTCTAGGATCAGTGTTGAATGAATTTGATAGTTTTGCTTGTTCTCACATGAGATTATTGGGTCCTAGGGACACCACATATCTATGATAGAACTACCACGAAACCACAATTGAGTTTAAACAAGAAGTTCCGTGAAGAACTATACAGCCTACTTTTCTTGCCAATGATTATTCTACAGTATATGAACCTATCTAGAATAATGACAAAATTAAGTTGGTAATATCGAAATATCTAATTAGTTCAAAATATACCTGGTATGATGTAGCCTAATAGAGCACTACAGTTGGCAGCCCTGGTGACTGAATATATTCTTAGTTCAATCTCTTAAGGTACAGAATACAAAATTTGGTTGAAGTCCAATGGACGTTACATGCAGTTAGACACTGGATCTATCAGCACGTGTAAAAGCATGTTGCCAACAATACCATGCGTGTGCTGGTCAGAAATAATCTGAAATATTATGATATCTTGTAGTGCCAATTGTGGATGAAATCCATTTGTTAGTATAGAAATTACATGTATTTTAAAATTGGACATATCAGCAGGCATAGAATCATGTTGGCAGCACTGCCTTGTATTAATTACTCCAAATTAATCTAGAATGTCAGGTGCTATACGTGTGCAAAGTATAGAGCTGTTGGCTTGCATACTTTCTGGTATATTGATATTAGGGTAAAAACAATATAGACAGCATTTATTAACAGTTGGCAGCCCTGATTGCTCTTAACAATACTTATAGTCATATCTGTTATGGTACACATAGCACATACGAAATTTGGTTGAAATCCAACTGATAGTATAGAAGTTACATGTATTTAAAAATTGGTACTATCAGCAGGCTTATAATCATGTTGGTAGAACTGACGTATATAAGTTACTCCAAATTAATCTAAAATGTCAGAATATACGTGCGCATAGTGTAAAGCTGTTGGCTTGCATACTTTCTGATATATTGGTATTTGGATAAAAACAATTATTAACAGTTGGTAGCCCTGTTGGCTCTTAAGAATATGCTCATTCATATATGTTTATGTACAGATGTTACATACAAAATTTGGTTGAAATCCAATTGATAGTGTAGAAGTTATATGCATTTAAACATTGGACCTATCAGAAGGCTTAAAATTATTTCGGCAACACTGTCATTGTTGGCCTCCTGGAAATTAAACTGAAATAGTACTATCTGCATGTGTGCCAAGTTTGGAATAGCTCCCATGCATACCTTGCAAGATATCCAACATGGAGCTCAAATTTCTAGTGCGTTTTTTCAGCAGTTGGTAGCACTGACATCATTTTCAAATATGGACGTGAGATATTCCGGTGCACATCTTTACTCATACTAAATTTGGTTTTGATTGCTGCAGCCGTTTAGGAGTTGATAGGGGGGGACACACACACAGCCAGACAGACAGACAGAAGGACAGACAGACAGACAGACAGACAGACAGACAGACAGACAGACTGACAGACAGACAGACAGACAGACATTTGCCCGATCTCATAAGTCTACTTTTTCCTCATTTTTGCAAAATGTGAAAAGTAGGCTAAAAATACACTCATGGAGGGTGTACAATCATCGTGTATTCCACAGAACACTCTGAGAGGTGTTGAAACAAATTGTATATATGTGTATAAATTCTTTTTCAGGGTCATTATTAACATGTGTATCAGGGGAAATTACCTACTGAACGAAGCAGTTCTGATATTCGATTCAATAGGAGTTTGTGTGGATCTATAATTTCTTTTTATGGGATTTTACAACACATTCTTGTGTGTGGGATTTGATCCTTGTTTTGTGTGATTTATTCTTGACCATGTCAAGCCTATTAACGTTTATCAGATTATTATCTGAAGACATAGCACTTCGCTATGCCGTTTCATGAATAAATATTTTCAGTTCCATTTTAGTTCGACATTGTGGTGATTTATAGAAGTGAGTGTAGGTCACGTTAAGAAAGCCATTGCTGGATATTTCTAGGTGTTTGTACACCTGAAATTACACTCTTGTGTAGATCTCGTGTTCTTTGAGCTGTTGCTATTTAGCGTTTAGCCATGGATTTTCTTAACGTTGCCTGGTTAGGTTACCCTGTGCCCTATTATCCCCGTCTCTTGTTGGTAGAATCTGGGGTTTTTTTAGCCTTGATATTCAAGGTTCTCCGATCCAGTGATCTTCGTGGGATTTCAACAAGCCGATGGTAGGTAATTTCGGGTACAGTGGATTCGCGGCCTGAAACGTTTGGGCTCGACTAGAGATATCGAGTCCTTTTTGGGTTACGCTGATGTATGGGATTGACGTCCAATCTATTGGAGCTCAGAAAACTGGAATACCAGAGAGAGGATCAGTTATTTGGCGATCCATTACTATGGAGATTTAGACAGAGATGTCGTACTCCATGTCGATCCAACGAACTGGTCGAATGACGCCATTATATCGTAGCTTCGAACTTTGCTGTAGAACACGTGGACGGTGTCATGAGCTAGTCATTTCCGACGCCATTACAGGGATCATTGTGAATTCTCCGAATGTCTGTTGGAAAAATAATGGTGTACTGATACCTTTTTAGCACAAAAGATCAGAATTCACTCGTGTATAAAGCGATCATGAAGGTAGTCAATCTACATGGTATTGGTGTGGAATCGCATTCATTATTAGACTTTGTTTCTTTTTTAAAGTGGTGCTACACTTATTTGTAATTAGTCTACGACATGAACATGGTTAGGGAAAGATACTCTCCGAAATCTTTACGAACACGTTCAGTCGAATAGGGCGGTTGATGCAGCTCATGTATGAGTTACATTCAAGTTGCCTGGCTTTGGTATATCCGGCTGATGAGGATTTCTGAACTCATCATTAATTCTAGAATACTTTTGTTCACTTAATTTTTATTAAATTAGGATAGTTAATATACCGCCGATATAAATCGCCACACAATTAGTTTCAGAATGTTTCGGATTCATAGTTGGTATTATCCTGTATTAGTTGTAAGTTAGCGGTAATATTAACGCTATACGATAAAAATGTTGCCATTATGACAGTGAAATTCCATTAGAATGTTTGTGTCTTGCTTTGCATTAGCAGTAATCATATTGTTTGTGTTATTGATATTATCCATAGTATAATACGGCGAGTAAGGATGGCGGTGAGATCGCTGATCTCAAGACTTTGTATGCAATGCTGCAGAATAAAATGGACAGCATTCATGAAACTTGGACCACACGTAGTCAGTCCGTTATTCAGGAGGTGGTAGCTGACAGCCTCAAAGGGGAGATTAGTTTAATCCAAGCTTCCTTAAAAGACATCAACTCTAGCTCTAAAAGGGTTGAATTAAAAGTTAATAAATTAGAAACCACAGTAGATGAGGTCCAATCAGATGGCAAACAAACCCAAGAAAATATTAGTTCAATCCAACATTATATTAGTTCAGTCCTAAAGGATCTTGGTTCTGTTCAAACCGGCCAATTAAGGTTAGATTCTTGTGTTAGGAAGATTCAATCAACGTTTGATGAAGTTCAACTCAATATCGTTAAAATAGAGACTAGTCAGGATAAAATGCAATCTAACATTAGTAAAATAGAGACTATTCAGAATAAAATGGAGACAAAAATTGTGCCATTACAATCAACTCAGAGTCATATGTATGCTACTCAGAATCAAATGAAGACTACTCAATCTAATATTAAGACCAAGATTGACATTGTTGACGCTAACCAAAAGCTGATGCAAGTTCAATTAAACGAGTCTGAGCAATCCAACAAAGATTTTCAGCTTGAAATCAGGTTAGAATTATCTAACAATAAAAAGGAAGCCAAAAGTAACTTAGACAATTTTCATTTGCAAGTATCTCGTGACTTCAGTCAGACACAAGACACTTTGCAACAGCTAAGGGCTGAAGTAAGTCTTCTTCAATCCCGAGTTAAGGATCACAATAAAATGATGAAAGACGAATTTGATGTAGACATTAAGGGTATAATTAATGATAACATTGTCATTCTTAGAAAAGAAATGCTTAAAGTCAATGAGGACTATTTTGAAGATTTTAAAACAGAAATCAAAAACAAAATTGTAGAAGCAGAGGCTAGATCGAATAAGGAAATAACCGATGTAAGAGAGGACGTGATTAAAAGATTAAATGTAATTCAGAATGCTCAGTCGGAAAATCATGGCGATCTTGAGACTAGGATTAATTCCATAGAGATCAAGGTGGATCAAGCTAAGTTGAAGTTGATAGAAGTAAGGGAGTAAAAGACATCAGAAATAAGTGAAGTCAGAAAACAACCCGACAGGTTAACATTGGGAGGTCCAATAATGTAGATGCGTTGCTAGATCAACTTAGGACGATTTGGAACGCGGATTTCATTGATACTCTTGATGGTGTTGATGATACAGGTCAGGATGGGGAAGATGGGAATCGTCAACAAAACCCCATAAGTCATGAAACACCCAGGTTCGATCCAACGCAATATGGAAACATAGCGCAGCAACGTTCTTCAACATATAATCCTCCGACAGCTAACATGAGCATAGGTCCTTACGCGACACGAGCGTCAGATGGGGCAGGTCATATTACCATAATTCGTAACTTCGATGATAACCCTCGTCGTTTTAACAACCTCGATGGGACCACCCCAATTGAATTTATTAGAAGTGTACGTGATTACTTCACGGAATCTCACGTACCACGTGAAAGAGAGTTGAGAGTGGTGGGACGCTTCTTTGCGGATGCCCCCCGTCAGTGGTATTGAGCCTTCCGCTACACTTTCAGTGATTTCGAGGAGTTAGCGGAAGTCTTCATTAGTAGTTTCTGGAGTGTGGAAATTCAGAATAGTCTGCGGTCAGAAATGTACTCTAGGAATTATGCGAGTACAGGGCCAACGAGCTATTCGGAATACATTGCTTCCCAGTTAGCGAAACTCCGTTTCCTTCAACCTCCGTTGACACAAGCGCAACTGATCGACTCCATATCTCGACAGCTTCCTGTGGAAGGGCGTAAGCAAGTTATTTCATCAGGTGTAAGCGATCTTACGACCATGAATGATCTATTACGACGTTTAGATCACGTAAGTGCGCTCACAGCTTCCACAATCGTGAAGAGATCACGAAATGAATCGAGATGTGTGAATACGATCATAATGGATCGTACTCAGCAAACTGACCAACCTCAACCAGATAATAGATACAACAACAGGTATAATACACGTTAAGGTAACAACCAACGATATAATCGGCAAGATAATCGTTATGTTGATTATACGGAACAACCTTGGCAGCGCAAGTACGAGGAAAGGAACTTTTACCGGCGTGATTATGGCAACAATAGGAATCGTTATCGTGAAACGCCATACCAGTCAAACAACAGATCAAATCAAGGTTACAGTCGCTATAAGAAATATAGGACAGAGGAGTTCCAGCGTAACCAACAGCGAGATAGGCTCAGAGGAGAGCGAGATAAGCCTAATGAATACGCTAGGCGAAGAAATTCAAAAGAGAGAAAAAAGGAGCAAGAAATTGCGGAAGCTACTCCAAGTACTATTCGTCAGAAAGATAAAGGAGAAAGAAACCCTGATGACAGGAAGAGAAACCCGTCTAACCAAAGAAGAAAGTAGAAAGAACTGATGATTTTACACCTCCATGGATAATAAGGATTTATGATTTTTTTAAAGATCACAGTTGAAGAGTGATGGTATAAAGAAGAAAGAAAGATATAGGAAGATGCTATAGAAAAAAAAGTGCTAAGAATATCCGGAGATGCTATAAGAAGATTATACAGTAACGCTTTGAGGATAAGCTACATAGCATTAGAATGCATTATGACGTGTACATAAAAGCAGGTTCTTCTTTTATGTAAGATGTCAGGAGGAAAATGTACCACTACCCTCAAGTGTTAGTTGCTGTACTGTGATCTGCAGGAATTGTTCTGAAACACAACGCAGCACATGGCTGGAGAGTCTGCGGCTCGACAGCTGGCGGGGATCCCGTTAGGCTGGCCCGAGCTCAGCCGAGGTTCTCCGAAGTTGCAGGCGCGAGCTTGGCATTCAGAACTTGTGCTCCGCGCAGATCCAAGATATTGATTGAATATTGAAAGATTACTTCATCTATAATAACGAGGACGAGAAGTTTATTTATGATTTTCAACATTTACCCAAGATGTATTGACATTGCACAATATTTGGAAGAACTGATTTCGTCGGCGAGACTTCATGATATATGACAGCTATTTTGATTATGCGCCAACATCTTGATTTATCGATGTACGCACCGTTAGAGTGGGGGATGTTCACCCTCGCCAATCTGCGGGTAGTTCGAGCAAGACACATTCTTATACATCTCTGCCTAGAGCAGAACGACCTACTAGCCCGATTATTCAACACGTATCGCGAGTTCGAGGCCTAATTGAAAACGTGTGCGAGGCCATCGTCAGGAAGTTAGAGTTATGTGTCGAAAAACTCTACCCTAGGCATTTCAGTAGTGAGTGCAATCTTCACTCTGAATATGTGTCATGTAACGTGCAGGCTTAATCATGCCATACATATATTAAGGCAAGCTCCAAGCAAAGAGCAACATTAACTTTGGCAAGTGTACTGCAATACCTGCAGTAGAACATTCACTTCAGAATAGTGCTACTTCTATGGACATAAGTCTTGTGATACGTGAGCACTACATGAACTATATTACTCATTCCTCTTATTTTACCGACATCATTATCAACGAGATGTCGGGAGGAAGAGTTTACTTGCACGATTACCTCATAGCTATGGTTGGCTAAACATTTATACATGAATACTGCGATGTAGGCGACGCAACATGCATTCTACGGAATGTACACTGACATTTTTAAAGCGTTATCGCTAATGCTAAATTTCTTCTACCATGTCAGCTCATTATGACATGATGGCATTAAAATGCAATTATCGCTTCGGGCGAATACTACTACTTTGTGACGAGATTCTTATTCGGAACGATACGGACAGTACGTGGATTGCCGTAACAACCGGTGTTGTCCGGATGGCTGTTTGGAACCCGTGCGTTGGTGAATGCCGATCCGGGGTTCGTTTCCATCGACATTCCAGGATGACCCAGGGTATTTCTACGTATCAGGAAAACCTGCTTTAGATTCTCTCATCGTCTGGCGAGAAGGTACAGCAAATTAACACTCATGAGTAGTAGTAATGCATGAATATTGTAATGTATTAGTAACTGTCATATTTTATTTTTATAATAATAATAATAATGTTATTGGTTTTACGTCCCTTTTAACTTCCCTGGCTTTTTGAGACGCCGGGGTGCCGGAATTTTGCCCAGAAGGGGATCTTTAACGTGCCAGTAAATGTACTGACACGGCTCCCTCGCATTTGCGCACCCTCAAATGCCAGCTGACTGCGCCAGGTTTTGAACCTGCAACCTTGGGCTCAGCAAGCGAGAACGTTACCCCTGAGCCACGCAGCCAGACGTTTTTATTTTTATATTTCTTAGTATAGTCGATGGGTAGGATTTAGCCTTGACGTCTTACTCATGGCTGGTCCTATTCTAGACTGGATTTTGATTCTTTTTTTTAAAGAATGCATTCATTTTATAGTGTGTTTTTACACTGTTTATGGTAACTTATAGTAATTTATATGAGAACATTTTTGTCGTAGTGAAGAGAATCAACATAGGGGAATATTTAATTTTACATTTTCAATATTTAATATAGTGGGTTTGAATTTTCATTATGATATTTTTATTTACCACGTTTATGCGCATCGGAATTTATCGACGGATCTATTTTATAGGGAGCATTCTGATTGTTGGTTGGAGAGTTGTTAATGTTCTTTTGAACAATTTTCTACGTCGTGTTAGATAGTTTTGACTTTATTAAGCACACACTTGGTGTGATAGGATTCCTTTTAGCTTTTGCTAAGATATATTTTCAGTTTTAGTGACCTATGGAAACAGTAGGGTTTTCTAATCGACTATGTTGGAGCTTATCGTAACGATCACACTCATCGATGGTGTAGGAATTCTATATCATTTTCCAGAACCCACTCGAGCAGGAATATTTCTTCTTATGCTTTAAACATCTCGATCCTATTGAATTTATTGTTCTGACACATGAATGTCAAATTAACATTGAGCTGATAGAAATCCATTTCTTATGGTATTTTTCAGACTTTTCGATGGGAATTATAGTCTATTAAAGACATTCTGAACAGCATTTTTAATCCTTTCTTCAACGAGAATCTCAGATAATCGAATGTGGAGGCATGTCCTTTAACAGACGTGTGATTGTAATAAACTAATGTAAAAGCATTAACAATAATTCCAATAATTATTTGGAGCCATAACATCTTAGATACTCTATATGAAGTATATCGATCATGTATAATTCTAGAAACGCATATATAAAGCAAACTGTAACTATTAAAGTATATTAATGATAAATTCATTCGTATCACCATAGAGGGTGAATAATGATTATAAGTGTATCAATGACAAATATGAAACAGTAATAATGTATACTCAGTGGAGTAGATTTACCTTGCGGATAAGACTGGGTATTGGCACCGTTGAATTATATAATAATTAATTAATGTTTAAAATAATAATTATGAAATCCATTGCTGAATGGAAGGTGAATAAATAGGCAAGTGTGACTTAGAGTGATTATAGATTTACAGATATCGAACTAGATAGCGATAATGTATTATAAGGATACGTGTACTTCTAGACACGAGCACGTATAATTTGAGTAATGATCTTCATTATCCGATTTCTGAATTTTATTGCAATGATAATAGCTACATAATCAGCCCTTTGATGAATTCTGGGATCAGTGTTGAATGAATTTGATATTTTTCTTGTTCTCACATGAGATTATTGGGTCCGAGGGACACCACATATCTATGATAGAACTACCACGAAACCACAATTGAATTTAAAAAAATACACTCATGGAGGGTGTACAATCATCGTGTATTCCACAGAACACTCTGAGAGGTGTTCAAACAAATTGTATATATGTGTATAAATTCTTTTTCAGGGTCATTATTAACATGTGTATCAGGGGAAATTACCTACTGAACGAAGCAGTTCTGATATTCGATTCAATAGGAGTTTGTGGGGATCTATAATTTCTTTTTATGGAATTTTACAACACATTCTTGTGTGTGGGATTTGATCCTTGTTTTGTGTGATTTATTCTTGGCCATGTATAGCCTATTAACGTTCATCAGATTATTATCTGAAGACATAGCACTTCGCTATCCCGTTTCGTGAATAAATATTTTCAGTTCCATTTTAGTTCGACATTGTGGTGATTTATAGACGTGAGTGTAGGTCACGTTAAGAAAGCCATTGCTGGATATTTCTAGGTGTTTCTACACCAGAAATTACACTCTTGTGTAGATCTCGTGTTCTTTGAGCTGTTGCTTTTTAGCGTTTAGCCATGGATTTTCTTACCGTTGCCTGGTTAGTTTACCCTGTGCCCTATTATCCCCGTCTTTTGTTGGTAGCATCTGGGGGTTTTTAGCCGGGATTTTCCAGGTTCTACGATCCAGTGATCTTCGTGTGATTTCAACAAGCTGATGGTAGGTAATTTCGGGTACACTACCAAATCTACTTTCAAGACACTGCACTGCTTTCTCATAATTGTTCGCAGTTGGAATGGAAACTGTTCACTATATTCCTAGCTCTACTGCCCTCTGTGGTGGCCTGGAGTAAATACTGGAATTTATATTCTCGTTCTATATCTGGATCATTATGAATGCGTTGAAACTGACTCCAAAAACCTAACCAGTCCTTAACCTCTCCAGAAAAGTTCGGTAGTTCGATTTTCGGTAACTTCAATTTCTTCTTGCCAACACTATCGCTCATAACGGTCATAGCTCTATTTTCCTCAGTCGTAAGAAGCGCAGCATTCACATAATCAGTCTTATAACGGGCCTTGTCAAGTTTATCGCGGTATTCTTGTACCTTCTCGCATTCAGTTGCGTATTCCGACTCGTCGTTTTTATCGAGGAATTCCAATATTTTTTTCATCCGCGTCTATCATTTCTGTGCCAAGGCGTTTTAATTTCGTAAATAGCAATCTTACCTTGTCGGTATCTGCTTCAGCCAGCATTGTATCGTATGTCTTAGTGAACATGGCCCGTATCGGCTTTCTCGCTTTTACGAGTTTATCCGTATTTAATCGTACTTATGGGTGTGTTCACGTCAAAAATGTCCTGTCACGGTCGCCTCTAATGTTGAATCGAACATGAAATGTACCCGACTTACTAACATTCGTCAAAAACTGGCTTTTTCATCACAGACAAGATAATGGTACAATATTATAACAGATCAAAACATTCACAGCCTTCTTTCTTTTGTTTACAGTTCATCTTCTCCTTGCCTGAAAAATCATAACTGAAAAAAAAAACGCAAAGAAATAACTAAAGAGTTAGAGAACGTCACATAAGTAATGCCACGCAGCAGAGTTCAGTGACACGTGTACGACGGTGCAATCAGTCAACAAAGTGGGATACAGCGAATCAGCGAGTGTGACACAGCAGTTAAGTACACATATTTGTATTCGAGAAGACAACTGACAGACTGTTAATGTTTCAGCTTTGTGCAGGAATATTCCGTTAAGTGCAGAAGGCCGAGGTCCTAACTTCGGCGTGGATAGGATAAGAGAACACGAGAGACTACTACAGCGGGCTTCCGTGGCTCCAATGGTCAATCATTATGCGGCAGAGCGGTAGGTAGTTGCGTTCTGCCAGCTCTGCAAGTTTTCACCGGAGCCAGCTACCGCTCTGTGGCTGTCTACCGGACTCCTACCTAAGCTAACCTGCTCGCAGACGGGTTTGCACAGGCACAACCCAGGCATTTTCCAGATCCTCTGTCCTTCGGTTTGCGCCTCTACTTGGACTGGGTCTCAACAACCATGGCAATAGCCTCGGTCCCGGGTTATAGACCTTCACAGCCACCTCGGTATGACTCCTGTACCTCCACAATCCTCCGCCACACTTGTTGGACACGTCAACACCATAACCTTGGTCCCGGGATATAGACCCCCACAGCCACCTCGGTATGGCTCCTGTACCATCACAGTCCTCAACCACACTTGCCGGACACGTCGTCACCACCACCACATTGGTCCCGGGTTATAGACCTCCACAGCCACCTCGGTATGGCTCCTGTACCACCACAGTCCTCCACCACACTTGCCGGACACGTCGTCACCACCACCACATTGGTCCCGGGTTATAGACCTCCACAGCTACCTCAGTATGGCTCGTGTACCATCACAGTCCTCAACCACACTTGCCGGACACGTCGTCACCACCACCACATTGGTCCCGGGTTATAGACCCCCACAGCCACCTCGGTATGGCTCCTGTACCACCACAGTCCTCCACCACACTTGCCGGACACGTCACCACCATACCTTGGTCCCGGGTTATAGACCCGCACAGCCACCTCGGTATGGCTCCTGTACCACTATTGACACAATTTGTTGTAGCGCTAGTAGTTTTTGACGGCTGTCAACTATCTTATCCAGCACTGATAAAACTTTGATGGTGCTGCCAATAACAATCTTGAGCCATGAATGCTGGATCCAACAACTACAATGGCAAAAATGTCTGTCAATGGTGGGTTTCGAACTTCTTACTTCACCACGCCACGAGTTGACCCTTATGGCTGTCATGACACACCACCTGGCGTTATTTAGCGTTCGCTACATATATGCAACACGCCAAGAAATAGGGTGCGGGTTTTTTTAAAGCGGAATTTATAGCGCTGTATGAGCAGCAAAGCAAAGCGATTCATCAAATTAAAACCGCAAACGGCACAAATTGGTGGTCATGTAAAACGTGTCTCAGTCATTATTCCGAAATATATTTAATACAATATAAAGATGCGTCCACTAGGAGACTACAATTATGATGAATGCATAGTGATGTCGCTCGAAGAACAATTTTGTTAATTATATTAGGAGTAATTTTTAGTTCAGGCCTAGCCCATGTCTTGCGAAGTAATGCCCATGGTTAGCATTTAAAGCCGAATTAATGTGATCGTTTGACGAATGAAGTAGCCTTTAGAAAAAACTTCCCGAACTTAAGGTTACATTGGGCGGCTTCGGTAGCGCAGCTGATGCAGATGACCTCGATGTTACACTCCCCTCCACCGCCTGTCCAAATGATGCAAAGTGTTATAACACTCACAACCAATGAGACGCTGGTGATGGTCAAGGGGCTGTTAGTTGTGCCAGAATTCAAGTTTCATGTTTCCTTTCGAATCATCCTTCAGACATACATTTTCATTTGAGACAGTTTTGCGTTTCAGCGACCAGTCTAGTCTGCAAGCCTCTAATTGGAAACAAGTCGTCTCTATGTTCCCCTATTAGCAGTTAGCCTCTGCTTCTACTCGTCTCACTTTGAAATCATTAAACACTGAATCTAACCTTCGCCTCCTGGGTCTGCCTCTGCTTCTCTTACCCTCTACAGAAAAACTCATTAACCTCTGGGTAATCTCTACTCTCTCATTCTCTACACATGACACCACCAGCTGAGTTGGCTCATACGAATAGCTTCATCTAGAATGTTCATTTCTAACTTGGCCTTTATCTCTTCATTACTGTCATTGATCCCATCTATTTGTGCCCAGAAATCATTCTTGCTACACTCATATCAGTTAACTGTAGCTTATGTATCAGCTCTCACTTCCATACAGCAAGGTCGGTCAAAATACTGAGCGATGTAGGGAGAGTTTCGTCGCTACACTAACTTCTCCCTTAGAGAATGCTGTGCATCACAACTGAGAACTCACTGCATTGGCTATTCTACATCCCCACTGTATTTCCTTCACCTTACTGCCAACCTGAGAGATTACTCAGCCCACGTTCAGTAGCACTGAATGAGATACGAACTAATGATAAAATGTTCTACAGTACATAAAATAGCCAAATTACATTAAATGATGAAAGATAAATCAGAAAATGGAGTAATAACGATTACTCCTCCGCTGACCATAACCCACACACAGTCCCCTTTTAGACCACGACTTGTATAGGTAAAAGTCTATCTGCGTCCGCCATTATGCGCGTGAGTTATCACCAAAGACAGCATTGCCAACCCCGCACATTCGGTAATATGTCTGCCAACCCCGTGCATTCGGTACTATGTCATATCCGGTATCGTAACACAAAAGAGCGCCGTCAAGTGTTAGTCTTAAGTTGACATGGATTGTGCGTGTTGTGAGTTAACAATCTCCAATCTCAATCGAGAATATCATAACGCATCAATAACTTTCATCCAAACCAATGGTTTTAGCCTAGCACAGTATTTCAATCCAGACAAATATTCGTTAGCTATATATACTTCCTCGGTTTTTGTCAAGCACCAATAATCTTTAATTAGTGAAGTGTATTTTTATTCCACATTTTGACAACAATGTGTGCGCCTCTGCGTGTGCCGTTGAGTGCACCTTGTTGACAGTTGGACAAGATTCAAGCGCGGTCGGAACATGGCTGCCGTTGTTAAGAGAGCAATAAATAAAAACACATATTTACATATGTTAGCAATTATTTCAGGTGCAGTAGTGACCATGGTTACTATTTTGAATAGGTAATATCCCCCGGAACATGAAACAGAGTATATAAAAGCCACGATGACGTCTGATGCAAGTGTAAAAGCCACGTTCTGGCCTCATTCAGAATTATTATATGTTCAACCTGCCCCTATTTTGTTCCCTTCAACTGGCATTCTACCTTCTTGCATTTCATCCAAAGGACAAAACGTTCGTCTTTGTAATGCTGATCTTCATACCATACTCCTTACATTTATGTTCAAGTTCAAACATATTGGCTTGCAAGCTTTTGACGGAGTCCGTCATTACAACCAGGTCATCCAAATAGGCCAGACTACTTACCTTGAAATACAGCCAGCCAGTTAATGCCCTTAAAGAAATGGTCCATATAGCAAATACAACAGTGGTTTAATCTTTGCCTCACTCCTATACAAACCATGAACCCATCCTACCGTCAAATCTCACTCTAATTTGATTATAATACATAATTACTTTAGATTGCCTGTAGCAGACTTCCCTCGATACCACAATCCCTCAATATGCTAGGCATCTTCTCCCTGGGTGCTCTATCGTACGCCTTCTTAAGTAACACAAACATAACTGTCTATTCCTCTCGTGGCATTTCTCAATAACAAGGCGCATACTCAAATTGTGATCTTGACATCCTCGTTGTGGTCTAAAGCCACTCTGGTTTTCATCCATCTTACTCTTGGCCAATGATCGAAGTCTCCTATCTACAATGCCTGAGTACACTTTGCCCGGGACATTTATCAAAGAAATCCCGCTATAATTATTGCAATCATTCCTGTTAGCTTGCTTATAAATTGGTGTGATTACTGCTTTTCTCTAGTCAGAGGGTACATTTCCTAAACCCTTTGCCAATTTGATTATCCTACCCAACCGTCTCAGCCGAGCTCTCCCACTATTATTTACAATTTCTGGCTAAAATTCAACTACACCTGCCGCTGTGCATCATTCTTGTTTATTTACCACCCTCTCTTCTTCTTCAACTCTGATCCTGTTCCTGTCCTCATTCTCCTCCTGCATAACCTCAAAGTCGGCCACATTGCCAGATACGTCTCCATTAAGGGGAGGTATGACTGAATTGTTCAAGTTTCACAGTTTTCATCATAACACGACCAGATGTTAATTTCTTACATAGAGAGTTGCAGGCTTCTGTTGTGCTAATTTATATTTAAATAGCTTCATTAGTATTTGACTTATTGAACATTTTTGTATTAAAAAGTGGTCTCGTAAAAAGTCCCTCGAAACAGAGGTTTCGTTTGATCAAGCTAATCCTTTTTCTACATGCAGTTAAAATGTATAGAAACAATAATTGCTCTGGGGTTTCGTGTTTGTTAGATGGATACTGTTATTTCCAGAAATATTTAAACTCTCATTTTAAATATTTTTGAAATTCAGCATTATTAATAAAATCTACCTATCAAAATTACATTAAAACTCAAAGCAGTTCAAAACCCAAAGCACATTTACATTACTGTACCTTAAGCAACTATTGTACGGTACCAAGTTTCAACAATGTGTGATAAGACTTGCGCCACAAGGAGCATATTGTACACAGCAACACATTGGAAAAGAGCTCTGCGAGAAAGAGGCAAGTTAATATTTACTGTCCTCCTCCTTATGCTTTCCCTTCAAATCTCCTCGCTTTTTCTTCCTGAGATATTTGCTGCCACTTTAAATGTCTCCTGGTCATTTCCCCTCTTCTGTATTATTATTATTATTATTATTATTATTATTATTATTATAAAAGCACCTCAAATGTTTAAATGACATGTGGTATCAAACGAAGACGCCTCTACAAGCTTAACAATAGCCGGAATGACTCAAATAACATCATTTCTTGAAAGAGGAAGAATTGGGCTATTTTTGTATGAATAAAACAAACAAAAAACAGTTTTTGCTTCAAAATCCGCAAAATTCAGTCATACCTCCTCTTAAGTGGTAGTTTGCTATTATATGTAAAAGTTGGTAACCTTTCCAGATAAACCACACAACAAAGCGCAAGCTAATCTAACTCTTGGCACACCACCGCAAGTCTCGATCTAACGTCCCACACATTTACTGGCACAATTTAATCTGAATGTTTACTTTTCATCAACCAACAGCTTAATCCCACTCCTCCGAAATAGTATCATATAATATCGACCTGGGTTTGCACTCCAACATGCTTACATTATGTACACCGTTATTCCAATTATCTTCCGCTGCTGGAAATATTGCTACACCAATTTTGGCCTGTGTTAATGTATGTTCGGTTTTAGTGCGATTTAAAATGTATGCTTCGGTGTCGATGATTATTGCATAAAGGAACTGCGTAGCACTTACATTTGAATTATGTAAGTCCGGCCTTTTATCCTTGTGTTTCGGATTAACGTTGTAGCCCAGTAGAAGTGTTTTTTTTCCTAGGTGAAGTAAAATCGTTGATGGCTCATTAAGTAACCTAGTCGTGATTAGGCAACCTGGGTTACAAAAGTCAAAACGGGTTGAGGACACATAAACCTACAAGGGGAGGTTTAAAGAAGCGGATGTTCCTTACAAAACGCATTGATTAACTTATCACTGCAGCATATGTACAGTATTTTCTTCAAGCAGATGAGAGTAACTTCCACAAGACAAATTGTCATCAACAGGATGACTAACTTTTCTTAACCCTGGACCCCACATTTGCACCCAGTGCATCTTAGTTTTG
This sequence comes from Meconema thalassinum, assembly GCA_946902985.2. NCBI lineage: Eukaryota > Metazoa > Arthropoda > Insecta > Orthoptera > Tettigoniidae > Meconema > Meconema thalassinum. The sequence goes on from OX336388.2 coordinate 180,309,967, forward strand.
CTCTGGGTTTGTGTTGGCAACCTTTGCAGCCTCCAGTCGCCATGACTTTTATTTGTCTTTGACCGTCTTTCAGTTGCCATATTAGTCACAGTTGTAACGGACCAATTATTTGCTATAGATCGGTTTTGGGGCACTGAGTACCCCAGTGTAGGTTAGTATTTCGTTTCTTGTTGAGTACATTCCGCGAACCAAGGACACCAAAACCACTATGGTGTGTGCAGAGTGTAAGATGTATGTATGCAAAAGTCATATCGTATCTGTTTGTGTCAATTGCAGAGATTACATTCAGTAAAATACTCTAAAATATGAGGTGTTGCAAAATGTTGATAAAACCTGTATGTTTTTAGCCTACTTTCGATTTTTGCAAAAATGAAAGTAGACTTATGAGATCACTACAGGGCCAAAACATGTGTGTCTGTCTGTGTGTGTGTATGTGTGTGTGTGAGTCTGTGTGTGTGTGTACTCTGAATGTCTGTCCCCCCCCCCCCTATCAATTAGAACACGGTGAAACTGAATTGAACGAAATTTGGTACAGAGGTAGAACAAGCAAAGGGCACCTCAGTGTCGCGTTTTATATCGCCGCCATCTTTACTAAAACTGAATGGCGGCCACTCAAACGTTCAAAACGTAAAATCAAATAACGACAAACCAAATCATCCGATCTCTACCAAATTTGGTAACAACTTACCTCCATATTGGACGCGTCTTGTGACCAAACTACAAGGTCATCCGCCATACCATTTCAGGATGGCGGCCGTGTGAATTATGCAAACTTTATAATCCATATCATGGGACCCACCAGTTCCGATTATCGAGCCGAGAATCGTTTTAACTGTTCTAAAGGAAGAGGCACGTTCGAAATTAAATGTTTATTTTGTAATACTATAGTGCAGACGTGATTTTAAAAAAGCTGAGCCGACTCAGTAATAAGACAAGATGGCAGCGGATATCTTGTGCCTGACTTATATTTCACTAATTTGAGTATTGCATGCAATATAGCGTACTGATACAAAATAAATAAACTTTGTATGAAATGCTTTATATATAAATAATAAACTCCACTGAAGAAATCGTTTAGTATAAATCATTATTTGCTAACAAATTCTATGTAAGTCCTTTTTTATAGAACGATATTCGTTGGCCCAATTGGCTCAGAGGTAAAGCGTTGGCCTATCGCTCAAATGCCTATGGTTCAAACCCGATCAGAGATAGTTTTTTTTGCTTGAAATTTTATATATTTATTGTTTTGTAACGACTGAGACGTTTTAAAATTAAGCGTTATATTGTGCATATTATGGTGGAAAATATAGATTTAATTAAAACATAATTCGCCAGCAGATTTGCTCGAGACATCTAGCAGCCAAAAAGGTAACTGCACGCCGACCTACTTATTAACTTCCAGATTTTATTGAAAAGTTTATTCTTATGGCCGCTAGAATGCACTCGCTCTGTTAGGATTATATTGTTCGATACTTCTCCACTAGATGTCACGACTGGTCTACGTGGGACTCCATTGATTACTTTACCATTGGCATTCTATGCGCATCGAATTTGAATAATGACAAGATGATACTACGATACATTTTTACTTTTTTATTTTAAAGGGTTTGTAACAGCCTATTGTGCGTTATTTGAAAATGTTATTTGAAGTAAAGAACAAAACGATTTCACATAGTAACTGAATTCTAGCCGTTGGTGCTAGTTCATGTTATTAATTAATAATTTTATTTACCAGGCAAATAGCAATCGAAAATATCCACATAGTTTGTATACACACGTCTCTGTAGGGTCATGGAAAGATTTGATAATTTAATTAGGGTTGTGAAAGCCATGCACAACCAGACGTGTAAAGACATGCCTCAACTCAAAGTTGGATGTTGCCCACGGCAGGTCGATTATGTAATAATAATAATAATAATAATAATAATAATAATAATAATAATAATAATAATAATAATAGTAATAATGTTATTGGTTTTACGTCCCTTTTAACAACTGCTGCTTTTAGAGACGCCGGGGTGCCGGAATTTTCGGCCCAAAGGGGATCTTTAACATGCCAGGAAATGTACTGACACGGCTCCCTCGCATTTGTGCACCCTCAAATGCCAGCTGACTGCGCCAGGATACGAACCTGCAACCTAGGGCCCAGCAAGTGAGAACGTTACCGCTGAGCCACGCAGCCAGTCCGGTCGATTATGTCTCAAGTTCCATAACATTCTTGAGAAACTTCTTATCTTTCTTTCTTTCATTCTTTCTTTCTTTCTTTCTTTCTTCAATGATGGTAACAGTTTTTATCTAGGTTGTGGCGTTTGGTAGAGGTAAATAGTTTCTAAGGTCTTCAACCAAGAAATGATTCTATTATACTCTTTGATAATAACAACGAGTTATAACTATACTCATACAGTTAGGAGAAAGTAGGCTATATGTTCTTTACTGAACATCTTGTTTAATATTATTTTATCTTTAGTATAGAATGATTAAGTGTAGTATTAACTACCTTTTCCGTAAGTCTAATCAAACCAAACTAACCAGTTGTTATACTAAATTCAATAAATATTGGCTTGTAATATGTAACTTAAGCTTATTATTCTTGGGGCACTCAGTAAGATTAGTGTTTGTAATAAACAAGTGTAGGGTTCCAGGGTTGAACACTTCCAAACAGTGAGAACTCCGAATGATAATTTGTGGGCTAGTAAAGAGGAAGTTAATGTCAATAATGTATCTACTTTGATGAGACAAGCAGTAACGACACATAAAATGCGAGATATATCTGACGATGCAAACAAAACTTATTCATATCCAAAACATTCAGTTATGTATACACAATAACATGTTTCCACATATGTTGTACACTTACTCATTTGGATGATTTCCACTTGCTTCACTTTCCCCATCCTGGGTTTCTTCTTGCATGTCCTAGGAATAAGGTGAATTAATTATGGTAATTATTTTATTTATTTGGCATCACTAATACTTTTTACACAATTAGCAAACTATGTAATTGTAAATCACAACACAGCATTACACAGATGTGGTTATGTCTTCCCTAGTTCTAAAACATATAATATACAATCTCCCCAAGATAACAAGTAAATCTCAGTGCGACACAAAATGCTGACTCAGTGCCTCAATGGAAGTAATAGCTATAAGGATTGAGGACAAATGGGTATGTATTTTTCTTTTTAACTGGAAGGCCGTAAGAGGTGTTAGGAACTAACACGTCCACCTATCATTAAGTAAAAGGCGACCATACCCTTAATATTTGTACCAGCACATCTTTTGAGACTTCCACGAGTTTCTAGTCCTCCTGTTATTACTGATCCGGGGCCGATAACCTAGATGTTAGGCCCCTTAAAACATTTATTATCATCATCATCATCATCATCTTCATATTACTGATTCTTATCCCCAAGCTCTTAAGGGGGCACATACAGCTCAAGGAGCCACAACAATAACGATTTTAATATTATGACTGTGCTTGCCACAAATCTTGTACAACAATGATATAAAAATCCAAGGAAACACACACACATTGCTATTAGAAGCAAAGTTAAAAATTTTCTAAATTGAAATGATAATTATTTTTATAATTTTTTTTTCTTCAAAATTGGTTCTTGTTTTGTGCTGACCTTCACCGTTTCCCTGATATCTCCCGTGTTTATAGGGATTTTTGGAGTTTTCTTTTTTTAATGTGGGTGTTAAACCTTCTGCTACAAAATGAATCTCGCATATTTTCACATTATTAATTAATTAATTAATTAATTAAGCGTCATTATTTAGATATTTATTCTGAGCAAACTAAAAAGAATGTTAAAGTTTCATTGAAAGACTAATTAAAGTCACAACGGTTTTGTGTGAGATTCATTTTGTAGCAGAAGTTTTAACACCCACATTAAAAAAAGAAAACTAACACGGGAGATATCAGGGAAACGGTGAAGGTCAGCACAAAACAAGAACCAATTTTGAAAAAAAAATGATAAGAATAATTATCATTTCAATTTTGAAAATTTTCAACTTTACTTCTAATAGCAATGTGTGTGTGTTTCCTTGGATATGTATATCATTGTTGTACAAGATTTGTGGCAGGCAAAGTTATAATATTAAAATGGTTATTGTTGTGGCTCCTTGAGCTGTATGTGCCCACTTAAAGCGCTAATTGCTGTTGAAAATCTCTACAAACAAGATGCCGCGGTGAATGTTCAGCACAGTACCTTTATGGAAGAATATGAGTCCGCTGGTCACATAAGTAATTTCTTAAAATGAAGATGTTCGGATACGGCAACACTTGCGTCTATTTCACTCAGCTGAACGATCTGCGAGGTGGGCGGCCACACTTGTGATGTGACACACAGCTGAACGACCTGCGAGGTGAGCGGCCACACTTGTGATGTGTCACACAGCTGAACGTCCTGCGAGGTGAGCGGCCACACTTGTGATTTGTCACACAGCTGAACGATCTGCGAGGTGAGCGGCCACACTTGTGATTTGTCACACAGCTGAACGACCTGCGAGGTGAACGGCCACACTTGTGATTTGTCACACAGCTGAACGACCTGCGAGGTGAGCGGCCACACTTGTGATTTGTCACACAGATGAACGATCTGCGAGGTGGCGGCCACACTTGTGATGTGTCACACAGCTGAACGACCTGCGAGGTGGGCGGCCACACTTGTGATGTGTCACACAGCTGAACGACCTGCGAGGTGAGCGGCCACACTTGTGATTTGTCACACAGCTGAACGACCTGCGAGGTGAGCGGCCACACTTGTGATTTGTCACACAGCTGAACGACCTGCGAGGTGGGTGACCACACTTGTGATTTGTCACACAGCTGAACGACCTGCGAGGTGGGCGGCCACACTTGTGATTTGTCACACAGCTGAACGACCTGCGAGGTGGGCGACCACACTTGTGATGTGTCACACAGCTGAACGACCTGCGAGGTGGGCGGCCACACTTGTGATTTGTCACACAGCTGAACGACCTGCGAGGTGGGCGACCACACTTGTGATTTGTCACACAGCTGAACGACCTGCGAGGTGAGCGGCCACACTTGTGATGTGTCACACAGCTGAACGACCTGCGAGGTGGGCGGCCACACTTGTGATTTGTCACACAGCTGAACGATCTGAGAGGTGGCGGCCACACTTGTGATGTGTCACACAGCTGAACGACCTGCGAGGTGAGCGGCCACACTTGTGATTTGTCACGAAGCTGAACGACCTGCGAGGTGGGCGGACACACTTGTGATTTGTCACACAGCTGAACGACCTGCGAGGTGGGCGACCACACTTGTGATTTGTCACACAGCTGAACGACCTGCGAGGTGGGCGGCCACACTTGTGATTTGTCACACAGCTGAACGACCTGCGAGGTGAGCGGTCACACTTGTGATTTGTCACGCAGCTGAACGACCTGCGAGCTGAGCGGCCACACTTGTGATTTGTCACGCAGCTGAACGACCTGCGAGGTGGGCGACCACACTTGTGATTTGTCACACAGCTGAACGACCTGCGAGGTGGGCGGCCACACTTGTGATTTGTCACGCAGCTGAACGACCTGCGAGGTGAGCGGCCACACTTGTGATTTGTCACACAGCTGAACGACCTGCGAGGTGAGCGGCCACACTTGTGATTTGTCACACAGCTGAACGACCTGCGAGGCGGGACGGCCACACTTGTGATTTGTCACACAGCTGAACGACCTGCGAGGCGGGCGGCCACACTTGTGATTTGTCACACAGCTGAACGACCTGCGAGGTGAGCGGCCACACTTGTGATTTGTCACGAAGCTGAACGACCTGCGAGGTGGGCGGCCACACTTGTGATTTGTCACACAGCTGAACGACCTGCGAGGTGAGCGGCCACACTTGTGATTTGTCACGAAGCTGAACGACCTGCGAGGTGGGCGGCCACACTTGTGATTTGTCACACAGCTGAACGACCTGCGAGGTGAGCGGCCACACTTGTGATTTGTCACGAAGCTGAACGACCTGCGAGGTGGGCGGCCACACTTGTGATTTGTCACACAGCTGAACGACCGGCGAGGTGGGCGACCACACTTGTGATTTGTCACGCAGCTGAACGACCTGCGAGGTGAGCGGCCACACTTGTGATTTGTCACACAGCTGAACGACCTGCGAGGTGGGCGGCCACACTTGTGATTTGTCACGCAGCTGAACGACCGGCGAGGTGGGCGGCCTCACTTGTGATTTGTCACACACCTGAACGACCTGCGAGGTGGGCGGCCACACTTGTGATTTGTCACACAGCTGAACGACCTGCGAGGTGGGCGACCACACTTGTGATTTGTCACACAGCTGAACGACCTGCGAGGTGGGCGGCCACACTAGTGATTTGTCACACAGCTGAACGACCTGCGAGGTGGGTGGCCACACTTGTGATTTGTCACACAGCTGAACGACCTGCGAGGTGGGCGGCCACACTAGTGATTTGTCACACAGCTGAACGACCTGCGAGGTGGGCGGCGACACTTGTGATTTGTCACACAGCTGAACGATCTGCGAGGCGGGCGACCACACTTGTGATTTGTCACACAGCTGAACGACCTGCGAGGTGGGCGACCACACTTGTGATTTGTCACACAGCTGAACGACCTGCGAGGCGGGCGGCCTCACTTGTGATTTGTCACGCTAGATTTCTGCGTGAATAAGAGCTCTTGGGGATAGCAGTGACGCCTAGCGACGTGGAATGACAGTGTATTATATATTCCATGTATATTATGTATTGTCATTATGCGTCGCTAGGAGACACTGCTGTCCCCGACATATATATGTTGCTATAAGAACATCTTACTGAAGTACTCCTTACCGGTCAGCCTGATGACGGCACGTGGCCACACTTGCGTGATTGAATTGGTGTGTTGTATATTGTGAGTAGCAAAGCATCGCCTTTGCTCTGCATATGGAAAGCATTCCATTAAATAATAGCTCCGTCGTTGCGTTTTCTGCTGCGTTGGTTGTTCTTCGTCGTTTGAGAAAATATTGGATTCATTGTTTGTAAGTTTCCTCGAAATGTATTAACTCACTGTCTGACATTCTCCAAAGCATAAGTAATCTAGATACGGTACATAAATACATATGCCTGATAAGTTAAGTCTAGGGAACCTTTTTTTACACTCTCTTTTATCAACAGAAAGCAAAGCACACAATAACTGCAAAGACTAAAATCCAATTAACAGTTAAAGTAAAATCAAAATAAACGCAAAATTTAAAACTATAACCTCTCAGTCTCTGCTAGCTAAATCTCGTATACTTCGTAAATAAACTCAATTCTGGCAACTATCTGCTGTTCCTTGGTTTCAGGAGTATACAAAAAGTAAACGTTTGAATTTACCTAGAACCACCAGAAAATTCTCTTTTTAGCGATGGCCTGTCGCTAATAAAATCGCTACTCATTATACATAACTCCTGGTTTCTACACAAATCCTGACCTAAAAAAAATTACGTTGACTCTACTCTTTGAACTATCTCTAATATTTACATACGTTTACACAGTTTCTTCCTTTCTCATTTCCTTCTCAATATAAATACAACATCTCCACTACCATGTATCAATTTCGGTTATTATTGTCAATATGGGGATCTATTATCTGTTCACTAAAGCTTAGATTATATAAAAATCATACTTCTTCCAAGTCTTTCAAAATATAAATAGTAATAGCCTCATAATAATCATCGACTTTTTCGTCATACTGTACATAACCAGTTTTAACATAGAACCATCTGATCTAATTGTGACTTTCATTTGACTCTCGATCAGCTGTTAACTTAAATTCTGCCTCGTTCCAATAATCTACCGTGAAACATCGCTTAACAACATCGAACTAACTTCACTCAGAACAATAACTTCTTCAAAACACCTGGTATTCCATTCTAGTATGCATTCTTTACCACATATACCGTATTCCATCGCAGAATAACAAACTTCCAATGTCTAAACAACAATGTTGTCATAACTCATTGCTACTTCGCTTAATAATGCAATGACTGGGAATACATCCTATCTTTCCTTACAATATATCTATCTCGTCGTAGCTTTCAAATATCAACTATAATAATGCTCCCTTTACCTTCAACTTTACCTTCGTTTCTTTCCCTGCTTATTTTTTGACAATATCTAACACAAGGTACAAGAAAAAGCGACAAAATGGTGGAATCATATAGTGAATGAAAAGGTAAGAGAGAAGAAGAAAGCTTGGAAGGAATGGAAAACAAAAAAGACTGATTCAAGTAGAGCAAAATATATAGAAACAAACAGAGATTGCAAGAAAGTAATTGCAGAGGAAAAGAAGAAAAGCTGGGAAGAATTCACTCAGAAAATAAGGGAGGATTTACATTGTGGAAGGAAATTGCTGTTTGGGATTATAAAAAGCAGACGGAATGAAAAGGTGAACACTGGGCTCGTGAAAAACAAAGAAGGTGAAATATTGACAAACCAGGAGAGATAACGGACAGATGGAAATAATATTTCACCGAGCTGTTGAAGGTGAGACGCCAGGCATGCGGAGAAGTTAGGCAAACAGCCAAAACGGTGGAGGAAGATATAGAAGAAGAACCGGACATTACTATGGCAGAAGTGGAATGGGCAGTTAGGAAGATGAAGATGGGCAAAACCGTGGGAATCGACGAAGTGGCAATAGAAATGATCAAGGCGGCAGGACCAGTGGGACTGCAGTGGTCCTACAGACTTCTCAGGAGTGTGTGGAGAGAGAAGAAAGTACCTAAGCCTGGAAAAAGGGAACAATATTGCCAATATTCGAGAAAGGAGACAGGAAGGTGTGTGGTAACTACCGAGGAATCACCATCATCTCTCATATTGCCAAAATAATGGAAAGAATCCTAGAAAAAAGAATTAGAGTAAAGGTAAAAAGCCATATAGAGGAGGAGAAATTTAGATTTAGAGGGGGCAGGTCAACAGTGGAACCCATTTTCATTCTGAGACAGAACATTGAAAAGAGTTGGGAATATGGGAAGGATATGGTAAAGACTTTTATTGATCTAGAAAAGGCGTATGATAGCATCCCGAGAACAGAAGTTTGGGAAAGCTTAACAAATAGGGGGATAGGCAAGGAACTGAGAGACATGATAAAAGGAATGTGCATGGAGTGCTATAGTAGTGTGAAGACTAGATTCGGGACATCGGAATGGTATAAAATTGACACTGGACTAAAGCAAGGAAGTGTGTTGTCACCATTATTGTTCGTAATGGTGATGAATGACATCAAAAAGGCAGCAATGAAAGAATATAGTAGGGCTAAGATGAAGGTAATGTTGCTTGCAGACGACGTAGTGATCTGGAGCGAGGATGAGATGGAGGTTCAAGAACAGTTCGACGTAATAAATGAAAAGATTGAGCAATGGGGATTGAAGATAAATGTGGAGAAGAGTAAAAGAGTGGTGATGAGTAGAGATAAGAAAGAAGGAAAAGGTGTGATCAAAGTAGGAGGTAAAGAATTGGAAGTAGTGAAACACTTCAAATACTTGGGAAGTGAACTGACTGAAGATGGAAAACTAGATTTGGAAATTAGCAGAAGAATACAACTCGGGAGTGCTTTCTACCAACAGGTACGGGGACTAGTATCGTACAAGGATATATATATAATTAAGGCTAAAGAAGTTATGTACAAAGCATATTATGTTCCTATAATGACATATGCAACAGAAACTTGGACAATGACTAAGAGGGATGAGAGCAGAGTACAAGCAGCTGAGAAGAGATTCCTCAGAAGTATTGTCCAGAAAACGAGGAGGGACAGAGTGAGAAATGTAGATATACGGAAAGAACTGGGAGTACAGGAACTAAATGACAAACTGGAGCAAAAGAGATTGAGTTGGTATGGACATGTCAAACGGATGAATGAAGTAAGGATACCAAGACGTGCACTGGAACGACGGATGACAGGGAAGAGAGGAGGAGGAAGACCAAGAATGCGTTGGATGGACTCGGTGGAGAATAGTATTAGAAAACGGAACCTGGATTGGAACACTGTCGGAAGAGGAATGGTGGAATGACAGAACAAAGTGGAGAGGAACCATATTTGCCCCCACCCAGTGTCAACTGGAAAAGGGGAAATGAAGATGATGATGATGGAGTTATTCCAATATAACACTTCGTAATACCAGCTGATCTAATAACAAAAATACTTTCTCTGATCACTGGTTCATAACTTCACTCAAAAAATTCTGGTAAATCAATACTTTTCATAACATCAATAGCTCTATTATCTCGTTAACTCCCTTCTTCTTTACTGCCTATCAACAATAATAGGATCTCCACGACATAACATCCTTCTTAGGTATATTTATCATCACTCTACTTGAAACCCGTCAAAACATGACGGACAATGAACAACATATTTACTGAAGAATTTTCCGATATAAGTTACATTCTTCGTACGATTAATTTTTGGCACTATTGCAAGTTTAAGGGCGTCAAAAGATTGCAGTCTCGACATTGCAACATACTGCTGGCACAAATCTTACATCGTGTGACCGGGATTTCAACCACGGACCCAACGGTGAGAAAGCAGCGTGCTGCCACCTAAGCCACGGAGGTATGAAAATGATATATTGTCGCAATAAAATAAATATTTCCGGTGCAGCAGTGACAATTCGAATTGAAATCAACTTCTAATGACTCCCAGATAGGTTTGTGAATCATAAATAATATATCTTCAGTAATCTGCCTTGTGAAAGTTATGAAGAGGGAGGAATACCTACTCTCAACAATTAATGAATCTTCCCCCCTTTATGAATAACTTTCACATTTAAACATCTGCCATGTCTGTTGTACCGTGATTTTCAGGTTACAATGCCTGGAGTATCAGCAACATGAACTTAACCTATAAATCTAGCCGGCATGAATAAAGATTCATCTCTCGACGTATTTGGCAAACATTTCTAAATATCATCAGCTATGCCAATGAAATCGCGGTCCTGTCGAAGGTGATTGGCTATTACCGTCGAGCCAATCACTGGCCATTGGCAAGTGTCGACAACCGTAAAGTATTAAAATTTGACACTCTAAAATAATAAAGTTTAGGCCTAGTCTGAGGTTGAGGTGGTAGTTCCGAATCTACACAGAATTGAGTTCAACAATTTAAACAATGAAACATCGACAGTCCATCTTGGAATATCTTACTGAAAGCACGTACATTTTTTAAGGATCTATCGGGGCGAGGTTTTGCCCGTTTCGGAGCCCCAAATAGTTTGTATATAATTCTACAACGCTATAACGAAATTGATTGGTTTAAATGTTTTATAAACTCTGCAGCATAAGGTAATATCCAATATGTTTAAATGTGTACGGTGAACTGAACCTGACTTGGCAGATTTGTCCGAGTACCGATACCTATTTCTTTGCATCATGATCAGCACTAAGGTATTTTTGGATACTCAACTTGTTTTATTGCAAAGGGTACGGGACCTTGTGTTTTATTTTGTTGTACCTATTTTTGCTTTATTAATTATTTGAGTATTAATTGCTTTGGTTAAGGTGACTGATCATTATTTTCTTGGTTTATGTGTTGAATTTCCATTTATAGATTTATTATTTGTTTAACTTCTGCTGCGTCCTAGTGCCGTTTGATGTCATTTGGTTGTGCTCGGATGGATTCTGCCAAGCTCTTGGGTACCTTACTACGTGCGTACGTTAATGCCAAATAATCCAACATTAAATTTTTCGATCCACAGCTCTCATAATAATTTTCTTAAATTAATATTCCTTTTATTTCTTGGCCTTCTGATGGTCGTAACTCTCGTTAATGAAGGTTTTGTTTTCGTTTCCAGGCGACGGTCACCATTACTGAATTTGCAATTATAATATGAAATAGATAAAAGTTGTCAGACGAGCAGCATCTTGATTCGTATCATTGCATAAAAGATTTAATATTTTAAAAGGACAAACTTTAATTTAATTTCACCTTTTCTTCATCACGTTGTGTCGGTTCTTTTACGCTTTTGATATCGATCGTTTTCTCTATTATCTTAATACTCTATCTTTTGCATTTCTTTTGCATGAATTGTTTAAGACCTCTTTTGCTAGGTTTCCTATTAGGTAATTTATAATTTGTTCTTTCTGCATAAACCTTTCAACCGTTAGGTGTTGGAAACTTTAATTAATTGGATTTATTTAGGGGAGTAAAGTAGGGCCTATCTATCTTTTATTTGTTATGCTCCCGTTGTCCTTATCCATATAAATGTATATTCTGTTGTAATAACTTACCTTAAGAGATTCCTTGACCTGTCCTAAATTTGTATACATTTTCTTTTGTTCTTGTTTACTATATTGGTAGAAAAGTCATTGTTTTATTTCTTAGAAAAGGGAAAGGTAACATCAGATTCTAACACGGTTCCGGGATTAGGGCCCGCCTTCACACAACGGTCAATCTTTGTACCGGTACAAGTGGAATGGTAAAACATATATCCATAAAATATTATCATGAAGTTATTAACAGACTCTCTCACAGTATTATTATTTCTCATCACCTTGAAATAAATTCATATTCGCTGGGTCCCGGTATTCTCGTTGCTTCGATGTTGCAAGAAATTCCCCCTTCATTCATGACGTCGGGTTCCCATAATTCGCCTCTTTTCTAGCACGTTCTTCCCAACATGGTCAGCGTGGCCGACTCGACTCATATCACATCGAGTACAGTACCTGCTCACAATATTTTCTTTATCTTGTACACCATCCAACATGGTGAAATAATGGTTGCCTGGCCTTCCGATCTCATCACAATCCACAAGCGGTTGCCACACCACACATCATTCTCCATCAGTTTTAATTACCTAGGTCTGTTTCAGTTTGTCGTTCTTCCATTAAATTCCAATATTAATGGATCCACACAAAATTATCTTAGGGGACCTCCCCCAGAGCAGTTCAAAAACACCTCTTGTGCTTCGATATCAGGCTAGTCATTCCTATTTGCAAGACGGCTGCCGCTTTTGGCAGAGTTTTAAATTTAACCCCCCTCACTCTTCTTGATGTTAAACCAATCAGCGTAATTGGCGAGCTACTTAACAATAGTACACTAGTTCACACTGCACACGACACTCTTTAGTGTTAAGCGGTAAATTAATATTTGCTTTTCGATTTTTTATATGACAAACTTCATGAATTACACGTCATGTCATGGTCACATTTAAATTGGCTTCTAGCAGGAGTCTCTGCATGATGCTGCCATCTGACGCCGTTAGAAGCAACCACATCATTCCAATGCAGTGCCACTGCACGGCAGAGCGCGCAAGTAAACCACAGATATATAATTATCGAGATCCCTACCTGTTAATTATTATAACATATTCGTAAATATGGTAGGCTATTGCATATTGTCATATATATATACTGTGCCCATCAGAGGAGATTATCTGGTCACCACCAACCGTAATGTGGCCTCCCAGATAATCGCAACCATCAAACACATGACCTGAGAGGATCGGATGCACTTCTCCTGGGGCTAGTCAGCACGAGGTCTAACTTCCCGAAGGATCAGGTCCCAAAAGGTATAATGGCATAAAACACCCAAAGAAGCACACCCTTAAAAGGCAAAATCTAGAAATGAAAACATCCAGGCTTATGTAAAATTCGACCGGAATGGTTTGTTGATCAAACAAACGCCTATCCTACTATCGGAGGGTTTAAATCAGATAATCCGCAAAACTAATAAAAAAAACAAATCCTTATGATGTTAAGTTACCCTTCTCGAAAAGTCCTTCTTTCATAAATAAGGCTGGATGCGTGGCTCAGGGGTAACGTTATCGCTTTCTGGGCCCAAGGCTGCAGGTTTGTATCCTGGCGCAATCAGCTGGCATTTGAGGATGCGCAAATGCGAGGGAGTCGTGTCCGCAGATTTACTGGCAAGTTAAAGATCCCCTTCGGGGCAAAATTCCGGCACCTCGGCGTCTCTAAAAGCCAGTGTAGTTAAAAGGGACGTACAACCAATAACATTATTATTATTATTATTATTACATAAATAAAGCAATAACAGAGCTTGCAATGTGGTACAAAAGAAAACTGATTGATGATACAAAAATTCAGTGATGATTCCAGACGGGAACATCACGATAAGAAAAGTGGAAACATGACTGGAAATCTAAGTAACTGGTACCACACCCGTATTTACATTTAACTTTACCTATCCTAGCTAATCCTGTCTGAAACTCAGCTACGGCGATAAGCGTCCGTAAGAAAAATAACTGAGCAAAGCTTATTATGACAATCAGGTTTACCATTACATTATAATCATACAATTCAGGTACAACAATATTACAAACAATTTCATAACACTGGGATTGTAGGTAAACGCACATAAAATAAATATGAGGACACAGTATCAGGCTTGTTATTCAATCGTCCCTACAGCTTATAGTGCTGTGTGCCCCTAATCGTCATCTAAAATGTGTACAATTAGGTTGGTGATTGCCCAGTGAAAAGTGTGTCTGATATCACATAAGATCATCGTGGCCCCCAGATTGCTAAACCTCTGGTTCGCCAGTGTCCTTCGTCGATCAAGTCGGTGTCACCTTACTACGATTTCCATGACGAAATTCTAATTGGTACAATGTGTCGGTCAGCTACAAACAAATCAGGTCAATAATTTAAATTCAATCATATTTATAAGTTCATCAGCCTCGTATTATGTACGGTAAATTACCATCATGATTTTTAAAAGTTAACGTAGGTTTAGGTTTATTATTTATGACGAATAACCATGACACAAGGCTCAAAAAAGTTAAAATAGAGGGACTTTCAAAAGCACGTGACAAGAAAGTTATCAACACAGTAACACGAGTTACTTCGTGCTGGAACAACATCAACAACAATTGCAGCTCTCCGCTTGCAATGTAAACCTCCTCGGTCAGTTCAGCTAAATGCTCATTACTGCCGGAATAAACACACAAGGGTACACATTACTCTTTACCGTGTCATCAATGGACACTATAATAACACTCCTCCACGTCCGCATGCACGGAATCAATATAACAAAAATGACGTGCTAACCTACTACAATCTGTCTGGTTCATCATAAAAAACCCGTATCCAATGTGTATCATGAATTTATAACATTATATTCGCTCGTAACAACGGCGATATTCTAAAGAAATGGGACTTAATAGTCACCCTGTACCGTAACACTCAGCTGTACTTGACCTAATGAGCGTGAGCTTCCCTGAGACTGGCCCACATTGATTCATACAAGAAAATGTAGCATTGAAATAAATGTCATTTGTCGATTTCACTGGGTTTATGGGTAATGTTGCAATAAAAACGGGTTAAATCTGATCTTGAGTAGCGCACGTGTTTAACGGTGCGACTCACTGACGTGTATCACAGCCTAACTGCATTGCCTTGAAGCAAAGTCCACAATGTTTCATTTCGGTTCATAATCATTGTCTATCTGTGACCATTATAAAAATACACATGAGTTGAATAACATAATGTCTTGAACGTGATACTGGTAGTCCTTTACTAAACATTTGCAAAAATACAGCTGTTACTTGATTCCAGAGACTAGTAATACGAATATATTTTACCCATCTAAAGTTCTTTGAAAGATATTCCGCTACTGCGGCAAAGCGCATAATAGGAATGTGCTCATACTTGTCATTAAATTAACACAAAAATACAAGAAACTATCCTCCTAGTGTTGTTTGAAAATGATACGGCAGGTGTTTTAAGTATATTGAGACAGGCTAAACTACACCGCTCATATAATCATTATTAACTGTATGCAGAGTCTTGTGGTAGACTAAACCACACAAAATTTAACTATAATTCTTAGCTGCAGAAGTGAGTAACACACCCTCACTGAAAATATCTGCCCGTCAGTGGCGTAAAAATATTAATATCAACTGGGTGTTGGTTAATTAACATAAGGATAGACATTCCCACTTAAATAGTTTCTCTAGGCTATGACAATGCTCACTGGGTTTACACAAAAATGTTGTTGACACATCCAAATATAAATCACATATACAAGTGCACCAGCTTATAAATCAGCCATGTGGTGTCTAACTAGGCAGCTACTTAGCTGCCAAACACAGTATAATAAGCTGTAAGCAACAGTGCAGAAACTTATTGCACTGTAAACGTGTACAAAAATCTACTGAAAAGATCCAATCTCACTGATTGTCATAAGTTACGGTTGCTAATTTAATCCGACCCACTATCTACTTTCCTTTACAAACCATCGAAATTCGTCTACTGAAAAGATCCAATCTCACTGATTGTCATGAGTTACGGTTGCTAATTTTATCCGACCCACTATCTACTTTCCTTTACAAACCATCGAAATTCATGGACAGAACTCACATAACAGTTGGTCGTTCATCTCATCCTTCCCTGGAGATTGAGGGGTATTCAACTCCATGTTTGGAGGGATAATAATCAATGTTCCTTCCATAAATCCTCTTCTTTTTCCTCTTCTTCATAGTGTAGATTAAGTCGTCAGCATCTCTTCCTTCGCCATGTGGTCTACTCCATAATGACCATCATACAAACGATGTGAAGAATTGCCTCCTCGTGGTCGGTGAATTTCATAATGATATCGTAGAAAATGTAGAAATCACTGAATTTATGCGTAAAATTTATGGTTAGATGCACTGATTCTACACTTTTGCAGGCTGGTACAAAGGAAAGGCTCCCTCCCTGCCACTGAATCTAAGATGCGTTTGGCATCCCTCTCACATATATTAAATTGCACAACACTTTTATCGTTCTCAATCTGAGCAATATTGCTCCCAAAATGTGCGGCACTTAATCGGCACGATTTTATACAGTAATTTCACGTGTTCACACACAAATAACTGCTCGTAAAATACACTGAGCTTACTTTCATATCAGTCGATGACTCGAAAACAACGTGGTCAATAAAATAGTAATGCCACGTGCAACGTCAAATATACTCACGGATTCACAAATTACATAAAATATCATACTCAATCCCTCTCGTGTTTTTACGCGGTAAATATAACAAATAATTTCGCACTATTAATGCGTTGCACAAGCGATGAAATCAGATTACTTTTTCCAGTTCAGGCACCTTGGTCTCAAATAACGTAGTCCTTTCACCACCGCACAAAGTGCGTGCGTTCGTCTCGAACTCACAAGCTGGACTTAAATTCCCTTCCTCAGCGATGTGCTGGCTTCGACTCAATCGGAGTCGTATAGCGACTAAATAAATATCCTTTTCGCGTCTGCGGGGAAATACCCTTTACCTAAGATAAGAATCCATATTTAAACCATTTTGACATGGCAAATTATGCAGAATGAAGAATGATTAATATACAATGTTTGCAAATAATAGGTCCCATTATAATTTCTCAGAAATAATTTTCAGAGATCTCGGTATAGTCAATAGAGTATATGTGTGTTAATTTGAAATGAACCAGACTCTCAAATGAAATTATCACCGGTATGAGCAAATACGGGCTCAATACTGTATATAGCGGAGAGGGGGCACATTTGAACTGTAGTTTAGGCTTCTAAATTTATTTTCTTCTGTACGACCAAATAACATCTTTACAATATGACAATTAATTCTAATGTTTTCCTTTGTAATAATTATGATAACATATATTACAAAACTGATAACTATGCAGTGTGTTTATTGTGTAAAATAACCTTTCAAAGGTGCCCCAGAAAGGAGTAGAGTTAAACAGAGGAGGGGTACTATTGAACTTTGCCGGGGTACATTTGAACACATACATTATTTTCAACAGAGTACCGTTATATTTCACTCAATGTCACTCTTCATCCCATTTTAAAGTTTTGAAATGGTAATATAATGCAAACATCTTAGCAGCCTGTGCTGTTCCTCCAGATGAGACAGGATTTGGAAGTTTCTAGATAATGTCATCTTTAGAAATCGGCAATCTGTCTTCTTTATCTGGGAATACAAATTTGATTGTGGTCCGCACTTGCTTCATGAAGGAGATATCCAATTCAAGTGAATCTCCTTTCCCGTGTAGCTGTCCTATATTGTGTAAAATTATTTATGGTTTCGAATTTTACTAATGTAAAATCATTTTCCTTCACTGATTCTAAATCAAAATTGTCTAAGCTCCCCTCTTCATAAAAACTAGAGTGAATGACGTAGGTGTCACTGTCATCATGAAAGGAAAACACTTCTGAATCTGAACAAGGAACACATTTTGAAACAATCTTTTTGTGTTTCAATGAACATTGTTTTGGCTGCTTTTTCTTCATTCCTTCTTGAGTTTCTGTCTCGATGTGGATCGTTTTGTGGTGTATCTGTTAAGATTCTGGACTTACCTCTTTTTCTTCCCCGGTTACTCAATGATTTTCTTGCTGAAGCTCTAGGAAATGGTCGAAGCCTTTCAGGAGACAGGACTACAGGCAATGCTGCAAATACAGATAGGCCTGCAGGGCTTGCAGTGGAACATGAAGGAAGAGATTCCTGCAAACGTTCGATAGTAGATGCAGGTGTTGGAATGTCATAAACATTGGAACAGGAAGAATAGATTCTTGCACAGGTTCACTGGTTGATATTGTACCCGCTTCAGCGGAGAAGGCTTGGTCATTACCTGGCTATACTCTTTTCGGCATCGGGGTGTGTACCGTGTGTACACCAAATGACCTTACATTCGGATATGGCAGCACATATAAGGTTATCAAGACTACATAAAAAACTCACACATTACAATTACAAAATCATTTATTTACTAAAAGATATCAAATCAAAAATATATCTGCAAAAATTAAAATAAACATTTACTTGGCATTGTCCCTTCAAGTAAGAATCACTAAAATCACTATAAAAATCACTTCACTATCGTTTGAAATTGTCTTGCTTAACCTATTCAGTACTTATTTATATTTATTCATTTATCCAAGTTACATTTACTTTGGCACGGAGCATGCCTATCGTTCTAGTCAAATTTTTCATCTAAGGCTTTGGACATTTAAATTATTTCCACTACCCTTCAGGGCTCTCTTTATTAATACATTTATTCATTAATCTTCCATTCAGTCCTTCGACTGAGTAGCTATCTTCCACAAAGCCTTAGGTATCTTAAAAAGCACAATCCATTATTCAAAAAACATGCCATGTCATAAGTCGAACCCTCACTCCTTCATTTATCTACTCATGCTTCAAGGTGATTTGGTTTAGCGTTGTACCATGCACTGTTTTTATTTATTATTTGTGGGATTTTCCAGTCATATTACTTCATTATTTCATAACCCGTTAGTTGCATTATTTCTCAAAGAAAGAATCACTTTCTCTCAACTATGATAATATTTGACCAAAATCGTCAAAATTTACTTAATTACTTCAAACTTTGGCTTGGGAGAATTGTTTCAATCCCAGCATTTCAAATATCTAATTTATAATAAGGCAGCACCTTTTAATCAAAACTTTTATATCACGGTCGCTACTCGCTAGTATCCATTCAATCCCTACTTGACAACAGAACCCATTATGTGGTCTATCCCCTTTACAAGAAGGGAGATCCGGGTCTGGCTTGCCGTCCCCCTACTCCTTCGAAAATTAGCTCAAGATTTATGATGTCTCGCAGACTGTCCTTTCTCTACATTTCTGTTTACAATCTTTCAATCATATGGTTATCCAAGGTTTAATATTTCACTTCTCATACTGCAACTTATTTCCTTATTTCTTAATATTATTATCAATATTTCGCGTTTCCAGAATATTATGCGCTAACTTCGGAGAGGATATACGACGATTACTTTGTAACAATTTCACTCACAGTCGGATGGCAAGGCTGGACATGATCCCCAGACTTATATGCATATAACAACATACCATAACATATCATAACATACCATAACACAACTATTCCTGAGAGAATTACCCTTCCACTTTCATCACGACGAATTATAATACAACTATTCTAGTGGGAATTACCCTTCCGCTTCTATCACGACGAATTAAAACACAATACCATAACACAACTACTCTAGTAGGAATTACCCTTCCACTTTTATCACAAACCACAATATATTGACCTCGTCAGAACCCTGGCCTGCTAGTGGGTCACGCCCTCGAATAACGAGGAATCCGACTTACTTCAATTTCCATCTCTCGAAATAAGGCATATTCTGGATCACGTATTTCTTACTAGCTTGAAGCTAAATTTATTCAATATTTCAATTACTTGGCCCATTCGGCAATACAACTTGGCTTGGATACCCATAATTCATTTACTTTCTCAAATAACAACTTTATTACATCGCGGTAAGACTTCCTGGTCTTCCTATTACTTTTATTCCCATAACTTTGGCGTGACAGCCTACAATACAACATTATATTTTCATTCTTGGGTGTTCCGTATTCACCATTTACTTTAAAGATCCGTAAACTCGTTATCATATCAACAATACGTCTAAGCGTTACTATTCATGCAATTAATTCATTTCCTTTTACTTTTGAGCTCATTATTATTTTTATTCAACCTTTCACTACTTTACCAACAACTGTGTCTGGAGTACAACAACTCATTATTTGACCACATCTTTCAAAGTACAATACCCGATAATTGTTATTATTATTATTTCAACTTTCCACTAACTTTCTTATGGTGCTTATTTACTTTGCTTCACAATTCATTCACTTGGCGAAAATTCAAGCCACTAATATTTTTACTTTCGATCCTTTGCGACGTAATTTGTTTTTATCTTCGTATATGCATGTTTTAAATGACGTCTCTACTGGACGTACCGTAGCTATAATTCATTGGAGTTCGTCACTATGTCGAACTCACGTCCCTGAACTCGAAGTTCCTTACTGTTTATGATGCCTGATCGCTGTTTCTTTTAGATGCTATAACCTTACTGGTTCGATTTATCTGTAAAGACCCTTCGGAGTCTTCAACTAACAACTGGTCAGCGTGGCGCACTTTTAATATACTGTCCTACACTTTAGGCAGTAATATTGTCTTATGATTTGACGCGACGTAACTTGCCCTCATCGAGGTTCTAATAGAATACTTATCGATTGATCCGACGCAATGCGCTTTAGTGATCACTGCGGACTGATACTTTGCGATGCAGCGTGTAACACCCCTGTGCGCACTTGTAGATTAACTTGAACTGACTGCGAAACAGCCCTACGCTCTCCAGCGTTTCTGGTCGACTGAATATCTGATGAACAGTGTCACGTCCTCCTAGGTCTGACCAAGACTTAAGACTGAATTTAACTGCTGCGAAACAGTACCATGCCCGCCGGCGTCTCTGGTAAACTGAATAATACTTGATGAAACAGTACGACACCCTTTACTCGGGTCCGTAAGACTGAATAATTACTGCGCGGTTCAGCGCGTCCCACTACAGTGGACACCGTAGACTGAATAACTTTCCTTACGTTCGCTCCCTATTTATTTGATTCATGAAAAATAACCTACTTTAGCTTCTTCTCCGAAATTATGTTTTGAACTAACCATGGTATCTTTTTGAAAAAAATAACCATCTTGAAGCTTGCGATCTTAATGTTTCAAATATATAAAACATTCCCAAATTCGATCGTGAGAACATATTAATACACATTTAAATAGCTCCTGAATTTCTGTGGGTAGCTATTTATTTTTTCTCCTTCTCCAACTATCTGGCTCGGTAAATTCCCTATCGTATAATGCTGACTTGACTTTTCTGTACTGAACAGATATTAACAACTTTTACCACTCTCAAAATTCTGATTTCCAAAATAAGTAACATTGGCGGAGAGATTCTTCAATAATTTTGCGTATTTCTGGCTAATTTCAGTTATTTTCTTAATTTCTTGGCCACACCTCCCAGACAGTGTTGGCAATTTATTGCTGACGAGTGGTTATCAGTTGTATCTTTATCTCTCTCGTACACGGAAGATTCCACAGGGTCTATTTTAATCTTATGCGTCAACCATTTTCCGCTGAGCTCGCAGTGACATCATTTGCAGCTGCAAGTCTTACCCCAATATCCACTGGTCTATGAGTCATACAGATGTGATTTCCTATTAATCCTTCTGATACCCTTGGAAACTGTACTAAAAATCCTATATTATTTCTTCGTTTCCCGACTTAAAATGTCATGGGTTCGATGCCTGTGCCAAAGTCCATTTGGGCACAATATAGGGTTTGCAAAGTTACGAGCATTGGAACAGGAAGGAGTAGCTTCGAGCTGCACACTCTGGACAGTATCATCATCAGCCTTCGGACAGAATGGCGTTACCTGCTTTGCTCATATTGTTATCGACACAGTGACCTGTTTGTTGAACTTCTACAACATCTCTATCAGTGAGAGCACAACACTCAAAATCTTCACCCGGAAGTAATGTTGAACTAAATGGCCAAATTCCTGGTTTTACAAAACCTGCTATTATACTCTTTCTGGTGAAAGCAATATTAAAAGTATCCTTAGCTCAGCCAGCTAAATTAGGAACAGTTATTGCTTTCCCAGGGTTGTTTAAACATACTGCAAAGTTTGCCTTGAGTGGTCCAAACACTGTAACATCCAGGGGTTGCAGGCGGTGAGAGCAATGAGGAGGAAAGGTAAGTAAGATCATCCCATTGTCCCTAGCGTACAAAACAGCATCCGGTGTGCAATGTGTTTCATGGTTGTCCATGGATGCTCCCTGTTAACCCTTGCATATTCCTTTATGTGCTCAAGTGCTTGTAAGTACAGAAGCCCTTCATCGAACCACTTGTGGGACTATTAGCTAAACCAATACTACCTTCTGGAGCATTTGTCATTAAGAGATTATTCATCCTAGCTCTTTGGAATAAAAAAAAAAAAAGGTGGCAATACATTTCCAGAAGCACTAATTATGGCACACATAGTTACACACTGTCCCCTTTCACCTGAAACTGCTTGCACAACCTGTTTTATGCCCTTTTCTGATACAGCATTAGGAGCTTGAACAACGGTTGACCCTGCTCTTTCATGTAAGTTGTAAATCAGGTGGGGTGTGAATTTAAATTTCCCAAGAACATTAGTATAGTTTCTTTGGAACTCAATCACATTTTGTTTAGTAAAACTAGTTACACGAGAAAGACTTGTTTTTTCTGGTTTCCTCAAACATTAAGTTTTATGACGCTTCATGACGCCCTTCATCCATTCAGTGCCTGTCACTGCCTTACCTTTCCAGTTATCTGGACAACAACCAAGTTTGTCTGCATAATCGAATGCTAATTTGCAAATCTGAAGGTAAGTCAACCTTAAGTGATTTTTAACTAATCAGAATATATTTTTCTAGTTGTTATTCTTCCTGGTTTGTAAATATTTGCTTAACGATGTCCTTTCCCCAGATATCTCTGCTACTTTTATGCGGTAGAAAAAGTGAGTATGTTTAATTCCATACATAGCAGCTGCTGTCCTGAGTGGTACCTTGTTTTAAAGAACTCATTAAGAACTTTCGTTTATATCTGGTCCATCTCGTTTCCTCTTGTAGTTCCACACCATTTTACATAGACCTAAAACACAAAAATTAACATTTAGGACATGGTTTTGTTGAAATTGAAAGATTTAGGGGGGTCCTTTTGAACAGTGTTCAAATGTGCCTCACATTCAGTGTTCAAAACAGTCCCTTAATGCAAAACTTTGACATAATTATCACCAAAATTATAGGTTATGATCTCCAACGAAAAAAAAAATACATGCCATGGAAGGTACTTACTTCAGGTATAATTAGAAAGGCAGTGCTTCCCTTGGTATGTCTTGTGAATCCTTATAGACGGATTGGCGAAATTTTGGATTTTAGCCTCAAGAACTATTCATCAACATAACCTCAACAACAACAAAACTGGTGGGAAATTATGATTGGAATTATGATTACCAACATAATAAAACTAAAATTAACTTTCAGATTAACTAAAACTATAAGATTCCATGACTGTTTAAATCTACCCCACGTTCAAATATATATTGAGTCAGAATTTCTAGTCTGAGATTAAGATTTGAAATGTCTCCAAGTTTAACATTGCATAAATGAGATTCTATTTACGTAAGTCTTCAAGAAGCAGAGTCACATGATGAGACAGGTCTGCAGCACAGGTTTTCGGATGAAAATGAGCGACTCGGTCTAAAACTAGAATACAATAAAATATAAATTGGCGCGTGCAGCAAATGAAATAAAATAAAAACTGGAGTGTGGCTCGGCACGAGGCGATTACTGCTTTGTGGTCACATGACCAATCTGGATATTAACAAAATAACGAAGTCGGTAATTAGAGAAAAATAATTGTTACAGAAGTACCAGAAGAAATATGATTACACTTAGAAAAGAGGAAATTTCCAGAGGAAAATTATCATGTATTTGGATTGTTAAGATTGGAAGTATTTGAGAAAATATCACGATTTTCACGAAGCTTGAGTTCCAAATTTCTTTCGTGAGGAAATGCGCAATTACAGGAGAGGCGTTGTACTCTGGTTCTTTGAAGGAGTTAGACGTATTGTTGAATTCGAGTCCAGGCACGGATCTGTGAGATTATAGTTGACGGCGGATGCGAGTGCACCGGAGGTCAAGATTTGTAGGAAAGGCGCACCACGAATTTGTGGACTTGTAAAATTTTCAACTCAGTGTAGTATAACATTAATCCAGTCGAGGATTTAGACATTTTTCCACTAGCGTGAATCTACTATGAAGACCGAGTGACATTGTTGAACTTAGTTATATTCAGTTCATATTTAAATTGAGTATCTGAACTATTTGAAAGGTGAGATAATACGAACATTCTACGGAAATAAAACATATTTTTTCAACGAGGGATTTTCAATAAAATATCTCAGTAATATTGTAACGCCGATAGTTTAATTACTAAGGAATTTTAAGAATTTTTACGAGATTGCATACGCTTTTGCACACTTCTAAGTGAAATATTACGAACATTTCGACGGAGATTTCGAGGAATTCCAGTCAACGATTTTTTTATAATTCTTCGAATATGAAATACATTCCTGCAATGATTGAAATTGTTTTCGATATTGAAATGGAAGTGGAAATGACCGAGAAGACATGCAGCAGGGAACACTACAATGAGAAAATGGAAATATCTACGGTAATCAGCTAAGAGCAACTACGAGTATGGAAAGATCGGGAGTAACTTAAAATTACTCAAAACTACTCGTAATTCAAAAATAAAATTAATTCTTAATTCAAACTTACAATGACTTCAAGAACATCTAGAAGCAACAGCAAGAACAGTTCACGATCCCAGTTCGTTTCGAGCACTAGGGCAACGCGAGGGCGAGTTTAGTTCGAGTCCAGAACGAGGCAGCAGGGACGCAGCCCAGATGGCTGGAGAGAACGAGGCGATACAAGGAGGAGACATCAGATCGAGCCCCGGTATATCATGCTGATATATTTATGCTATCAGCTGTTGAATACATCGAAAGGTAGAATAGAATCCTTTTGTAGAGTATTTAGAATTTCCATGAGATACCTTTTTCACAGTTTTTATTAATTTGTCGATTTGAATATTTAGTATTTGCACTTCGTAAATATTTTTGAATTTAGATTTGATTTTTATTTTTCGACGAGCGAGATTTTATTATGGTGGATTTTACCGTAAATTAAGTTTTTGTGTGCGATTAGATATTTCGTTAATATTTTGATGGGAGATGTGCTTATCTCGACCGTAATTTTGTAGGAAGTAGGAATTAGATAGTTTCCTTATAAGTGTGCAAGACTTGAGTTTATATTGGTTCTTATTTGAACATTAAAGTAATGTGAGATAGACATTGTATATCAGGACAATATTATGATTGTCAATTGTTTACGAAAATAATTGAGATTTCTTGAGTATCAGACGATAACAGTTGATCACTTAATATTTCGCAGAAGTCAATTTGAAATGTGACAGAAACTCAATAAAGATTTCTTAAAATACTAAAACGAATTGTAAGGACTACACTAAGTTAAAATGGAACATTTAAAGCATTTTGAGTAGGATAAGCGGATTTCATTAAAATGTGGAGAGAGAATTTAAGTATTGTTAATAGCAACAATTATGAACGACAAGCAGGGAGGTATTATTGTTAACCTGTAATGATGAATATTGAGGATTTTCAATTCCTTGATGTACTGTAAGCATGTAAAACATGTCTTACGTAGGAGATATTCGCCAGATTTTTATTTGTTGGAAGAACGCATTGTTGTAATAATGGAGCATGAAAGAAGTTATTTTATATTGGAAAGAGGATTCCAAACGATCATGTTGACATTGGGAATATTTGTAACAGAGTTAATAAGTAGAAAGTTATTGATTTTAATTTTCGTGCCAGCTTAAAGGAGAAGCTATATTTTGGGAACTGAATCTTTTGGAGATCAGTTGTGTTACGTTGTTGAAGGGCTATGTGAAGATTTAATCCACATGTGTCTGTATTACAGTATATGAGGAAGCAGTATAAGGTAATGATGCGTTAATTAGATGTTTAAAGGTGACTATAGAAGATCATGTATCGTCGGAAAACGCACGAATTAGGAAATTGCATTTAAGCAATATTTAATTCTTATTATTCTTTCATTTAACCAGAGCTAGATTATTAAAGTATGGTCTAGGCTTTGTTTAACGGCCATGACGCACAATTACGACGAATAAAATCAAGGTAATTTGAGTTGCTGGTTCGCGATTTTCATAAATTCCTGTTTTTTTTCGTCAAAAAGTTCAAAGACGAGTTATGACAGTGAAACTCGCAGACAGGCAATGCTACGAGTTAGATATTGTAAAATATTGTAGATAAATTGTAAATAGTTAAAAGAGATTGGAAACGATAACAACTGATCGTTATCCAATCCACATGCGTGCAAATACTTTTCTTAGAGATAGAATGGAGTTTTGTGATGTATTACGGAATTACTTTAATTTAGGGGTTTTATTTCATTTATAAACTCCTAAAGTATTTTGGAAATCCAGATGGCATTCAGAAGAGTGGATTCTAAATATTAATTTTATTTTAATAGTGAACTTAAAGGTTTAATTCATCCAATTATTTAATTTTGTCGTTGTTTGAGGACGGGAGAGTCCGTATTTCAATTAGTATTTGTAATGTTTTATATTAATACATTTATAGGACATTAGAGTTTCGTCTGTCCACCGTTTTATAGAAACCAAGTGCTACTGATGCCTAATAATTATGGTGAGGTCATGCTATGGAATTTACGGTAGGCGCCCATTTGCCCAGAGAAGTGCAAGTTTCTCACTCGAGCATTGATGGATAAAGTCCTAATTCCGTAGTATAACGTTGTGACCGATCCATTCAAGGTCAATTACAGCCCCCGGATTATGGGAGATTGAGAGGAGACCGGAGGGTCAGTATGACGTCATGGCATGACGCAGCGAGGTAACCGCTAGAGTGGGGGAATGCTCTAGAAGCTTCCAACCCCTCCGCCCCTTTTCTCGAGAGGAGGTCAACTCGGTTCTGGAAGGTTCAGTGATATGGTGTGGCCCGGACGAGGAAGTTTCTTATGCGACACGGCGAGGACGAGTGTGTGACATAGTGGTCAGAGATGTAAGCCACGTGAGTTAAATTCCGCATCGGGCACTGGATAGTTTTTTTATGTGCATGCTTAATACTCGTCGCCGCATGTTGGAAGAAATCATTCGTGAAGCGCGGTGGAGTTGTGTTTGGGTGAAGTGTCACCACCGCGATATCCATATATCGGCACGCCGGCACGTGAAGGAAGGACCACAACTGATTGACGGAGGTATGTGTAGATTTATGCCAGTGCCGCGAAAGGGTTTTGCAGAGTGTATAAGATCACAGAATTCTTCGCCGTTCTTTGTATTATGAAGTTTTACGCACGTGATCCGGGTCAGCTAACGGACAAAAACGCTGAAGGAAGGTATTATGGCAATAATCTGATAAAGTTGTGTACGCCTAAACATTTGAACATCTGAACATTTGAGCGAAGGCCGGAGAGAAACCTGAATTATAACGCCGACCGGTTACGTCATTTAAAGGTGAACAACCAAGCTGGCATTCAAGAGACACGGTGTGTGCATGAGGAAAGGGATATATCCTCTTTAAGCTTGCGTTGATGGTTGAAGGGTGCGCAGGCGAGGCGAACAGTCTAAACATAAAGTGTGGGACGTGAGCAGGTCAAGTTGAATGAACTAAGAAGCGGATACTGTAGCGTGTAGATGTGAAAGTGTTACGGCGTAGTGGAATGCAATGTGGTCACACAGCAACGTAAACAATATGAACGCAGACTGGGACATGTTGGGAATCTACATGGACCTCAATACCCAAAGTATGTTTCAGTAAACCCATTAGGGGTTGCCAGAGGATGAACGGTCGCGAGGAAATGGATGCGTGGACATGGAACGAGATGATGAGAGACGCCGACGCCGTTGGTGGAGAGGTGCAGTCGGGGGCGGTCATGGTCGTAGCCTGGAGATTGACAGATGTAGGGGACGCATGCTTACACTGGAGCGCCGGGAGACGCGGGTGGAACGACGCTGTACGAATGACCAGGAAACATCGACGTCTCTTATTCCCAAGGACCAGGATTCATCACGACGCCGGATCCAAAGTAAGATATCTTTTTCTCACTCCTGTTCATCGTAAAGAAGAGAATCTCCATTTTCGAATAGCCATGCCATAAGATGACTTGGGGTCGTATAATTTAATCCCATTCACATAGTTTAACGCTATTAACAATAAATGATTCTAGGTTAAATAAGAGCATCACTCTCGTTTTCCTGAGGTTGTGCAGAGTTTTCTTTACTTCGAGTCGTTTTGACTTTTACGAACAGCATCAAGGTCAATGTTATGCTTTGAAATATAATTACATAATAGTAAGGTTAATAATAATAATAATACTAATCATGGTTAAAGGTTGATACATATTGCTATAATCAATACCGAAATATAGTTGGAGATAATCACGCATGGCCATGTAAAAGAAATATCGCTCGAGATAATTGGGCATGAAAATCATGGAACAAGTTTTATTCCAAAGGGTCTCTTATGAAATTCAGAAATGTGATATGAAATAAGACGCTGGTTTTGGTTAATTGTTGTCTGGTATGATATGGTTCCTTGGGCAAAGTATCATGTTTCGTACGACTTCATTGTAAGGTTGAATTATTGTGTTAAGTGTGGGTTCGAGGTATGCTATTAAGCGCAATTTTTTGTAATGAGATTAATATGGTATTCCGTCATATGTGATGAGGTAGATTAATGAGGTGATATTCAGTTATGTGTGACAAGGTTATTCAGGGGGCTATGTATGACCCTGAAAATTTGTAATTGTACGGACAGGTTCCCCACTAGATGGATGGATGTGCTGCATTTCCTCATAGGGTTGAGTTATTATTATGAAATTCAGAAATGTGATATTGAATAAGACGCTGGTTTTGGTTAATTGTTGTCTGGTATGATATGGTTCCTTGGGCAAAGTTTCATGTTATCGTACGACTTCATTGTAAGGTTGAATTATTGTGTTAAGTGTGGGTTCGAGGTATGCTATTAAGCGCAATTTTTTGTAATGAGATTAATATAGTATTCCGTCATATGTGACGAGGTAGATTAATGTGGTGATATTCAGTTATGTGTGACAAGGTTATTCAGGGGGCTATGTATGACCCTGAAAATTTGTAATTGTACGGACAGGTTCCCCACTAGATGGATGGATGTGCTGCATTTCCTCATAGGGTTGAGTGTGGAACAGAGCTATGATGTACTTGAGGGTACGCTCTGTAGTAAGGTTACTCAGATCCTCACACATAGTGGTTGACTGAATGGCTATGATTAAATGTTGGTCACGAAAATGAAACACACTGAGGTATACTATTATGAAAGTTGTGAACCAATTCTAGACGTCAGCATATGACATATCGGTAACTTACTTATGCAAGTGGGTATATTAATGAGGACCAAGGTATTTGGGACGGTCATGCCTGTAGACCAGATAGAACAATAAGAATGCGCTGTGTAAATATTTAAACACTAGTTGTAAATGTAAATGATTTATATTTCGGTTGGTTATCGAATTCCACTTTAGGTGACGTCCAGTTGATGTTGGGAAAATTTATGATGTGATTTTGTTTAATGTTCTTTAGATGGTAAATTTCAATTCGATACAGGAGGCCGTCCATCGATGTATAAAGGTAGATTGTAATGCTATGATATGTGTGGTTTTTTTTCTGAGCACATGCCACAGGTAAACTTTGGACTAAGTGACCAGTATTTTTTTTATTATTATTATTATGCGTGTGCACTAATGGAATAATAGCTGTGTTAATTTTGTCTGGGCAGTCTCCTGGTCGAATTTCTAAGTAGGCAGGTAGCATGTTTGGTTGTCCTTTGGCCAATAAAGGAGCAGATGTGATTTTACGAGGGCTGTTTCTTTTTTATCTGTTTGTTAATTCGAATTAGGGGGTTTGCTTTTGAATCCTGGTTCATTTTGTTTGCCATCCCAACCCGTAAACGATCCGAGACCCTTTGTCTCTAGCTCACTGGAGCTTTGGTTTTATTATTGTCTGTATGAACCAAGATTCACGCCCTAATTCTCTTTTCACCCACTCCCTTGGCCGTTTCTTCTGATGGGGCCGGGATGTTGGCCGGGTGATCGCCTGTCCCATTGGAGAAACGGGCACAACGTCTTTGTAGGAAAAACTTATGTCTCCCGACTTACCCCATGTACCAGGCATTTCCTTCGGTGGTTTATCTAGCTGGGGCCACTAAAAGGGCACAATATAAATGTATAAATCGTTGAGGAATTCTATACCAAATGAAGGAAAGAAAGAAGAGCAGGAAATATTTCTAGTGAAATATGAGAATATACCGGTATTGAACATATTGAAATATTATATCAGTTTGCCACTTACCTTGCAGGATCGCTAGTATATCTTTTAAGTGCCGCATTTGTCGTCAGATTATCAACGTATGCTTGACATTTCACCTTTCCGCTATGACAAATAGCCTAATCAGAAAAAATATTAATCATAATGATAATAATAATGATGAACTTGAGTAATCTGATGCGTAGCACAAACAAATCAGCCCAATCCTGACACTAACGCTTTGGTTAGTGCCAACAAGCAAGCTGCTGAATTGACTCTGTTTGAGGGAATTTAGTTTTCGTTTGTTGGTATAAAGCCTCGCCTTTGCAGGGCTCTGCACACTCCCTATTAGCTGTCGTTCGCCTGCATTAGACTATGGAGCCTGGTAACCAGGCACAGAAGTTGCTACCACTGGAAGTCGTACGATTATTATTCTGTGGTTTCCAGAACAAATGGTAAATTCTAACAAGCCACTCATTCAACATGGTTAATAATTGCAAACATTTCTCAATGCGTGACAAATGTTAATACACCATACACCCCTTCACCCGCTGTATCAGATATTTGCAAAATATTACTGAGAGAATGGCTTCAAAATTAAGATGCGTGTCTACCTCATCCTCTGTCGGGATATCAGCATCAGCGGTAGTTTGTCCAACTGAACCCTTTTATCTGCATAGCAGGCGTCGGGAAAGGCACCCGGCAGTCCTTTTGCCTTTTCTCCGAACGTATAGAAATGTGAATGTGTGTTATAAACACTCTACCCATCAGTTGGTGGATATTGGTCGAAAATATCCAGGCTAGCTCACCTTACTTCCCGACGTGACTAACACATATTAATATATAAATGCACGCTGTGAGCGGTCCCTAGAGCATTGAAGTCGTGCCCTGGGTCAAGGTGATGGTAACATAAAGTATACATAAAAGCACGTACTACTGTATCCCCGGGTGTTCGCCTATGCGGTGTTATCACCGCACTTGCAACTACTTATGTTGCAAGACTGTATTAAGATTGCTCAAACTTTCTGTTGTCTTTCGTATTCTTAGACAACTATCACCGATACTAGAATGCGCTAGTATGAACACGCTACCAGTAGTATTTGAATTATGACGCAGTTTTCTGTACATTTCTACTCAAAAACGTATTTGCTAACAATAATCTACCTGTAGAGAGACGCTTCGAAATAGAAAGATATCCTACACTGATCTAAAATCTGCTTTTCGTATGTCAATCATAAAACAGTGTTTCTTGCTAGGAAATGTCGAAGAATATGCTAATGTGTTTGTCCTGAATTCCTTTGTGAGTATACAAATTCCTCTCGGCACGCCGGAAGGCGGAGGTAGATTTCACCGGGCAAACTTGGTGATAGGCGAAAATAGGCAAAATATGCAGGTTTTCGTAGAAGGATCAGACCTCAATTATTGCGAGAAAGTATTTTATAATTGGAGCGTAATTAACTTTGTTTTTCGTAATTTTATGCATATTTTAAACATTTTATTGTTTTATGGGGACGGTAACCTTCTCGTCATTTGGGGTCAATTTTTATACTTGTGGTCACACTGTCCTTATGCAAGGTTTCGACACTGATGAGTAACTATCTAACGGTCTGTTACTTCTTCACGCAAAATTTTATCTCCCGCAGAGATTTTGGATGGTTCCTCAGATTAGGGGCTGCGACAAAGCACTCATGAAGCCCCGTGTACTTTGGGTGTGTGTGTAGAATCTGTCTGATAAACGGTGTTAATTGTGATGGCTGTATTAGTCTGTAATTCAGGTACGGACTGCAGACGGTCAATTTCAAGCAGTAGATTTTGCTACCAAATACTACCGTCAACGACACCTAGCTGTGAACTTGGCTACTTGATGCCACCGCAACCAGCTAATCCCAACGAATGTTGGAACTTCCCCTCCAATGGAAAGCATACTGAGGGATTTTTAGCGCTCTTAGAAATTCGACGACTTCGGCCGGCTTTGAACCCGCAACCTTGGGCATAGAATTTCCGCATGCTACCAGTTACTTCACCGAAGCCGCTTCCCACAGAGTCAGAAGGAAAACTGAATGTGATCACGTGCAATGGTGTTGTCATGGCAACCTCTGATGGCTCTTGGCATTTTCTTCTAATTCCGAAATAATTTTGGTTATCCCTTGGCGTAATGGTGGGTCATATCAAAAATTATTTCAGACAAACGTTGTAGGTAATTATTAGGGGAATATTGTCCATTTTGTACGGTTTTGGTATTGTGCCTATTAAGAGAGATATGATTAATGTTTCCAGAAAAAAACACTTTTTCTCACCTTTTAGGTCCATGATTCGTGCTATCAAAAACTCTTCAAACATACATTTTTGGGCCTTATCCGACACATTATATGAACTTTGAATGGATTCGATATTTCAAATTTTACGAGAGTTATAGCGATATTTCACTTTTCGGGAATAAAGCCCCCCATTTTCACCCCCTTCGACCGATTGTGCCCATTAACGAACTCGACTGAGATTTTATAGAGATAAATATTATGTAAAACATTAAAAGTGATTGGTGGAAAATTGCGGTAGTTATCGTGTCAGCAAGGAAGTGATATTGTAACGTGTTTTTCGAGGGTATTTTACGCCACTGACATAAGTCAGTAGGAAGCCATTCAATGTTCATTTACGCGGCAAATTGTTCAGCCAAGATATATTTCATGTAGCTTATTATTAAGGTAATTTTTAGGAGCGTTTTTTAAGATTATAAGTATACAGATAGGTTTTCGATGTTATAGAAAACACTACCAAGCGAATTATTACGAACAACATTATCGCGGAAAATTATATGATTACGGAATTTAACGCATTTTAGTCAGTTAGGGTGTATTGTGAGAGAGATGAGTCACTGGGAATACAGCTACAGGTATATTCTTGTTGAGAAGCGTGACGAAAGCCGTGGGGCACTTCCAGCTGGCTGTATCAAGAAAAGGCGAAATGGCCTGGACCGGAAATCGACATCGTCGCACCGAGTATATTGACCCTTATGTCGGGAGTATCGCGTGGTGGCTCAGCCAATCAGTGGAGACCGGGCGACCAGGAGACGGCTCCGGAGAGGGGATTCGACGAGTGTATATAGTGATTGTGCGCTGAGAAGGGAGGACTATTATCATTGTAAAACTTGACCGATGTGGTTCCTCGTTTGGTTGGTTCCGGTGTGATCGGACCATAACTTTATCATTTCAACAACTATATCCTCAACTGACGAAGAAGATGGCGACGTCCAGAAGGCTGATGGAAGCTCTCTTAATGAACATCAAGTACGAGGGAAATGCTACGGCAATTTCCAATGGTAAGCGCGAATGACTCAGAACTACATAATCTCTCGCTTCATTGTTTCATATTCAGAATTTCAGTAACTTCTTAGCTTGGGAATAATAGTAAAATCAGTAATTCATCCGACTCCGTTTTCACGTAATTCTCTAGTGGTAATATTCAAATCGTTACGCTCCAATTTAAATTTATTATTATTATTATTAAAATTGCCACTACTTGTGTTTATATAATAAATACATTTCTTATACTATGCAATCTTTGCTTTCAGTAGGTAGCATTAGTTATTGACCAAATTCCTTCAGCTGATACAATTGTTAGTAGGGTTAATGATCAAATCATACCACGATCTGAGTTTGAAGATTCTTAAAGGTGTTCTGCCAGAGCTAGGTGTTGTTAAATATAAATTTAGATTTCAACATAGCGTTGAGGTCATGGCGCCCATGCGTACAACGTGTCTTAGTCAGAGTAAACATTACATTTATCACCTCAAACGTGGGACTTGTTGTGGTTTTTCCACACTCTCTCCAGTGAAACAGTTACACTTGTCACCCAACAGTGGGGACACTAGTAAAACCGTTACAATACATGTACATAAAATACTACAACTATTTGTGGGAAACGGTTCCCAGCTCATGACACACACAGGCATTAAATATAAGACTGAATTATTTATTTAAACAAAGAATCTGATTAAAATACAATATATTGAATTAAGGGGATGTGTTTCGCGGCTCGTCGGAACTCGGAATATTGTTTCTCTTCTTTTTATTCTCAGACAATGGCGCTGCGCTTGCCACTGCGCCCTTTAGGTCCCATACTCGGCCGTCTTGCTCCTCATCCGGCTCCCACATTCGGCCGTCCTGTTCCTCATCCGACCCGGATGAAGAAGATCCACCCGGCCAGGGCTTCATGAACTCCACACAGGACGATGCGATTCTTGGCCCACCATGGTCTCCCTCTCTGCTGACGTCATATGTGTCGAGTTTAACTCGAGTCACTCGATAAGGTCCTAGACTTTTGGTTTTTAATTTCAGATGTGGACAGATCTGAAAGCGTTTGATGACAACCGGGTCGTTGACCTGATACATCTTAGGCTCCTTACGTCGTCGGTTGGATTCAGCATGATTTTCAGATTGTACCTTTTCTATCTGCTTTTTGCATCTTCTCTCATCTGATCTAGTTTTTCGTTGAACGAATCGATCAGATCCTCTTCGATGAGTTGCCCCATACGTAGATCATTTAGGTTGTGCATTCTGACTCCTGTCAGCAGCTCCAAAGGTGACATTCCGATGCTCCTCTGGAACGTAGAGTTAATAGCTCGTTGGACGGATGGTACAACCTTGTACCATTTCGTCGAATCGTCAAAGCTAAGTTTAGCGATGATCTTGGTCACAGTTGAGTTGATTATCTCGATTTGACCATTGGCTCTTAACAGTCCAGCTGTGATCAAGACGTGCTTGATACCCTGCGATTTACAGTAGTCCTGGAACTCATGGGAGGTGAACGATGGCACACTGTCGGTGATCACTTGAACTGGGTTTCCAAAGTTCGTCCTCTGAAACTCCATCTTTTCAATCGTCTCGGCTGATTTGGTAGTATTCACAGGATACAGCCAGGTGAACTTCGTGAAGGCTTCTATCACACAGAATACGTGTTCATATCCCTTGTGTGTAGACTTAAGTGGTCCAATGTGATTCTTGTGGTAGGTGTGCAAGAGCACACTCTCCTTGAACAGCGGATGTAACCAACCTTTTTTATTGTCTGCCTTCCTGTTAACCAGCAGACACTTCACATAGTTGGCTATTTTTCGTTTCACCTTGTTGGCCAAGTCTGGAATAGTATATTCCTGCTTCACGACTTGTTCGTCTTTTTACAGCGTAGTGTCCTTTCTCATGTGCAGCTCTGATGATTTCATGGTGCATTGCCCGCGGGACCACCAACCTCTCTCGCCCGTCAACAAATTTAGTCAGCAGTCCATCCCTGACGAAGTATTCGTAAGGCCCTATCTCCGGTATCGCTTTTATCACTGACAATCCTTCGTCTTTTCTCTGGGCGATTTTGATCCTCGCTGCAAGGCCTTCAGGGAATCCAAACATCACTGCTGGGCATCTGCTCAGGGCGTCATCATGTTTCATCCAGGTTGCAGTTCGGTGTTCGATGGTATAGTCAAACTCCTCCAAGGCCATAGACCATCTAGCTACTCGTGGAACCAGATCCCTTTTGTGCATTGTCTTTTGGAATGCCATACAATCAGTCACGATCTTGAACGGAATTCCAAGCTAGTACACCCTATACTTTATTCATGCAGTCACCACTGCTAAGATCTCGAGCTCGTAACTGCTGTATTTTTCTTCCTGTATCGTCGTATTTTTACTCATGTATGAGACTGGATGTAGTTTGTTGTCCTCTGGGTACTTTTGCAACAACACAGCGCCATACCCACTCTTGCTGGCGTCAGTGTGCAGCTCCGTCTCCTATTTCGGATTGTATATCTTCAACACAGGTTCTGAAGCGAGAAGACGTTTGAGCTCAACAAACGCACGTCGTTGTTCATCGACAATTTTGAACTCCGGCTTACCTCTCAACAGATCGCTCAGTGGTTTGACTGCAATCGAGAAATTTGGGATAAATTTTCTAAAATAGTCAGCCAATCCGAGAAAAGCTATGCAGGCAGCGATCGTCTTTGGCTCCGGGAAGTTTTGTACAACAAGTACCTTCTCAGTGGCGGGTTGAATCTGTCCACGTTGAATAGTGTATCCAAGGAACTGTATCCTCCTCTTCAGAAACTGGCACTTCTCGAAATTGATTTCCAGCCCGTACTCTGCAGCTAATTCCACCACTCGTCTCAATCGTCGGAGTGCCTCGTCATCTTTCGCTGGGATGATTAAGTCATCGATATAGGTAAACACTATGTTCTCTCGGATTAACTCCCAGAGCACAGCTTATATAAAGCGTTGGAAGACTGCAGGTGAGTTGGTAAATACAAATGGGACTTTTTTGTACTGGTACTGTCCAGAACGCGTTACGAATGACAAATATCGTCGACTTCCTTCTTCGACTTCCACGTGAAAGAATCCGTTCTTGAGATCCGAGGTGCAGAACACCATAGCATCCTGTAACTTGTCCAGAAGATTCTCTATAATGTACCCATCTAATGGGGACAAGAATCGACCCCATAATATTCTAAGTAACGAAAGAAAGAGTATTTAAAGGATTTCAGTACAGTTACAAGCCAGCCAGATGGTGATATGAACTCATATAGGCGTGACTCATGAGCGATACGGCTCATAATCTGAGTTAATACACGCAACCCGTGTATGAAGTCATCAGGCTTACGTGATCATATATTGTTTCGCTTGACGGTGCAGTATTACAGAGGAGATTTCCATCCGTGTAGGAAGAAGTGGGATTCACCGTAGGGTGACGACTCATCGTTTCATTGGCAACACTGTAGAAGGCCTGGCCTGGTAATGTTGCGAAATAAACGTCTGTTTCAGGAACGACGCAAAATTATTGGATTTTTGTAACGCCAATAAGGGTAACTCTGGAGATGAGAATTTATGAAAGTATAAAAACCTTTAATAATGGTATAGGACAAAAGTGATGATTGTGCACGACATAATGTGAGGAGGAGTTAGCGAGTCGCTTGGAGAGGGGGACAAAAATAAGTTACGCCTACACACTACAGGAGCACCTTTTAATTTTAATAAGTATTTTGGCACGATCGATTTTTGGAAATTTAAGTAAATTTGAAACGTTTAGATCATGAGGAATAAGTAGATATTTTTTCACAAACGTACGACTTTTAGTCTGGCAGTTAGTTTTGAGAAGGAGTGAAACTAGACTATTTTTATAGGAATTGAATAAATAGGCAGCTAGCCCGAGGGTAATCATTCAGTCTACCAGGGGCGCGGAAGCGTACGGTACTGTTTCGCAAAAAGTCAGTCTACCAAAGGCGCCGGGGAGCGCGGTACTGTTTCGCCAAGTATTCAGTCTACAGCGGACCTCGGGAGGAGGCCGTGCTGGATCGCAACAAACATTATTCAGTCGGCAGTGAGTGCGGGGCGCATCACGCTGGATCAAACATCACTCAGTCATTATCGATCGCTGAGGCGGATCGCGCTGGCTTCAACCGATATCACCACGCTGTCAACCGAGAACCTCTGTGGGGAGGAACATATTGTCGTGCTGCGAACATTTAATAGCCAGTCTTTAGGACATGGCAAAGTATCTTACTTTCACCAAAAAGCGCATTCATCCGACAAGGGCGTTGTAAAAACCTTAGAAAACGATCAGCATTTGAATCAGTTAACGGAGAGAATATCGAATCATCTCGACAGTAAACGAGACATCTGCATAGCATGGAAGTGCTAAATTATCCAATTGCGTTAAAGAACTGTGTAAGGGTCGGAACGTAGGATAACAGCCTAATCTTACAGTGCTTAGGAGATTAGTGCTTAAGTGACGATAGGTCAGAAATCTGAAGTTAGCGCAGTAATTCCCAAGTGAAGTAAGGGAATAGACTTCGGAAGTCGTCCAACGATTAGAATACCATAGTATTCCAGATATGAAGTTTAAACGTGGACGGAAGCAAAATCATTAATAGAGCGCGTTAGTAACAATAAGCGGCGACTCTAGGACTTATGTCGAGCATAGACATTCTGCAAGAAGATAGACTTGTAAATCGAACC
This sequence comes from Meconema thalassinum, assembly GCA_946902985.2. Taxonomy (NCBI): domain Eukaryota; kingdom Metazoa; phylum Arthropoda; class Insecta; order Orthoptera; family Tettigoniidae; genus Meconema; species Meconema thalassinum. Next base: position 180,348,721 of record OX336388.2, read on the forward strand.
AGAATAGTATCGCGCCAATATTCTAACGTAGTGCCGATCACTAAAGAAGCCGGACTAGGGTATAATTATCCAGTACCAGTCGAGGGAAGCAGCGAACGAGACTTTCAAACAACCCAACTAGGAGCTAGATCTAAGGAAGGCGACGCTAGTATCTACACCCTAGGAGGAGGAAAGAAGTAAATTCAATGTACAAAGTGTTAAACACTAGGAGTGATTTTAGTGTAAATTTTTGTGTGTGTTAGAAATATAAATATTATAGTGTTTTAAAGTGATAAATGTAATTATAATTTTTATCCCTCAAGAAGAGATTAAGAGTGTATTTAGCATGTGTCAAATTCATGGAGAAATAGTGTATATAACGTGTGTCATGATGTGTGCGATGATAGCTTAATAGCCCAGAATGTGGATGAAAATGTCGGTTCGTAGGGATCCTGGAGCAGGCAGCTCTGAAGGTCATGTGAGTTACCATATTTTGATTATGTGTTGTTTATGGGAGGATTCGTGCCAATGGAAATGATGAGTAAGTATTCTCATATAAAACAGGGATGTGTGAAACAAAGTGTGTAAAATGAAATATGCAGTTTCTGAACTATAACTTAATTATGAAATTCACCAGTTAATAATTGTTAAATAAACACTCAGTGGAGTTGAATTCTTTTGAAATAAAATCATATGTGATCTAATGATATGTTAAATACTATTAAAGCAAGAAATAGAAGGTAAAAACTTCAGAAATGAATTAATTGTTGAATTATAATATTCAAAATAATGAAAGATGGAAGCCGTTAGGTTCCATGAATAATAATAAATGTTTGTTGAACTATCATGTTCTAGTTAAAGTAATATCTAGGATTAAATTAATGGTCAATGCCAGGCCAATTAAAAAGGCAAATGATGTTAAAGGACAGAGAATAAAAGATTGTTAGGAAATATATCTTACTCGAAAGGCAGCACGTAAATACTGCATGTAACAAACGCTAGGGTATCGTATATAATATTTACGCTAGGATCGCTGTGATTCATACCAGACCGAAACTGATAGCAAGGTGTAGTTGTGCGCGGTAAAGAAGAAGTGAATGTATTTGCATGAGGCAAATTAGGAAAGGGTGCTGTATTTATCTGTGTTAAGCGCAGGGGACCGTGCAGTATGCTGCCCGAAAGTCGCTAAATGAGGAGGACTGGCGTTAAATGCTCTCGCTCTTGTATTAGTGTCTGTAAGTCCTCCAAAGTTGGAAAATTGCCTAGGAAGTTGACCAAATTGAACCCTGGTTCAGTTACTTCGAAAGCCCCTTTATTTATGGTTGTACCAATCTCATACCCGCCAACGTGGATACTTCGCAATTAGTGATCTCACCTGAGCCAATATGAGTGGATATAATTGACCGCATAATTTAAATATGAAAGAAACTATTGTGTGCGCTTTTCGAGTCTAAGAAAGGAATATAACTTGTAGCCAGCCGATTTGTGAAGGAAATCCCGTCAGAGCTTGAGGATACCACATGGCTCTGCTCATAAATCAACTTGACTGCCTTGACAGATAAGAGGGATGGTGGTAGGTCAATGTGTTCATGCGGTCTAAGGAATTGTATAAATATTGAAATGATCCGGTAATTAGTGCCGAGATCCAATTATAAAGTATTCTTGATAAATATCGTTCAGGACCGTATCAACAAAGATATGTTTATTATAAGATTATAGTAAAATCCCTTGTGTTTAATAAACAACATAAATGTTATTCCCGAGTATATGGAAATCTTAAGACAATCTGGGGAGTTTGTTTTAATATGAAATATTCAGTATTTTCCAAAACTCCAGGGAGGTACGAATTCTTCCCAGCAATACAAAGTAGTAGAGTTGGAGTGAGAGAGATGAGAACTTAACATTCATGTGGACCATAATGAAATGATAATTGTTATTATCAGTATGAATAATTATTGGCACAGTAAAGTAAAACTCCAATAAGTGAGTAAATAGTGTTCTTGGCAATGTTAATATTGTAATTGTTAACACAGAGCCATGACGAGCTCATTTGTGCGGTTTGAGGGAAGTACTTTATGGAAGTGAGTGTCATTTGAATGGTTTGTCAGGTTCAATGGAAACTTAATCATTGATTTTTAAGAATATTCTTAACGATAACTTGTTCATTTAGGGGCAAGTGTGAAATAATTATTCTAAATTTTGATTTCTATGTAAAATTTCATGTTTGTAGCGCCTACATTTGACTTATATTAAATAGTTTGTTAATTTGATTTTGATGTTCATTTCAAGTGTTATCCTAATGGTTTGATCCAAGATACGTGAATCATAGAGTGGGAGAATGCACCATGCGCCAGAAAACCACTGAGCTAACGGACTATGATCGAGTATTAATTGCTTGCAAGGACACAATAACTGGCATGGGAAATAGATCCCTAACCACGATTGAGTTCACTGGACGAAAACCAGTACAAAGTCGCATTTTTCCATTTTTCTTTTTTACTACCGCCACTTGGTATGTATATTCTGGTTGACTCGGTTCTATGATATCTTCCTCCAGCCACGCCTCGACGTGCTCATCGACAAACTCGTTCTCAAGCGGTACCATTCATCTGGGCTTGATAAATATAGGTTTTTCTTCTTTCAAAGTGATCTTCATCTTGACATCAGTAAATGTCATCTTCTTTGGTACATATCTCGCTACCAAATCCTGGATCTGTTCCTTTTTCCTCATCAACGCACTTCTCGATATCCAACTCCTCTTCGTCTGCTACCCTAATCAACATCATTGGGACCTCTAGTTTCTTGATGGTAACTCCTTGCTTGCTCAGGATGACCTCGCCCTGATCCAATAGATCGTTACCAACCACCATGTCCTACTCCATAGTATCTTCAGAAACAACATAGACGTTGGTTTGGAACTCCAGCTCGTCTACCTCAACGCCTGTTGTGAAGTAACCTTATTATTATATTATACAGTATTCTGCCTAGTGGCAGGTCCATGTCTTCGTACAGAGAATTTCTGATGCCAACGTTCCCGGTCTTCAGCTTCTTTCTTCAGTCTGCTGTAACTCTTTATATCTTTCATATCATCCAAATGTTGGATGAGGAGCAACAAAACCATTACCGAATCCTTTCAAAACAAGATCCGTGCTCTTCAATCTTGGGGAACCCAGGGTCTTATAGATGTTTTGTCGCAGTAGATTATATGGACTGCCACAGTCAATAAGTGCCTGAAGTTTCTGCTGACCCAAACTAAACTCTTTGAACTTGAGGCAGCTTTTCGTTTCATCAATAAGATTGATACCTTGAATATTCCTCTTATCGTTCTTCCTCTCTTTTTTGCACTGGGATGAAATGTGACCACACTCGTTGCCGTTGAAATATATCTTGCCTTTATCCTTGGGCTCACATTCCTTTGAACTATGACCAGATCAACCGCAATTATAACATATTTCTCCACTACTCGCCCCTTATTTCTTTGCACTGCCCCAGCACTTTCCGTCCTTCTCGTTGGCACTCTTGGCACTTCCTTGAAAATAACTGTTATTATACTTTGTACTTTTCTTTGGCAAAGATGTCACCGGCATTTCATGACTTCTCATTTTCTCCTTGAAATTTTTTACTCCATAGAGAAGAAGTTTTGATCCTGAATCGTCTTCGATCCCATCAATCACGTACTGACACAGAGAAACTTGTTCAACATCACCTCTACTGGTGATTTCCTTCATCGCAAGAAAGTACTCCTGTAGAGATTCGTCACTCTTTTTTCGTCGCTGGGTTACAACTTGTGGATTTCTGCACTGCTTGCCGACACGTCAAACTCCTCTTTCAAGGCCTTCTTCAGTGCAGTCCAGGACGCCAACCTTTCTCACCTTGAATAAAAAGCTTAGCTAAACTATCGAGTGATTTCTTAGCAAAAATAAACTTTTGCAGCTCACTCCATCCCATCAAGATTGACGTATCCTCAAAATCTACATCCATTTCTTCACTGGGTAACCATCCTAACAGTTAGATGTTTTCATAGCGCCCTCTACGTCGCGGAACGACTATGAAAACTTATGTTGTTCTCTATACCTTCTGTCCTGGTCTTCCTCTTCGCTCTCTTCGTCTTCTTCGTCATCATCGTCTATATTAGTTGCGAGTTCGTCCAATTTTCTCAAGTAATAACAAATGATGTTAAACATTACCTCCTTTATCCCGATCTCGGTGTTAAGAATCTCAGAAACGCGCAATAGATCAGCCTTGGAAAATGTTTCTTCGATACATTTCTTCTTAGCTTCCACTTCAATGGAATTTTCGTCAAAATCGAATCCAAGAAACTCTCGCAGTCGCTTTCGATTCTTCCTGTCGTCTGGTATATGCTCGAAAATGAGGTTATTTAAAACATTGATTGCTTTGACCGGATCATCACTTATAATCTTATTTATTTTCCCTGTTGCACCGAGTGTAGCCATCTTATTTGCTTACTCACGTCAATCAAGTAGTTTTCCGTCAATATCGCTTACCCATAACCACTCAAACAAACCTGTTTAATCTCATTCACCAAACCGGTGATATTTGTAGGTGATATCGTTGAATACCGCTTCCCTTCGTTTCTCTCTGACGAGTCGCTATCCTCTTCCACAATCCTCTGTCGTCGTTTAGATTCCGACCCTCGTCATCGACACGGCACCACTAAATGTCGCTGAAACTAAAAAACAAATTTTGCTAGCCTATGAATCCTCGTCGTAGATTCGCACGTCCTGGGCTCACAAAACTGCCATCTTCGTAGGCAACAGCAACAAGGATGATTAGCCGTCCACTTCAGTGAAAACAGCGTCGTATTTTGCGTCGTACTTCGAGTCGTGGATTTCATCGTAACTCGTTGTTTCAGTGCATCCCGGACGAGCCCCAATTTGTGGGAAATGGTTTCCAGATCATGACACTCACGAGCACTGAATATAAGACTGAATTATTTATTTAAACCAAGAAACTGATTAAAATACAATATATTGAATTAAGGGGATATGTTTCGCGGCTCGTCTCTTCTTTTTATTCTCAGACAATGACGCTGAGTTTACACCTGCGCCCCCTAGATCCCCATCCGGCTCCGACATATACATAATATATATATATAAACTTTTGAACTGACGTGGTTTTGGGGTCTAGAGGATGTAAAACGCGAAGGTATGTCGAAATCTTCCGGAAGTCGAAACATGGTACTGAACCCATAATTTAAAGGACCTAGGATAAGGTATGGGTCGGGATTCGAACCGACAGCTCTCGAGAACAAAAGCGCCAATGCTAGATGTCTGGTTAAAAAACGGTAGCATGGTTATGCGTATCAGGACTGTAGCTAATGCCAGATTGAATTTGAAAGATTTCCGTATACTTTTAGCACGGAAATACGGAGAAATATAAAATGCTAAGTTGGATAAATAGAGCGGTTCTTGGACAGGGGCTAATGCGCAAGATGGCCGCCGCGCGCAACTATCCTATGTTATTCATATGGAGGGACAGTCATAGCTGGGACAGGGGCTAATGCGCAAGATGGCCGCCACGCCCTGAGACCATCAATGACGTCACAGGGAGAGGTCGGCCGTGCAGTTGCTAAATGGTATATTTATTATTATTATTATTATTAGGTAATTATTGGGGAGCGTGATGGCGCAGTGGCTTAGCTGCTCGTCTTTCACCCGGACGACCGGGGTTCGAATCCTGGTGACAGCGGGGTGGAATTTTCACCTGAAAAATCACGTGGCGTCAGGAAGGGCATCCGGCCTTAAATCCCCGGCCAAAACCAAAATGAGCCTGGTTGGCTCCGGCGACTCCAATTAATTGGGAAAAGCCGAAGGAAAACAACAAAAACAACATTAGGTAATTATTGATTGATCATGTACAATCTAGACCAGTCTTATATTGTCCACTTTGTGGTGAAGTGGCTAGCATTTTAGCTGTTTCCCCAGAGGTCTGGGTTTCATTCCCGCCTCAACCAAGAAATTTAAATCTGGGCTGAGAGCTGGAATGGAGTACACTCAGTCTCATGAGGTGAAAGTAGGAAAAGGTGGGTTTCATTCCTACCTCAACCATTCTGGAAGTACTTTTTGTGGTTTCCACTTTTACTCTAGGCCAGTGGTTCTTAACGGTGGTCCGCGGGTGCCTCGGGAGTGGTCCGCGGGAGGAAAGGGTCCCCTAGCACTAATGAAAAGTGGCCAATAAATGGCGATTTCTAAAACGATGTGCGTTGAACGAGAATTGTTCGAATGTATGGGCGGCGATGACTTATCAGGTTTGGAATTGAAATATCTTTAAAATAAGTGTTATTGAGGAAGGGTACAACTGATAAGGTGAATTGGGTGGTCCGTACATGATTCAATTTCATGCTGAGTGGTCCGGAGACATTTACGGGTTCAGAACCACTGTCTAGGCAAATGCAGGGGTATATCTTATCTTAAGGCCACGGACGCCTGTTTTCCTATCCTTAATTGCAAATACACAATATTACAAGCCCGCAATAACTCAGGTTATCAGACAAATTCTACACACACACTCAAGTACACGGGGCTAAATGATCACGATGTCAAAGTCCCCACAAATAAAACAACAACTACAACTTCATGTCCACCTCGTAGTGTAGCGGCTAGCATTCTTCGCTGTCACCGCTTAAGCCTGAATTTGATTCACTGCTCAGCCAAGAAATGTAATTCTGGTCTCAGAACTGGAACGGGGTACACTCAGCCTTGTGAGGCAAAACTAAGAAGAGGTGGGTTTGATTCCTCCTCACTCATTCTAAGAGTGTTTTTCTGTGGTTTCGCACTCTTACACTCTTAAGCAAATGCCGGGATGGTACCTAACTTAAGGCTACAGCTGCTTGCTACCCAAAACCTAACTCTATTACAAATACATACAGACATTACAGTGACACAGGTTATCAGACAGCTTTCACATACACTCAAGTTCATAGGGTTACAAACGAAGAGGTATTAAGACTAATGGCAGAGAAGAGATGTTTCTGGCGACTGTTAATGATGAGAAGAGATAGGATGGTAGGACACATACCAAGGCACCCAGGAATAGCAAGCTTAGTTATAGAAGGAAGGGTCAAGGACAAGAACTGTAGGGGTATACCAAGGTTAGAGTATGTTAAACAGATTGCCTCGGATGTAGAGTGTGGTAGCTATGTAGAGATGAAACGATTAACTCAGGACAGAGAGCCATGAAGAACTACATTAATCAGTCAAATGACTGAAGATGAAAACATCAATATAGAAGTTGGTATTACTTACCTCAGTAGTGCAATCGTTTTGTTGATAATCTTGTTAAGATGTTTTCAAATTTCTAACCACACGCTACTTATGAACGATTTGTCACTATTTATTTCCTTTTTAACTACAAGGGACTGACACTTAAGACACTTATAAACCCAACTATACGTGCCTGATGACCATAAAGTTGCAAAGTTTTCCATACACTTTGAACAATATATCCCAACGTTTAACCACAGGGGACTGATGACCAAGGTGCCCCATATGTACTATACACTTAAAATACACTAGTTAATAATTGTGTTATTTCTTAGCCAAGCCTATAACGAACAACACTGCTCAGTGCAGAGGTCTTGCGGAGTGAGTGGAAACCTGTTGTCAGCAGAATATGAATCTTGTTTGATAGGACATAACACTCACACATGGAAGATATCAGCTACTGTATCGCAACTCTCTGTAACTTACATTGTCATTATTGAAGGCTGGTCTTGGTGTAGTGGTTAGCATTTTTGGCTGACACCACGGAGCCCCGGGTTTGAGTCCTGGCTCTGCCAAGAAATTTAATTCTGGGCTGAGGGCTGAAACGGGATACACTCATTCTTGTGAGGCAAAAAACTGAGAGGAGCAGGGTTTGATTCCTACCTCAACCATTCTGGATGTAGTTTTCTGTGGTTTCACACTTCTACTCCAGGCAAATGCATGGATATATCTTAAGAAAGGCAACGACCACTTCCTTTCCAATCCTCACCTAAATTACAAATACAGCCAGCACAATGACACAGGTTATCAGACAACACACACACCCCCAATTCCAGTACATGTGAACTAAATGATCACGATAGCAATGCCCTTTTCAAATGAAGCATCAACAACAACAACTACACTTTGTTGTGTAGTGACTAGCATTCTTGGCTGTCACCGCTTAAGCCTGAATTTGATTCACAGCTCTGACAAGAAATGTAATTCCTGGTCTCGAGAGTGGAACCGGGTACACTCAGCCTTGTGAGGCAAAATTGAGAGGAGACGAGTTCAATTCCTACCTCACTCATTCTAAGAGTGTTTTTCTGTGGTTTCCCACACTTACACTCTTAAGCAAATGCCGGGATGGTACCTAACTTACGGCTACAGCTGCTTGCTACCCAAAACCTAACTCTATTACAAATATATACAGTAGTACAGTCATCACAGTGACACAGGTTATCAGACAGCTTTTACAAACTCTCAAATTCATAGGGTTACAAACAAAGACGTAATAAGACTAGTGGGAGAAGAGAGATGTTTCTGGCGACTGCTAATGAAGAGAAGATATAGGTTGGTAGGACACATACTAAGACACCCAGGAATAGCAAGCTTAGTTATGGAAGGAAGGGGTCAAGGGCAAGAACTGTAGGGGTAGACAAAGTTTAGAATATGTTAAACAGATTGCCGTGGAAGCAGGGTATGGTAGCTATATAGGGATGAAATGATTAGCTCATCAATCAGTCAAAAGACTGAAGATGAAAACATCAATATAGGATTTGGTATTACTTACCTCAGTAATGCATATGATTTGTTGATAATCTTGTTAAGATGTTTTCAAATTTCTAACCACACGCTACTCATGAACTATATGCCACTATTTATTTTCTATTCAACTACAAGGGACTGATGATCATAGTGCCTCAACCACTTATCGTGATTGATACACTCTCAACTACACGGGTCTGATGACCATGGTGTTTCAACACACTAACGTGAAAGATACACTCTCAACTACGCTGGGGTGATGACCATGGTGTCTCAACCCACTATCTTGAAAGATACACTCTCAACTATAATGGGCTGGTGACCATGGTGTCTCAACCCACTAACGTGAATGATACACTCCCAACGACACGGGGCTGATGACCATGGTGTCTCAACCCACTAACGTGAATGATACACTCTCATCTACACAGGGGCGCTGACCACGGTGTCTCAGCACACATACATGCAATAATGCATGATTGATGATTGGATTTTGTTACAATTTTAAACAATTCACTTGCAAGCGAACACTATGTGGGTTGAAAGGCTACTGCTCTCCCCCAGCGAACTGTGGGAGCTTGAAAGATGCAAGTACGTAGAAATTTGATAGTCTACATTGCATGTTATCACTGAGGCTGAAGGCTTTGTTCTTGGCTCCTAGAGTGACTTTTATATGCATTTTGAATACAGAATTTAACCTTGATTGTCTTAAAAAATTGTTTTTGTGGTTTCCTACTTCTACTCTAGGCAAAGGTCGGAATGGTTCCTAAATTAAGGCAAGGGCTGCCTCCTTTCCAATCCTTACCTGAATAACTAATACACACACTCCTACAGACACCACAATGACACAGATTATCGCATACATTTTGCATACACCCAATTACAAGGGTATACAAGACTACGATGTCTAAGCCCTTCAAAACAACAACAACATCAACAACAACGTAACATGAGACTGAACAAGGTAGACTTTATGAAGAGTCCATCTCATTGTGCTGTGGAAAGCATTCTTGGTCGTCACCGTGGATGCCTGGGTTTGATTTCCGGCTCTGCCAAGAAATTTAATTTTGGTCTACACTAGGCTTTGTAAGGAAAAACTGAGAAGAGGTGGGGTTGAATTCCCAGCTCACCTATCCTGGAAGGGGTTTTCCATGGTTTCCCACTTGTACTTAGGTGAATACCGGGGATGATTCCTAATTTAAGTGTATGCATGCATCCTTCCCAATCCTCATCTAATTACAAATTCATACACTACTGCAGCTCTACAATAACACGGGCTATCACACAAATCCTATACACCACGATGTCTAAACCCTCTTAAGTACTTTGGATTGGCAGATGAAAAACTAAAGGAAATAGGAGACTTTATGCTACTTAGGAAGCAAAATAACTAGTGATGGACGAAGCAAAGAGGATATGCTATGAATTGCAGCCAATGGCCATAGCTGGGCATTTTTTATTTAACCCCCGAGGTCTCCCAACAAGTTCAATTTCATGTACGTCCAACTTTGGTTACCAAATGCTACTGTCACTAACTCTAAGTGGCGAACGTTGGAACATAATAGAGCGTTACTAATTAACCAAATATAGCCTATAAATTTTACTAAACACTACCAATTGCAGTGCTAGGTTCTTTTTCGTGGAACAAATGTAGGAATGCATACTAAAGGACTTAGCCCTTTTAAAAATCTGACGACTTTGTCCAGGTTTGAACCCGTTATCTTGAGCATAGCTATTAACTACACCACCGAAGCCACTACATGGATATAGGTAATCAAGCAAATTCCAGAAACATTAAGTACATGGGTTTTAAACAGTCGCAATATTGGATAAGCCCTAAAGTGTGACCCTGTGGCTAATTGGTTAGCATGGTAGACTTTGACTATAACGGATTTAGCTTTCACTCCTAGGATTTAAATTTGCTACGGAAATAGGAAACATAATTATGGAAAGAATGGTTGAGGCTAAGAACTGCAGTGTAGTTCAAGGTTCGAATACGCTTAACAGATTGTCTTAGATGTAGCTTAAATTAGCTTGAGCAGGGAGTAACTACCAACCATGTAAAGAAAACTGAGACGTGATAAACTCATTTCTACCTCAGTCATATTGTTTCATGGTTTTACCACTTTTATTTAAGGCAAATGCATGGATGATTCTTAACTTAAGGTTATGACTGCCTCCTTCCCAATCCTCACTTAAGTTTTAAAAAATAAACATTTCATGCATTTATCTCTATCAGTTTCTTAGAAAAAGGAACATAAAGTAAACAAAATTAACATTCTCTAGCAGGTAAACAAATTATTCACGAACTAGAAGCTAAATAATTACAATTTTTCAGATTTTCACGTTCCGTCTTACCTTAATGAGTGAATATGCTAAAATTACCAAGCCAAGCTCTGTGGTGACTGTTCAAATGACACCACCGGGCAGCTGTAGCCTAGTATTCTCTGGTATTGATGTATAATTTATTGTAAATCGTTTACATTTAAGCCTTGAAAATTAATTTTTTAACTAAGTAATGCACAGCTATTGCTCTGAAAGTGCCACATCCACTTTCACTTCAATACTTTCATACCCATTATATTCTCAATTTTTTCACTTAGGTAAATTTAATTTGTGTTTGGTAGAGTTTAGCTTCATACAGTACGTTGTATGTTTAGTTTTTTGTTTATTTTCTTTCCCGGCAGTGTTGTTGTTTTTTTTAACAGAAATATATATGAAACGTAAATTCTTTGGCAATAGACATGCTGTAAATATAATATAGACAGTGAACAGTGATTCTTTTCTGCAGTCACTTGTTAGTGTTGATTCAAACCGAACTTCTCCAAGTGGTATTTCTGAAAATAGTCCATAGCCATCAACTGCATCCAAAAGAAAACATTCTAAAGATCAATTTCATGATATGAATAGTATTGAGTTTATATCACATTCTAATGCTGGCAATGTAATTATAGGCTTAAAAGTTCTGTCAGATTTCATACAAACACATTGTGTAAAATTTGTAAAATGAGTGATAGTTTATCAGTTGTGAAGGATGTTTGTGTATGGAAAGGTGTCCTCCAAGTTAATTTTTAGAGCTTCAAAATAGGGGTAATAGAGGCAGTACTTACATTTAATGATGGTGTCATTTCAAGGAATCATATATTAAAGGAAATGGGTGTGAGAGTTAGGAAAAACTGTCTAGAGTCATTGAAGTCCATCGACCAGAAGTGTATATATTAAGATGAAAGAGCTGCTGAGGTCATGCTAAATGAATTAAGAACCAAGATGAGGTTCAGAAGGAAGTATATAAAGGGAGGGGATGAATCCCAGGATGATTATTCTCCTGGGATGTACTGAGATTAGACTCCAGACTCTGTCATAATGTTTTTTGAGATTTTCTCAAAAACTATATTTTTTGAAACATATGTTCCTTTTTCTCAAAACTTCGTAAGACTATCAAGCTGATATTTTGTATACACAGTATAACCATGCCATTGAGGATTGATGAGTAGGATTATTCCAATTGATCCAGTAGTTTCTGAGAAACATTAATAAGTAGCACCAAATTTTCATGAAAAATGAAACTTTTTTTACAAATTTCAAAAATCATAGACTAGAACTTGTTTAACATAGAGTTAAGATTCTAGTCATCAAAATAGACCAGGGTAATTAGATTATCTGTGTAAAATTAAATCCACACATAGCCATTAGTTTCTGAAAAAGAGGTACATGAATTTAGGCATTAGTTGCATTTTGAAAAATATTTTTCAGTGCATTATTACTGCCCTTATAACAATACTGCTCGACTGTGATCAATTTAGATTATTGTGTATACTCATATGTCTATTTTAAGCAAATGACACATATTTCAAAATACGAACTTGAAAATGTTCTGAAATATTGAGATATTTGTAACGTTTCACACTACACGGTTACCGTAATTATTGGGCATCAAAAGGGATAAGCAGACTTTCATCAAATCTTAACCCTTTTGGTGTCAAGCAATTAATTAATGCCCCTTCTCAATACATTTTGCAACGCACATGGTACATGAAGAAGGTTAAGGGTTAATATGTGCGCCTTGAAACCCCCTTTGATAGCAAAATTGGCTTAGCATATGCTACATTCGAATAGTACCTATCGCTGTGAGTTCACACTGGTGTCTTCAAAGGTTTTCTGTTAGCAAATTATGGCTTTTGCATCTATGCATTACATATGTGATTACAAATACCTTTCCTTCAAATGTCCCTTATAAGTAAGTTTGGCTTCGCATATGCTACACAGGTATGGGTAAAGGTGTATCTTCAAATGTCCCAACAAATTTGGTTTGGCATATGCTACTTGGTATTCTCACTACTACGGTTTAAGTTGTGTTTCTTCAAAGCCCTATGTAGAGGTGTTAGTTTTTGTTAATTCGCGATAAAACGAAAAGTCATATTTAGAGGTTAGGATGTTTTATTTTCACGTATTTACATGTTTCGTGCCGCCCAGGAGTGAAATTAAATCGCGAAATAACGCGAATTTTGTGAATAACACCACAAATATCGCAATCTGCGAAATAAAAACAAATTTTCATATTTTTCCCCACACTAATCGGAACATTTTTGTCCACAAGCCGATAATCAAATTTGGTTGGTGTTCATTTCGAGAGAATGATCGATTGTATAGTTTCGCGAGGGCTAATACTACGATATACGTCATATTACGATATACTGTCGATATTCTCGTTGGATTTTAGCGCTGTGGTAAACAGCTGTTACATCGCGGCGTGAATAGTTTGGCCGACTACCTCCAAAAGGTTATGTGATAGTTGTTCATAATGTAAACTACGTTTGCCTCCTGTTACATCGGTAGCGAGTGTAAATTATAATAGAAAATTCTATATAATTTAATAAAAAGTGCGAAAATTGTGCGTTATCATCGAAGCTAGTGTGTTATTTGCGTGAATCAGTTGGCGACCACGTGTTCGTCGTATTAGTTCCGAACTTAGCAGTACAGGAAGATGAGACGCGACGTAATTTAAATATTATGACACGAATTCAGAAATAAATTTCGCGTGTGGTTACGAATTTATACTGGCGTGTGACTACAGTGAACCGTGTGATAACAGTGTTTGTTACTGGGCATCGCTCAGTTGAGTTTAAAAATGCCGAAGATAGCTGTTTCTGCCACAGACAGACTTAAAGAATATAAGAATGAAGGATTTATAATTTCTTGTGGCATTCTTATGTGCAAATATTGTGATTGTCGGTTAGATTATCGCAGGAAAGATGCATTAGACAAACATTGCAAATTGGAGAAGCATTCAAAACGCCGAGAAAATTCGCGTCTTAAAGTTAGTGTTCCTAGAGTGGCCACCTTGAAAGAAACATTATCAAATGCTAGTCGTGTGAAGGATATGAAAGAAGAGTTTATTTTGGACACTACTACTGCGTTTGTGAAAGCTAATATACCAGTAGAGAAACTAGACAATCCTGCTATCCGTACTTGGTTTAATAAGTACGTTCGCGGAAGTGGAGATTTACCATCAGCAAATCAGATTCGTCAGAAATACATCCCCATGATTGGCGAAAGAAGGAGGGAAGAAATTAGGGAAGATATAAAAAACAAAGACGTGTTTCTGCTATGTGACGAAACAACTGACAAGAATGGTAGGTGTGTTTTCAACATTCTTTTTCGTCCATCAGTACCATCAACTGAAATGAACACCCATCTGGCTGCCTCTGTTGTTCTAGATTCTGCCAATAGCGTAAATTGCTCCAATGCGATATTAGACACCTTGAATTCCTATGAAATTGAACGGGAGCGTGTAGTGGCAGTAGTTACGGACTCAGCTCGCTACATGACAAAATGTGTAACTACTCTTCAAGGATTGATTGAAGAATTAAGTCATGTCCAGTGCTGGGCTCATAAAGTCAATCTTATCGGCTGCGTATTTGAAAACGAGCTGGACGAATTGAACATGTCTATAGTAAAGACAAAGAATGCCTTTTTAAATACGCGAAAAAGAAAAAGCAATTACGTTGCATTTCTAAGGGAGAAATATGAAAACACGGAAAAAGAGAATGAAATTCTAGCTTTCCCAATGCCCGTATGTACAAGATGGAATTCATGTATATGTGGAAGATCTGGTTGAATTTTTCAAAACATTGGAAGATTCAAATTCTGGGGTCAAATTTTTCCAACAAGCATCGACTACAACAATACAATTTATACAATTACAAGCATTGTATGTTTCTGTTGTTGGTGCCTCTCTTATGGACTTGTTTAATTTCTTTGAGGGATCTAAGTACCCAACAATTCACTTACTGGCTGGGAAGCTAGATGACCTTGAGGTAAAGCTCAAGCTATTAGGCGATGGTGGAATGTTCAATCATACGATCCTCCAGAACTTGGAACAGCTTCCTCAAAAGATGCAGATAAAGGTTAAGTCCTATCTTACGTGTGTTGCCCAGTCAGCTCTAGTGAAAGTCAGGACTTTAAGGACCACGGATCCAACCAGGAAGACTGTAGAAGCCATCGGGTCATTGTTTGATCCTCGGCATGCACCTAAGAGCGTATCTCCCTCAGAACTGCTCCAATTAATGAAGAATGCCCCATTTCGTACGAAGATGGAGTCTCAACAGTTTTTAGAGGCTCACAGCATTTACCTGACTGCAATCAAGAACCAACTGCGTCATGAAGATAATGTGAATGTTCAAGAGATCCTCATGGGATTAGGGCCTGCTCACCGAGACTATGCAACAGCTGCATTAAAGTGTGTGTAGTATCCTTGTTCAAATGTGGATTCTGAAAGGTCATTTTCGAAATACAGTCTCATAGTAAGTGATAGGAGGCGAAAATTGACAGCTGCAAATGCTGATCTACTTCCAGTGATTTCACCGCAGTATTTGGATAAAACTGAAAAAGGTATTCACTGAAATGTATTTCGAGATGGTGAATGTAAAATAAAAATGTGACTTCCATATAAGTATTATCTCATTCTTCCATAGCCATGTTTAACGTTTTACCCTGCTGTTTTGTTTTTTACTTTGTTTTATTAATTGTTTATATTTTTAAATGCACTTATTGTACAAACCTTATCGCTTTCCAAATTTTAACATGTCATCCCCCGAAAAAATAATAAAAACACAAAACACCTTTTGAATTTTAAAACAACAAATCTTCAAAAAAATAACAACACTTTATAACACCGCTATTTATAGGGCATATTTAGTTCAACATGTGCTACGCGAAAGTGGCGTCTCCCCAGTATGGATGAACTTGTGGGTCTTCAAATGACCTTTCCGACGAAATTTGGCTCCGCATGTGCTACACGAATAACGCCTCTCACCAGTATGAATTAACATGTGTGTGTCTAAATTCGCTTTCAGACTAAATTTGGCACTGCATGTGCTACATGAGAATCGCCTCTCCCCAGTATGGGTTAACGTGTGTGTCATCAAAGCACCTTTCTGACTAAATTTGGTGTCGCATATGGAACACGAAAATGGCTTCTCCCCAGTATGGGTTAACATGTGTGTCTTCAAAGCACCTTTTTGACTAAATTTGGCACTGCATGTGCTACATGAGAATCGGCTCTCCCCAGTATGGGTTGACGTGTGTGTCTTCAAAGCACCTTTCTGACTAAATTTGGTGTCGCATATGGAACACGAAAATGGCTTCTCACCAGTATGGGTTAACATGTGTGTCTTCAAAGCAGCTTTTTGACTAAATTTGGTGTCGCATATGGAACATGAAAATGGCTTCTCTCCACTATGGGTTAACAAGTGGTCCTTCATAGCACCTTCCCGATTAAACTTGGTTTCGCAAGTGCTACACGAGAATGGCTTCTCCCCAGTATGTATTAACATATGAGACTTCAAATTACCTTTCTGACTAAATTTGGTTCCGCATGTGCTACACAAAAAAAGCTTCTCACCAGTATGGGTTAACATGTGAGTCTTCAAATGACCTTTCTGCCTAAATTTGGCTTTGCATGTACTACACGAGTAACGCTTCTCACCACTATGGGTTAGCAGGGTAGTCTTCACATTTCGTTGATTTGTAATATTTCTGTCAGATACAGTGCTACTATTCTGTCCTCTAGTATTACATAATGCGTATATCTTCCTTGCAGCAGGATTCGAGATATCAGGACATCCCAGCCTGAAATCATCGGTATTAATACAGTGCAGTTCGCTCATAATTATGTAGAATTATCTGAGAATAGTCTATAAAACGTCCAAAATCCAGACATCTAACTTGGGACATGATAACTGGACCAAAATTCATTAATATCACTACCAGGAAGACTGTCCTTGTCTAATACCTGGAACTGATCTCGTTTTTAATATTCAATGCTATGTATTCATACGGTCTGAATATTTTCAAATTACTTATATCCTATGCAAACAAAATGGTGCGTCACATCAGAGCATTTGGATTCATAGGTTTCCTTGATAAATATGAAATCCATATCAATTTTAAAAGCACTGATTATACATGGAAATGGCAAATTATTTCTAGGAACATGCTGTTCGCCAAAAGTCAACTTTGTCCTAGATCAGTTAAATAATTGAAATTATTGAATGGTTACGGAAATTGTGTGCTAATTCATACTGGCAGTGAAAGTGTTCAACTTATTTCACACCACATTGGCCGCCTTAACATCATGGATGTACAGGGATATGACTATTTAATAGAATCTGGATAACTGAAATCCATCTGACTTATGAAGTACGTGCTCGTACAGGTGACAGAATAATCCATATTATATTCCCTATAGAATCGCCATGGATTAAGGTGGAAATTTTGGATATGAAAATCATGTGATTTCGAAACCAGATGGGCTATTATGCTTTGGTCTTGAATAAATCGCGGATGAATTGTTTCTTAGATCTACATAAATTGTGTGGAGGTGAGTGATTAGCTTTAGGTCCAAGAAAATATCAGATACTATATATAACGGTGGTTTGTTATAACACACTGAAAGTGGTAACTCTTAAACATTAACCACTCCATATAGCGAACATTTATCCTACTCTTGGCTCACTACAATGTGACTCCCGCCTAACGACGTACTGTAGCTGGGAACATCAAATAAGCAATTATCCCCCCAACGATTCAATATCTCGACTTCCTATTTACACGTCAACAAATTCACACTTTGTACACTGTTGTTCTAAATTGATAATCGATATGTTATATTCTATGTTTCAAAATATCTGACTTAAAAATCTAAGAGGTTTGTTAAACCTGGCACAATATCCTAAAAGTGATGAAATAGAGTAACAGATTTCACTTCTTGAACAAATCGATGCATTTGCATAAATAAATCCGTATACGCGCGTACAAGATTGGCTGAGCTTTTGTATGGGCGGCGTATAGGTTGAGTGACGTCACTCATTCTTGAGGTTACCATTCAATTCCCGCAGAATCTACACACCCTACATCCGAAGGAATTCGTTCAAAATAAACTATCTTGGTTATCCCCTAGACCCGTCCTTTCATAACAACTGTAAGGTTTCAATTTCAGTTGCCTTAGTATGTGCGATTCCAAGCTATCCCATTTATTCGTAACCACTCGTCATATTCATTTACCCTCCCCCACTCGTCTTAATACACTTCATTAAGTAGAATATTTAATCCTTTAATTATCACTATTTTCCTACAACACCACAATCAAATATTACCATTTTTTATATATTCTGCAGCAAAAACCATCCAAGTTTCGCATCCATATATCGCCAAGCTCCAGGCAATTGCTTCAAAAATGACTTTTTAATACCTAGATCTATATATCATTTAAACAGATGTCAACCCAATCTGCATATCTAATTTGCTTCGTCCATTCTCTGCCCAAGTTGGAGTCACCAACGTCTCTTGGTGTTTCAACAGTCAATTGATTTCAATATCCTTATTTTAAATCTTCCTGCTGCATTCCGTTTATTCTGTTTCAAATACAACGATTTTATTATGAAATCTTTCCTCAACACCTAGCACACACCGTTTAGAAACATGATGAAATCCTCTGGTGATGAGGCAAAGATGACATTGTCGTTAGTAAGTCACCGAGTCGAAATTACTATATCTTCGTCCTCAATTTAACTTCAAATTTCTTTGGCATTTCCTTCGTTA
Organism: Meconema thalassinum; assembly: GCA_946902985.2. Lineage (NCBI taxonomy): Eukaryota > Metazoa > Arthropoda > Insecta > Orthoptera > Tettigoniidae > Meconema > Meconema thalassinum. The sequence goes on from OX336388.2 coordinate 180,367,551, forward strand.
CTTGCCATATCTATAGATTGAAAAGTACGAATGATAAAACGCAGACTTACCTGATATCATTCTAAATACCAATCTCTCTCTCTCTCATGCCTATCGAATCTAATAAACACCAGCTGGTTTTAGACAAACTCATAATCCTGAATTGGATTGCGAAACTTTTCAAACTGTCAACTAATATCTCCAATCAAAATTATACACAGCTTTATTTATACTAAATATGCAACGAATGTTTTCCTCTCGATCTTTATTCTACCAAGAACAGTCTAATATTTATTTCAACTACCCTTGTTCCTCAGATTCTTGTTCACTGGACTTGTCTTTACCTAACTCGGCTGTCATCCCATCCATTTGTTTCATCATCATCATCAGCTTCTAAAGGCTAACACCTTGTCGTTGCAGCCATTTCTTACGGTCTTCAGCAGTCCTCTTCATATTGGCATACGAGTCACATTCCATCTCCTTGTCAATTTTCTTGAGATACGATTGTTTTGGTCGTCCCCTTGGGGTTTCCCCTAAGTTTTCCCTTAAAAAATTACCTGGAAGAGAGTGTCATGTCTGAGTAAGTGTGCCATGGATTTTGCTTTCCTTTTCTTGATGGTGTTCAACAGGCATCGATTCTCCTGAATTTGGTTCAAAACAAGCTCATTTGTCTTTCTTTCCATCCAGCTTGTTCGGGTCATTCGTCTCCTAAACCACATTTTAGCTGCCTCAAGTTTTGATTCTTCTGTTTTACCAAGTGTCCATGATTCACAACCATAGGTCAAGTCACTCCAAACAAAGGTCTCGAGAAATGACTTCCTTATCTTCAAGTTGAGCAGCAAATTCTTCTTATTTTGAAAGGTTTTCTTCGCCAACGCTATTCTTTTCTTAATTTCTGAGATGCATCTGTTGTTATAACTAATCACACTTCCCAAATAGCAAAATTCCGTTACTTGTTCAATGGCACTATCATTAAACTTTATATTAGCTAAAATTGGTTGTTTCTTTTTATCAACCACCATTAACTTTGTCTTCCGAGAATTAACTCTTAGCCCGAATTTTCCTAAGGATTTCTGAAAAACTTTTAACATTCTATTCATTACACATGCAGAGTTTGCTAAAATGCAATATCATCTGCAAAGCGAATGCTATGTGCCTGTAATCCATTAAATTTTAATCCTTTGGTTTTCTCTTTTAATGTATTTCTCACGGCCACCTCGGTATGGCTCTTTTACCACCACAGTCCTCCGCCACACTTAACGAACACGTCACCACTACAGCCTTGGTCCTAGGTAATAGACCCCCCCCCGGCCACCTCGGTATGGCTCCTGTACCACCACAGTCTTCCACCACACTTGCCGGACACGTCACCACCAGCTTGGTCCCGGATTGTAGACCCCCACAGCCACCTCGGTATGGTTCCTGTACCACCACAGTCCTCCACCGCACTTTCGGGACACGTCACCACTACCACTTCTTAGCTGCATTTATAAACTTTTAGAACGAGTCCTTCTTGCCAGGATAGCACCACTCATTGAAGCTGTAACCCCACCAGAACAAGCTGGATTCAGGAAAAACCGAAGCTGTAATGATCAAGTCTTGGCCCTCACCACTCACATTGAAGCAGGGTTTCAAAAGAAGCTAAAATCAACAGCTGTCTTTATCGACCTGACTAGCGCATATGATACTGTCTGGTTACATGGACTGATCCTCAAAGTGCTGGAAGCTATCCCCTGTTTGGAAATTGCAAATCTTATCTCCAACATGCTTTGTGAAAGAGAGTTCGTAGTATTTCTAGATGATGCTAAAAGTCACAAAAGGAAACTAAATAATGGTCTACCCCAAGGATCAGTTTTGGCCCCAGTTCTATTCAATCTGTACATTCATGACTTGCCACCAACAACAGCTACTAAGTTCATTTACGCAGATGACATTGCACTGGTAACTCAAAGCAGAACTTTTGAAGATGCAGAAGGCACTCTTACAACCGATCTGGAGAAAATGTCAACGTTCTTCAAGTCCTGGCGACTGATCCCAAGTATGTCTAAGACAGAGGTTTCATGCTTCCATCTTGCCAACCGACTAGCAAACTACAAGCCAAATGTTGTATTCCGTGGTGAAAAACTGAAGTACAACCCATTCCCGAAATACCTAGGTGTCACCCTGGACCGAACTTTGAGCTACAAAGAACACCTCACCAAGCTCTCTCACAAAATTTCCACCAGAAATAACATCCTGCACAAGCTTGGCGGTAGTTCATGGGGAGCCACGGCGGACTGCTTAAGAATAACGGGTATCAGTCTAGTCTATTCTGCAGCGGAATACTGTGCTCCAGTATGGTTGGAAAGTGCACATGTGCATAAAGTGGATACCAAGCTGAATGATACTATGCGTTGCATAACCGGCACCATAAAGTCAACCCCTCGCCACTGGCTACCAGTACTCAGCCACATTCCACCACCTCACCTGAGGAGGAAGGAAGCTCTGGTCAGAGAAGCAAAGAAGATCCATGCTTCTCCCTCATTACCAATACACCAGGAATTCTGCCACCCACCACCGAAGCGACTTCATTCGAGGAGACCAACCAGTTTATTGGCCGACCAACTTCTGGCAAATCGATTCAACCTAAACCAATGCTGGCAGGACGAGTGGTCAAACTCAACGTCTGGAACTAGTGCCCAGGAGATCAACCCAACGGTAGAAATACAAGGATTTGACCTTCCTAGAAAATTATGGTGTCGCCTCAATAGACTGAGAACCAGGCACGTCCGTTGCAATTACCTATGCCATAAGTGGGGTTGGATAGGTTCCCCATTGTGTCAATGCAATGAGGAGGAACAGACCATGGACCATATCATCCAGCGCTGCCCTCTACACGCCTACTCCGGGAGCCCTAGTGATCTGTTTCATCTTCGATAATGTACTGTGGAATGGCTCCAAAACTTGAACTTGGATTTGTGATTTGTTTTTATGTAATTCACCATACGATTAAATAAATAAAACCACTACCACCTTGGTCCCGGGTTATAGACCCCCACAGCCACCTTGGTATGGCTCCAGTACCACTAATGTTCTCTACCACACTTGCTGGAGACGTCACCGCTACAGCCTTGGTCCCGGGTTATAGACACCCAAAGCCACCTCGGTATGGCTCCTGTACCATTACCGACACAATTTGTTCTAGCGCTAGTAGTTTTTGGCTGCTGTCAACTATTTATCCAGCACTGATAAAACTTTATTGGTGCTGCCAATAACAATCTTGAGATATGAATGTTGGATCCAACAACTACAATGGCAAAAATGTCTGTCAATGATGGGATACGAACTTCTTACTTCTCCACGCCACGAGTTGACCCTCATGGCTGTCACGACACACCACCTGGCGTTATTTAGCGTTCGCTACATATAGGCAACACGCCAACAAATAGGATGCGTTTTTAAGCGGAATTTACAGCGCTGTAAGAGCAGTAAAGCAAAGCGATTCATCAAACTAAAACCGGAAATGGAACAAATTGGCAGTCATGTAAGACGTGTCTCAGTCATTATTCCGAAATATATGTAATACAATATACATCTAGGAGACTACAATTATGAGGAATGCATAGAGATGTCGCTCAAAGAACAATGTTGTTAATTATATTAGGAGTTCATCTTGCTTGTATTTTGAGTTTAAGCCTAGCCCATGTCTTGCGAAGTAACGCCCATGGTTAGTATTTAAATTCGAATGAAGGTGATCGTTTGACGAATAGAATAGCCTATAGAAAACACTTCCCGAACATAAGGTTACATTGGACAGCTTCGGTGGCGTAGCTGGTAGCATGCTGATCTTCTATACCCAAGATCGCGGGTTCAAACCCGACCGAAGCCGTCAGATTTTTAAAGAGTGTTAAGAATTCCTCGTATGCCTTTCTTCAGAGGGGAAGTAAAGCCGGCGGGCCCATGTCATAGATTCATGGCATGTAAAAGAACCTTCCACTAACTACGATATTGTGAAGCTAAATTGGTAGGTTATATTTGATTAACGATATATAAGTTCCAACGGTCGTTGCCATGAGCCGGTCGAGGTGGCATCAAGTAGCCATGTTCACGGCTAGATGTCGATGACGGTAGCATTTGGTAGCAAAATTAGGAACAACTTGAAATTGATCGTTGCAGTCCTTACCTGTATTACAGATAACACACTCTAATACAGCAATCACGACACCGGTTACCAGACAGATTCTACACACTCCCAATGTTCACGGGACTACGTGACCGCGTTATCGCAGCCCATAATCTGAGGAACCAAACAATCGAGGTTACCATATCTATAATAATCACCATAATATTTATGTGGCAAGGTAACCAGGATTAAGAAATTGGGCAATGGGACGACCAAGCTCTTGACTCCTTTGCCTTCTTACAAATGTTTCCTAATTAACGTATTGATATGCTGCAAATGGAAATGTAGGCCCATCATCGTGAAGTCTAATAGCCTCTGCATGTCACTAATGATCTTCCCAGGGCAATCAACTTGAGGGGCACAGTATATAAAAAGAAATGGAGCCTCTTCTGAATTATGCAGTACGTATGCTTAATTGTGCCAGGCTCGCCTTTCATCTTCTTGTCGATCTCCCTTTGGTCAATGGGGCAGATGACCTTGCTTTACCTCCCCTTTAAACAATAACCATAACTCCCTTGGTCAACTCTTGTTCTCTTTAGACCTTCGAAGCCTAGTCTTTCATGGCCTTTTTCAATACTCAATGCCCTAATTTTTAGAGTAGTCAAAACTCTTCCTTCTGTAGCATAACTTAATGTCAACAGGTGTAGGTGACCTCGATGTTACACTCCTTAAAACACTGAACCCACCACCACCTGTCCAAATGATGCAAAGTGTTATAACACTCGCAGCCAGTGAGACGCTAGTGATGGCGGGGCTCTTAGTTGTGCCAGAATTCAATTTTCATATTTCCTATCCAATCATTTCATTTCAGACAGTTTTGCGTTTCAGCGTCCAGTGTAGTCTGCAAGCCTCTAATTGCAAACAAGTCGCCCCCATGTTCCCCTATTAGCAGTTAGCCTCCTCTGCTTCTACTCCTCTCACTTTGAAATCATTAAACACTGAATCAAACCTTCGCCTCCTAGGTCTGCCTCCGCTTCTCTTACCCTGTACAGCAAAACTCATTAACCTCTGTGTAATCCCTCCTCTCCCATTCTCTACACATGACACCACCATGTGAGTCGGCTCATACGAATAGCTTCATCTAGAATGTTCATTTCTCACTTGGCATTAATCTCTTCATTACTGTCATTGATCCCATCTATTTGTGCCCAGAAATCATACTTGATACACTGATATCAGTTAACTCTAGCTTATGTATCAGCTCTCACTTCCATACAGCAAGGTCGGTCTAAATACTGAGCGATTTAGGGAGAGTTTCGTCGCTACACCAACTTCTTTCTTACAGAATGCTGTGCATCACAACTGAGAACTCACTGCTTTGGCTTTTCTACATCTCAACACATTTCCATCCCCATACAGTACTACCAACCCGAGAGATTACACAGCCCAAGTACTTAAAAAGCTCAGTAGCACTGAATGAGATACGAACTAACGATAAAATGTTCTACAGTAGACTACATAAAATAGCCAAATTACCTTAAATTATGAAAAATAAATCTCGAAATGGAGTAATAATGATTACTCCCAGCTGACCATAACCCACACACAGTCCCCTTTTAGATCGCGACTTGTAGGTAAAAGTCTAACTGTGTCCGCCAAGATGCGCGTGAGTTATCATCAAATAAAGCATTGCCAACCCCGCACATTCGGTACTACGTCACATCCAGTATCGTAACACAAAAGAGCGCCGTCAAGTGTCGGTCTTAACCCTCTTAGTACCAAGCCATTTCCTGAAATACTTGCCAAGAATGCCAAGCCATTTTCAATGGTCTTGCAGACTATTAAAAAAAACATCATAAATACCACATTTCCATCGATAGAATCATTATTTTTGCTTTGCATTATTTCTTACATTATGTTCTTACAAGTAAATAAGGAACCAAATTTTTAAAATTGAGTTGACTCTGATAATGGTTCAATCTTTCAATATTTTTTTGGTAAAGAATCAGTTTTGAGCCTAAATTAAGAACCGTACACTTAAGAGTCATATTCGAAGAAACACTAAGTAGAAAGTTCTTAGATACATCTGTAGGCAGAAAACTTCAACAAAAAGAAAACAACTGCACCGCAATTTTGGCGGGAACACACGTGATTGGGGGTGCGCAAAGGGAGGGCGTGAATACAAACTCAAACCTATCGCGTAACGGACTTCAAAGGAAAAAAGTAGACACCGCACAGACAAGCTTGAAACCTCGCCTTTCCAACAGAATGAAATAATCACGGACATGTACCTACAGAAATCTACAAATATAAGATCGGCTTTGGCACTTTTGGCATGGATTGTGCATGTTGCGATTTAACAATCTAGAATATCATAACGTACGGTATCATTAACTTTCATCCAAACCAATGGTTTTTGCCTAGCAAAGAATTTCAATCCAGACCAATATTCGTTAGGTCTAATCCAATGGGTTTTGACAATGGATTTAGTTGGAGGGCCACGTCAGCTATACAGTATATACATCTTCGGCTTTTGTCAAGCACCAATAATATTTAATTAGTGTAGTGTATTTTTATCCCACATGTTGACAACAATGTATGCGTCTCGGTGTGTGCCGTTGGGTGCATCTTGTTGACAGTTGAAGGGGATTCAAGCGCGGTCGGAACATGGCTGCCGTTGTTAAGAGAGCAATAAATAAAAACACATATTTACATAAGTTAGCACATATTTCAGGTGCAGTAGTGACCATGGTTACTATTTTGAATAGGTTATGTCCCCCGGAAGATGAAACAGAGTATGTAAAAGCGACGATGACGTCAGATCCAAGTGTAAAAGCCACGTTATGGTCTCATTCAGAATTAATAAATGTTCCCCCTGCTCCTATTTTGTTCCTTCCACCTGGAATTCTACCTTCTTGCATTTCTTCCAAACGACAAAACCTTCGTCTTTGCAATGCTGATCTTCATACCATACTCCCTACATTTCTGTTCAAGTTCAAACACATTGGATTGCAAGCTTTCGACTGAGTCAGTCATTACAACCAGGTCATCCAAATAAGCCAGATTACTTACCTTGAAATACAGCCAGCCAGAGTATGCCCTTAAAGAAATGGTCCATATAACAAGTACAGTAGTGGCTTAATCTTTGCCTCACTCCTGTACAATCAATGAACCCATCCTACCATCAACTCTCACTGTAATTTGATTGTAATACATAATTACTTTAGATTGCCTGTTGCAGACTTCCCTCGATACCACAATCCCTCTATATGCTAGGCATCTTCTCCCTGGGTGCTCTATCCTACACCTTCTTAAGTAACACAAACACAACTATCTATTCCTCTCGTGGCATTTCTCAATAACTTGGCGCTTATTCAAATTGTGATCTTGACATCCTCGTTGTGATCTAAAGCCACTCTGGTTTTCATCCATCTTACTCTTGGCCAATGATCGAAGTCTCCTTTCTCAATGTCTGAGTACACTTTGCCCGGGACACTTATCAAAGAAATCCCGCTATAATTATTGTAATCTTTCCTGTTAGTTTGGTTATAAATTAATATGATTACTGCTTTTCTCTAGTCAGAGGGTACATTTCCTAAACCCTATGCCAATTTGATTATCCTATCCAACCATTTCAGCCGAGCTTTCCCACTATTATTTAAATATCTGGCTAAAATTCAACTACCCCTGCCGCTTTTAACATTCTTCTTTATTTACCACCCTCTCTACTTCTTCAACCGTAATCCTGTTCCTGTCCTCATTCTCCTCCTGCGTAACCTCAAAGTCTGCCACGTTGCCAGATAAGTCTCCATTAAGGAGAGGTATGACCGAATTGTTCAAGTTTCACAGTTCTCATCAGAACATGACCAGATTTTAATCTCTTACATAGAGAGTTGCTGGCATCTGTTGTGCTAATTTATATTTAAATAGCTTCATTAGTGTTTGAGTTATTGAACATTTTTGTATTAAAAAAGTGGTCCTATAAAGTAGTCCCTCGAATCAAAGGTTTCGTTTGATCAAACTAATTCTTTTTCTACTGTACATGCAGTTAAAATGTATAGAAACAATAACTGCTCTGGGGTTTGGTGTTAGTTAGATGGATACTGTTATTTCCAGAAATATTTAAACTCTCATTTGAAATATTTTTGAAATTCAGCATTATTAATAAAAATCTACCTATCAAAATTACATTAAAACTCAAAGCAGTTCAAAACCCAAAGCACATTTACATTACTGTACCTTTAGCAACTATTGTACCAAGTTACAACAATGTGTGATAAGAATTGCACCACAAGGAGCATATTGTACACAGCAACACATTGGAAAAGAGCTGTGCGAGAAAGAGGCAAGTTAATATTTACTGTCCTCCTCCTTATGCTTCCCCTTCACATCTCCTCGCTTTTTCTTCCTGAGATATTTCCTGCCATTTTACAAGTCTCCTGGACACATCCTCTCTTCTGTATTATTATTATTATAAAAGCACCTAAAATGTTAAATGTCATGCGGGCTCATACGAAGGCGCCTCTACAAGCTTAACAATAGCCGGAATGACTAAAATAAAAACATTTCCTGAAAGGGGAAGAATTGAGCTATTTTTGCATGAATCAAACAAACAAAAACAGTTTTTGCTTCAAAATCCGCAAAATTCAGTCATACCTCCCCTTAAGTGGTAGTTTGCTATTATATATAAAAGTTGGTAACCTTTCCAGATAAACCACACCACAAAGCGCAAGCTAATCCAACTCTTGGCACACCACCGCAAGTCTCGATCTAACGTCCCACACATTTACTGACACAATTTAATCTGAATGTTTACTTTTCATCAACCAACAGCTTTATTCCTCTCCTCCGAAATAGTATCATAAAATATTAACCTGGGTACCTGGGTTCGCACTCCACCATGTTTACATTATGTACACCGTTATTCCAATTATCTCCCGGTGCTGGAAATATTGATATATCAGTTTTGGGCCTCTGTTAATGTTTGTTCGGTCTTAATGCGAGTTTAAATGTGTGTTTCGGTGTCGATGGTTATTGCATTAAGGAATGGTCGTAGGACGACGTGTGAATTTTTTCGTAAGTCCGGCCCTTTATCCTTGCGTTTTGGATTACAATTTTAGTTGAAGTGATTTAGTTGCTATGTGAATTAAAATCATTGATGGCTCATGAAGTAACCTTGTCGTGATTTGGGAACCTGGGTTACAAAGGGTCAAAACGGGTTGAGGACACATGTACATACAAGAGAAGGTTTAAAGTAGTGTATGTTGCTTACAAAACGCATTGATTAACTTATCACTGCGGCATATGTACAGTATTTTCTTCAAGCAGATGAGAGCATTTTCCACAAGACAATTGGTCATCAACAGAATGACTAACTTGACTTAACCCTGGACCCCACACTGGGGCATTGGGTGCCCCAGTGAATTTAATTTTGATCTGGGTTTGTGTTGGCAACCCTTCCAGCCTCCAGTCGCCATGACTTTTATTTGTCTTTGACCGTCTTTCAGTTGCCATATTAGTCACAGTTGTAACGGACCAATTCTTTGCTATAAATCGGTTTTGGGGCACTGAGTACCCCAGTGTAAGTTAGTGTTACGTTTCTTGTTGAGTACTTACCGCGAACCAAGGACACTAAAACCACTATGATGGGTGCAGAGTGTAAGATGTATGCATTCAAAAGTCATATCGTTTCTGTTTGTGTCAATTGTAGAGATTACATTCAGTAAAACACTCTAAAATATCAGGTGTTCAAAATGTTGAAAAAAACCCGTATGTTTTTTAATATCATTTTATTTTTAGTATAGAATGATTAAGTGTAATATTAACTACCTTTTTCGTAAGTCTAATCAAACCAAGATTAACAGTTGTTATACTAAATTCAATAAATATTGGCTTGTAATACGTAAATTAAGCTTATTATTCGTGGGGCACTCAGTAAGATTAGTGTTTGTAATAAACAAGTGTAGGGTTCCAGGGTTGAACACTTCCAAACAGTGAGAACTCCGAATGATAATTTGTGGGCTAGTAAAGAGGAGGTTAATGTCAATAATGTATCTACTTTGAAGAGACAAGCAGTAACGACACATAAAATGCGAGATATATCTGACGATGCAAACAAAACTTATTCATATCCAAAACATTCAGTTATGCATACACAATAACATGCTTCCTCATATGTTGTACACTTACTCATTTGGATGATTTCCACTAGGTTCACTTTCCCCATCCTGAGTTTCTTCTTGCATGTCCTAGGAATAAAGTGAATTAATTTATTATTTTATTATTAGGCATCACTAATACTTTGTACACAAATAGCAAACTATGTAATTGTAAATCACAGCCGAGTTGAAGAAAAGCATTACACAGATATGGTTATGTCTTCCCTAGTTCTAAAACTTATAATACACAATCTCCCCAAGATAACAAGTAAATGTCAGTGGGAGACAAAATGCCGACTCAGTGCCTCAAGGGAAGTAATAGCTTTAAGAATTGAGGACAAATGAGTATGTATTTTTCTTTTTTAACTGGAAGGCCGTAGGAGGTCCACCTATCATTAAGAAAAAAGCGACTATACACTTAATATTTGTCCAGCACATCTTATGAGAATGAAGGTCAGAATATTATACAATACCGTACATTTCTCACAAAACACTGCAATTAAAGCAAATTTCCAAAAGAATTTAGTGTAAGTACGTAAATTAAATGCCTCTGTTGTGGAGTATGTTGCTGCTAATATCAATCATTATAAGTCTACTGGTGAACGGTAGCACTTAGTTTGCAAGGTAGATACAAGCCCAGGAAGACATTGGAGTATTAATACGGTAAGTCAATTTCAAATGCTTTTAAGAATGTAGTCACAGGTCACTTAGAATGCTTTCAAGAAGTCAATTCCTGGCATCGTTGGTATTAATTGACATTCAGCAATTTATCAATGCAAGTTTGAAATTCATATATTGAATCCAACCTTTATAGTTCCTGCCTAATTTCAAACATTACAGCGCCAAGCCATGTGTTTACTGACAGAAAATGAGTGGGTATCAGTGGCGTACCGACAGAGGGGGGGGGGGTTAGTATTTAAATACCCCCTCCCCCGAGACATTTGTTTACTTGAATCTCTATATTACCCGAGCTATCGACTGTTTTACACTACCACTACCGTAGTGAGTCTTCTTTACTCCTGTATATATTTTAAAAGTGTTCACGTTCGTCACTTGGCAAATGTCCTGCATTCCACTCGGGGCGAGACGACTCCTTCAGAGTTGGAGCCAGCCAGGGATTAGGATTACTGTTGAAGAGAGCGATCGGTAACTTTTTCACGTCGCTTCGGGTCGATTTAATCGTGTGTCCGTTTCATTAAAGATAATTAGTTACACGAGGAGTATTTGGAATTTATTCCTATCAATTATAAGATAAAGCCATCAAGATTAGCAGATTTTGAGAGTCAATATCAGTCTAATGGCAGTCAAAATTTATTTTTCTCTCACATAATATCAATATTATAAGCAGTCACCTATAGACCACCGCATCATTTCTGTTTTAATATTTAGTTACAGGTTCCATATTTTTTTAAAGATGTATTTTTTTCTTTTTATGGTGGGGAATAAATAGGCCTAAAACAGTTTTCATGCAAAGAGAATGTTTATTTAATTACTGTGTACTGTATAATAATCGAAATATCATTTTAATAATGTATATGATGATGATGATGATGACGACTGAGTGGCAGAATAGCAAGGTCATCTGCTCCTTGTATAATGTAATACCGGTATATTAATGAACCCCCCAGAAGGAAAACCTGCATACCCCACTGGGTAAGGTACCTTGAAATGGTTCTTCATGGTTCCCCATTTTCATCTCCAGGTCAACGCTTGGACGTTATCTCTTAAGAGGCCATGATCGCTTCCTTCCAACTACTAATCGTATTTCATTAACACCCCATTTAAGCTAAACAAAAGGGCGAACGGCCGTAAAAACCACGGCCAAATATAAATTCATTTCACCTCCTCCCCGACACAGCAGAATTAGGAATATTAAGGGGTAGAAAATAAACAACTATAAGAAATGTGGTATGAAGGAGGGTTTCTTCAGAACATACTTTAAGTTAAAATAAGTGGACTTAAGTATTAACAATTACTTTCTTCGTATGATTCTAGCTAATTCTCTTACTTTTATCTCATATCTTCAATTATTTAATACAAATACATGTGCATGTTATTGAAATGCTCAGCATTGGGAAGCAGGTAATCACGGTCATAAGTTAAAACAATCCCAGCAAGTGCCTGGAAAAGTTAGACACCACATACAGTAAGGCCACTGCTAAGCCCCACTTCTATAACCCTCATGAGTGGATCTCTGAAGAGAATACAGAAATCCTAATTGTATTGCTTTACCCTGACAGAGGGCAATTAATGCAAACATATAATATATCTTTTGCCGCTCATAATTAAGATGCATGTCCCATTAGCTCAGTGATCAGAACAACATTGTTCATACATTGTCGGTGGTCCCAGGTGGATTAGATATCTTAGTTGTTCTTATGTACATGGAAATGGCTCGTACTTTCTGTACTATACACAATCTAACAGCTAAGCACTTCCATTTGCCATCAATACAGTTGTGAAAATGCGACCCCTAATCCCAAAATACTATTAAGTTAGGTGATAAGTAAATGTCATGGACGCATGACGGTGCTTAACTCTTTCAGATCTGAGGATGATGTTTCTGATTCGATACAAGGTACGATGCACAGAATAGGACATTCTGCAATCTTAATATCTCTAACATGGTCCATATGACTTGTTTCACAAATACAGTATGTTCCCTTTTGCATAAGTAGAATTACGTATTGCACATGACTTGTAAACTTGCACTGAAGGAATCAAGGCATACATATCATCATCTTGCACAGTTTCCAGCCACTGGCCGGGTCTGTTTGGAACACAAGCCTCTCCAACGTCTTTTGTCTTCCCACCATCTCTCAGCCTCCGCCCTTGTCCAGTCTTCTCCTCTCTTTTTCACGCTTTCTTAGACCCCTTCAGCCACCTGTCTCTCGGTCTCTCTCCTTCCCACTTCGTCTCGTGTATCCTCCTGGGTATCCTCTTCTCCTCCATTCGTTTTACATGTCCTTACCATCTAAGTCTAGATTTCTCCATACCATCCTGTAATGGTTCCTCCTTCATTAATTCTCTGGTCCTCTCATTTCTTATTCTGTCCATCTATGTAGCTCCAATACTGCTTCTCTGGCCTGTATTTTGCTCTTCTCCCTTCCTTTCATAACCCAGGTCTCCGAGGCATACGTCAGGATAGGGACATATTTCGTCCGATATATGATCTTTTTGCTGTTCTGAGGGACAACCTTGCTCCATAACATGCTTCTCACACTCCTCCGGAATGCTTCTGCCGGTCTCCCACACTCATTTATTTCTCTATCGTTTCTTCCATTATCTTGGATCAGGCTTCCCAGATATTTGGAACTCTCCACTTTCTTCAGCTGTTCCCCACCCATTGTTATTCCCGTTGTGGTTCTTTCCTTCTTCCTTGTTGTGATCACCATCTCATTCTTATTTATGCTAAATTTCATCCCATATCCTTGTATTATTCCTTCCCACTCGTCCAGCAGCTCCTGTACCTCCTCCTCCTTGTTTCCCCAAATCATCAAATAATCTGCAAACACTATTGCTTTCATCTTTCCTTCCCCAATTACTTGTGCCACTTGGGTCATTATGTCATCCATCACCACAGTGAAAAGTATGGTAGCGGTGACAGTGCACTTTCTTGTTTCAGACCGTTTCTCTGTTCCAACCAGTCCGATCTCTCTCCTCCCACTTTCACACAGCTCACGCTTCCCTTGTACATCTCCTTTATCCTCCTTATAGTCCATTTTTCTACTCCTCTATCCTCCAGGGACTTCCATACTTTGTTTCTGCACACACTGTCATATGTTTTCTCAATGTCCAGGAAGGCCATCAGTAGATCTGTTCCATACTCATAGTGCTGTTCTTGTAACTCCCTTACAGCAAAAATCAAATCCATTGTGCACCTTCCTGCACTGAAGCCACGTTGTTCTTCCCTCATCCCTCCTAATTCTCCTTTCTAAAACTTTTTCAAACATCTTTGCACAATGATTCATCAGTGTTATTCCCCGATAGTTCCTGCATTCTGTTCTACTACCTTTCTTGAATATCGGGACAATTATTCCCTTTTTCCAGTCCTCTGGGGTCTTCCTTTCCTTCCATGCTGTCTTCATCACTCGGTACAACCATTGTATCCCCACCTCTCCTGATGCTCTCACCATCTCCACACTCAACTCATCCATGCCCGGTGCCTTCCCACCTTTCATCTTCCTCACTGCATCTTCCACTTCTTTCCATGTTAAGTCCTTTTCGGTTTGCAGTCCATCTTCCTCTTCCCCGATTTCTTCCTCCTTGCCGTGGTTTCCATTTGGGTTCAGAAGTTCTTCAAATTATTATTTCCTCATTTTCTTCAGTTCTTCCCTATTTTCTATCTCTTGTCCCCTTTTGTTCACCATTCTAACATAATCCGTAGGATCCTTCCATCTCTTATTTTTACCATCCCATACAGGACCTTTTTTGTACCTTCACTATCCCCCTTTATCATTTTTGTCCACTCTTCCATCCACTTCCTTCTCTCCTCAATCACTATTCTCTTTGTCTCCTTCTTTCTTTCCTGGTACTCTTCCCTTGTCTCTATCGTCCTATTTGATACAACCTCCTAAAGGCTCTATTCTTTTCCCTTACTATATCTCCTGTCTTCTCATTCCACCATGGTGTTTCCTTCCACCTCTTCTTACTACTTGTCCTCCCACATACTGCTTCTGCCGCACCTACTAGTGTCTTCTTAAATCGATCCCATTCCTCTTCCACCTCTCTTTCTTCATCTGTTGGAATTCCTCCCTTTACCATTTTGAGGTACTCGACCCTTCTATTACCGTCTTTCAGCTTCCATATCCTTATACGTCTTTCCTGGTTCTCAGTCCCTTTCTTCTCCTTAGTCCCTTTCAGGATCATTACCAGCAATCGATGCTCGCCATCTAAGTTCTCCGATGGTATAACCTTGATGTCCGTGATGTTCTTATTTAATTCTTTCTTATACAGTATATAGTCGACCACCGACTCCCTGGTCAAGTCATCACTGTACCATGTGATAGTGTGGCTCTACCTTTTCTTGAACCAGGAGTTCCCAAATAGCAGGCTGATCCTTTGACAGAAGTCAAACAGCCTCTTTCCTTCCTCATTTCTTCTGCCCCAACCCTCTGGTCCAAGCACACTCTCATACCCTTGTCTTTTTCTTCCTACATGGGGATTCAGATTCCCCATAACAATAATATTCCATCCTCCCAGCTGCTTTTGCAATTCTTCTTCAAACTCCTCCTTCTCTTCAGAGGCGCAACCTACTTGTGGAGCATACACTTGCACTATTTCTACGGTCTCTCCCCTCAGTGCTACTTTCACTTTCATCATCCTATCACTTATTCTCTTCACTTCTTCTTTTAAACCATCTCGTACTACTACTCCCACTCCATTCCTCTTTCCCTCTTCATTCCCACTCCAGTACAGTCTATAGCCTTTTCTCAATTCTCTCCTTCCTTCCCCTTTCCACTTTGTTTCTGCCAATCACAATAAATCCAACTTCCTTCTTTCCATCATATCCACTGATCTCCTCCACCTTCCCCGTCAGCGCTCTTATGTTTAAAGTTCCAAATCTTAGTCCATGAACTCAGCTAGGTCGTCGTCCATTGTATCCGTCCTGTCCGAGGCCTGTTCCCTTCTTGAAAGCAAAAGTCTTATCCACTACTGGCTTGCTGGGCCTATCGTAGCTTCACCAGAGCCCCGTTAGCCGTCACTTTTCAGGGTTCCTGTAGGACCTTCACAGCTACCGTAACTGTCCCGGGGCACACAAAGTCCCCACTGTACTTTGCCACTACAGGCAATCCCCTACTTTGTGCCGTTCCCCGTCTCCCACGACGTGGACGAGGGGTTGGACTTACGGGAGACGAATACATAACATACTGAAGTTAATTTGTAGAGTTTTCTTATATCAACGGAGACAGTGCAATGACAGAGAAGTTTTGTAGAGTTCACATCACAAAGCAGTTCAGTTCCTATACATATGCCAAGTGTTGGCCTAGCCGATTGCCTCTAACATTGAGAGTGTGTGGAGACTTAGTGGCGTGGGTGCAGTAACTCACTGTTAATATCAGTCATAAACAAGCCAAGTTGATGAATGTTGTGTAAAGAAATATTGCATAGTGTGCGGTGCTTTTTACGGGTTTGAGTCCCTATTAAAGCAATATTGATCTCAAGAATACTCAAGGTAGGGAGAAACTTCATGTACTTATAATACTTGGCACCTTACGAGGAATGCCTTCAATACACATCCACAAAACTTAATGGAAATATTGTAAACAGAACCAATAAAGTGTCTGTTATACACACTATTGTTTCATTCACCAGCCTGTTGGTTTATGGCTAAAACAAGTGTTTGCCCATCTTATTGGCTTATTGCCTCTTTGCTTACTAATGTCATGGATAAGAATGATGCCTTTACCAACAGTCCACCAAATTCATTTTAACAGAATCTCTCTGTAATAGCCCCATACAACACTCTTATTGCTCATGTAGCTAAGATCTTTGAGAGAGTTCTGGAAGGCAGACTGAGGAGGAAGATAGAAGGAGAGATGGAAGAAGATTAGTATGGTTTTAGGAAAGACAGATCAACATTTGACCTAATCTTTGCATTAAGGCAAATGATGGAGAAAATATGGGAATTTGGAAAAGACATGGTGATGACATTTATTGATATTGAGAAAGCGTACGACAGTGTGCCTCGACAGGTGGTTTGGAATGTATTAAGGAAAAGGAGAGTTAACGGAGCTGATGTCCAAATGTTAAAAGCTAGGTACAAATATTGTGTGAGTAGCGTGAAGACCAGTATAGGAGAAACAGAATGGTTTAAAGTGGAAACGGTCTCCGACAGGGAAGTGTATTGTCCCCCTTACTATTCATCATAGTCATGGATGAAATTCACAAGAATGTTAAACAGAGATTGGGACAAGAGGCAACAAAGCCCATGCTGTTTGCAGATGATATAGTGATACGGGGAGAGGATGAAAAGGAAGTACAAAAACAACTAGATGTATGGAATCAAGAAATAGAGAAATATGGGATGAAAGTAAGCACAGAGAAGAGCAAGACAATGGTGATGTCAAGAGGAAGAAAGGAAGGAAGAGGAAAGATAGAATTGAATGGGAACATTCTAGAAGTGGTTAAAAGTTTCAAGTACTTGGGAAGTGTGATCACAGAAGATGGAAGGATAACTGAGGAAATTGGAAAGAGAATACAACAAGCGAACAGTTTTTACCAGAGCATAAGGGGTATTCTGTGGAACCGAGATGTCCCAAAGAAATGTAAAAATGTATTATATTAAACCTACTACAGACCCATACTAACATATGCAGCTGGAGCGTGGACTACGACAAAAAGAGAGGAGAGTAGAATACAAGCCGCGGAGATGAAATTCCTAAGAGGTATAGAGGGCAAGACCAGAAGAGATAGAGTTAGAAACGAAGAGATTAGAAAACGGACAGGAATCTTGAAGGTGCAGGACAGGATAGAAACAACAAAGTTAAAGTGGTATGGACATATGATGAGAATGGGAGAGGAGAGAGTACCAAAGAAAACTTTCTGTGAAAAGATGACAGGGAAGAGACCACGAGGAAAGCCCCGAAAGAGATGGGCAGATACAGTGTGGGAGTGTGTAGAGGAGAGGAGGAAAACCTGAAGAAGTACTAAAAACAGGAGAGGAGTGGTGGAGAGACAGGAAACGTTGGAGGTCCTTAATTCACTACCCGACCCAGGAAGCTGGAAACGGGAAATGAAGATGATGATGACAACACTACAGCAAAAACACATGGTTATTTCACTCACAACTACAACAAATTCCCACGTTCCATGCTTTTACAGAGTAGTGTCCTTCCCTCTTGTTCAGAAATCCAGAATGGATAATTGAATAAAGTAAAGAGATATCAGAAGAGCCACCTAACAGTTGCTAATATAGTCAACCCTAACTCCAAAATAGTCTACTTCATGAAGATCACACGTTTGATGAAAGGTGTTTTATCAAGTTGCGAAATTTTTGCAGGTAAGTTGCACAATATGTAAAAAATTATCACAGATTTTAAATGACAGTCTAGCTATGGTCACCTTCTTTCGTACAAATTATATTACACGGATTTTTTTATATCTTCATGTGTGTTAGCTCATGCCCAGAATGAAGAGGCTCTACAAGCAATGCAGCACATCAAGTTATAGAATTTCACCACAGGATATAGGCAATAAACAACACAAAGAAGGGTGAGATTGAAGTTTCCGCCTTTGCGTCAAATTACCAGCAGTGCATGGGGATAAGGAAGCAATCTACACTATCAACAAGGTCCGTATCATAACAAATCAAAACGGGGCTCTGAGGCCATTTCACTCAGATCAGTTGTAAATACAAAACAAACTTCAAGGAGTAATTGTTTTTAATAGGAAAGCTTGTAGTTTTACGTGACCATTCATCTGGCGACCATGAGCCTTGGGACCTCCATTTTTAAGAGGAATCCCAACCACAGGGCGCGATATTTCACGCCGAAGGAATGTTAAAGAATTAACAAGAAACATGAATATAAACCTAGTTATTTGTGATAGACTGTTCCCTAGTTCCATTTGTGAAGTTATTGGTATTGTTCTGTGTGATTGGTTCACTGCATGACATACCATGCCCACTTAAAGGACAGAAAATAGCCTGGATCATCTGACAAAGGCTAACTTTATAAGAATTTCAACATTTGTTTACTAGCAGCCTCAATATTGCATTCAAAAGTTGGTACTCCATTTTCGTATAGAAGTTATGCAGAAATTAATAAATGTATCACTGTATTCTGGCGGGGTAGTCTGAAGTTTTAGAAACTATTTCTGTGTCACGGAATTGTAAGCCAGATTACAGTATACAGAGAATCTCTTAAATATTATGATCATATACAAAACTGGAGAAGCAAATCATGAATGGAATTTGATGACTTGCAACAAACAACAACCAGATATTAAAAATCCAAAAAAGGCCTTTTTCAGATGAGCCAGACTACAAATAAAATTTAGGCAGGGAGTCCTGTCAAGCGCTAGGTCGATAATGTGAATGTTTGGCCCTTAAAACAACAACTATCATATCAACCTATCCTGCAAACAAATCACAGAGAAAACAATATCTTCCATATACACTATGGAGCAAGTATATGATCAGCCAGAAATTACTAAATTACATTCAGGTTTCGTATTAATTCCTTAATATTTCATCAGTGCATATGATCCCCTCACAAACGTATCACCAAACCTTTGAAAGTCTCAGCCACACTTGGTGGAGGAACATCAGATATCATTAAGCATATAACATGACTTAATAACCTTAAAGGTACTCTCAATATAATTAGACACTTACAACTCTCGCATCTCCGCCACTTGATGAAGATAGTGCTTCCGTTTTGACATGTGCGACTATCTCTTCAGTCACATTCTCATTAATCGTAACTTCCTTGTTGTCCACAGTATCTTCCATATGTGCTCCCTACAGAGAAACAACAATTTGTTAATAATGTATCTCAGTAGGCATAAGAATTTATATTTTGTAGATACGTAAGCACGCTAGATATTCATCTTGTTTTATATGTTTCGGATTAGTTTCCAACTCAGTGAATAATTTTAAGAAATCTGACAAGGTTAGAATAGCAACTCTGAAGCTAAAATTCCACTGCATAAAGTGATATAATAATAATAATATCGTATGGCCTCGGGTGCCGGGTGCAAGCTTTGTTATTTGACACCCAAAGGGTAGCTTGCATGTCGAATTTCGTTGTTCCTTGACACACTATGGAATCAAGGAGGTTAGATATCTACGCTCCTTGAACACTATAGCGCTTTATAGTAGAGAAATGAGGAACTTTGTGTTGGCGGAAACTCCCGAGATTAATTTTACCATTATGAACACGGCCTACTGAAATGGGTTCTTTGACATGCCAACATCGTATGACATGGTGTCGTAATTCATTCCGCCTTTAAAAATCACTTACCACGGCCAGGAGCGAACATGCGAACTTGGGGTTAGTAGACCGGCACGTTGACCACGCGTCCACCGTGGTAAGCAAGTGCTCATTAGCTGACTTTGACATTATTTATATTTCTCTGACTTATATTTTCAAGGTTTTGAGAGTTTCACAAGACAAAAATATAAAAGAATACCATACCTATTACTAACGATGTATTCGTTTCCATCACAACACAATATACTTTATTTCTGAGAATCCAATACTTTCATGTAGCGTCAGTGATATAAATTCAGCAACAAAATCGAAACTATAGTCCTTCATTTTATGAGAAATGAAATAGGTCTTTGATTCAAGTTGAATAGAAACACAAACTTGCATTTATAAAACACACTTGCATTTTGGAACTTTTCTCAAACACGAATTCCAAAAGTCACTAACTTAACTGAGAAAAATAAATGTTGATATGATTACCTACAGTTGCACATCATGTGATTGAGTGATTATGAAGTTAAAGACAATTCAAAACATCAATACACAGAGTCCAAGTTTCAGTAGAACACACTTACTAATATGCCAAGGATTCTTCGAAGTACCTACCTAATTTAGCAGCACGACTTAACCTTACAGGTGATGCAAGGTTTGCCATAATAATTCAAGGTTGTTTCAAAAGGGACAACTAATAACCAGTTTAAAATTATTATAGACATTTGACAGAAGGAAGCGATCTGACTCAATACACATAGTTAATAAAATTGAGTCAAAAGACGTAAACTTTTCTGTTTAACTGATTAAAACAAACTACATAACTTAAAAAAGGATTTGAGAATAATCCAAGGTGGGAAATAATGGACACAGTCACCTGGCATTCAAGTTCTTCTTTAACAAATGCATCTTCAAATACATCATCAGGTTCTTCAATTTTCATCCCCACTGGCCTATCAGAGGGTGGCTGCTCATTCAAATCCTGGGAAGTAATGAACAAGCATAACGATATATAAAAATTAAAGACTATGAGCTAATGATGATAATAGAAATAATAATAATAACAAGAAACTGTTACAAAACATTTGCTGACAACTATCACATTACCAAGCACCTAGTACATTTTTAAATCTCCGGATTTGGCCCTGGAAATAATAGAGAAAACTGTAAAATTCTCACAGATTACTTCCATGACCTTTTAACCTGCGATCCTCCTGAAGGAAAAATATTAATAATTATTATTAATAACAATTATTATTATTATTATTATTAATTTAAATTAAATAAAACTATTATTTACATTGATCACCACCTATCTATGATTAAAGTAAAATTTCAACCTGATGGACCCAAACTCAGAACAGTTAAAATACCCACGAATTGATCTGGAATCTCTTAAACAAAATTCAAACAATTTCCTTGCAAATATCACCAACCAAAATCCTTCCAATTGGATGGTATTAGAAGATACACCATTGGAATCTTCCCGGATTATTGGGGTTCTTCCTCGAAAACGTAAAAACTGATGGTTGAACGAGACCAGCTATAAGGCCATAGACATTGTTATTCAAACCATTAAAACGTGCAGTTGCAATAAAATACAAAAAATAACGGGAATGAATTCATCAATGCCCAGAAAGAAGCCTCAAAAATCGTCAGATCTGAAAAACGCACATTATATCAAAATAGAATGACAGAAATAGATCAAAATTGAAGACTCCACGGGAAGAACGGGGTAAGCCACATTATGTAGATTTTTCATGACAGCCATTTTAAACTTTCAACATTAACAAGAAATACTTACCAACACCCCAATTGAGTGTAAGCGATATAGTTACTTAGCCAAATGTATTTCTTTTAAAGGAAGTACATGTAAAGTGAGAGGATATGGGACGTTCTTTCCGTTTCCACTAAAAATAAAAACCTCTGTATCTCGGTGACTTACCTCATTATTTGAAGTTACAACTGATCTGTAGTTACGATAGCTGGCCACCAGAGTGCGTCATAAACTCATTTCCGAATAAAATGGACTTACCCCGTTCATTCCGTGTGGTCTTCTATTACACGGAAAATAGTACAAGAAACTAACAAAACATTTGCTGACGAATTATCAGATTACTAAGTACCTGTTTTATGTGTTAAACATCCGCATGAGGCCCTGGGAATAATAAAGAAAACTGTAAACTTCTCACAGATAACTTCCATGACCTTCTAACCAGCGATACTCCAGGAGAACAATTCTGATTTGAGCAACCGATTCTAAATCCGGATTCAAAACTCACTTCATTAGAAGAAAACGAGAAAATAATCCATGAACCTAAAAATAGCTAAGCTCCAAAGGAAGATGTAATGTTCAGATTAAGAGGTCAAAGTCCAGATGAGAAATTTCTAGTAATTCTTGTAGATTTATGGAGAAATTTCCTGAAGACTGGAATTGCAATCTAATTCACCCACTACATAAAAAAGAGGGAGAGAACAGACATCAATACATACGGAGGAATATCCTCACTAACACTCGTGTAAAAGATTCTCTCTAAAGCATTATTCATGGGACTTGAAAACCAAACTGAACTCCTAGTTGGTGAATAACATGCATGATTCATAAATGGCAGGTCCTGTGCAGACCAAATTCTCAATCTCAAAAGCATCTTGCAAATTCATAAAGCCAAGCAAACAACGGTCACTTTGGAGACTTCAGGGAAGCTGGGGAATTAGTAGACCCACACACACTATTCAATATTCTAGAAGTATTCTAAGTTGACAGGAAAAAAAGAGAATTGATTCGACAAACACTGACAGCCATAACTTCAATAGTTAAATGTCAGTCATCTTTCTGACCGTTTTCATATTAGCACAGGACTTCGACATGGAGACGACTATCACCGTTATTGTTCAATCGTGTCCTTGAATAAGTTACCAGGACAAGGGAAAAAAGAGAAATAACGATTGGTTGACGACTAAAAATTTAAATCATTCGCATTGTTTGGCCTTCGCGGATGATCTAGCTATTCCTTCTAACAATACACAAGAGGAAGTACAGGTCCTTGAAATAATTCACGAAATTACAGCTAAGACGGGACTCCAAATGCATGGACGAATCCACTGGTCATCTAGACGGGAAACCTCTGAAGACTTATTTCGGCAAACAATCATCAAGTAAATACATTCAAATCCCATGGCAGCTGCAGCAATCCGGTTCGAATCTTGCTAGCAGCACCCATCATGAATGGTTTTCCCAGGGTTTTCCCCACTCCCTCCAGGCAAATGACGGGATAGTACTTTACTTCACGATTGAGTCGTGACGCAAACAAAGAGAGAACTTCAAAATTACAGAAGGCCTATACCTTCAGATGTAATTAATAAATCAACATCTAAGACATTATACCACAGTAATCAAACCTGAAGCTCTATGAGGCTCAGAAACATTGATCATTGAAGGTAGATCTCTTAGTACGGACATTATACCACAGTAATCAAACCTGAAGCACTATATGGCTCAGAAACATTGATCATTGAAGGTAGATCTCTTAGTAAGGACATTATACCACAGTAATCAAACCTGAAGCACTATATGGCTCAGAAACATTGATCAATGAAGGTAGATCTCTTAGTAAGGACTTAGAGAAACAAGAAAGGAAAATCCTTGGTCCAGTCGACTCAGAAGGAATCTTGGTGAAACGCAAGACTCAGAAGATTTTTCAGCATTCTGAAAAGATCACCGACACCTTCAGGAAAAGGCATTAAGTTCTACTGCAACATTCTCAAAATGAACCATCACAGGTTCGCCAAAATGATTCTCAAGCTTACTCTCTCGATGTAAGTCAATAACCAGTGGCTTAGTGAAATAGAAAAAGAACCTCAAGAAATTGGAATCGCAGAAGAAATTACACAAGATCGACCCCAGTTCAAAACAGTAATTAACAACCAACATGTTGCTGAGAAAATGAATACAAGGATCAATAAATCATGGCCTGAAGAACGGAGGTGTTAATATTATTATCAGGAAAATTAAAGGCAATCATTACAGATACAGATTGCTATTTGGTAGGAGGCCGATAACCTAAATAGTTGGTTGGTTCCACAGTTTATGGGGTGCGATATCGCGGTGATATGGGGCGAGGATGAAAAGGAAGTACAAAAACAACTAGATGTATGGAATCAAGAAATAGAGAAATATGGGATGAAAGTAAGCACAGAGAAGAGCAAGACCATGGTAATGTCAAGAGGAAGGAAGGAAGAGGAAAGATGGAATTGAATGGGAAAATTCTAGAAGTGGTTAAAAGTTTCAAGTACTTGGGAAGTGTGATCACAGAAGATGGAAGGATAACTGAGGAAATTGGAAAGAGAATACAACAAGCGAACAGTTTTTACCAGAGCATAAGGGGTATTCTGTGGAACCGAGATGTCCCAAAGAAATGTAAAAATGTATTATATTCAACCTACTACAGACCCATACTAACATATGCAGCTGGAGCGTGGACTACTACAAAAAGAGAGGAGAGTAGAATACAAGCCGCGGAGATGAAATTCCTAAGAGGTATAGAGGGCAAGACCAGAAGAGATAGAGTTAGAAACGAAGAGATTAGAAAAAGGACAGGAATCTTGAAGCTGCAGGACACGATAGAAACAACAAAGTTAAAGTGGTATGGACATATGATGAGAATGGGAGAGGAGAGAGTGCCAAAGAAAACTTTCTGTAAAAAGATGACAGGGAAGAGACCACGAGGAAGGCCCCGAAAGAGATGGGCAGATACAGTGTGGGAGTGTGTAGAGAAGAGAGGAGGAAAACCTGAAGAAGTACTAAAAACAGGAGAGGAGTGGTGGAGAGACAGGAAACGTTGGAGGTCCTTAATTCACAACCCGACCCAGGAAACTGGAAACGGGAAATGAAGATGATGATATCGCGGTCATGTAGCCCCGAGTACTTTGGGTGTGTGTAGAATCTGTCTGATAACCGCTGTTAATTGTGATGGCTGTATTAGTGTGTGTTTTCTGTAATTCAGGTAAGGATTGCAGACATTCAAATTTCAAGTAGTTCCTATTTTTGCCACCAAATGCTACCGTCGATGAAAACTAGTTGTGAACTTGGTTACTAGATTCCACCACAATCAGCTCCTGGCAGCGAACGTTAAAACTTAAGAGCGTTAGTCAAATCTATCCAAAAATTTAGCTTCACACAAGTGCAATTAGTGGAAGGTTCTTTTTACATGCCATAAATCTATGACATGCGACCGCCGGCTTTACTTTCCCTCCGGAGGAAGGCATACTGAGGGATTTTCAGTGCTCTTAAAAATCCGACGATATCGGCCAGGTTTGAACCTGCGTCCTTGCGCATAGAGGCTCAGTTTGCTACAAACTACGCTACTGAAGCGATAACCTAGATGTTACGCCCATAAAAAGAGAATTATTACCATCACTATTTGGTAGTATTAAGTCACATGACATAATTCCTATGCAACCATACATAAAATGGAATTTTTTATCTACGTCAGGGCTTTGAGGATTATGAATAAGTATCCCTGTAATTGTCTAACCCTTCGAAACCTTCCAGAAGTGTTTCCTTCTTAGTAACCAATAAAGAGGCGGTGGTGTTGATTGCTGCTTCAAGGGGCCTAACTATTTGGTGATGATATGGAATGAATAGCCTTATTTTGGTAAGAACCTTCCACATGAAATGTTTGCATCATCACAAATTATACTTGTCAGGGAGGTGTTTGTGTGTTTATCGTATGAACAGAGCTAGATTGTCTAAATAGGACTGGGGATTCAGAGAGACAGTGATACTCTACATGCAATTGCTGAAGCGCAGTACTAGGAAACCAAGTCAACAGTTTTAATATCTACATTACTCAGCATAATGTACCGACTTTCAAACCCCAGTCACGTTGATATGAATTACTAAAGCATAGGGAACAAATTGCAATATACTGAGCATAGATATTATGTATATTGTGACCGTACACAACACGAGCCGAGGATTGAACCAACAACATTGACGTAGTGTGAGTACAGAATTAATGAGTGAGGCGTCTGCGCGGATTAACATCTTTGACCTACAGCGCGCGTCACACTTCTTGCCAAATAACTTTGAGCAAGTGAAAAGTTAAGGAAAGTAGGTGGGTTAGCTACTTCTCTCAGAAAACAAGAAACGTAAGTTAATTCCAAAAATAGCAATTGATTGCAATCACCAGGGTTTGGACTCAGCATGGCAAAGTATTGCATTTCTAATTGTAATATTGTGGCAGCCACGGCGAGAAATGTGGTGTGGCACCGTAGTTTGGGCTCGACATGGTCAAGTATTGCATTTCTAATTGTAATATTGTGGCAGCCACGGCGAGAAATGTGGTGTGGCACAGTAGTTTCGGCTAGACATGGTAAAAGTATTGCATTTCCAATTGTAATATTGTGGCAGACACGGCGAGAAATGTCGTGTGGTACCGTAGTTTGTTCACGACATGGTAAAGTATCGCATTTCTAATTGTAATATTGTGGCAGACACGGCGAGAAATGTGGTGTGGCACCGTAGTTTGGGCTCGACACGATAAAGTATTGTATTTCTAATTGTAATAATGTGGCAGGCACGGCGAGAAATGAGGTGTGGTACCATAGTTCGGGCTCGAAATGATAAAGTATTGCATTTCTATTTGTAATAATGTGGCAGACACGGCGAGAAATGAGGTGTGGTACCATAGTTTGGGCTCGACATGGTAAAGTATTGCATTTCTAATTGTAATATTGTGGCAGCCATGGCGAGAAATGTGGTGTAGTACCGTAGTTTGGGCTCGACATGGTAAAGTATTGCATTTCGAATTGTAATATTGTGGCAGCCATGGCGAGAAATGTGGTGTGGTACCGTAGTTTGGGCTTGACATGGTAAAGTATTGCATTTCGAATTGTAATATTGTGGCAGACACGGTGAGAAATGTGGTGTGGTACCGTAGTTTGGGCTCGACATGGTAAAGTATTGCATTTCTAATTGTAATATTGTGGCAGACACGGCGAGAAATGTGGTGTGGTACTGTAGTTTGGACTCGACGTGGTAAAGTATTGCATTTCTAATTGTAATATTGTGGCAGCCACGGCGAGAAATGTGGTGAGGTACCTTAGTTTGGGCTCGACATGGTAAAGTATTTCATTGCTAACTGTAATATTGTGACAGACACGGCGAGAAATGTGGTGTGGCACCGTAGTTTGGGCTCGACATAGTAAAGTATTGCATTTCTAACTGTAATATTGTGGCAGCCACGGCGAGAAATGTGCTGAGGTACCGTAATTATAGCATTACCGGTATTTCATGGTGCGCTCAGAACTATCTGACCTTACAAGTTGTTTCTTAGTTCCCAGCTTAATTCGTTCCTACCGACACCGCAATCCTCGTGTGTGGCTGCACTGCCTGCTTGTCGTTAGCTGCCATATTACATTTTCATACCTGCCAAACTCACAAAACCGAATATCAGGAGATTTTCATATGAGAATCAAATATTAGCTCAATTAATTGGCAAACTAAAATGCAAAATTAATGATTTAAACTAGCCGTCGGCACTTATTACCCCTTAACTCCCACTTTTAAGACCATTTTCTTCACTTCTTTTTTCTTTACTACACTTTGTTCCAACATGTTATGAAATATCACCTTTTCCACCAAGGTGATATAAAACATTACATTGACAAACAGTAACAAGAAGTTCCGTGACGAACTAAAGAGCCTACTTTTCTTAAAATTTAAGATTCATGCCAATGATTATTCTATATGGACCTACCTAGAATTATGACGAAATTCAGTTGTTAATATCAAAATTTCTTATTAATTCGAAATATACCTGCCATATTGTAGCCTAATATAACACTACAGTTGGCAGCCCTGGTGACTGCATATCTTTTCTTAATTCCATCTTTTAAGGTACAGAATACAAAATTTTGTCGAAATCCAATGGATGTCATGGACGTTACGTGCAGTGAGACATTGGATCTATGAGCGCGCGTCAAATCATGTTGGCAACAATGTCGTGTATGTGGTGGTCAGAAATAATCTGAAATATTATGATCTATTGTTGAGCCAAAATCCATTTATTAGTAAAGAAGTTACATATATTTTACAATTGGACCTATCAGCAGGCATAGAATCATGTTGGCAGCACTGACGTATATAAGTTACTCCAAATTAATCTAGAATGCCAGGTACTATACGTGTGCAAAGTTTAAAGCCGGTGGTTTGCATACTTTCTGATATATTGATATTACAAAAAACAAATAGACACAGCATTGTTTAACAGTTGGCAGCCCTGGTTCCTCTTAAGAATGTGCTTAGTCATATCTGTTATGGTACACATTGCACATACGAAATTTGGTTGAAATCCAATTGATAGTATGGAAGTTACATGTTATTAAAAGTTGGTACTAGCAGCAGGCCTAGAATCATGTTGGTAGCACTGACGTATATTAGTTACACCAAATTAATCTACAATGTCAGGTACTATACGTGTGCATAGTTTAAAGTTTCCGCCTAGAATACTTTCTTATATATTTCTATTGGGATAAAACAATGGAGAGAGCATTTATTAACAGTTGGCAGCCCTGGTGGCTCTCGAGAATACAATCAGTCATATCTGTTTATGTACGCATAGTACATAGGAAATTTCGTTGAAATCCAATGGATAGTGTAGAAGTTATATGCTTTTGAAAATTGGACTTATCATCAGGCTTAGAATCATTTTGGCACCAGTGACATGTATGGCCTCCTGGAAATTAAACTGAAATATTATTATCTATATGTGTACCAATTTTGGAATAGCTCCCATGCATACCTTCCAAAATATCCAACATGGAGCTCAAATTTCAATTGCGTTTTTTCAGCAGTTGGTAGCACTGACATCATTATCAAATATGGCGTTGATATATTCAGGTACAGATCTTTACTCATACCAAATTTGGTTTCGATTGCTGCAGCCGTTTAGGAGTTTAGAGGGGGGGGGGGGAGAGGAGGGGACACACAGACAGACAGACACACATTTTCCCAGATCGATAACGTAAGTCTTCTTTTTCCTCATTTTTGCAAAATGTGAAAATTAGGGTAAAAATAATTGATGATGCACGGAAATTGTTGCGAGAACTGTTTCAAAAAAGACCGAGTTGTATTTTTAAGGCATAGTGAAGAATTAAACAACGAGCAAAAACACAAGAATGTAACAATCATTTTGCAGCAAAGTCAATAAGCAATCGCTTACACTGAAACAAATCCCATTTACGAATTCAGGTAGCCCAATAACATTCATTACCTGCCCACAATAAGCACTTCCAAAACATACGGTACCGGTACTAGAAAATATTACAAGTTCACCAATAATTTACAAACATCTGACAAGTTCAATCGATAGAAACATTACGCATAATATGTATATTACACATAACTTTTTACAAAAGGAAAGACGGTGCCTTACTTACGTTATAAATATGGTATTTTTCCACTGATCGGTAGGATTACGGCCAACTTAATATTCGAATAAAGATTTGTAATTAAGGATTCTGCGTTAGTGAATACGTCTTACATCAAATGTTGACATAATGGGCCAAAATAGTAACTTATATGACAAATACACGTAGGTCCTATTATTAATTTACCTATTGTGTGATATTGCCGAACAGTGTTCCTCATTGGCAGAGCTACAGTTTTACAATATTACGGAATAAGTAATTTTCTTAGAATTATTTGGAGTTCAACTTTAGACTAAAATATCGAGAGAGAATAATACTTATCGTTCCATAGGAAGGACCCGGCGTAACCAGTAGCACCAAAAACCGCACTTGACTCCTATAGAGGCGGCATTCCTGAATTAATGTACCTCGAGTTCAATGATTTTAGCCAACATCCGTCCTTCTTGTGTTACAATGCGTCCACTTCAAAACAAAACTTACATCTTTGTCTCCGAGGACTAGCGTTACCAACAGAAAATTTCCAAATGCAGGACATTGCTCAGAAAAGAAAATGACTGACGAGTTCAATCGATAGCAAAATTATGCATAATACGTATATTACACATAACGTTTTCCAAAAGTAAATACCTTACTTAATGTGCTGCAGATATTTTCCTTGAGGCTGTATTTTTCAACAGAACCTACTTTAGAAAGAAGACGCGAATTATTTTCTTGAAGCACATATTTATGGAATTCTTCACACTACGTACGGTATCTTTGAAATTGACCGTCACAAGTAACATTCTACCAACAAACGGTTCCTCCATTGAGCAAATACGGTACGGTATGAATAAACACACATTGCTGCCTGGTCTGGCAAACAGGCAAAGTGTACAAAAGTTCAGACAGAAAACTCAATGTTCTGGTGCTTATTAAAGAAAACAGACCATTGTTGGTCTACTCTAGTGTTGTGTCTTAATCAAAGTTGAACTTTTAGAATAAGCCCCTACGTTGAAGAACTGGTCGAATAACATTCAATCATCTATTTCTACACCTTTTGACTGTAAATATTGAATAAATGATACAATATCATCAAAACTGTGGTCCTTAATGTTTGGAAGTCTTAACCATTTGAAACACTTGAATACCGGTACCTCCATAGGTTGCATCCATTTATCCAAGTAACTTACCATACTCATTGCAGGTTTCATAGAAACATAAACACCTTGCATTCTTTATTCAAACCATCTTCTGAAAATGTATTTAACATCTGTCGGACTTTAAGGGGAAATCCTAAATGAGCAATCAAGAGAAATGCCTAACATTTTCGATAAATTACATATGCCGGCCGGACATAACCAACTTGAATGAAGGAAGACCCGGACATTGGTAACCCTCCGTAAGACGAATTCATTTAAAAGGAAGATTCTTATACACACCCTGTAAAATGAGACAATCTGTCGTGGTGAAACTGTTCCAAGATACATACCTCACATGTGTACCCTCAATAACGCAGTGTGCTGGGCTGTACCGGTAGCGTATTTCTTATCCCTCCTGGACAACAACAAGTCCCGTATTTGAAAGCATGTGATTGGCGGATATTATGACCAAATGAATTGTATGAAAAATATGATCGTTCAAAACTACAATCGTTAATCACGCTGGATAGCACCCTGGTTAGTATCCTATATTCTTTGGTAGTACAGTATCTTCCTTTTGTCAAGTCAGGAACAGGAGGTTTATTGTTTACAGCCCACAAGAGTGTTACACAATGTAGCGAGGAATTCTGGTGTGAAAAATAATTTAAAAAGGTTGAAGAATGTGTTAATTAAAACTGTAGTTCTTGAAATGACAGTGCATGTTTTCAGATTATTTCTTTAATGAGAACAATTTAATTATTTAACAAAGCCCCTGGTGGACAATTATAACCTATAATAGTACTTTAATAGTATTTTGCACAATGTTCATTGAATGCGGCTTGTGGCCATGTGTATTTGTGTTTATTATCAGTTGTTAATACTCGTGGTGACCTTTATTGTTTAATTCTGGTGCAATTTTCTCAATTCAATAAAATTGTTAGCTAGATTACCGGTATGTATCAGAGTAGGTTGGTGTACTGTGAGAGCCCAACTGAACCTATATGCATGAGACAGGCTTAATTAGGCTACATGTCTGCCTTTACATAGCCCTGATTTATTGGAACGGGGCTATACCAGTAGCCTACGTAGAGTGTAATTAAACTGTTGATCTCATTGTGTTTCATTTCATTTTTCAGTGCATGACCCACATCAAGAAGGCAGCAGATTATATACCACAGTTGTCGAGTAGTGGGTTCAGAAAGCCTACAAGCTGGAATTGTCTGAAATCTTGACCGAGCAGTGGAATCAGGCAAAGGTAACTTATTGATGAAACTTTAATCTATTAATTTTTCACTAGTTTTGTGTATATAGGTAGGCTAGATCAAGATTGATCAGGGAATGATGTAGTTCACTCATCGGCTGTCTATAACCAACCCAAATTATAACACGACATACAGTAGTTAAAAATTCAAGCTGAGTCGGCCATTTTCAGCGTTAGAACAGTATTGCAAACCCCACGCATATGGTACTGATATAGGCGGTTTCCTAAAACAAATGAACTCCAATCTCAACACATTCAATCCAATGGTTTTTGGGTCAACAGTGCCCCGGTAACCTCCCGCGGCCAAAGGCCGCACCCACACCCGACCATTTTAAACTTCGTTTCGTCCCATCCAATGGTTTTTGTCAATGATTACAACCTAACTCGTCCAGATCAATGGTTTTTGTCAACCGTGCTAGCTTCCCACGGCCAAAGGCTGCACCTACACCCGATCATTCTAACCTTCGTTTTGTCAAATCCAATGGTTTTTGGCAATGGTTACAGCCTAACGCCTACAGATTCTCATAGTACTGGTGTATTTTATATGTTGAGCACACTGCCGTGACATCAATATTTCGTCATGCCTCACCCAGATGGAGCGAGCCAATATGGCCGCCATAGTTCAAATTCAAAAAGAAAGAAACACACATAATTATGTAATTAAGCATATATTTCCAGTATATTGGTCGTAATGAACCTGAATTTCAATAGGTATTGTCTCTTGCAACCCCTGAAAAGGTATGAAAATCATATATTATCATTTATCTTCTAAGTGAAACTGTAAACGTCAAGTTACTGTTTCATGCACTGGTAATCTAAGGCATTTCATATGCCGAGTGCGAACTGTGTCTGCGAATTGTGTAAAGAAAGGTGTGATAGATATCACGTACCAATTTGCCCTGAATGACTTGAATCGTTACGGTACGGTATTAAATCTCTGTACTCATCTGTAATTGTATCTAAGTGCATTGTACGTGTTTCTATTATTATTATTATTATTATTATTATTATTATTATTATTATTATTATTAATAATATTAAGGATAAGTGCACACAATGTGCATTACACTTATTATTATTATTATTATTATTATGGGACAGGCTTAATAAGTAAACTTCCATTCTATGTACCGGTTTAGCCCCGTTCAATAAACCAGGGCTATGTAAAGGCAGAAGAGACAGGCATGTAATTAAGCCTCGACTACCTCCACTGTGCATGACACAATCCAGGGGAGTTTATATTGGTTAGGGTCGCGCTACATAACAATTGTTTCCCCAGGGGCTCACATCTTGTGGGACGTGGGTTGGCGACCACGGGACCCCAGCTGAGTCCGGCATTGCTTCCACTTACTTGTGCCGGGTTCCTCTCTGTCTTCTTTCCTGTCGACCTCCCTTGGTCAACTTTAGTTCTTTTCCGACCCCGACGGTATTAGGGTATCCGAGGCCTAGGGAGTCTTTCACTTTCCCGCCTTAATTGGCCATTGTCTCATCTTTCCTGATCCCTCCTTCTTCGAGGAGTCAGACCTCTTGTTTTCTTTTCATTATATTTCTTTTTCTCTGTAAGATTCCCGCACTGTTTTTTTTTACTTGGTTCCCCGTGTATCTAAATTCCATTTAGCGATTTTTTTGTAGGTATTTTTAATCTAGTTTGCATTTTGTAAGTTTTTTCGATCTAAATTACCTCTCGCGATTGTTTTCAACCTCAATTTCATTTTGTAAAGATTGACAATCTAAATTGCTTTTTAGTAAGTCTTTCAATGTAGGTTCCGGGCATTTTAGTGAGTATTTTGAATTTCAATTGTATTTTGTAAGTATTTTCAACCAAAACTGCATTTCGCAAGAATTTTAAATCTAAATTGCATTTTGTTTGGTTGGCATTTTGCAAATATTTTGATTCTTTATTGCATTTTGTGGGTATTTTTAATCTAAATTACATTTTGTCAAGTATTTTCAATCTAAATTGCATTTTGTAAGTATTGTCAATCCGCATGAGTCTTTTGAATCTACCGTACATTTTGTAAGCATTTTCAATTGCAATTGCATTTTGTAAGTGTTTTGAATTTCAATTGCACTTTGTGAATAATTTGGATTGGAACTTGGATATTTCAATCTGAATTGCATTGTGTACTTTCAATTTCAATTGCATTTTGTAAGTATTTCGACTCTACATTGCATTTTGTACGTATTTTGTACCTAGCCTACATTTTGTGGGTATTTTTCAATCTTTTCTTTTTGTGAACCTTTTCGTTCTAAATTCCCCTTTGTAAGAAAATTTTGTGAGTGTTTCAATCTGAGTTCCTTTTTGTAAGTATTTTCCGTCTCACTTAATTTTCGTTCTGGTTTCCATTTCATTAACATTTTTGCTATCACCCAGATCATTAGGGGCCGATAACCTAGGCCCCTTAAAACAACAATTATCATCATCATTATAACAATTGTTGGTCTAGGCAAAGACCATTGGTCTGGATGAAAATATTGGCCTAGGCAGAAACCATTGATTTGTATGAAAATTATTGATGCATTTTGATTAGGGACCCTGATTTATGGTAATATATTCTCTGTGAGCTGCCAGAATAGGATTGACAGTTCTCGTCTCGCCATGTGGTCTGAGAACGAAGTTGCTAAACTGTACAAGCCAGAGGCACAGCTGACCAGGCACTGAAGCCCGTGGGCTGTAATATTGCATCACAGAGTATTATGACATCAACTATGCGAACATAGATTGGTTAAGACGCGAAAGGGTGATGACTGACGTGGAATTTCCAGCCAAATGTCAATCCCATTCTGGCAGCTCACAGAGTATAAAAGGCTTCAAAGCGGTGAAATGAATTTTAAAAAAACATAGTGGTGAAATAACAAAAGCGAGGTGTGAGTGTGCTTAATAACCATGTGTACGGTGCACAGATTTGGTTAAATAATGAACATTATACAAACATTTGGAGGAGTAACAATCAATTTATTCTAGTTCTTTTTTTTTTCTTTTTCGAAAGGACTTAAACTCAAACGAATTTGTGTTCAATACCTAACCTAACATTTACTTCTCCATGACTACCAGTCCCTTTCACACTAACTCGTGAAACGTATGTTGTCCCCAAAATTATGCAGAGCATTGTTTCCATGTTTTCAGGACTTCAACCAATCAAGTCTGAAAAGGGACTTCGTTATCCCGCATCTTATGAAACGTTTATATTTTTAAGATTTCTTATTTTCTTTGAAGGGACTATTCCAATTAATTTTAAAGTAAATATTTAAAAAAAATATCTTATTACCAGCATTTCGTTGGCATTTAGCATTTTAGAGTGAAAATAATATACAGCGACTTTGTTTCATTTGTGACGGGTATTTTCGCTCGCCCACGTTGTGAGCCTGTCTCCCGCCAAGCACTTTGCCGTAATGCGGCGCTCTTCCGGCACTGAGTCATTGAATAGAGGAAATTGTACTTACCTAGTTCACAGCTGGTGCTGAATATGTGCCAGCGATGTGTATCAGTGAATGGTGAACATTTAGCCGACCAGGGATGGTCCTTCATCCTGCCCACCTGATATGATGAAGATAGTGGAGAAGAGGGAGACGGTGCAATGCCATTTCTCTCGCCTGCCAGCTAATTGGGTGGCTACTGCATCTGCTGGCCCTTCCTCTGCCACGACCATCAAGCGAAGCCGGCAGAAGCCAAACTCCTTACTGTGGAGGAACTTCCCTATACTAAGAAGAAATCACCGGCGGAAAAGAGAGAAACGACGTGTCAGAGACGGACACCCAGTCTTCGGACAGGGAGAAGGTCCCTCGACACCGCTATCGCTCTTCTCCGAGAGTGAGACAGGTTAAGTCCCACGAGGACTGCGCGCCATATAAGAAAGCGCTCCCTCCTTCATCTTCGGATGGAGATGTACAAATCGAGGTGTGCTCTCCTCTCATATCATCTCCACCTACAGATGGGGATGGGTGGCAAACGGTCAAGCGGAAGTCACTATTACAATGGAACTGGATAGCTCATGTAATTAATTAAGAGTGGCTGGAGGTCCCTGTATAATCCGGACACCTAGCGAGGTGCCTCCTTGGCGAGTCCCGCATCCGAAATTCGGTTAGATCCACATCGTGGTCCTAAGGTGAATACGGATGCCTCCGTCTATCGGAGTCATTTCCTCAGCATAGTTCACCAATTTCTGGATGCTGGCATTCTCTACACGGATGGTTCGAAGGTAAACGAGAAAGTGGGTTGTGCTTACGTAATTGATGGTGCAAATACAAAGATTTCTTGGCCTGAGGCCTGTAGTGTGTTTACTGCGGATCTCGTTGCCAGGAAGCTCTGCAGTTTGCACTACAGGATGCACGAATCCGCTTTCTTTTACATACCGTCATGTTTCCCACAACACCTAGTGCACCGAATCCACGACGTACTAGCCGGGTTGTGCCGGGCTCTGACACTCGCCTTTTTGTGGCTTCCAAGCCACGTGGGAATTGCGGGAAATGAGCTAACAGACCAAGCTGCAAAACAGGTGGTAATAACTACCACCTCAACCAATGGAGGTACCCGCTAGAGATATTCACTCTAAGTTACGTCGACAAGAGAGAGTCGTTGGCTAGCCGTCCCAATGCCCGGTAAACTGAGATTGATCAAAGGAACTACTCGCGTGTTGTAGAGCTCCTTCCAGTCACGGGGGATTTCCTTCATTTTGTATAGGCTAAGTATAGGTCATGCAAGATCCACCCACTCGTATCGAATGAGAAGGGAAGGCCCCCCCCCCCCAGTTTGTACTCATGGAGGCGTATTCACATCTTAACCGAGTGTGTGAATCTTGCTGACTTATGAAGAAACCTTGGTTTGTAGATGACACTCGAACCTATATTAGCTGATGTCGTGGTGGCTGCTGATCTCATCATCCGCTTTATAAGTGAGAGTACGTGAATATTTACTCAGAGACAATGTCCTTTTGTGAAAATTTAATTTTTGTTTTCTGTATGGGGGGGTATCGAACCCTCAACCTTCAGTGGCGCTTTGGGGGCATTTTCGTATATCCGATGTAGCATACGACTTCCTAGTACTTTTATGAACGCAACACCGCACAAATCCGGGTCATGCATAGCAAATTCGTATTCTCCGCTTAGCTCCTAGGAGGGGTATCGAACCCTCGACCTTCAAAGACGCTACGGGTGACTTTTCGTATATCCGATGTTACAATATTGTTTTCATGGAATTTTTATGAACAAAATACCGTACAAATCTGAGTCATACATAGCAAATTCGAATTTTCCGCTGAGCTCCTAGGAGGGATATCGAAGCCTCAACCTTCAAGAACGCTACGGGTGGAGGTTGGTTCCATTCCCATCTCAGCTGTCCTATAAGTGATTTTCCGTGGTTTCCCCACTTGTACTCCATGGAAATGTCGGAATGATTCCTAACTCCTAAGCCATAGTTACAAATACACTCACACCACAAAACTTTATATGATTAACATATGCTATTCGACAAACACTACTGATACGTTTCTACATTGCTCGAACTCTGGATTACTCTTCAGTAATATATTTATCTCCGACTTGCCGTTGAAAAAGAAAGAACACTCTCCCGACATCTGTTGACTATATGTTGTACCAGTGTTGACTCAATCTAATACGTCACGCCATCTTGGTAGTGGTGGACGTACTTACTGGTTTGGCTAGCGAGACAAGAGATAGCGCGCGTATCCTTGTGCTCGCAGGCCGGTTATCGACCCATTCGACACTTCAAAAAAATCCTGTAACCAATAGCGACGTCTGTTGTGGATTATTGTTTTTCTGCTTGGAACTTGGAAGGTCACGATGTGATTTTCACGCGATCTAATATTTACGGGCCCTAGACGGGCTTCGGCCCGTCTAGAGGTATTTTCCCTAGTCTAAACACCTTCAATTATGTACCTACGTGTAATAAGAAATTTAGTTAATTCATACTTGGTTCTAATTTGTAGAAATGTATCTTGGCAACTCGCCTTAAGGTAGGCTAACGGAAGAAATACTCGAAAGGTTTGTAACATTTATACATCATCGGATACTGGATTATTCTTATAGTTGTTCATTGATATTTTGATATGAAGATGTGTTGTTTCCTTGGTGTACTTCTTAATTTGGTATGATATATTGCAGTTTATTTCTGTGAAGTGCTAACCTCAAATGGTATCTTTAGGCTGCTTGGTATGTATGTTCAACTATTTAATTTATTTTCCAGTAACCGAATTGGTGTTTTCGAGTTTAAGACTCCTAGGGATTTTATTTTAACGTTTGTATCTGGCCTGCCTTGCCTATATGGTCCAGAACGTCATATTTTTCTCCGAGCCAAGATATTTTTATTCTTAACCTAAATTTGTAATTTTTTCTCCATATCTTTGGCTCTTAGTATAGTTCCTTATGAACTCCGTGTCAAGTATCACTTATTATGATACGTATTTTTATTTCATATAAAGTCTGGTTTGATAGGTCACGGCTCACTTTGTTGTTGTTCGTTTTTTTTCTGGTTAACAATTATCGAGTGAATTTGTTATTAAAAAAGGGTAGACATGTTTGGATTGGAATTAAGGTTGACGTGAAATCCTTCTGCTCTGATTGATTTTTGAAAGATTAAAGACTCGAATGGATAATTAATATTTTATTGAACCTATGTCGTTCAGCTAGGTCCTTATGGACATATAAGGTAATTTATTGGAATTTCTTTAAGGGGTCTTGTTATTTTCCTTCACATAGGTAACCCTAGTTATTTCACTAGACATTTGTGAATGTCATCATGTCCACGGTTCCTCGCTTATATTTACATATTTGTATTTAACTATTTAATCTATTATTTATTTAAATTATTTAATGTTGTCATATTTATCTGTAATATTTTCATGAATCTCCGATTGGAGGTCATTTAGGAGTTTTTAAAACTAGGATGAAAATAAGACAAAATTTTATTTGGAAAGGGATGGACAAAGATATCCGTAAGATGGTAAACAATTGCATGGCTTGTAATCTAGCCAAACCTTCGGTAAACACTAAGGTAGGGTTGTTATCTTCCGAAATTTCTCAAAGACCTATGGAAAGATTATTCGTGGATTTTATCGGCCCGATGCCGTTATCTAAAATGGGAAACCGGTTTGCATTAGTCTGCACTGATGGCTTTAGTAGGTTCAACTGGATTTTTCCAACTAGATCAGCGACAACGCAAGTAGTAATAAAATGTTTAAATGAAATTTTCGCTTCATTTGGCCCTAGTCAATTTGTGATTACTGATAACGCAAAATGTTTTAAATCCCGTGTTTTTCGTAATTATCTTTTCGAGCTGTCTATATGCCACGTTACTTCTACGGCATATTATCCTAAAGGTTCATATGCTGAAAGGGTAAACAGGAACCTTCGTGCGGCGTTAATAGCGTATCACCATAAAGATCACCAGTTGTGGGATGATTGCATACCTTGGTTGACACATTCCTTCAACACTTCTGTTCACGAATCGCATCGCACCACGCCCTTCAGTCTAATGTTCTCCTATGTACCCAATTCCCCTATTAACAACCTTTGGTCTATTAATCAACTTCTACCCGATCAGAGTATTCCTGAAAATGTTCGCAGTGTTTGGAATAAGGCTAAGAGAAACATGAAGGTAGCCCACGAAAAGTTACAGAGAAGGTATAATGATGGACGTAAACCAACGTCAATTCAGGTTGACGACATTGTGTATGTTAAGAACTTCGCTCTTAAGGAGCCTGGATCAAGGGAGAGTGGTAAGCTGATCACTAGGTTCCGTGGTCCATGCAGGGTTGTAAGTTTTCTAACTCCAGTCACATTATTAGTCAGCGACCCTCAGAAAAAGAGGATATTTAGGGTTCATTTATCGCATGTTAAGAAGGGTGGTGATCCTTCGAAAGAGAATTTGTCATAAAATTGGGGAGGGTTGATACGTTTCTACATTGCTCGAACTCTGGATTACTCTTCAGTAATATAATTATCTCCGACTTGCCGTTGAAAAAGAAAGAACACTCTCCCGACATCTGTTGACTATATGTTGTACCAGTGTTGACTCAATCTAATACGTCACGCCATCTTGGTAGTGGTGGACGTACTTACTGGTTTGGCTAGCGAGACAAGAGATAGCGCGCGTATCCTTGTGCTCGCAGGCCGGTTATCGACCCATTCGACACTTCAAAAAAATCCTGTAACCAATAGCGACGTCTGTTGTGGATTATTGTTTTTCTGCTTGGAACTTGGAAGGTCACGATGTGATTTTCACGCGATCTAATATTTACGGGCCCTAGACGGGCTTCGGCCCGTCTAGAGGTATTTTCCCTAGTCTAAACACCTTCAATTATGTACCTACGTGTAATAAGAAATTTAGTTAATTCATACTTGGTTCTAATTTGTAGAAATGTATCTTGGCAACTCGCCTTAAGGTAGGCTAACGGAAGAAATACTCGAAAGGTTTGTAACATTTATACATCATCGGATACTGGATTATTCTTATAGTTGTTCATTGATATTTTGATACGAAGATGTGTTGTTTCCTTGGTGTACTTCTTAATTTGGTATGATATATTGCAGTTTATTTCTGTGAAGTGCTAACCTCAAATGGTATCTTTAGGCTGCTTGGTATGTATGTTCAACTATTTAATTTATTTTCCAGTAACCGAATTGGTGTTTTCGAGTTTAAGACTCCTAGGGATTTTATTTTAACGTTTGTATCTGGCCTGCCTTGCCTATATGGTCCAGAACGTCATATTTTTCTCCGAGCCAAGATATTTTTATTCTTAACCTAAATTTGTAATTTTTTCTCCATATCTTTGGCTCTTAGTATAGTTCCTTATGAACTCCGTGTCAAGTATCACTTATTATGATACGTATTTTTATTTCATATAAAGTCTGGTTTGATAGGTCACGGCTCACTTTGTTATTGTTCGTTTTTTTTCTGGTTAACAATTATCGAGTGAATTTGTTATTAAAAAAGGGTAGACATGTTTGGATTGGAATTAAGGTTGACGTGAAATCCTTCTGCTCTGATTGATTTTTGAAAGATTAAAGACTCGAATGGATAATTAATATTTTATTGAACCTATGTCGTTCAGCTAGGTCCTTATGGACATATAAGGTAATTTATTGGAATTTCTTTAAGGGGTCTTGTTATTTTCCTTCACATAGGTAACCCTAGTTATTTCACTAGACATTTGTGAATGTCATCATGTCCACGGTTCCTCGCTTATATTTACATATTTGTATTTAACTATTTAATCTATTATTTATTTAAATTATTTAATGTTGTCATATTTATCTGTAATATTTTCATTTCTTAATATATTGTCATGAAATTTTTCTTGTGTGTTTTCTTGACACTAGATTTAGCATGTATAGTCTCTTAAAACTAATTAACCTAGGTTATGGTAGCATTTGGTCTAGCCCTTCCCATCAAGTCAGGTAGCAACTACACTCTTGGTACTCCCCAAAGTGGAATTTCTATAAACTGTCATCCCAATCGGTTGTTTCTGCATTGAGATTAATTATTGCAGGGATAAATGAGTAGAGCACTAACAATGTTCTGTTTATTGCAGTGTAGGGCAGCTGGATTGGCACAGCTGCAGCTCGGATTGAATACGGTTTTGCTATTTTTATAGGTCAGGACTGACTCACTCTTTGGGAGATTAGATAGTCT
The DNA here is from genome assembly GCA_946902985.2 of Meconema thalassinum. NCBI lineage: Eukaryota > Metazoa > Arthropoda > Insecta > Orthoptera > Tettigoniidae > Meconema > Meconema thalassinum. The sequence goes on from OX336388.2 coordinate 180,409,173, forward strand.
ACCGATAATCATACCTTATCATGAAAAGGCCTGAGGTCACCTGCATCTTATTACTATTTATGGTGAAGATATGTCGGTATGCTCACGTCTCTAAAAGATCCGTATCCGAACACACTTCCTAAATGGAGGCATATGATTCACAAAGTTCCTACCCAGCTCGCTGGAAGGGTATCCTGATGATGATGAGCATGTGTTTTATATGCCCCTTAATAATATTATTGCTTTTATGTTCGACCCTGACTATTATCCGCCAGAAAACTGTACTATAATGAGGCTCATTATAACACTATTTTTCATTATGAAACAGTTTCTCTCACCAATCAGAACTCAAGAAACAGTTGTTTGACCAATTATATAATTAGATGCGTTGAGTTCCACGGCCTTCTAATGTAAATCACACTGCCTGGCCTAGTGTCATAGTTGAGTAATCGAGGTGGCCATGGTCAAATACAAGGCATTCCCTGCGTCTCATGCGCTCTGTTCAGTAAACAAAACTGGCGAAATCTCGACAGATATTTATGAATATTTTTGTTCGAACATAAAATAGTTATGATAATTATCGCCGAACATAAACAGTCGTATGCAACTCGCCTATAATGGTAATTAAGACACTCGTATGGAAATTATAAAACTCGCATACGCTCGTTTTATAAACATACTTGTGTCTTAATTATTGTCATTATAGGCTCGTTGCATAATGTACTTCTTCTTCTTCCTCTTTTCGAATCACCCACGTTGGGGTACGTCAGATCAATCACTTCTTAGATGCTTGTGCTCTCCTTTTCTCCCAATACTTCTTCAATCTCTCTGATCTCCTCTTTCTTTCGTCTTGTGATATCTGCATCGGTGTTGCATTGGTGTTGTCTTTGGTAACGGTTTTGGCTGTACCATTCATCAACATGGTTTCAGTAATCTGAAGCTCTCGCAGGTCCTTTTCCACTTCCGTAAACCAATTAGGGTTGATCTTCTTTTTGGAGAAGAAGTCAAAATTTTCTTGGTTAATCGGGCAGGATTCATCCGGTAGATGTGTCCATAGAAATCAATCCTCCTTTTCTGTATGGTATCTGAAAGTCTCTCCGACTTCACATACAGGGTGTCATTCCTATAGAAAATTTGTTTGTTATTTTGGAATTTAGGACCTATGATCTTCCTCAAAATTTTTCTCTCTTTGATTTCCAATTTTTCCATTTGCCCTTGTCTCCTCAAGACTAGTGTTTCTGCTGCAAAGAATGCCTCTGGCTTAATTACGGTGTTATAATGCCTGATTTTCGTATTCCAGGAGAGGGTTTTCGTATTGTATGTATTTTTGGTTTTCTGGAAGGCTAGTTCCATTTTGATTCTCGCCTCCATTGTTTTTCCTTCAAGGTTATTCCAGTCGATCCATTCTCCTAAGTATTTGAAACTATTAACCACCTCGATTTTATTAGCTCCTACTGTAACTCTCTTGGGCACATCCAAACTATTTGACATAATTTTCGTTTCTTCAAAGGAAATTTTGAGTCCTATTTTCCCCGCCATCTCTTGTAATTCTGCGATTTCTTCTTTGGTTTCCTCCCATGTTTCTGCGAGCAGCGCCAAGTCGTCAGCAAAGGCCAAACACTTAATCGTGATTCCTTTGTTTTTTGTTCCTAGACGTATTCCCCCTCGTGTTTTCGCATTCCATTCTCCCATAACTTTTTCAAGTGCACAGTTGAACAACAGGGGGGAGAGACCATCCCCCTGCCGGACCCCTGTTCTGATCTCAAATGGATCAGACAGTTCACCCATGAATCTAACTTTAGAGGACGTATTCATGAGCGTCTCCTTTATGAGGGCTAGGGTTTTCCTGTCCAAGCCAAACTCTTCCAAAATATTGAGCAACGACTCTCTGTCGATGGAATCGTAAGCTTTTTTGAAGTCTACAAAAGTAACTATATATGGTTTCGCCCTCTGCTATAATGTTTCTTAGATTTAAAATTTGTTCAGCGCAAGATCTCCCCTTTCTAAACCCTGCTTGATACTCCCCAAGTTGGCAGTCCAACTGTGGTTCTGCTCTTTCTAATAACGCTCTTGAAAATATCTTGTATGTCACGTCCAACAGTGAGATCCCTCGGTAATTGCAAGGATCCGATTTCGAACCTTTTTTGTGAAGAGGGTGTATCAGGGCCATTTTCCATTCCACTGGATTGGTCTCAGTCTTCCATATCTCCTCAAAAAGCTTTTGGAGTGAGCCAATCGCATCTTCACTGGCATACTTCCATAATTCAGCTGTTATCTGATTTTCTCCAGATGCCTTGAAATTTTCCATACGAGTCAGTATCTTCTGAATCTCTCTTACAGACGGGGGTTTACAATCATGGTTGGGAGAAGATTTTGGTCCACAATCGAAATACATCTTTTGGAGTGGTTAATCGCAATTTAGGAGTTCTTTAAAGTAGCCGGCTAGAATTTTACAGTTACCCCTGTTACTATATGCCACGTTCCCGTTTTCGTCCTGAAGTTGGAGAGTTGGGGGTTCATATCTGCTTAGGTTTTCCTTGAACACCCGATAATAGTTTCTCATATTGTTCTTCGCAAAGTCATCATTTATCTTCCTGAGCAGTTGATCGCCGTGCTCCTTCTTTATTTTCTTGATCCCCTTGGACGCCATCTTCCTGGTTTCCACAAAGTGTTGCCAGGTACTCCGTCCTTTTTGGTTTTCCAAACGTGCCACGCCTTCTTCCTCAGATCAAGTAGTCTATCACACTCGTTGTTCCACCATCTATGCTTCTTCGTCTTTGTAACAGGAGCAAATTGTTCTGCCTTGGTTAGAAGACTCTTCTCCATCTGCCTCCAGTCCTGGCCTTCTAGGTCTCTGGTTAATGTGTCCCATTCTTCCATGTTCTCCTTAATTTACTATTATATGGTATTTACAAATTTTGTTCTCTTTGCAGGTATTTCATGTGAATGGATGTGACCTATGATTGTTCTTCTGTTGAGCTCTTCGGAACATCAAGATAACTGAAGAGATTAATTTTAAGAATGAACATTGTAATCTCTTCTTCTATTAGCTGTAATGCCAACCAGTCTTTATCATCTCTGTAAATATTTTAGTAAGGTACACATTATGCAATTATTACCTCATAACTTATTTAAATTTAATATTTCTCTCTCTTTTCATAATGTTATCATCTTAAACTTATTGTAACGTGCAGGTTGGTTGTAATACAGAGAGAACAATGTTTTCTCCAGGGGTAGCATGCATTTAAACTTATCGTAACTAAAAGCTTGTAGTTTGACGTGACCATTAATATTGACATCATGAGCCACAGGACATCCTTTTAACGTGGGATCCGAACCACAGGACATGGGATTTCACATCGAAAATCTCACATAGATTGATTGGTCCACCTTGGTGAGAGGCCAACAGCTTGACCGCAAACTTATTGTAACTTTCAGGTTGGTTGTAATACAGAGAGAACCATGTTTTCTCCGGAGGTGGCATGCACCTGCATAGAAACCGGTTAAACGCCATATCCATTATACAGCATATGTCTCATAAGTAATGCCATTTTTTTTAGAAAATTTTGTTAGGAGAGTTTTCTGATAAGAAATTAAACTATTCTATGGTCTTGAGCCATCTTACAGGGAGGCTTCTTATCCCGTAACGATACCAGTCTCCGAGTTCTGATGCGAAGAATTCTGAGGAACCCCCTTCCACAGCTTCAATGTTTTCGACATTTTTCCACGCCATAAATGGGCCATGGATCGCAAAAGATGGTGATCTGAAGGCACAAGATCAGGGCTGTATGATGGATGTGGTAGCTGTTCATCTCCTCCCAATAAAATATTCTGTTAATGGCCATAAAGGATAACGGCATTTAGGTCAAGGATTTTACAAGTGTACAAACCATGGACGGTAGAAAATTAAAATATTGGACTCATACAGGTCACTAACTTGGGACCTCCAGCTTTGGCTTCTGTTACTCTAACTCTGAGCTTATGTTGTTGATCCTTTAGGTGCTCTGCGATATCATGGTTATGTATCGCCGTATACTAGCGTGTGTGTACAAGTTGTCTGCTAACCTGTGCACTGTCATGTCTGTACTAGTGTGTGTACTGAACTTGTAATCAAGGTAGGATGTGGATAGGAAGCGGCCGTGGCCTTATATTAGGTACCATCCTGGCATTTTCCTGGTGTAGAAGTGGAAAACCATTTCCGGGAAGGCTAAGGTAGTAATCGAATCCGCCCCTTCTCGGTTTGCCTCACGAGGCTGAGTGTACCAGCCCTCTGACCAGAATTAAATTTCTTGGCAGACACGGGAATCGAACCTGGGCCTCCACAGTAACTGCGCTTATGTGGAGCCACCTTCAATTCTCACGTCAAGGGTGCATTTGTGTCATTGGGCTATGCATTAGCATGTCCAACGTATACGGTAGGTTCAGAGGAGTTGGATGTCACGGGTTCGTTTGTTCAACTCCATGTGATTGCATTGAGGCGGGAATTCTACAGTATTGACCTTGTTAGGTTGTTTTAGGAATATTCGTATCATTACTAGGCTAGTAAGGAATATGTTTCTCAGCCTTGCTTATTTCAACACACCTCTAAGCACGTACTGCACCCGAATTCCGCATAGTCATAGCCTATATCCGCTGAGATGGAAAAGGATTGTAGGGAGGTCGATACCCAGCCAGATTAACCAACACTACCCTACTAGGATAATGACTAGGAAACCATCGATACATACCGGCCATGTAACAGCACTAACGATTAGTTACTCATTTACTAGAAATAAAATATCCTTAATACAAAATGGTAAGACGAGAATCTCGGATCTCGAGCGTGAACGGTGAAAGTTGAGACTACGTGAATTCTAGTAACTAATTCGCAGTATTATCGCATGTCGATTGCAAGCATGAAAAGATGATCAGATTTATAAAAAACGAACAGGCAAACACAGAAAAAAATGCCTGGGATTTATTACTAAACAAATTACAAACAATAAAATATTCCCTATCACCAATAAAATATATAAGCAAGTTAAAATTAAATATCTCACACTTCAGATAGTCCTACTATCTGTAGAATAAATGTTATTAAACATTATCATAACAACAATGGAATTATATTAAGTTTTATAAAAAGTTTACGCACTTGACAGTCACCCTGTGACTATGTCACTGAAGCAGTCTGATCAACATCAGCTGTTCAATCATCAAAAATGAAGTTAACACTGCAAAGCCCCTACATTAGGCACGTGCGTGTGTAAAACGTGACTATCTATACTGATAATAATGATATAATAAATTAAATAAGGTTTAAATATATACAATATCTACAATTTTCCATGATTTACATGGTATTAAAATATAATATTCGCACTATCAGTCGCGATCTGACAGTCTTATAGTGTATCTGTTAAATAACAGTTCTCTGAACAATATTTCACACAACAGTAGTGGTTTTGTAGCGGTTCTAAATTCACCTCCTGGGTAGATTATAGGCTGAGGAATAACCCACCCACCAAGGGAAGATGATTAAGAGAAGGAAGTAGATTTGGGATTGGAAAAGAAGGATAGAAAAATAGGAGGAGAGTCCCACAAAAGTTATGAATTTGACTTTCAATACATTTAGAAGCGGTTGCCACCGCAAATCCGTGCTCGGATACCTAAAGTGGGTACGAGCTTGGTCGAAGCTGACGGGAACCGCAGCTAAGACTTGGGCGGTTTGCAAGAGAGAGGCTTTAGTATATTTCCTCCCAAGCATGTATAAAAGTACTATGGGGAAGGGTGGTGGTCTGGCAAGGCTGAGAGCAAACGATGTATGGTATGTCTTCTCAAAGAAATTAGTTTTTGTGAAATGATTCGAAGAATGCCAATAATTCAATTCAAGTTCGGAATTTCCAATTTTCGAAATTATAGAGTTTCTAGAAAAAGAGACCCAGTGCTTCCAGGAAGGATAGTGACGAAAAATTATAACTTGGAAAGTAACCTTTGTAAGTGAACCAATCGTTGCCTTTGGAAATGGCTAAGCCTTTACTCAGCGAGAGGCCGAAAAAAAGCTTAGACAAAAAAAAGAAACACTTATCGTTTGGAAAATTGACCATAAGTTTTCGGAGAAAATCTCCACAAGCAGGTAGCTGGCTTAGCTAGCTTTACTTGCCTTACTGGCCAATTAGAATTAGCTGTTAAAGCTAACAGAAGCTTTGAAAAGGTTGCCACTAAGAGTTCTTGCTCAAATGCAACAAGTGGTAAAATCCCTATCAATAGATTAAAGGGCATCGAGTAGGGAGAGCCAAGGAGGACAGGACCTTGTTTAACCTTTGTATTAGAAAAATGAAAAAGAGAAAAAGAACGCTTAATTTATTTAACAATTCAGGAGAAATTAATATTTTTAACAAATAAATATTTTCCAATCTTATTAACAATTTGAGGTCGCAGACCTCCGACAACATTCAGAAATTGCTCCAGGCAAATAACAATTCTTAAGGTTTTAAACCTGGTATTAAAATCTTTTCAAGATTTGAAAAAGGACTGAATGAAATGATTAAAGTTTAAACATTTATAAGAGTACAAGGAGTGTACTATAAGAAATTTCTGAAAGAATATTCTAGAGAGAACAACAACTTTCAAGCTAACTATAAGGAAAACATAAAGCATAAAAATAGAAGTTCCTACAACTTCTTATATTTAAACAGGATTACTTTATGAGAATTATACAAAGGAGGGCAGGTCACTTACTGTGAAACCTAAGTAAGTAATCAAAAGGAAGGTTCTAGACTTCCAATGTTTAATTAGGAATCACGAGCCAAATGGGGTAGTTTCCATTTCGTGAGACCTAAAAATAACTCACTCAAGAGTTGAAAATATTGGTTTTCCTGATAATAGAGAAAAAACAATGTAAACTTAAACCGTGTATAAAACACGTAATTATACAGCAATTACTTAATGATAAACAAGAAAAATGGAAGGGCACTTCGCAGAGTGACACCTTATTGAAACAGACCTATACTGAAAAATTTATTACGGATTGTTAGTAGGAGGTTTAGGAAAGAGAAATAGGGGTTTGAGGAAAAATGTTCATGGCCTTATTTAAATATAAACGGACGATCGCGACGCGGTAGAAAGTTGAACAAGCACTGATTTTCACTATAGTTCGTTGAAACTTATGAAAAGTTCACTATGGAAACACGAAAGTTTTCGGCAGAGAAAGTTATTTCAATTTGAACAAAATGACTGGTTGCACTAAATGAACGAAAGTCTATTGCTTGAGAAAATGGTGGATTATAGTTAAATGTGCCATAGAACATTCCAGCGGTTCCAGCGGTGGAAGAAAGTTAGCTATTAAGCTTTTAATTCAGAAACGAAATTCTGCAATTTTAAATAGCATTCTTACAAGTGAGTGAAGATTTCAAAACGGCAGGACTTGTAGATGAAATACAGAATCTAGAAGGTTCCAGAACGACCTTAGTAGAAAAAATGGAGTTGAAAAAATCCAACGGAGGAACTAACTTGTTAAGTTATAGACAGCGGGTATTAGATAATATCCCACGTAGTGAGAGGATTTCTCATTTGAATAGCCTAAGAAAAGCTCTTTTTTAATAAGGTTGGCTTATACAACCAAAGGCTCAACATGGCAAATCCCACGAAGAATGATTTTTGCCCCAAAGTAAATACTTTCACACTGTCTATAAAATATCAGTTAAAAGCATGTAGAAGTTAAAACCATGAAGATGAGGTTAAAACTTTAAGATGGTACTTATCTTGAGTTCATGTAGAAGATGAAGTTCCCTTTGATGATAACTACTTTGCCAACATGGCGTAGAAGAGAGTTTGCCTCTTGGGTTGAGGAGACTAGCCCGAGAGGAGCTTTGACTGACCGAGTCAACTGCCGATTGCGAAGTGAGACCTGCTCAACGGAGCACAGAAGGTCCAAGGAAGGGAAAAGGAGTGGGGGGTAGGAAACAAAAGGAGAACATATAAACATTGCCAACTTGTCAAAAATAAATGTTCTTCTTGATGAATGGTCTTCAAGGAGTTGATAGTAGGCGATATTAGCGCAGCATGGTGAGTAAAGAGGTAAACGTAGTCCTCTTGCTCAAGGAGAAAATAGCTGGCGATGGTAACAGGATCTGGTGGCCAAATGGATAAGTAAGTCCTCTAGCACCAGGAAGAATTGAGGAGCTTCAGAGATTCGCTGCGAGATGACGCTAGGTGGGTCACAGAAGTTATATATCTGAAACAGACTTATGAAGACATAAGAGATTTGCCCATCAAGGAGAAAACAGAAGATCACTGTTGGTGTTTTGACAAAGAGGAAGGAAGAAATGGACTTGCAAAGAGCAATAGACTTTATTCTCTCGTACCGTGTATTCAAAGAATACACCACCTCCACCTCTCCACCTCACAAGATGGCGGCGGCTGATATCTCTCGAACGCATGGTCGGGTTTTGACGAATGAGGTGTCATTGAACTCGGACTGACACCCCCTTTCCAATGAACAACATATTTCCACCCCAAAATAAACCCTACCCCTACTAGGGGTGAAATTGTATTTTTTTTAGAGAATCTCTCCTTCCAATTGCAACATGTGAGAGTTTGAATGCCAATATGGAATGAAACGTTGATCTACACAAGAGACATGTATACGGTGGGTAGCCGCTATGAATTAACATGCTTATTTTTGTTTGTTACGCATGCCCACTCTTGCTTTAGTAAGAGGGTGGGGGAGCGGTTCCCTGTGGACGAGTCCTTGTTGACAGGTCATTGTTGACAAGTCATTGTTGACAAGTCATTGTTGACGGGTCCTTGTTGACGGGTCCCTGTGGACTGGTCATTGTTGACGAGTCCTTGTGTACGAGTCCTTGTGGATGAGTCCCTTTGGACTGATCCCTTTTGACCGGTCCCTTTGGCCTGATCCCTATGGACTGACCCAAGTATTTATTCAAATTATGTCAAAGGGCTTATCTACATTTGTGTGTGTTGAACTGACGTTGTTCACTAACCCCCACTACTATAATGGGATAACGAATGATAGGAAAGTGACGAAATACATGTGAACACGAGTGAGATGTCATTTTTAGCAATCTCATTGTGAAGAAAGTCACATCCTGTTTAGGTTCATACGTGAGAAAATGCAAGTTCATGTGTAATGACCTAACACACAGGTGTCCACCTGTGCACGTGCACGATAAGGTCTAACAAGTCACAACCTGTTTTGACAGTGGTGGGAGGTGAAGGGGAGGAGAGGGGGAGAGTGAGTGTAAGAGAGAACACAGGTGAAGAGAGAAAGAAATAGGTATTGCTCATAATACATGTTGAGCTGAGGACTGTACATAGGACTGTAGGTTATGTACAACATGAGTGAATAAATAAATACAAGGCACACAGGTTCACACAACATGTAATTTATTAATCCAAGAATTAAAGACTGAGCTAAATCCCAACCATTTTACATATAGTTTATTTCCTTTTTGTTCCAACGCTATTTCCACAAGGTAATGTTTAGGAAACGCCGTCTTTTGGAGTTCTTGGAGATAAAACCTGCCTTTTATGGGTTGATGGTTGAGTTCCTCGAGTAAATAGGTGACTGGACTGTTCAGGTTGACTTGACGAATTCGAAATAGTTCAGTCCTCCAATTTGGTGTGTAGCCCTTGTCGAAGACTGACTTGAATTTGCTCACACGAACATGGTCCCCAATGTTAAGGCGATGACGTTTAGGGTCTGCTGTTTTTATGGGGTTAAACAGTTTATCCAGCTGTGGAATATTTTTGGTCACAAGTCGTGGCTTGGTCCTAATGGTTCTGTGTTTGGTGTCATTGTAACGTGACACTAGCTCAACTAGTTCAACCAGCGATACGTGCCCTGAGTGGTAAACGCTTTCCACATATGGGTTTTCAATGTTCGGTTGAACCGCTCGACCACGCTGGCTATGAGATTGCTGTACGTGGTGTAATGGTGAATATCCTTAGATTTGAGAAAACTGGAGAAATCCTTGTTGAAAAATCCTTTTCCCTGATCGGTTTGTAGCAGCTGAGGTTGACGTTTGGATTGTTGAATAATTTTTATGTTGAAAGGCCTTAGTGACTAGTGGACCAGACTTGCGTCGCACAGGTTCAACAAACGCCATTTTGGAATAAACATCAATGACCGTCAACGTATAGCTTACACCATCGTTAACGCTAGCATAGGGAATCATTTCAACCAAATCTGCTTGCCAAAGTTCATCCACACCTTGTGAAATCACCTTGAGTCGCCGATAGTGACGTCTAGCTGGACGATGCAATTCGTGAGCAATACCCATTTTAATGGGTGAGGGCTTAAACAATAATTTTGGCATTTCTAAGATCTTCCTCAATTTCTTGAATTTCCCCATCGTGACCAGTATGACCGGCTTGACGTGAAGCATGCAACAGCTGTAGTCGCTGGACGAGTTTATTGGGATTGTGCCAGTAGGTAACATTCACAAGGGGTTTTAATGGTTTAAATGGCACCCCTGAAGCGGACACTTTGCGACGACCACTTTGACTAGTGGGGAACATTTTGCAATGATGGTTTTATATTTTTGAGATATATTGGCATTCACTTGTTGAGTGGGATCATACTGTCTTTTGTGGGCATGGGTGTCCAATAAAATGGATTTATATTTATCAAGGTCCTCTGACGTATAATCTTGGGATGAGGGATTCCGAGAGAATAGTAGCTTTAACAGTCCTGATGTTAATTTATAGTTGATCTTTTTAATGACAGCTTTAGTACGACTAAATTTAATCGATGAATCACCAATTTTAAAACTATCATCCTCATAGCGAACACCATATGTGGTATCTGTGTTTCCAATAAATAGATTGGTGAAATGGGGTTCCAGTGTTGATCCATAATATTTTATTAAAATATTTTTCAGTTGAGCTTTATGTTGAGGGGTGGTCATGAGTTGTGAAAATGGAGATGATCTGGAAGGGCAAGGTGTTTCGACCATGGTCAAGGATTTCTTTTTTCTTAAAAACTCTGCAAGGGGTGATGCCTTTTTTTGAGGCGTAAACACTTGTTCCTCATTATCCTCAACTTCGCTAACACTAGTTAAATCTTCCTGTTCCTCTTCCCCTTCCTCAGGGTCCTCGTGGTGCGTCTGAGTGGCTTGTGAAACAAAGGGTAGCGTTTCAGATGGCTTGAAAGAGGGTTTCAACATAGCTTTTATTGGAGGGGCTGAATGTTGTTGAATAAACAAAGCATGATCCGCACGTGATCGTTTCAATTGACGAAACTTTTGGCGAATAGTATTTTTTGCTCTAATAATATGCTTTTTCGATTGACTCTCTGCTAACGCCATTGTGTCGTGACAAATGATTTGAGAGGGAATGATACAGTGCCTTAAATAGCAATAAAATGATCAAACCCTAAGCGATACCGCCCTTGGTTGAGTTCACTTTGTTTATCAATCACTAAACAGGCATGACGTTGTGTGTTCCAGCACTTGCCACACAATTCTGTAAACATTTGAAAGGTCATATCCGGATTCACATCTTCATTATAAATGTGACGACTTTTCCTCTCGTCCTGGCGAAATAAAGCAATGACATTGGCATTGTCACGAATCAACTGTTTAGACATTTTAGAATACGTTTGTCCAAGATAGAAGCAATCGATATGTTTGTGTCGACCCATGCTGAAATAGATTTGAATGATGTCTTGCCGTTCAGTGGATACATCATCGAAAATCATGAGTGAATCAGGCTTTACCTCATCCGGTGAAATAACATTTTCTTGCGTGGAAAATGCAAAATACCCCATATTCTCATTTTGTAATCCAGACATGACTTGATCCAGAAACACGTAGAGGGGTTGGTAGAGAGATTTTGCGAACATATAAATATTTTGAAAACACAGACCATTGGGCGCTGTAATAAGTGTCAGCAAAAGATTGGTCTTTCCACAGACGGAAGGTCCCACAATGGTGCAGCGAATGGAAGATGGAAACAGTGAACCATGGCGTTGTTCACGTGATGTGGGGTAGAGATGGGAAACCATGTTCCTCACGGGGAATGACTCTTGCTGCTTAATTAGCTTCATTTCAACTAAGGCTTAGAGAGGCTAGCAGGCTGTCTATATACATCGCACCGAGCCTTGTCATAGAAACAGTCGACTCGTACTACAGGTTGACGATGGATGTCTTTGGACGTGCGTTGATGGCCAAAGCTAGGTCTGTTCCCATACATGATCCTAAACAAGAAACAGATCCTGCTAATAAACACGATGTGGATAGGTCAGTAGTGCCACGCACAAAAGAAGGAGATTATGACTTTAAAGGAAAGCGGTTAACTCATGTAAAACATCCTCAAGTGTCTTCAGACGTTACTACAAAAACGTATGTGGATAACAAGGTGTATGAGTTTTATGATAAAGTGCCTCAGCTTACAGTGATTGGCTATAGCGCTAATCATCACCGCATTATTCACGTGGAAGACCCGCAAGAAGATGATGATGTCTGTACCAAGCGATACGTGACCTATGAAATGAAAAGGCTTTATAAACTTATCCCATCTGTATTTTTAGTGCATCTGACAAATGTAAAACCTGTGAATGAGAGAAACCATATACCGCTAGTTCAGGACCAGCACTTGACCTATGTGCTTGCTTCGGGTTTAAGCCACTATCGACTACACTATGATGGAACCATTCACATCAAATATGGCAAACCTGATGAGAACCATTTACAAATAGAGATAAATGGTCATAGGATGTTGATCCATAACCATGAAAAGGTCAATGAAGGAGACGAATTATCCTTTCATCTCATGTTGACATGGAATGAAAAGCAAGCTGGAAAAACCATGAAAGATTTCCCACTTTATGTAGAATTTTAATATACAGCCATGAAATAACAATCTGACGTTAGTTGTGACATAAACTTTCTTGTGAAAGGTTGTTGGTCATCATCATCATGGTGAAACAAAGATATGTGGTGAGAAAGACTAAAAATATGACCCTGTCCTTGGCAAAGCCTGGGCTTATGACATTCGTGGACAAGCCCTTGCGAAAGAAAAAAATAAAAAATAATGTGTTGACCATAAGGAAAGCTCTTCGAGCAACACAGAGACATGTTATTACAAAACGCCAGCGACAGGGTTCAAAACAAGGGCGAGTGATCCCCATCCCTAAACGAGCGGGATTTTTACCTGCATTATTCGCTGGTCTGGCTGCTCTAGGTTCACTTTTAGGCGGTGACAGTGCAGTGGCAAAAACGATTAAAGCCACGCAACAGGGCAAGCAACAACTCAAAGAAAGTCAGCGACACAATGAAACAATGGAAGCCATTGCTATGGGAGCTAGAAATGTCAATTTGTAGCCATCCTTTTATCAACAAGGATTTGGAATTTCACCTTTTCTAAATAAATAAAAAAAACATTTTTAACCTCAGCCATAGCAAGACATTCCCTGACACATCAACAAGTGGAAAGCTATGCTAAACAACTGAAGCTTTCTCATTTTCGAGGTGTGTTTATGCGAAACCAATTACCTTCACGACCCTGGAAACATGAATGTGCTGTTGTCAATTTGGATGATCACCGAGGACCTGGAACACATTATGTAGCTTATGTCAAAGAGGGATCCACTGTATGGTACTTTGACAGTTTCGGGAATTTGCCCCCGCCCATGGAACTAGTGGTCTATTTTGGAAACAGGATCAAGATATATTATAATGTGAAACGTGAGCAAATGTTTAACAGCCAACAGTGTGGACGTTTGTGTTTATTTTTTTTATATAAGGCGCAGCATAAGCAAAAACGTCAACAGTATGTCGGTGGAAAGTAAGACGTTTACACTGCATGGACGTGGACCTGAAGTGAGCCTAGACTTTTACCCACCTATCGAATTGAGTGAAAAACCCTATGATTTAGGACTTGTTTCACTTGAAACGTACAATAGAATATACAACATACGTGAAAATGTGAACAACAAGTTTTACTATGATGATTCTGTGCTCACCCTGAACTCTGGTGGATACACGATAGATGACATTTATGAGCACATTTATGTGGTGTTGATCAATGAATATGGTTTAAAGTCATTTCTCGATGGAACGCGCAAGTTTGAACTTGTAGGAAATACCAACACTCATCGCTGCAGTATTTTTTCTACATTCAAAATTGACTTAAATCACACCCCGATTCCATTGGTCCATTACTAGGATTTAAACCACGTGTGTTGGAGCCCAACAAAAAACATGAATCAGACCATGAAGTGACATTAATTGAGGGCCATCATGTGTCGGTGACGTGTAATATTATTAGTCAAGTGTACACCAATCAAGAACCATCGCATTCGCTTTATGACTTTATTGTAACATCGCCCAATGGTTATATTATTCGTGAAAACCCTCCAGTGGTGCTTTCTCATTCTGTGGCTGTCGATGGTATTAGTAATATATCATTAAGACTGATCAATAGAGAGCAACAACTCATTGATCTAGATTCTACCACACCAGTGACTTACAAGTTGGTGCTAAAACCACTATGAAGTTTGTATATAAAGCAACAGCACCGTCTGGGAATGGTGTTAGTTGTTTACCACGTGAATACACGTTAACATCTCAGAACAAGCAGATTTTACAGCATTTGGGTTACCACGTCAACCCCCGCGATGAATTCTATCCTAGAGGTAGCGAACCACATCGAGGAGCAACCAGGAGTGGTAAGAATTGATCTCCATTCTTATCAAGCTCAAACACCTGGACTCAATAACAATGATGAAATTCAATTTGTTATCAACAACCAAGATATTTACACTCTACCGCAGGAAAGTGTTATTCAGATTGAAGGTCGGCTCACCTAAGCCGATGGCTCTACACCCACTACATCCAAGTTAGCCAACCATGCTTTCGCCTTCCTGTTTTCTGAAGTGCGTTATGTGATTAACGATATCGTGGTGGATTGCACTCGAAATGTGGGTATTTCCAGTGTCATGGAACTATATCCCTCTTATAGTGAGGAGGAAGCTAAAACACTTTGCATGGCGGGTTGGTGCCCTGACTCGATCAATGACTGGATGGTACACACCGATGGCACCTTTACTGGATATTTACCTCTTAAACTGATTTTAGGCTTTGCTGAAGATCACCAGCGCATTGTGATCAACGCAAGGCAAGTGCTTTATCTGGTGAGAGACAGGAGTGATAATAATGCACTCAAGGGAGCCGACAATGCCCCCATTGATTCAAAAATTTAACTACAACGCTTGCTATGGAAAGTGCCTCATGTGACCCTTAACGATAGAAAAAAACTGGACATACTCAAAATGGTAAAGAGAGATATACCTCTACCCATGGAATTTAGAAGCTGGGCACTCCATGAGTACCCGCTATTGCCTACCACCAACACACACAGTTGGTCTATAAAAACAGCTCGCTATACAGAGAGACCCCTCTACATGATTGTGGGTTTTCAAACGAATCGCAAGTATCAACTAACCAAAGATGTCACGCAATTTGATCACCTGCAATTGAGAAATGCACGTCTTTTCCTCTACGGTGCTGTGTTTCCCTATGAAGGGCTGGATTTAGATTTTTCAAAAAATAAGTATGGCCCCCTGTACGACTTGTTTTCTAAATTTAGATGGTCGTATTATCAAAAAGAGAATTGTCCAATGTTGTCACCCCAAGCTTTTAAGACAAGGGCGCCACTGATTGTCTTTGACTGTTCCTACTTGGAAGAGTCTGTCAAACCATCCAATATTGACATTCGACTAGATTTTGAAACGCATGACAATGTTCCAGCCAATACCACGGCCTACTGTTTGATTATTCATCACAAACAAGTCAACTATTATCCACTGTCCAACCAAGTGACAAGTGTATAAATAGCAGGTCAACACACATCAAACCGCTCAGTCATGTCTTGCTTTCAAGCCTCAAGAAAATTTACATCCATGAATTTAAAATCTGAGGAACAACGTTTCAAGACCTTTGCGACGTGTCCGGTGCCTTTTATAAACCCTCAAGCCTTAGCAGCCGCTGGATTCTACTATTTAAAAAGAAGAGATGAAGTGAAATGTGTGTTTTGTCCCATCATATTAGACAAATGGCAAGAGAGCGATGAACCCATGCAGGAACATCAGCGCTGGTCACCTGCCTGCCCCTACCTATGCAGAATGGAGGTGGGTAATATACCCTGTCATTCAAGTTACCCCTCACTCGTGCCTCTAAGTGATGAAAAAAGTTATGATACGTGTGGACTTTATGGTGTCAACAGTGCTTCAGTGAGCAGCTCACAGTTAAAAACATCCAGTTTAGAGACATTGGGATATCATCGGTGTTATGGACACTATAAACACAAAAGACTTTTTTGTTGTATGAGTTGGTACCGCCTCTATCCTAGAATGAAAAAAGAATGTAAAACTTGTTATGCTAATAAAATAATGAAATAAAAAATTGGTTGTTGTTGTTATATTATTATTTCTTATGCCCCCCCCCCCTTGTCATATCCTAACCTCTATAGTGACTACTCGATGTTTTTATTTTCTTTTACTAGAATGGAATGTAATTAAATGACATGGGTACACCTTACTGAACAATTGTCAGTCTGTGGTCAGTTGTACTTGATCCAGACAAGAGTGAACATGTTGCGTACACTGGATTGTCGACTGTCAAGGGTTTAAAATTGGAGATAACAAATTTATATTTAAAGAAGTGGCCATTATCGATTGTTCCACTTTTTGGATATCGCAAGCTACCCATTTGGTGTTTAAACCACCTTATGCGTTTGATTTGTTTTGTGATAAAGACCGTAAACAAACCCAGTGGATCGAAACTCATATGTAACTAGACTGGAAGCAAGGAACCATTTCATATAAGCACCTGGACGTGGTCATGAAAGCCCACTTGTCTTCTGCCCATGTAGTATTTGTGAAAGGTAGTGAAAAACGTCAATGGCTACAACCATTTTTAGCGTCTTACATTTAATGTATCGATTTAATGGACATGGGCTGTCCCTCGCTGCAAACACTCATGGACCGCTGCTCCTGTGACAATATTACCCATAAAGCCTTGGCACAGGTGTGACAATTGTTTCATTGGCTAACCACCAATGCCTGCTGGAAGTTGTTAAATAAAATTAAAACTAAAGGTTTACCTGTGGATGACACCAGTGAGATTTCTACAAGCGACGTGTAAACATCAACGTGATACCATGGAGAAAGGGGAAGCTACCGATAAAGCGATTGGAAAGTTCTTCGTGTGCAAAAAGAAACTAGACAGTTTTACCAAAGAAGAATTATTGGCTCTTCCAAAATCTTTCATTTATTACGTCGCAGCAAATGCAGTGAAAGAAATCTGGCAACATGTACCAAAATCATGGACTCAAGACCCTGTGTTAAGTGAATTGCAACCATGTACGGATTATGATCACCATGAGCAAGTGGCTATGGCAAAAATACCCTCTATGTGACAGTGTGCTACTTGCCAGCTGGTCAAACTGTATCACGGTCATAAAAGTCAGTGTAAAGACTTTGTTTCCTCATTTCACGGGTGTAATGGAGAAAAAAGCAGCAACAACAAACATCATCCACAGAGGAGGAGGTAGATCAAACCTTTTTACCATCGATGGAAAAGGATATGCCAGACCTGTACTGGCAATGGCGTCATTAACAAAGTAATTCAATACTTGACTTTTGAAATCTACCTACCTGGTTATTATTTGTGTGGTCCTGGAACTTACCTTGAAGAACCTTCCGCAGCGTGGTGATATACCTATTAATCCTTTGGATCGAGCATGCACTTTTCTTATCACCACAGTCATCCTGCATTAAGACGTGTAGCGGATAAAGTACCGTTGAAAAGCTAAACAACGTTTGACATCCTGTGATGTCTCAGTGGGAGAGAGGTTGGCAGCCCTCATTGTGATTAGTGCTATATATGGAAAGTTAATGATGAGTGGACATGACCATTGAAAAGGATTGAGGAATTGGTATTTCTTTGTATTCTATTTTTGTAAAGCTCTATTTGTTGTGAAATAAAAACAAGGTTTACAAGATCACAATGTCTTTTAATTTTTAAAAATGGTGATAGCCATTTCTTCATTTTCATTTTTTTCTTACATGAATATTTACAATTTCCACTTCCCCTTTTTTTACATTCCCCTTGTTTAGTTCACACATTCTGTACATTTTTTTGTTGTGATATAAAAAATAAGGTTCACCAGATCACTATATCTTTTAATTCTAAAAATGGTGATAGCTATTTCTTTATTTTCATTTAATCACACATGAATATTTACAATTTCCACTTGACATTTTTTACATTCCCCTTGTTTAGTTCACACATTCTGTACATTTTTTGTGAAATATAAATAAGGTTCACCAAATCACTATATCTTTTAATTTTTAAAAATGGTGATTGCCAATTAATTTTTTCACACATAAATATTTACAATTTCCACTTTTAATTTTTTACATTCCCTTGTTTAGTTTACACATTGTGTACATTTTTGTTGTTGTGAAATAAAAAACGAGGTTTACCAGATCACAATGTCTTTTTAATTTTAAAGTGGTGATAGCCATTTCACTTTTTCACACATGGATATTTGCAATTTCCACTTTACATTTTTTACATTCCCCTCGTTTAGTTCATACATTCTGTATTTTTTAAATCTTTTTTGTAATATACAAAAGCAAACATTTTACACTAAAATGTATTACTTATCTTATTTTTACTAAACTACTGTAGCCTAACATTATACATTCTACTTACAGTTTTTACAAAAAATATTACAACATAAAACACACTACAAATATTACAATATAGTGATCATTAGACTTAAGTAAAGTAATAGTTGTCAATGCGACTGTTTCGCCAAGCAAAATTATCAAATGTGTTGGGTATAATGAATCGTTTGTTGTCTTCATTACTTAAAGCAACTTTGTTCAACAAATTGGTATGTAGCTGATGATTTTTAATTCTAAATACACACATTTTCTTATATAATACAGATGGGTTACTAACTATACAGTTTTTATAATCACTTATATCTAACTCTTTACTAACAACATTCTTTTTCACTCCTTTTAATTTTTTACTACTACATCATCAATTGTCATATAGCTGTATGATTTAGATTTTGTGCCTACAAAGGTGTCTATAATAACACCAGCACATTCATTCTTAAATTTCCCAAGAACCTTTTTGTTTACTAGAGGTAAATGGTAAATATTATCCTTGGGGTAGTCACTTGTATCAAACCTATTTAGCACAGTTTTGATAACCTCGTAAAAATCATCAGTTTTAACTCATAAATAAAAGAATCTGTGTCTGTGTAGAGTAATTTAGCATTATCAAGATAGTTTTTCTTTACATAATCATAGTGAAATTCATACATAAGTGTTTTTGATAATTCCTGAATGGTGTAACCCAAATATATGGGTTTGTTGTAAGTTACTTCAAGACGATTCATTTGTATTACAACTAAATCCTCATGAATAATTGAACAGCTATGAAAGTTAGGCTTGCTTATTAAGTTGCTCGCACCATACCTTTTACCATCATTCTCCCACTTTGTTAACAGCTTCACATCAACTCGTTTATCAACATTCTCCATAGTCTTTCCAAAAACACTATTATTCATGAGTTTATAAAAATCTTTTTCAAACGCGTTTGTTGACTGTGTTCTTAAATTATTGTTTAGATCAATATACGGTTTGAGCCAAGCTGACTGATGAAATTGCAATACGCGATGAATTTTAGTTAATTTCAATCCATGCTGTAGGCACTGTTTCAAGTTTTGATAATGTATTACATATTTACATTTATCATTCACATTAGCAATTAACATTTTTGTTCGTGATGTGATGTATGGATATTTCATATTCTCAGGACAAAATGGTAAATCATTATGATCATCATGTAACTCTTTAGGGTACTCAAGATTTACCTCTAAAATATATCCTTTATCATCGTTATCATTAAGAGTGTCAACATGTAAGACATCAATTTCAGGTTGTGTCAGCCAGCGAAAATCTATCAGTGGTAGATATTGACTCATAGCCCAACCATATTCGTTTTTTGCATCGAGGTAGACAATATACTTTGACTCTTCACAAGGGTTGTAACTAGGCATGTATTTATTATTTGCTTTAGAATACCGTCCACTACATTGGCTTAAACCACCTCGAATTGATGATTTTATAAAATTGATCATGTCTATATCAGTCATTAATTCTAAATTTACTTTGGTTTTTTTTCAACATTGAACTGAAACTTAACCCAGGAGCAGTAAAATACTGACAAGGATCAAGGTCATAAGTTTTCATACAAACATCCGAAAATTTTCAAAAACATCTGCTAATAATAACACATCTTTCTTCAAATATATGTCTGAAAATTGTCCTATAGTTTGAATGTGGAACTGTGTCCATACACGTTGTGCATGTAAATATTCCTGATCACTGATATGACCTGTGTTTAAGGAACTGTAAAATACATCTTTCGACGGTAAAGAACACTCCTCAAGACGTTCCACACAGTTAATATATTCATAAGGGAATATACCCTTTTGACGAATCAAATTAAAATCATCTTCTTTAGGAAAGACACGTTGAATTTCATGAAACTGATCTGATTTTAAATTACTAGCCAGCTTATCAAGACTACTCGGCATAAAGCGGAATGAATCTAAAAATCGCTGTTTAATGGTTTTTTTTATTGCTAGTTTTAATGTATTTTGTGAACGATATGTATTGTTCCTTATTATTTGCAATCACATCAATTTTCACATCTGAAGCTCCAAATTCTTTAACGATAAAGTGGTTATCGTATTTGCTACCGTTATGTAGAATGACCGGAATGAATTAACTTACTCTATAATTTAAATTACATTCTTAGTGAGCAGCACCATGATATTTTCCTGTTAAAAGGTCATGATCGCGAACCCTGTCTGTATATAAACATTCACCACATATAAAACAATTAGTTTCAGTTTCAAAATTCATTTGCTCTGATGAAGTTAGTGGCTCTATTGGAATGATCGTATTTAAAATAAAGGATATACGGATGGCATCTTTTTCAAGTCTTTCCATAAAAACGTTAGGTGCATCAGGTCCTCTATACAGCTCAAACTTATTTAAAGAGTCATCGTAACTACATTTAATATAATATGCAAAGCTAAAGGGTTCATGAATGTGAGTAGTGTTGGTAAAAGGTTGGGCTGGATTCGATGAACATGTATTAAATGGTTTTAGCAAAGCCTCGAAGTCAGCATATATAACAAATGGTACTCGAAGCTGTTTCTCATAATCCTTAAATTTTAAAAAGTTATTTTTAGGAGTCGGTAATACCATACACACATGATTACATCCCCATTTTGATGTTGAGCTAGTTGATCCTCTTTTCCAAAATATAACAAACAGCCATCACACAACCACTTCTTACCTTCATATTTTGATAGCTGACTACCAACAAGTCTACTAAAATGTTTTATCCAACAATAGTGGGCATTTTCACCTTCGGTTATGTATAGTAAATTTACATGAGCATCCTTTTTTCCTGAGTGTAATATAGGGGACCAACTATACTCTTGTTTTCAATTCCATACACATTAATACTTACATTGTTCAGCTTTTCAAAACGTTGAATGTCTTTTATCGCCATATGATATTTTATTTCTTTTAAATCTAACACTGAAGAATAGTGAGGATAAGATGATGTTCTATCCATATTTTCCACTGCTGGATGGAGAGCTGAGGTTACAGCCCATGCAAAGCATGCGTCATCATTATTCATAACGTTTATACAAGCATGCTTACGTTTGATCCATCCTGGCAAATCAATGTATGATGACTCGAAGGGGATTATATTTAATCATGTTGGTTTCTAAATAAAGTACTTCAACCAACGCCCAGTCTGACTCCCTTTCCTGGAACTTTTCACTCTTCACAATGATAGCACTTGAAATAATTTGGTATATATCACTAATATTAGTTGATTCACTATTACATTTTTTGTATTAACAGATTTGATATCCGTAATTTCACCTTCAATACCAGTTTTTACATAGAGTCCAAAGAGTTCAAAATTCATTTTAATAGTTTTATGTTCTACTAAAATATTTTCTACCAAGCCAACTACACTAGGTTGAACATTTTAGGTAGATTTCATTAGAAAGCTAACTATTGCAATGGGTCCCATGTTTCGACTTCCGGAAAATTTCGACATATCTTCGCGTTTCACATCCCCTACACCCCAAAACCACCGTCAGTTCAAAAGTTTATATATAATTTATGTATATATATATATATATGTATATATATATATGTATATCAGTTTCTTGTGGACACGATAACTGCCGTAATTTTGCACCAATCACTTTGATTTTTTTACATAATATGTATCCCTATAAAATCTCGGTTGAGTTCGTTAATGGGCAAAATCAGTCGAAGGGGGTGAAATTGGGGGGCTTTTTTCGAAAAATTGAAATTTCGCTATTACTCTCTTAATACGTGAAATATCAAATCCATTCAAAGTTCATAATATGTGTCGGATAAGTGCCAACAATTTATGTCAAATAAGTTTTTTGATAGCACCAACCATTGACCAAAGGGGTGGAAAAAGTGGGTTTTTCGGGAAACATTAATCATATCTCTCTTAATAGGCACAATATCAAAACCGTACAAAATGGACAATATTCCCCTAATAATTACCTAAAATTTTGTCTGAAAGAATTTTTGATATGACCCACCATTACGCCAAGGGATGCGAAAAATGATTTCGGAATTATAAGAAAATGCCAAGAGCTATCAGAGGTTGCCATGGCAACACTACTAAATTGATGAGGGATGAGCCGTTGCCATGACAACGCACTTGCACGAGATCAGATTCAGTATTTCCATCTGACTAAGCCGGCCCCGTGGTGTTGGGATAGCGCGCCTGCCTCTCACCCGGAGGCCCCGGGTTCGATCCCCGGCTCCGTCAGGGATTTTAAAACTGACGTGAGGG
This sequence comes from Meconema thalassinum, assembly GCA_946902985.2. Taxonomy (NCBI): domain Eukaryota; kingdom Metazoa; phylum Arthropoda; class Insecta; order Orthoptera; family Tettigoniidae; genus Meconema; species Meconema thalassinum. Next base: position 180,432,110 of record OX336388.2, read on the forward strand.
TTGGAACGGGGTGCACTCAGCCTCGTGAGGACAATTGAGTAGCTGTCTGACAGTGAGACAGCACCCCGATCACGAATACCAATATTAACGGCCGAGGGGACCCGACGCGCTGATCACGCGTCACCCCAATATCTGCAGGCCAAATGGCTGGGCAGCGGTCGCTTGGTCGGCCTTAGCCCGTCATGAGCTGGATGGTGCCAGGGGTTGACTTTGACATCTGACTAAGTGGGAAGCGGCTTCGGTGACGTAACTGGTAACATGCAGAATGTCTATGCCCAAGGTCGCGGTTTCAAAGCCGGCCGAAGTCGTCGGATTTTCTAAGAGAGCTAAAATCCCTCAGTATGCTTTTCTTTGGAGGGGAAGTTCCAACGTTCGTTGCGAGTTGCTGGTTGGGGTGGCATCTAGTAGCCAAGTTCACAGCTAGGTGTCGTTGACGGTAGTACCTGGTAGCAACATTAGGAACTACTGCTTGAAATTGACCGTCTGCAGTCCTTACCTGAATAAAGACTACTACAGCCATTACAATTCACACCGTTTATCAGACAGATTCTACAATCACCCAAAGTACACGGGGTTAGATGACCGCGTTGTCGCAGCCCCTAAACTGAGGAACCAACCAGAGGTAGATTTCATTAGAAAGCTAACTATTGCAATGGGTACCATGTTTCGACTTCCGGAAAATTTCGACATATCTTAGCGTTTCACATCCCCCAGACCCCAAAACCACCGTCAGTTCAAAAGTTTATATATAATTTATGTATGTATATGTGTATATATATATGCATATCAGTTTCTTGTGGACACGATAACTGCCGTAATTTTGCACCAATCACTTTGAATATTTTACCGAATATGTATACCTATAAAATCTCGGTCGAGTTCGTTACTGGGCTAAATCGGTCGAAGGGGGTGAAAATGGGGGCCTTTTTTTCGAAAAAGTGAAATATTGCTATAACTCTCTTAATATGTGAAATATCGAATCCGTTCAACGTTCATACTATGTGTCGGATAAAGCCCAAACATTTATGTTAGAAGAGTTCTTTTTATAGCACCAACCATTGACCAAAGGGGCGGGAAAAAATTGGTTTTTCGGGAAACATTAATCATATCTCTCTTAATAGGCACTATATCAAAACCGTACAAAATGGATAATATTCCCCTAATAATTACCTAAAATTTTGTCAGAAAGAATTTTTGATATGACCCACCATTATGCCAAGGGATGAGAAAAATGATTTCGGAATTATAAGAAAATGCCAAGAGCTATCAGTGGTTGCCATGGCAATACTACTAAATTGATGAGGGATGAGCCATCAGACGTTGCCTAGATAACGCACTTGCACGAGATCATATTCAGAATTCCATCTGACTAAGTGTGAAGCGGCTTCGGTGACGTAACTGGTAGCAAGCATGCTGAATGTCTATGCCCAAGGTCGCGAGTTCAAAGCCGGCCGAAGTCGTCGGATTTTCTAAGAGCGCTAAAAATCCCTCAGTATGCTTTCTTTGGAGGGGAAGTACCAACGTTCGTTGCGAGTTGCTGGCTGCGGTGGCATCTAGTAGCCAAGTTCACAGGTAGGTGTCGTTGACGGTAGTACCTGGTAGCAACATTAGGAACTACTGCTTGAAATTGACCGTCTGCAGTCCTTACCTGAATTACAGACTAATACAGCCATCCCTAAGTACACGGGGTTACATGACCACGTTGTCGCAGCCCCTAAACTGAGGAACCAACCAAAATCTCTGCGGGAGATATAATTTTGCGTGAAGAAGTAACAGACCGTTACATAGTTACACATCAGTGTCGAAACCTTGCATAAGGACAGTGTGACCACAAGTATGAAAATGGACCACAAATGACAAGAAGGTTACCGTTCCCATAAGACAATAAAATGTTTAAAATAAGCATAAAATGACGAAAAACAAAGTTAATTAAGCTCCAATTATAAAATACCTTCTCGCAATAAATGAGGTCTGATCCTTCTACGAAAACCTGCATATTCTGCCTATTTTCGCCTATCCCCAAGTTTGTCCGGTGAAATCTACCTCCGCCTTCCGGCGTGCCGAGAGGACTTTTTTTTAAATGATTCAATACTTTGAGTTTTTTCTTCACTATAAAGTCTGTAACTAGCAATTCGACTTTTAAATGCACTACCAATTTGTTGAATATTTCCAGAATTTCTTTCATGGCAAGCGTTATTTTTATGTTGAATACAGCGTAAATGCCCATGAATGATTGAAGAATGTATATCAATATTACATACATTACAATGTGTTATCGAAGGTTCACCATTCTTATTTCTTTTTGTTGCATGACTATTTTCACAATCTTGAGAACGTTTACTCTTTTGAGCATTAAATTCGTTTAAAGGTTCCGTGCTACTTGATGGTTTTAAAGTTTTTAATTCCTGTTGTTCCCCATGCACTTCAAGCATGTGGGATTGATATCGCTTTATAGCAGAAAAACCAAGACCACAAACTGAACATGAAAAAGGTGCTGAACTAACATGCGTTAAATTTACATGACGTGTAAGATTATCTTGTCTGTTAAATGTGGTAGCACAATGACTGCACACAAACATTTTAATGTCATGTTTAACATTTGCGTGTCGTTGAAGGCTGTCAGGTCTTGAGAACTGTTTCTTACAGTCACCACACTTGAATATAATGATCACTTTCGAAATTACCTATAAAAGAAAGAAATCATAAATGTTAATAAATGATAAAACAAAGTACAATATAAATAGTTTAATTACCTTCCAGTGAATGGTTATAGCAGGGTATTTAAATCGATCATCTGTGAACTCCTAGCAAGTCTAACTTCATGTAGTTCTAACTGTTACTGACACCTATCAGTGAACATTGGAACTTGATAGAGTGGTAGAAACCAGTGGTCGCCAGTTAAGTGAGCTAAGTGTGACGTCGTAACCAATCTTAAAGCAAGTCTAAACTTGTAGAACATGTCACGTGATAGAAACCAGCGATCGTCAGTTAAGTGAGCTAAGTGTGACGTCATAGCCAGTCTTAAAACAAGTCTAAACTTGTAGAACATGTCACGTGATAGAAACCAGCGATCGCCAGTTAAGTGAGCTAAGTGTGTCGTCATAGCCAGTCTTAAAACGAGTTTAAACTTGTAGAACATGTCATGTGATAGAAACCAGCGATCGCCAGTTTAGTGAGCTAAGTGTGACGTCATAGCCAGTCTTAAAACAAGTCTAAACTTGTAGAACATGTCACGTGATATAAACCAACGATCGCCAGTTAAGTGAGCTAAGTGTGGCGTCATAGTCAGTCATAAAACAAGTTTAAACTTGTAGAACATGTCACGTGATAGAAACCAGCGATCGCCAGTTAAGTGAGCTAAGTGTGACGTCATAGCCAGTCTTAAAACAAGTCTAAACTTGTAGAACATGTCACGTGATAGAAACCAGTAGCCACCAGTTAAGTGAGCTAAGTGTGACGTCATAGCCAGTCATAAAGCAAGTCTAAACTTGTAAAACATGTCACGTGACAAGGTTAAGTTAGGTAAAGTTAGGTTATGTTAGGTGAACTGAAGTTAAGTCTTTAAATATTCCCTATGTCACTGACACCTAGCAGTGAACATTCAGACTTAATAGAGTGGTAATCAAAATCTAACCTACAAAATTAGCTTTACACAGCATGGTCAAGTAGTTCCAACTTTTGACTGCCAAGTATACCATTTTCACTGACATGTAATGGTGAAAATTGGAAAATATCTCTCTAACTGTTTAAAAGTTATTAGAGGGGCACTTACCTTTTTATAATTTATCAACTGCTGCCACTGAATGAACAGATTTTAAGAATATGGTAACCTACAGGTACCCAATTATCTGTAAACAAATCAATCAATCAATCAATAAATACATTCCAATCAATAACTTCAACATCAATTAGTAATAAAAGACTACAATCCATTAATAATAAGTACTTACCTTGCAAAATAATGTAATGATTTTCTACCAAAAAGGCTTTTATACAACTCTTGAGCAGTAGTAGAGCACTGTTCACTCAAAGCGAGTAATAAAGACTGACAGTAGGGAAATATATGACACCTCTCTTATATAAACGCTCATCGCTCGTGTCAGCAGTTTTTTGCAGATCATTGAAATTCCTTTCCCAATACAGCTGAGAGTCCAAAGTACACTAGGAACACCTGTGTGGTATCCAATTACTGCTGACTTTGCATGATCATCACCCATTGTCTTGATCAACACCGGGGTTTCAAATTACTGCAGTGTTAGTCATTGCAATAGAACAGTGCGCTCTCTGCCATGTCAGCAACATGACACCGGAAGGAACACCTGTGTAATATCCAATGACTGCTAACTTTGCATGATCATCACCCATTGTCTTCATGAACACTTGCGGTTTCAAATTACTGCAGCGTTAGTCATAGCAACAGATCTGTGCGCTCTCTGTCAAGTCTGTAATATGACACAGGAAGTAACAAGTCGGTTTACTGCACGTATCATCTCCACAGTTTTAACATCTTAAGAACATATATTATTCTCTTTCTACTACAACGGACTCGTTAGAACACATCCATCCACCAAGTTAGATCCCTTGTATGTTCACATGTATTTCGTCACTTTCCTTTCATTCGTTATCCCATTATAGTAGTGGGGGTTGGTGAACAACGTCAGTTCAACACACACAAATGTAGTTAGGCCCTTTGACATAATTTGAATAAATACATGGGTCAGTCCATAGGGATCAGGCCAAAGGGACCGGTCCAAAAGGATCAGTCCAAAGGGACTCATCCACAAGGACTCGTCCACAAGGACTCGTCAACAATGACCAGTTCACAGGGACCCGTCAACAATGACTTGTCAACAATGACCTGTCAACAAGGACTTGTCCACTGGGAACCTCTCCCCACCCTCTTACAAAAGACATGAGTGGGCATGCGTAAAAACAAAAAAGCATGTTAATTCATAGTGGCTACCCACCGTATACATGTCCCTTATGTAGAACAACGTTTCATTCCATATTGGCATTCAAACTCTCACATGTTGCAATTGGAAAGAGAGATTCTCTAAAAATTACAATTTCACCCCTAGTAGGGGTAGGGTTTATTTTGGGGTGGAAATATGTTGTTCATTGGAAAGGGGGTGTCAGTCCGAGTTCAATGACACCTCATTCGTCAAAATCCGACCATGCGTTCGAGAGATATCAGCCGCCGGCATCTTGTGAGGTGGGGAGGTGGAGGTAGATTTAGAACCGCTACAAAACCACTACTCTCAACAATAGAATTCTCAGGTACTTCTGGTAATATGTCAAACTAAATAAAGCTTGAATATCAAACACTGAAGTTAAATATAGCTTAGAATGTCGTGTCAATTAATAAAACAAAATAATAAAGACCGATACGAAACTACTTAAAAAACTCTACACACTTCGTGGATCATATACTGATACTCTCTGACATAAACAATACAAACATTAACCTTTGTGTTAGCGCTTCTTACACATACTGTAACAATTCGTTGCTCCACATGACAATACATTTCTTTCTACCGCAATACAGTGAACAATACTTATAGGTGGCGTTTACTATGCTCCAAAAATCTCTTACTTCCATCTTTTCCTTACTACCAACAATCTTCAATACTCCGCACGGCATTACTTCCATAAAAAACCATCTTGCTAGAAACTTGTAGAAGAATTAGTGATTTTACTAGGTAAATACGCAATTGTATATGACCGTTCAGAATGCACTCCTAACCCCAACTCTCTTCTAAAATTATTAAACCACGTGCATCAATTACAAGAAACACATGTGCGCTCACAACAATACATCCCACACAGTGTTTCTTATTTCTTTCATTAGCGCTTTTCGTTCACTTAGTTCCATAATAAACTGTTTTTCCACGTTACCAAATGTTAACAATACTAATTCGTAAGTCGCTCGTCTTTAGTAGTTAATAAAAATAAATACATATCCTCACGGCTCTGGTGTACATTTAAATATATGAACCTTTCATATTTAAGTTGATTTTAGAACATACTAGACCTCAGGTAGACTAACAAATCTCCTGGTCTGTTTATTTCAGTCTAACAATGTTTCCAATTTAATTATTGATAAATATAGGCATCATTTGACCTCAATTGTCACTACCATGATCCTATTTTATAGTGTATTTTCGTAATATCAATAGTCCAAGACTATATAGTTGTCAAATAAGTTATATTCAGCTATTGGAATTTTATAACATCCATATTGTTATAAATAAATATTTCAGTTGTTTATTGACATAATAATGTCTGTTAAACAATGTTACAGCATTTCACAATAATGCTTTACTTTATAAAATGTAATATAAACATACAAATGTATTCTGTCGCTGTTACGCATTTGTAATTGTTAATAACAATCTTAATGTTCAAATGTTCTTACAATTTGAAAGTAATTTCAATGAAATGTGTCATTATCGAAGCAATCTCTTCGAGATACAGTACTATCGAAATACAGTATTATCGAAGCATTCCCTTTATAAAACGAGTTTCGTTCGAAAGTGAGTATGTTAAAACGATTCCTTCAAAAATAAATGCATGAAACGATATCCAAGTCATTAAAGCATGAAATAACGTCTTAAACGACACACGGAGACGTATTAAAAATTACGATGAATCTCAAAAATTTTAACTATGATGAACATAGAATAAAGATAAGAATTTCTACAATGAAGTTGGTCACTCCCAAATGGACTTCTACTGCTACTGCAAAACTACAGCAATCGGTTGATCTACCTTGAGATGTCTTCTGCTGCCAAGAAATGCCTCTATCAGATGTTCTTGATTCTCCGTTGAGACTGCGAGCGCTCGTCTCCCCTTGAAACCAGTTACTGCCAGGCGCGTGAGAATCAGCTGTGAGCGACCCCGTCTCAGTCATACTGCATTCACCTGCTCTCCGCCTCGACTCGTGGCTTCTAACGGCAAATCTTCCATTTTCACGGTCAGCGACCTGGGAACTGCGTTTCTTGGTCCGATTGGCTGCAAGCGGTCATCTTCTTATCTCTGTATCTCAGAGTGGCCTCACCAACGTAGATCCGAAAGTCCTTGGTTGACATCTCCTCCTGATGGTAGTGGACATCTTGCTTGTAGAGTAGAAACTCCTGTTGGAATACTGCAAGTTGTTGAGCAGTTGTAGATGTATCGATCCTTGATCTTCCAAGTCACTCTGACTTTCCAATCCATGGTATAGACTACACTCCTTCCATTGATTTAGTTATCCATAATAATCTCCTCAGTATTTGTAGAATAAGTTTGTCCTCCCCGACTCAAGTTCGTTGTCGCCTTGTTGACTATGATGTTGACTGTGATGTAATAACTTAGAATATATACTGTTGAATATGTTGTAGCAATACTGTAGCTTGAAGTAGGCAATACTGCTGCTTATTGCCTATCTTTAGAATGCTGTTGTATTTGCGAAGTCTCGTTCTGATGATATTATGTTTCAATAAACGCTGATCTCTTCAAATGTAGTGGATTTGCACTTCACCGGCTCCTCTGATAACTTCCACGGCGATTCCTCAATCTCCCGACTGTACAATAGCGTTTGTCGACCGGGCTTATGTTCCGTGCAAAAAGTGCTTCTCTGCTGGGAGCGTGCGACACACGTCCGCTCGTGTCAAGTAGCTGCGTGAGAGTCCTGGCTCGCTTCTCTGCTGTGACGTGCGTGCCATCGCTAGCCTCCTGGGCTAGCCTCGCACAGTTGCATTTTAATAGATATATACTCATAGTTTCTCTATTAACCAATAATTTATATTTCTATTTAACCAAATAAATTTCATATTGCATTCTACACCTGTAGATGTGCTTATTTCGCTTGATATATGCCAAATTTATATAAAAGCGATTCCCACAAAATGTATGTGCCTTAATCTGATTGGCTGCTGGAATATCGTGATAGAAGCTCCTGGAACTAGCCTCTTATCAACGGGTCGTGTGCATAGCTTTGTTATTGTCGCCTAGCAGACCAAAACTGGATTTCTGGTGCTAAACATGAAGCCTGGTACAATTTCCAGCTTCGAATGATCCAACTCTTCCTTAGTTAAACTATCATTCACCAGAATATTTCCAAATAATAATTCCTTAAAATGCTTCAAAATTCTCCAAAATACTTTCATTATGCATCATCCACTTCCCAAAATGCTTATATAATTATTAAATTATTTTAATTCCATATTTCCAATTTTTCATTCCAATGGTGCACAAGTCGGTTCGAACCTCGGCTCAGTCAAAGTCCTAAGCTGGGCTGAATTCGAGTTCAGTACCTTGCATAGAAATTCATACTCGGCCTCGGTTGAAATACGATTTTGCAACGAAGAAGGAAATCTGGCAACCTGGCAAATTTTATTCCCTTCTTAGAGTATAACGTCCCTCCTTTGAACACAGCCTGCCAGGCCAGTTTCAAGACCAAGGTCAATAGTGTTGACCCTTGTAAATAAGGGGTTACGATACTGAACGGAGCGACGTGGATGAAGTGGTGCTTAAGTGGTCTGAGCAACAAAGAAGCTACAATGTAGCCATTCCCCTTATGGGGAAAGCAGAAGGAGTTGGCAAGAAATGAAAAAGTTTAAGAATTTGTGGGCATATAAAATAAGGATAATTATAACTCAGCAATTTTCTAGATTGTGCCGTGTCGTGTGTGGGGTTTTGTCTAGGACACCAAGCTGGCTCATCAGCGGGCTCTTGGTGTCCTCGCCCGGACACCCACAGGAGTAGCGAACTACACGCTACCTCCCTTTTTATGAAGCACACTTGCGCCTCTTTACTGCGAGAACTAAAAGCGAAAAACTAGGTGAAACCCCACACAAGGCACGGCACAAAACTAGAAAAATTGCTGAGTTTTACATTGAACCTTATTTGCAGATCCACCAAAATGGTTCTATTCATTACTCTTTATTGATAACCTGCCACACTGTGCCGGCCCCGTGGTGTTGGGGTTAGCGCGCCTGCCTCTCACCCGGAAGGTCCGGGTTCGATTCCGTCAGGGATTTCGAAAACTTGCGTGATGGCTGGAACGGGGTGCACTCAGCCTCGTGAGGAAAATTGAGTAACTGTCTGGCAGTGAGGCAGCGCCCTGGTCACGAAAACCAGGATTATCGGCCAAGGGGACCCGACGGCTTGACCATGCGTCACCCCAATATCTGCAGGCCAAATGGCTGGGCAGTGGTCACTTGGGAAGCCTAGGCCCTTCATGGGCTGTAGTGCCAGGGGTTGTAATTATGATTGTCATTATTTAGCCCCACTTTTGATGTAGAAATATAGTGTTGATGTTTGCCAATTCCATCCCTGTTGGCTTTAACTAGTTACCTGAACAAAAATTCAAGTATTGAATGTACACCCAGTGATAGTTTTCACTCAAATCCTTATCATCTTCTTTGCATTTTCCCATTTATGTGGGGTCTGCCTTCCTGCAATGATTCCTCCACTTCAATCGATCCATAGCGTCCCGGGGGCGGAGTTTAGCGAGCCGCATGTCATCTCTCACCTTATCCAGCCAGCGTGTTTGAGGTCGCCCTCGAGGTCGACGACCCTCCACATTCAGTTGAAGGGCAGTCTTAGCAACTGAGGTTTCACTGCAACGGAGCACATGTCCATACCACCGCAGACGTGATTCACGCATTTTCTCTGTGATTGGGGAACCTTGAAATCTTCCGCACATCATCATTCCTTATATGGTCGAATCGAGTCAGCCTTTGGACCACCGCAACATCTTCATTTCCATTGTATGAAGTGCCTGTTCGTGCTTCGATGTTGTAGGCCAGCATTCAGATCCATAAAGGGCCACCGGTCTAATCGCTGTGCGATATACTTTAGATTTTAGATGCCATGGAATTTTCTTATCGCATAGGACTGCAGTAACTTGACGCCATTTCATCCATGCGGCAGTGACTCTTGTTTTGACATCAGGAATCGTGCTGCAGTCTGAGGTGGTGCATGACCCAAGGTATTTGAATTGGGTCACTTTATTAAGTTGAACCTCACCAACAGTGATCGTGCCATCAGTTTGGCCACCGCATTCCAGATATTCCGTCCTCTTCAGGTTCAATTTCATCCCAAATTCCTCTAGACGCATGTTCCACTCTTGTACTTGCTGTTCGAGGCACCCACGGGTCTCGTTAGCTAACCTGTCATCATCCGCATATAATAATGTCCATGGATGCCTGGTTTGGATGTAATTTGTGATGGCGTTCATGCAGAGAATGAAGAGCAAGGGAGACAAGGCTGATCTTTGATAGACACCAAATATGATGTTATATCTCAGAAGTTGCCATGTCACAGAAAATGAAATTAAGCATTTGATATCGGACTCATTCCGACAAATTATTTTTGAAAATGCTCTTTATTTAGGCAAAACACCAAATAGATTTGACCATCTTACAGTTCTAAAACAAATTTAAAAATTTACTGGCATAAAACATATATAATGAGAGTTGTGCATCTAGGATTGGGAAGGAGGCAGCCATGGCTGTAAGTTTGGAATCATCCTGGCGTAGAAGTGGGAAGCTGCAGAATACCACTTCTGAGAAGGCTGAGGTGGGAATTGACCTCCGCTCTTCTCAGTTCGGTCTCGTGAAGCTGAGTAAACCCTGTTCCAGAATTAAATATATGACAGTCAGGAATCAAACTGCTAAGAATGCTGACCACTACACCACAATATGGTCGCTGAGCTGATATGTCTAGTTTCAGGAATACTGTACAGAGCAACATACAGGATTTCACATATTTAACTGACAATCTGAAAGGTGTGCTTGGTAATCAGAAACAGGTAGGAGTACATTGCTTTCTGCGCTAAGTTGTTGCATTGATACTAACCCCGAAGTAAAGTAATGGCCTTGGGAGGGAAGGCACTGGACCATAATAAGTTCATACTCAGAGGGCAATTGTCTGAGACCATCTTCGAACCCCGGAACCCAGAAATAATACTAAGGTGATCGGGTAAAATCATAATATATTCACAATAAACATGCATACAAATAAACAAATCACTTACAAATCAAGATGTGGATTCTGACATCAAATATTTGTTCCTTCCAGTTGACTGTAATACATATTTTAGTAATCCAGCCAAAGTTGTTACGATGAAGTAAATAAGCGGTGCTTTCAACCAATCATCTGTTGTCATTAGTGAGAATCCAAGCCAAATATCAAGAGGATGACGAATTAAATATTCGATAGCTTCATTATGCCCCTGCATAATACATCATACCGTATTTCATACATTTCCACACAAATAAATAATTAATTAATTCCCGAGACAATACATGTCACAAAGCCAGGCATACGCATGTTACAATATCCAATATAATACGTTGCCTAAAACTGAAGAATTAATGTCTTCCAACACAAAATATACGGAGCTAATTCAATTTACGTCTTTTCACCTCAATGGCTACCAAAAATCTCTCAAATATTAACAACAGATGATCACACATAGTTAAAAACAATACGAGAGTAGCCATCATGAAAAACAGAAGAAAAACGATCACCGTACTAGCACCATCGAACATCAAAATAAATCCTACATTAATAAATTTTCCACAGACCATAAGGCATACTACTTGTAATTAAAATGCATTTACAATTAACAGAAAACAGAAAACAAAACATTAATTACGCAAAACAAATATGAGTGTCAGTTAGCCTACCAGTGTGAATACACGAGGATGACATTAAGTTTGAATGTATAACCTTGAAGGGCCCTGTCATGCAACGTAGGAAAATACAATATAAATACATTTACCTTGCCAGTCGATACAGTCACAAGTACTTACGATGACAAAATAGCCTACCTTAATTCCATAATACACGAATCATATCCTGACGTTTATCTCCAGTAAGATTACAATTAGAAACCAGCCAATAACTTGACGAAAAGGGATAATATCATTCAATATTTTCACATACCGTAGAACTTCAGTTTACTTCTTATGTATTTATAAAACCACGTAGATCCATGATGACTGGCCTAACAACATCAGTACGAGAATCATACATGTCTCGAAAAATCCCAGCCTTCCAAAACTATTAAAGTCAACGTCGAGATAGTGAAATACTTGTCGCTAGAACATAGCTCTTCCTATCGGACAGAGGGAGAAACTACAATCCCTGTCCAAGGCAGCACCGGCAAGATATGCTACCTATCGAGGCCAGCCACAACTAACTCCGCCGCTCGATTCAAATGTTTATGCCAAAGTATAAATTGTACGTTCGATCAGAGATTAGTGCCAAAGTAACGGCACAGACTCCCGGGCCCCAAACTTGTCGATGGTTCGCAGAACAGAGACGACGTAAATGGTACAAGTGTATCAACATGCATAATCCAGCAAATCTTTAAGCATAAAAAAGTTTTTGCCAATTATCACAAACACAGTAGCTTCCGAATGTGAAATACTTAATTAAAAGTTCATTTCAGTTTTCATCAGCAGCATAACCACCAAAATATGTCATGCCAAGAACATAAACAAATACTTAAGTGTAGAATACATCGAGTAGGTTTTCTTTGTACAATTTCCACAACATAAATACAAATAGCATCTTGAATAAACGATGGCAGGAACAGTTTCATCCGAAGGTTACATAGATTGGTCCAATATCCTGGCCAGAGACATCTTCTCGCACTGCATAACACTCCAAACGCAGAATAAGACCTCGAAGAAATTAGCTGAAATCAAATTTCGACTGCGACAGTAATGTGTAAAGGAAAGCTTAATATCTAACGTTGACACTCATTTACAAAGAACAAATTACAATAAAATATTACATGATGGCATCAGATTTTATAACAATAACCCAGTACTATCAAGAATCCACATCTTTACAAGTGAAATGTTTAACAATGACCCTCAATTAACACAGAAAATTGCATGCATGTTTTAGAAAATTACAATATCCCGAAAATATTACAATAATAACAGTATTTTCCAAAAATAAGTTCCAATAATAATGCTGAATGGCACGTGAGCTCTCATATTCACAAATAAAAACCTTTTTCCCCCAAAAGACGAAGGCAATTGTCTCACATTGCATATCTGTTCAACCGATTTGTCCAAAATACAGAAAATATAATGCAAAAAGAAACACCCAAAGTAGGAAAACACAAGAAAATTCCAAGAAGAACAATAGAAAGGCCCTATTATCATTCAAATAACAGGACACACGTGCATACCAAAGCAGAATCACACCACAACCTTACACCATGACACATAACCTTAAAATCCCCAGAAAAAATATTACAATTACAACCCTCAAATAATTAATAAACAACAACCAGAATATGAATTAGCACTTGTCAACACATCCACACAAAACACAAATACATAAATACCCTATCATATACAGACCCAGACCAAACAGAAACTAGGAAAACGAGACAAAGCACGCATTTCATGAGGCCTATAGTGAGTCGCCGTATATTGACCAAATACCACAAATCAATTCATCATATCACATCACATTACTTAACCTAAAGTATTTATTTCTCAGTCAGACAGCAAAAAAAAATTGAGCCCACTCAATCAACTGAAGACTTAGGAGAATTGTTTATAAATACTTACCAACATATTCAACTCAAATCTAAGCAAATGAACCCCCATAACATTCATCTGGTTGACTTAAGTTGACAGATGCGTCAACAAAATGCTAATTTACATCCACGATCCCAAAGTAACATTTTCTTAGTCAGACAGCAAAAAAAATTGAGCCCACTCAATCAACTGAAGACTTAGGAGAATTGTTTATAAATACTTACCAACATATTCAACTCAAATCTAAGCAAATGAACCCCCATAACATTCATCTGGTAGACTTAAGTTGACAGATGCGTCAACAAAATGCTAATTTACATCCACGATCCCAAAGTAACATACAATGACCTTTTACCCCTTAAATTAATATACATCCACACTTATCTGGACACCCACAAAACAACAACAAGAAAACCAACCCAATTACAAAAACAAAACAAATCACACCACATTTATACTTTCTGAATGTCCGACTTTGGAAATGCACAATTTAGACAATAACATAAACAATACAATTATTCACTCTTGACATAGCTTAGTATATCAAACTAAGTAAACAATATAGCGAACAAGACCAAAACAAGAACAGATTCGACAGAAATCCCTCAATAAATGACCAACAGAATACCCTAAATGAAAGAAGATCGACTACTCGTGCAGACCAGCAAGCTACAAACGTACCCAAGCATTCTTTGAAATCATACGACCTTACAAACTCCCAAAATTAATAAAACCATTTACTACCCACAAAATCCCCATAATTTTCCAGAATATAAATTGACACACCGTTAGGACATCGACATACACAAAATAAATAATAACCCTTAAATAAAACACACTGAAATCAACATGTCATACTAGCCGCATTTTACCCTGGCATAGCATGATTTTCCATCACCAAAACACATTTCGGCAAGTAGTTACCTTCATAAATCAACAAGCAGATAAATAACTAAGTCATCACTCGGAGAACAGAAGAGGTTTGTAATTACTTACCTATGATATCCCAACATAGTATCATTTTATACGTACGGCGTATTTAATTAAATTCAATTATAAATTAAGCAAAAACAAACCCTAACCTTAATTCACCTTAAGAAAAAATAAAGAGACCCACCCGATTACAAAACAAAACTAATAACAATCACCCACACTCATGCACTCAAATACATTTACACAAGTTTGTCACTTCAGACCTAACACAATTTAGACAATTACAAACAAGAAGAACCTTTATAGATTTGCACAATCAAGCAGAATGTGCACCACACGTGTAGACAAATACAAGCATCAATAAAACACACAACTAATACATGTCCTGATGACCAGAATTCATCTACACAATTTTGACAATAAACAAACAAGAAGAACCTTTATGGATTTGCACAATCTAGCAGAATGTGCACCACACGTGTAGACAAATACACACATCAAAACACACGCACGTCCTAATGACCAGAATTCGTCTACACAATTTTGACAATAACAACAAGAAGAACCTTTATGGATTTGCACTATCTAGCAGAATGTGCACTACACGTGTAGACAAATACACACATCAAAAACACATGCACGTCCTAATGACCAGAATTCGTCTACACAATTTTGACAATAACAACAAGAAGAACCTTTATGGATTTGCACTATCTAGCAGAATGTGCACTACACGTGTAGACAAATACACACATCAAAAACACATGCATGTCCTAATGACCAGAATTCGTCTACACAATTTTGACAAATACGTTTACATACCCTATTTCATATCGTTAGCACCTTTCTTCACATGTGACAGATGCACCCTGAAAATTCTCTCTTTAACAGTATCACTGACCAGAAGAGTAACGGGAGTCAAGAAACTAACAACCTTAAAAGGGCCACGAAACCTCTCTCTTAGTTTTCCCGACTCTTTTGGTCCAACCTCCTTCAAAGAAAAATTCTTCACAAAAACCTTATCTCCAACTTTAATATCAACAGGTTTACGACCTAGATTATACCTTTTTTCTAATCTATCATGAGCCACCTTCATGTTCTCCTTAGCCTTTTTCCAAATACCCTTGATATGACTAAAGGTATACTGTTCAGGTAACAACTGATTAATTGACCAAATATTAGATAAAGGTGTGTTAGGAGTGAAAGAAAACATTAATGAAAATGGAGTGGTTTTATGGGATTCATGGACAGCGGTATTAAAAGAAAAGGTTATCCAAGGTATACAGGAGTCCCATTTACTATGATCACTGTGATGAAAGGCAATTAACGCCGCTTTTAAATTTCTATTGACACGCTCAGCGTACGAACCTTTAGGATAATACGGTGAAGAAGTAATATGAGAAATTGACAATTCAAATAAGAAATTTCTCAACACACTAGACTTGAAACATTGAGCGTTATCAGTGATCAGAAACTGGCACGGGCCAAACGAGGCAAATATTTTTTCAAGACATCGGATAACAACTTGCGTTGTAGCAGCCCTAGTTGGAAATATCCAATTAAACCTTGAGAACCCATCCGTACATACCAAAGCAAACTTGTTTCCCCACTTAGACACCGGAAAAGGGCCAATAAAGTCTAGAAACAACCTCTGCATTGGCCTAGTAGCCACTTCCGATGACAACATTCCCACCTTAGTGTTGGTAGCCGGTTTAGCCAGTTTACAAGTTTGACAATGGTTTACCATACATTTGATTTCCTTATCCATTCCCTTCCAAATGAAATTTTCCCTTATCCTTAATCTAGTTTTGAACACACCTAAATGTGCACCGATAGGCGACTCATGAAAGTACCTAAATACTTCAGGTATTAATACAACAGGCAATACGATTTTGGCCAACTTATCACTACGTGCTGAACAACAAAGTAAGTTTCCTTTCAGGAAATATGGTTTGACCGATTCTCCCCTTTCAAGCTTCTGAATAATTTCTGACAACACAGGATCTTCCCTTTGGTACCCCGATACATCATGGAACAACAACGGATAATTGGAAAGTATAGCATTACAAGACCCGTTGATCAAAATATTATTACATACATTTTCCTTATTATCAATATCATCAGACGATTCTCCGTACATCCGGCTCAAACAGTCTGCAATCACATTCTCAGTGCCCTTTATATGCTTCACCCTGAACTTGAAGGACAGAATCCTCTTTGCCCAGCGAGCAATCCTTCCGGTTTTCCTTGGTCTACCTAGAACCCAACTCAACGCTTGGTTGTCAGTTTCAAGCTCAAACTCAACGTGTTCTACATACAACTTAAATTTTTCTAGGGCGAACATAACTGCCAATCCTTCTAATTCATAGACTGAAAATTTTAACTCAGCATCAGACAAAGTACGTGAGGCATAGGCGATGGGCAATCTATCATCCTCATGTTGCTGTAACAGAACTGCGCCCACTGCCCTGTTAGAGGCATCAGTCTGAATGATAAAGGGCTTTGAGAAGTCGGGAATCGCTAGTATAGGTGCGTTAATAAGAGCCATCTTTAAATCTTCAAAAGCTGATTCTTGCGAGGGACCCCAAGCGAACTCCGTACCTTTCTTCCTTAACATATTCAACGGAGCTGCCCTGTGCGCAAAATTAGGAACGAACTTACGGAAATAATTGATCATCCCTACGAAACGTGCAACTTCTTTCACGTTTCTAGGTGATTTGAAATCGCGAATGGATTTAGTACGAGTCTGATCAACTGAAACACCCGATGACGACACAATGTGACCCAAGAACGAGATTTGGGGTTTTGCGAAGGACACCTTAGATAACTTTACAGTCAATCCTGCTTCTTTAAGTCTTTTAAGAACTTCTCTAACATGTTCAACATGTTCTTCAAAAGACTTACTGAATATCACCACATCATCAAGATAGTGGTAGACAGACTTAAATTTTATCCCATCAAAAATATTGTCCAGTAAACGACTCAATACAGCGGCACCTGTCGATAACCCGAAGGGCAAACGTTCGAATTCATACAAATTCCAATCCGTGGTGAACGCAGTCACTGCTTTGGATTTCTCACTCAACGGAATTTGCATATATGCTTTGTTTAGGTCCAGAACGGAAAATACCTTTGCTCCCTGAAACCACCCAAAACAGGACTGTAAATCCGGCAAAGGAATCTGTTGGAGAATAACCTTCTTATTTAAGGCACGGTAGTCAACCACAGGTCTAAATTCTCCATTAGGTTTGGGCACTAAGAAAATGGGAGATGAATAGGAAGAAGTAGATTTCCTAATTACTCCCTCATTAATCATCTCATCGATGATACCTTTCAAAACATTCATCTTAGGTGGAGCCAGACGGTAAGGAGAAGACCTAACAGGCACTGAATCGGATAACTCAATCTCATATTCCAAAATATTCGTGACACCTAACCTGTCGGTTAAAACATCAGTAAACTCAGAGCATAGTTTACGAATACTATTAGCTTGATCCTCCCTTAGATGTCCCAGGTCCAAATTTTCAATATCCTTAGGTTTGTCACCACTCTGAGCAGCATTAATACTAACACCACAAGTATAATTATGAAATTTTAACCTTAAACTGGGCTTGAACTTAAATTGACATGATTGATCCCTCAGATCAATCAGTAAACCAACATGTGCCAAAAAATCAGCACCAAGGATGACATCGCAAGACAGACGATGTACTACCCATAACCTAAATTTCCACGTGAAACTTAATATCCTGATCTTAACTGTTATGTACCCTTTAATATCCAGAGAAGAAGAATTCGCGGATCTCACATCATTATTCTCGGCAATCAGTTTTCCAAATTTACATACAGATTTCATATTATTAAACCATTCTAAGCTTAAAAATGAACTCACGCTCCCAGAGTCAATAAGTGCAGAAACCGGCTCGTTATTAATGTCAATGACAATACATGGAGAAATTCCATGAGCAACATCAGTGATGCGGTTACACATCTTTTTACTTTTGACCAGACCCCGACAAAAATTACTGTCACGTGAACGTTTACATTTCTTTTTTGACACATTAGAATACCAAATTTTATCATCTGATGACGTCTTGTTTACATACGATAAAGATTTATTGTTATATTTAACATCACACCAACGACTAATATGGGCATATGACCCACAACGATCACATCTCCTACCTTTGCTGGCTCTACTCCCATTAAACCTCTGGTCAGCACGCCCCTGAAATACATGGCCTTGAACATTAGTAGGCATGAACCTACGCCTTCCCTGTAAATTCTTATAAGGAACAAGACTACTATAATTATCCACAAGCTGCATCTCTCCACGTGGCTGAAAATTATTTATAGAAGGCACATAACCTGAACAACCTTGAAGATAATTACTAGGAAAGGGAGAATCATCTACCCGCAACAGATTAGCATTCTTAATCTTCTCCGCAGATAAAATAATTTAATTAAAATCAGTGAAATTCTTGGGCTTGGCATGCATGGACAAGAATGAACGATAAATGGGATTCATACCTTCGACTAATGAACTGACAACCTGCTCTTCAGTCAACTCAACTGCCAAAACCTTTACATAAGTTCTAATATCAATGAAGTACTCATTTAACGTTTCACTCATACGCTGAACGCGAAATACATAATCTCTACTCAAATCTGCCAAGGTACGTGGAGTGATAAAATATTTCAAAACCTCTCTATGGAAAATATCCAAAGAATGGCCAGCACTCATACTCTCAAACAGTTTTCCTCGCAACATTCCTTCAGTGCATGGAAAGATGATTTTCAAAATTTGAAAATCTGACAGACCAAATATGCCAGCACTATCTCTTAATTCCACTAATTTCTTCAAAAATTTCACAAATAAATTAATATCAGTGCCATAGCACACATGAAAATCTTTCAAAATTAGAGTTAATGGGTTAGGAATGGAAGCAAATTTAACCTGACCATCAGTCATAAGTTTATTTAGAGAAACAACGTTAGTCGAGGCTCGATTATCAAAAAGATTAAGCCTATTTACTCTATCTATCACATCACATTCACCAAGTAAGCAATCAACAGTTTGTACTTCCTTATCAGTCCAAGTACGGTGAGATCCTAACCTATTCCCAGCACTACCAACGTCATGGCAAGAAACTGAACTAGAAAAATCGTTACATCTCTTATCAGAACGTGAATTACCAACAGCATTCAAATTACTAGGGCTCGACATGACCTCAGGTGTATTTCTTGACGAGCCTATTTGTTTATTTACCTCAGTAGTATTATTAGTTTGCAAAGCACCTAACATATTTTCATTATTCTCCATCGACACTGATTCAAAATTACCAAAATAATTACTATTATTCACAACGCCATCACAAGAATCACTAACATATGAACAAACGCTTTCAGAACATACAACAGGTTCACTAATATTCTCAGAAATATCACTCGAGGACAACCGATTAAAACTATCTAACAGCTTGTCACGAAGCCCAACTAACTTGGTTGAAAAAACAATATCACACTTGGACCAATATTCAATTAAACTCACTAAACGATTAATCCAGTGTATAGAACGAAATTTTAATTTGTTCACACGATATGCCGAAGGATTGGCAACTAGTTTTAACTCATCACAGGACACTAATAGGTTTGAAACAGATATCACAACATCAGACCTACCTTTTGTCCCATAAGAATGTTGATCAGTCAGACTAACAACAGGAGCTGACTTTAAGGATTTGAGAAGAATAATATCCAGTTCACGATGAAAATTAGGGTTGCCATTCCTTATTTGTATTTCATAAGCCAGTTCCTCTTTGGATAAATATGGTACAGCTTTTAAAATGCTCTCGTCCATTCAGTATATTATCACATGAAACATAAATAACAAGAAAATTATACAAAGATAATAACAGTAACAACAAACATAAAAATATCACACTTCAGGCCCAATCATACTTCCAAGCCCCAAGATCCAAAGACTAGCCCCAAACAACTACTGAATGTGGTACAAATCTAACCACGCTACTGCTATAACACATTTGACCCCATTAAAGTAAGTAATGGCCTTGGGAGGGAAGGCACTGGACCATAATAAGTTCATACTCAGAGGGCAATTGTCTGAGACCATCTTCGAACCCCGGAACCCAGAAATAATACTAAGGTGATCGGGTAAAATCATAATATATTCACAATAAACATGCATACAAATAAACAAAACACTTACAAATCAAGATGTGGATTCTGACATCAAATATTTGTTCCTTCCAGTTGACTGTAATACATATTTTAGTAATCCAGCCAAAGTTGTTACGATGAAGTAAATAAGCGGTGCTTTCAACCAATCATCTGTTGTCATTAGTGAGAATCCAAGCCAAATATCAAGAGGATGACGAATTAAATATTCGATAGCTTCATTATGCCCCTGCATAATACATCATACCGTATTTCATACATTTCCACACAAATAAATAATTAATTAATTCCCGAGACAATACATGTCACAAAGCCAGGCCTACGCATGTTACAATATCCAATATAATACGTTGCCTAAAACTGAAGAATTAATGTCTTCCAACACAAAATATACGGAGCTAATTCAATTTACGTCTTTTCACCTCAATGGCTACCAAAAATCTCTCAAATATTAACAACAGATGATCACACATAGTTAAAAACAATACGAGAGTAGCCATCATGAAAAACAGAAGAAAAACGATCACCGTACTAGCACCATCGAACATCAAAATAAATCCTACATTAATAAATTTTCCACAGACCATAAGGCATACTACTTGTAATTAAAATGCATTTACAATTAACAGAAAACAGAAAACAAAACATTAATTACGCAAAACAAATATGAGTGTCAGTTAGCCTACCAGTGTGAATACACGAGGATGACATTAAGTTTGAATGTATAACCTTGAAGGGCCCTGTCATGCAACGTAGGAAAATACAATATAAATACATTTACCTTGCCAGTCGATACAGTCACAAGTACTTACGATGACAAAATAGCCTACCTTAATTCCATAATACACGAATCATATCCTGACGTTTATCTCCAGTAAGATTACAATTAGAAACCAGCCAATAACTTGACGAAAAGGGATAATATCATTCAATATTTTCACATACCGTAGAACTTCAGTTTACTTCTTATGTATTTATAAAACCACGTAGATCCATGATGACTGGCCTAACAACATCAGTACGAGAATCATACATGTCTCGAAAAATTCCAGCCTTCCAAAACTATTAAAGTCAACGTCGAGATAGTGAAATACTTGTCGCTAGAACATAGCTCTTCCTATCGGACAGAGGGAGAAACTACAATCCCTGTCCAAGGCAGCACCGGCAAGATATGCTACCTATCGAGGCCAGCCACAACTAACTCCGCCGCTCGATTCAAATGTTTATGCCAAAGTATAAATTGTACGTTCGATCAGAGATTAGTGCCAAAGTAACGGCACAGATACGCTTATCACTGTTTTGGTAGTATCTCAAAAAAATTGAAATTTAGCATGAAAAGTTCATGGTGCGAGTTTTTGTTGACATCATAGCCCAAACATGAAATAGTGCATGGAGCTCCAATAATGCATCTTGTTTTCACTTTCATTCTTAATGCAGGTCGAAACAGTAAAAAAAAGTCTCTATTGGAACTCAAGTAAGCTGATGGAATGGAATCCGGGCTAGCCATAAGAAACAACAGTAAAAAGTGCGATATGAGGATATCAACAAAACTTCAAACTACAGCAATGTATTATCCTCTGTGATTGCGACAGCCGAGCACGCTCTTAAATGTTCAACTATTTTTTTAATAACCCTGTGTAAAAGAGATATTTATAACAGTTTAATTAATAATTTAGTTATTCATTTCAATCATGACATAAGCATAACTTAATTTACCAATTGAGCATTCAAACTTGCTTTTTCCAGCTCCAAAATCTATTCTTAGCTGATGTTCCTCTTCATCCCTTGCCCTTTTCCTTATTCTGTCTTCCCACTCTTCTTCCGCCAGCTTTCTCATACATTCACGGTCTCTCTTATTTTCTTCAGTTTCTTCTGCAGTCATCTTTCTTTTTTCTTCCCACTCTTGCTGGGTAACTTTAATCTGAAGTTCCACTAGCCTTCCTTTTTGCCTCTAATAACCGCTGAACGTCTTTGGTGTCCTGGGTTGGACGGCGTTGCCTCTTCAATCACCTTGGTGTTACAATTGGAACTGTAAATAAGAAAGAAAAAAATGTAAATACACAATACAGTACTTTGCTAAAAAAGTCTGCTATGTAGTTTGGTATCACAGTAATGTTATGTAATGTTAATTTTAACCACAGTCGATGCATAATCAGAAGCACAGTACGGTACTTTCATAGAACATGACAATAATTAAATTAAATTAGTGGCAGATGACCTCACTGTTCAGCAACAATAACTAATAATTAAATACTCGGTTCTAACACCTTTTGGAAGGCGAGGAATATATTTAACATAGTGTGAATAAAATTACTAAGAGGCATTACAGAATAATAATTTATACTCCATCATTGCGCACAAAAATGAGAATAGAGCCCCGGATAAAGGATAAACACAATGACAGGATTCACTTACTTAGTAAGCCTATTAAGGAAATAAGATGATCATATTTACCAAAAGTCTATTAATGTTCACAGGGTGTTTGCCCGATATGTTTTGTCAGGCTATTGCCACACTTGTGTCTGATACAAGCTGGGAAATTCATTGCATAAAAACCTCTAAGCCACGGCTTGAAGAAATAGTGCTGTTGTATGGTTTCATATCAAAGACAATGTAATGTTATTTGATGTTAATTTTTACCACAGTCGAGTTATCAGCAAAAATCACAAAAAACACTTGTTTACCCCAAAATCTAGTTTCCATTTTTTTTAAATTATAACGAGTGGTCCATAGCAAAGAGGACGTCACCCCGAGTCCTTGGACCCGTCGTACACGCCTCTAGCATGATTGGTTCGCGAAATATAGCAAAAAGTTTAAAATCACGGTTTTACCCCGAAACATTCTGTTTCCCTCATTCTCAAAAACTTTAACCTATTACCAAAATAAAGAGGGTTTCGAGACAAGCCATTTGACACGTCATAGGACCAAATTCGACCATGCATTCGTGAGAAATCGGAAAAAGTCTAAAATCATAGTTTTACCCCCAAAAAAGCCTGTTTCCCTCATTCTCAAAACTTTAACCTATTAATAACATATATAGGGCTTCGAGACAAGCGATTTGACACGTCACACGTCCAAATCCGACCTTGCGTTCGAGAGATATCGGCAACTTCGTAGGAAAGTAGGCGACTATCTGGTTCTCTCCTCACTACCAAACCCCCTTCTTATCAATCATTTTTTTAAAGAGCTCGCCCTCTTACAAAAATCCCAAGTTCACATTCGTAAAAAACAAAAACAAAAATGTTAATCCATAGCGGCATCCAACGAAACGCATGCGCTATATGAGCAACAACGTTTAAGTTCATTTTAGCAGCCCACTTTATACATGTCGCATTTGAAAAGAGACTTTTACTAAAAAAATTACAATTTTACTTAGTGGTTGAAATGAGTGGTCCATTGGAAAGAG
Source organism: Meconema thalassinum (assembly GCA_946902985.2). Lineage (NCBI taxonomy): Eukaryota > Metazoa > Arthropoda > Insecta > Orthoptera > Tettigoniidae > Meconema > Meconema thalassinum. The sequence continues at coordinate 180,456,200 of OX336388.2, forward strand.
GGCGTCAGCCCGAGTCCAACGACACCTCATTTGTCAATATCCGACCATGGGTTCGAGAAATATCGACAAATATTACATGGCTGAGGCTTAGTAGTAATGGCATGTATGTTCTGAAGTGGGGCAGAACTCTCATCACCCCCCTACAAATATACACAAATACAAATGATGCCGATGCCGAGTTTTCGTCTTTTCCTTTTTTAAATAATTACTGGTCTTGCATTATTCGTAAATGTTAGCCTCCATGTCAATAAATCGGTGCCTTATGCATTAATATTGACAGAAATGCATTATAAAAAGCAGATAAGGACAACGAACAATGTGACGACAATTGGTGCAAATGGGTGACGAATATTGGAAAAATGTAAATACATCGTGATGATTACAAGCGCAAAAACACATAAATAATACATAATTTTTCCTACAACGAATAGGTTACTTTCGGCATTGAGAGTTTCCTAGTGTTTGAGTATAGTTTGAGGTTAGGTATACTGATCTTGTTGATTTAAATTACCTAAAGACGACTATTGGTACATTTACCTTACCCCACTGTAGAATACGCCATGTTTCCTCTTCTGTAGGTGCGGTCTCCTATATTCTTTGGGGACGGTTCAGCCACAAACTGCACTTGGAACGTAATGACCCTAGCATGCCAAGCCTCCACGGAAATCACCTTCACTCTTGGCACATCCTCTCTCTTAGCCAGACAAGCTACAACAGCAAACAAGTAGGCTACTTAAAAAAGGAAGACACTTAAAATGTTATGTTATGAATATCTTATCTTAGATGAGCTACGTTCAAACCTTGGCCTATACTATGTAACCCAGTACAACTACGTCAACTATCTGCAAGTTGCCACTTGTACATAGCCCATGCTATACCATTTCATTTATTAGAGTGCTTAATTGTTACCCCCTCATGATTTCTTACCTCGCACGTTGACTACTTTTTGAAAAAACTTTAAACTCTCAACTTCCAAACAAACTTTTACGCTTCAATCTATTGTACTGTAATAGACCTGGCATCGTATAACAGTCCGTCAAGAGTCAAAGTGGTTGTCCTGTATCAATGCTAAAAAAAACCTATTCAAATAAAAATTAGCTAATGGTAGGGATTTGAGACCCTTATATAAAATGTGGAAATAAATATATCTCCTTGTTTTATTATATTAAGCTATATACATACCTACACATTTAAACGACAATATTAGCCTAGGCCTATGTCTTAAATCGCCAGGGGGCTTACTACTAAACCTGAACATTAATTTATGTTCATTGTCTGCCTACTAATTATGCAATTACAGTATTTATGCCTAACATCCCCTTGTAACTCGCTCAATATCATAACGTTCTAAGAAAACTACACATTCATTGCACATTTTGCAAAATACTATTATAGGTTATAATCGCTAACCTGGGGATTTAGTGTTAAATTGCTCTAACTAAACAACTCTTAAAATTATCTTAAAACATACCCAGTCATTCCAAGAACTACAGTTTTAATTAACACATTTTTCAACTTTTTAAATTATTTCTTTACACCTGAACGCAAAGCGGATGAATGATCCTGGATTACAACTGAGGTGCTACAGCGATGACGACTTTTCTGAAATATATAAGCGGATTAAATAATGCTCCTGGATTACAACAGTGGCGTCACAGCGATGACGACTTTCAACTATCAATATTCTCATACAGTTCATTATCCGCCAATCAGATACCTTAAAACAGTGGCCTTGTTGTAGTCCAGGAGGTTTAAGAAATACGCGTACCGGTACTGGTCACAAGCATGTCTTCACTGTTAGTTAATTAAAAGGCACACGGATTGATATTTGAATACTAGATGTATTTTGGCACATTTCGACATGATTGAGTGCATACATGTTGACCAAAGAATACATACAGGAAGTCACAGCCTCCTCATCATAAAGTCACTGTAAAAAACATAGTGCAAAACAAGCATTACTAACATACTTATGAACTAAAATTGAAAACTAAAGTTGTACAGAACAATTGATTATCTTTATGACAATAAGACATTCTAACACCCTCACTTAATCGACTGTTTGTTCACAGAACACATGAATTAATCTGCCATCCCCATAGATGCAATGCAAAAATCATGTTTTGCTCTTGAAAGTGCTTTGGTTAGCACATCAGCAATCGTCTGTTGAGTTGACAAGTATTGTTTACTGACAACACCACATTTCACCCAATGCTTTATTTAATGGAACCTGACATCAATGTGTTTACTTTTTCTGCCAGATGACTGGTTCAGACACATATTAATAGCTCCTTGGTTATCATTAAATATTTTAATACATTTGATTGGGACTGATAATTCCCCAAGAAGACCTCTTAAATACACACCATCCTTACCACATTCACTAGTAGAAACATACTCTGCAAAAGTTGTGCTATCTGCAATAGTTACAGATCTTTATTTTCTTGCCTGCCAACTAATGGCTCCACCTGCTAGCTTGAACACATAGCCAGTAACAGATTTTCTATCAATAGCACAAGCAGCAAAATCAGCATCTGCATAACCAGTTAAACTACAACCTCCTTTACAATATTTTAGCCCTAAGCCCATTGTGCCTTTCAGGTATCTAACCACTCTCAGGGCAGCATTGAAATGTTCATCATCATTGCAACTGTTGAACTGGCTTAAATAATTAACAGCAAAACTTATGTCAGGTCTCATGCCTACCGCCAGATACATAAGAGCACCTATCAATTTTTGATACAGTGGATGATTTGTAGAATTCATTGGCCTGACAAGTTTACACCAAGTGCTAGGGGCGTGTTCACTCCTTACCATAGTTTTTGACAATGTCGAGAGCATAGCTTTCTTGATCCAAATTAACTGAATGAGATTTCCAGTCTCTTGTCACACTCATACCTAGACATTCACTTACAGGACCCAAGTCCCTTATTTTAAAACATTTAGACATAGTTTCCTTAAGTTTCTGAGTTTCCTGCTTACAGTTTGAGAAAATATAGAAGTCCTCAACATGCAAGCCAATCGCTACACATGTTTTACCTTCGTTCTTAGTGTAGACACATGCATCATACTCTGAATTCTGGAACTTATGTCGCATAAGAAAATCATGAATGTTATCATTCCAGGATTTGGCAGCTTGCTTGAGACCATATAAAGCTCTTTGCAATCTGCACACTTTACCTTCATTGCCCTTTTCCAGAAAACCTTCCGGCTGCTCCATGTAAATTGTTTCAGACAAATCACCATTTAAAAAGCAGGTGTTACGTCCACAGGGTCTATTTCCCAGTCTGACTCGGCAGCGAGGGCAAATAGGACTCTTAGCGATGAGAGCCTGACAACAGGTGCAAACGTCTGATCATAGTCTCTACCTGGAACCTGAGTGAATCCTTTCGCCACAAGTATTGCTTTGTAGCGCTTGGACCCATCCAGTCCTTTCTTAAGTTTGTAGACCCACTTACACTGAATAGCATTGTGATCTGATGGTCTATCGACCAATCTCCAAGTTTGATTGTTAGTTAACGTCAACATTCCCTCTCGCATGGCATTTCTCCACAGCTTCTGATCTGACTTCGAACATACTTCTGAATAATATTTAGGAACTGTGGCCCAACAGTCAGAAAAGAGTATTCATAATTCTCATCTCTCTTGGCCGTTCTTGTCCGCTTGGGATATCTGCCCCCCATTGTGTCAGGACGGTCATGCTGGGGACCAGGCTCAAGACTAACAATATCCTCAATTGAGCTATCATCACTACCAATATAGAGGTTAGAAATGTCAAAACTGCTATCACTATCAGATGATTCAGCTGGTGTAGTGTCATTGGATACAGTCACAACCCATTCAGTTTCATCACTCATAACATCAACATTGTGGTGATCAACAAAAGTATTAATTACAGGCACCAACAATATTGACATGTCATTTACAGCATTAATTACTAGATTATTGGCATTCACTTGGAATGATGGACCTTCAAGAAAAACAACACTCCTAGCTACAACAATACGCTTTGGGTCACTTTTTCTTACAAGGCGGTATCCTTTTTGTGTTTCACAATAACCAACAAATATCATCTTATCAGATTTATTGTCAAACATCTGCCTTTTTACATCAGGGACATGAACCTGTGCTTTACAGCCAAAAATTTTAAGGTGGGAAACATCAACTTTTACTCCAGACCATGCCTCCTCTGGTACGAGATCCCTCAATGCAGCTGTGGGTGACCGGTTCTTGAGATAGATGGCAGAGTTCATAGCCTCAGCCCAGAATCACTTTTCTAGACCAGACTCAAACAGCATGCAGCGAGATTTCTTTGCCAACTTCCTGTTAGTCCTTTCAGCAATACCATTTTGCTGAGGACTATATGGAATACTGGTTTGATGAATAATTCCGTTCTCCTGTAAATACAACTCAAATTCCTTACTAGTATATTCTTCACCATTGCCGGTTCCTACACACTTAATGCGTTTATTGAGCTGGTTCTCTACCATCTCCTTGAAGAGGCGAAATTTAGAAAAACTTCAGAATTAGAAACAATCATATATCCAAAAACTTTCCTAGTAAAGTCATCGACAAAAATCAAACAGTATCTGGCTCCGCCCCACGATTGCACCTCCATGGGACCTTGCACATCACTATGAATAACATCTAGAACAGATTTAGCTTTGCTCCCCTTTTTAGGAAATGACTTTACTGTTTTCTTACCTTCCAGGCAGGTAACACAAGCAATTTGATTGATTTGATTAAACTTCATGCCAGTGACCGTATGTAGTAGTTATTTCATACCTTTACGATTTAAATGACCCAGCCTTTTGTACCACAGTTCCCCAGCAGAGATACCTTCAGCGGACAATGCCCTCACTGGTTCCTGTGAACAGTCAGCTATTGAGTATAAACCATCTTGTTTTACACACTTAAACTCTAAATTTCCATCAACAGAAAAATTTGATCCATTTAAGACTTTACAGGACTCATTGTCAAAGACAAGATTGTACCCTTTTTCTGTCATTTTATGTACTGAGAGCAAGTTTGCAGATAAATTTGGAACATAAAATACATCAGTCACTGTTTTATTATTTTGGGCCGATAATCTAGATGTTAGGCCCCTTAAAACAACAATTATCATCATCATCATGTTTTATTATTATCATCACCAAGATTTAGCACAACCTTACCGACACCTTAAGACAGTATCTCAGAATCGTCTGCAACGCTGATTGACGTACGAACACTTGAGTCAACATCTTGCAGTGATGGCCTTTCCTTGGTCATGTGGGACGTTGCACCTGAGTCGATGACCCATGCTGAGGAAGCCACCTTGGTAGTTAACGCCTTGGTGAGGAGAGACTTCTGCCCGCCTATTGTTCGGTCAGCAGTTGGTGCACGGTTCGCTTGAAATTTCTTGCTTTGCTTCAACTTCGGACAATTGGGTTGACCATGTTCAGGGCTGCCACACTCGTAACAATTAAATCCTGGATCGCCTGGCTTTCTCTTGTTATAATTTTTCTTCTTGCATTGATTGGAGAACAAAGCAGTGGCAGATGATGATTAACATTCTCCCTTCACTCTTCTCCTCTCGCTTTCACCCAGAAGAGCAACCTTTACATCTTCTGAAGTGAAATCTTCCTTCAGCTGCTGGTTCAGCGCCGCAACGAAATTTTCATATTCGTTTGAGACACCATTCTTCATAACGAATGAGACCCATTTATCTTCAATAGTTTCACCTATATCGGCGAGTTTCTGCACGGTCATCATGATGTTGACGAACTCTTCCATTGTGCTGCTTTCATGCCTCGTGTTGAAAAATTTCCGGGTCAGCTCGAACTTGGTGGCCATACTACATCCTCCGAAGGCCTTTTTGAGGTTATTCCAGGCATCCTTCGAGTTGGTAGCGTTATGCACGTGAATATAGCAAGAAGGTTTAACAGCCAGGCATATTTTTGCCAGCGCACTATGGTCACGAATTGTGTCCACATGTGAAGTAACGGGAATTGTTCCATCGACATAACCAAACAATCCCTCCAGCATAAGACACATTCTCATTGCGAACTTCCAGCTTCCATATTTTGGCTGTCCTTCTAGTTTCTCTATAGTAGGCATTGATGATGAAACAGTAATCCCAGAGATAACAGAAGTCGATGCGGAAAACGTGGTTGAGGCATTTGATTCACTCGTTGTTGCCATAATGTGTAACTAGGCTACACCGTTTCTAAGTATTTACTGAACAATGTTGAATATTAGTTTCAAACACGCACTACTAGTCAAGTCTGGGTCCATAACCTGTTAGTTAATTAAAAGGCACACGGATTGATACTTGAATACTAGATGCATTTTGGCACATTTCGACATGATTGAGTACATACATGTTGACCAAAGAATACATACAGGAAGTCACAGCCTTCTCATCATGAAGTCACTGTAAATAAAACATAGTGAAAAACAAGCATTACCATCATACTTATGAACTAAAATTAAAAACTAAAATTGTACAGATCAATTGATTATCTTTATGATAATAAGACATTCTAACATTCACACTGCTTCTCTAAGTAGACTCGCAGACTAATGTTAACATCACTAGACTAACCACACGGTATAATGCATTCTTACTTCCATCGTGGAGACGTAATTTTATTGTGACTTCCTTACATGTTGCCAACACGTTGCCAACTGTCCAAAACAAAATACACCATATGACACCACCACTAAGAAATCTCGACGCATTAGACTGTAACCATTGTCTGATTCATTGATCTGGACGTTTTAGGCTGTAACCATTGTCAAAACCATTCATCTCGGCGTGTAAGGCTGTAGCCATTGTCAAAACCATTGATCTGGACGCGTTAGGCTGTAACCATTGTCAAACACAATTGGATTGGAAAAAACGAAGGTTAGGTTAGGTGTAGGTGCGGCGTTTGACCGTGGGAAGCCAGCGGGGCCAGGTTGACAAAAAAAACCATTCATCTGGGCGGGTTAGGCTGTAACCATTGTCAAAACCATTGATCTGGACGCGTTAGGCTGTAACCATTGTCAAAACTATTGATCTAAACACGTTATAGGATCAATTTCACGGCGCTCTTTTGTTTTTCTATACTGGGTGCGAAATAGTAGGCTACCAAAGGCGAGGGGTTGGCATTAGTGACTCCTTGATAAAAAATGGCTGTGAGAGTTGCAATTTCAACTATATAAGTCGTGATCCTATTTGGGAAAGCTGGGTGGGTTTCAGACAGCGGAGGAGTGAACATCTATTACTACATCATCTTCAGATATTTTCCCGACTATTGATTCAGTAAAAATCGTTAATTTCAGTACCGGAAGTTGAAACATTGTATACAAAGGAATACCTCTGCATAAGTTTTACCGTTAACTCATAGTTATTAAAACAATACTCTTATTTCGATTACTATTCATAAAAAGCAATAAATTAACATTCTCTTTGCATGTACATTATTTTCATTATATTTTCCACCACAATGAACGTAATTGCCAATAATATGCACAATTAATAAAAATAATATGGAAAACAGTACGGCACCGTATCCTCCTCACGACCATAGTGCAAAGAGAGCGGTATTTGATAGCAGACGCGCTTCCATCTGAAAATCTATAAGCAGGAGAAACATGCAAAACTTAAATTGAATTACGATAATAGGCCAGGCAGATAGTGAAGAAAATTTGTAGTCTTGTTTCATTCATTATTTGCAGATAACTGAACATTATGGAGGGTCGTACTTTATCTCATGCGAGCCGGGCCTGCCGTTATTTCCTGAAGAAACCACACATTCTGTGAAGTACTATCTCGTCTCTTGTATATTGAAAGTTCTTTGTCGTAACTCATTATTCAAGACTTAAACAAATACGGTACAGTAGTTTGTTAAGATTACTGGTGTCCCTAGTTGTAAACTCTTGTGGGGACACCGCTCAGCCAATGGCATGTGATGGGTGTAGAAACACGCACCAGTCATACCATGTTTTATTGTACTTGCCCATGCAGTGGTACAATTCCATGTCCTGAGGAGATCAAGAATGTTGTATTATTAATAATAATTCTACTACAGTGAGGACCATCCCTATAGAATGAGGTTTTCCAATAGCCGTGTCACAATGCCTCACTGTCACACTTATAGCCTCTTCCGATTACAACAGCGCGCCGTGAAGCCTTGAATGCTTTCATAGCATTTATTACACACGCAGCTGGCAAGATACCTTAGTTGTGATAACTAAGACTTACTATGAAGTAATGTTGCCTAACTCGTATCACGTGCACAAGGTTAGGTATAGAACGAAACTTTGAAGTTTCCTAGGGGAAATTTATCTCCTCAAGAAGAAGTTTGCAGTGAATTTGTTGACAAGTTCCAGCGCCGTGCGATTTTTACTTGTGGAGGAAACTCAAACAAAAGGTATACAGATACAATCCGCGTACTCGGGAAACTTGCGTCAACTAAATAACTGCGCTCATTCGAAATATCAGTGTGGACGAAACTTCCTACGTTGGTGCAATGTGAGTTTACAACTATACAAGAAGCTCTGATTACATTAGTGGGTAGGTTGGAAGGAGATTGGATTAGAATTCTATCATTATTAAAATGAGTGTAACAAGTTATTCGTTTCTAGATTATATTAACTCTTTTTATGAACTTTGTTTGCATATTTTAAATTGTGGTATTACTGTAATTTCTCCATCAGACGCTGGTAAGTAAATATAGCATATCAATCAATTAGAACAAGAATTTACCAAGGAAAAAGAGGAGTCCATTGAATGTAGCTCCTCCAATTGTTAAATGTTTCATAATTTTTAGTAGTACCGGTACGCTGTTTTTTTATGTATTTTTCTTATAATCCTAGTACGCTTTGGTTTCAGTCAAGGGGGAGTTTCCTCACGTACACCGTGGAATATGCATTTCAAACTATTTTTAAAGAGTAGATTCATTCTGCTTGCACTTCATGAATCAGAGTAGTTTCCTCGTTGGACCAGCGATGGAGATAAACTAAGTTAGAGAGTTCGATTACCGTGCAAGGCAGTTGGATTATTGAAGGACATAAAAATACACGGCAATTCAGGTCATACAATGTTGGCATGTAAAATATAACTCGATTCACTTTTGCTGATTACAAGACCAAACTAATACTCAGTTGCAATTGCGCTCAATCTGGGTACAGTAAATGTCAAAATTAGACTTCAAATAATATCAAATCCAGGTAGCTGAAACCATATCGTTATTGTCATATACCAGAGTGATGTAATCCTAAGAGACCTCAACATTTGCGCAAGTACGTGTCTTGAGGTGATGCGATGTGGTTTTGGGGTCTGGGGGATGTGAAACGCGAAGATATGTCGAAATTTTCCGGAAGTCGAAACATGGTACCCATTGCAATAGTTAGCTTTCTAATGAAATCTACCTCTGGTTGGTTCCTCAGTTTAGGGGCTGCGACAACGCGGTCATCTAACCCCGTGTACTTTGGGTGAGTGTAGAATCTGTCTGATACACGGTGTGAATTGTAATGGCTGTATTAGTCTTAATTCATGTAAGTACTGCAGACGGTCAATTTCAAGCAGTAGTTCCTAATGTTGCTACCAGGTACTACCGTCAACGACACCTAGCTGTGAACTTGGCTACTAGATGCCACCCCAACCATCAAATCGCAACGAACGTTGGAACTTCCCCTCCAAAGGAAAGCATACTGAGGGATTCTAGTGCTCTTAGTGGGTAGGTTGGAAGGAGATTGGATTAGAATCTGTCTGATACACGGTGTGAATTGTAATGGCTGTATTAGTCTTAATTCATGTAAGTACTGCAGACGGTCAATTTCAAGCAGTAGTTCCTAATGTTGCTACCAGGTACTACCGTCAACGACACCTAGCTGTGAACTTGGCTACTAGATGCCACCCCAACCATCAAATCGCAACGAACGTTGGAACTTCCCCTCCAAAGGAAAGCATACTGAGGGATTCTAGTGCTCTTAGTGGGTAGGTTGGAAGGAGATTGGATTAGAATTCTATCATTATTAAAATGAGTGTAACAACTTATTCGTTTCTAGATTATATTAACTCTTTTTATCTGTCTGATACACGGTGTGAATTGTAATGGCTGTATTAGTCTTAATTCATGTAAGTACTGCAGACGGTCAATTTCAAGCAGTAGTTCCTAATTTTGCTACCAGGCACTACCGTCAACGACACCTAGCTGTGAACTTGGCTTAGTGGGTAGGTTGGAAGGAGATTGGATTAGAATTCTATCATTATATCTAACTTTGACACTCATTTACAAAGAACAAATTACAATAAAATATTACATGATGGCATCAGATTTTATAACAATAACCCAGTACTATCAAGAATCCACATCTTTACAGGTGAAATGTTTAACAATGACCCTCAATTAACACAGAAAATTGCATGCATGTTTTAGAAAATTACAATATCCCGAAAATATTACAATAATAACAGTATTTTCCAAAAATTAGTTCCAATAATAATGCTGAATGGCACGTGAGCTCTCATATTCACAAATAAAAACCTTTTTCCCCCAAAAGACGAAGGCAATTGTCTCACATTGCATATCTGTTCAACCGATTTGTCCAAAATACAGAAAATATAATGCAAAAAGAAACACCCAAAGTAGGAAAACACAAGAAAATTCCAAGAAGAACAATAGAAAGGCCCTATTATCATTCAAATAACAGGACACACGTGCATACCAAAGCAGAATCACACCACAACCTTACACCATGACACATAACCTTAAAATCCCCAGAAAAAATATTACAATTACAACCCTCAAATAATTAATAAACAACAACCAGAATATGAATTAGCACTTGTCAACACATCCACACAAAACACAAATACATAAATACCCTATCATATACAGACCCAGACCAAACAGAAACTAGGAAAACGAGACAAAGCACGCATTTCATGAGGCCTATAGTGAGTCGCCGTATATTGACCAAATACCACAAATCAATTCATCATATCACATCACATTACTTAACCTAAAGTATTTATTTCTCAGTCAGACAGCAAAAAAAAATTGAGCCCACTCAATCAACTGAAGACTTAGGAGAATTGTTTATAAATACTTACCAACATATTCATCTCAAATCTAAGCAAATGAACCCCCATAACATTCATCTGGTTGACTTAAGTTGACAGATGCGTCAACAAAATGCTAATTTACATCCACGATCCCAAAGTAACATTTTCTCAGTCAGACAGCAAAAAAAATTGAGCCCACTCAATCAACTGAAGACTTAGGAGAATTGTTTATAAATACTTACCAACATATTCAACTCAAATCTAAGCAAATGAACCCCCATAACATTCATCTGGTAGACTTAAGTTGACAGATGCGTCAACAAAATGCTAATTTACATCCACGATCCCAAAGTAACATACAATGACCTTTTACCCCTTAAATTAATATACATCCACACTTATCTGGACACCCACAAAACAACAACAAGAAAACCAACCCAATTACAAAAACAAAACAAATCACACCACATTTATACTTTCTGAATGTCCGACTTTGGAAATGCACAATTTAGACAATAACATAAACAATACAATTATTCACTCTTGACATAGCTTAGTATATCAAACTAAGTAAACAATATAGCGAACAAGACCAAAACAAGAACAGATTCGACAGAAATCCCTCAATAAATGACCAACAGAATACCCTAAATGAAAGAAGATCGACTACTCGTGCAGACCAGCAAGCTACAAACGTACCCAAGCATTCTTTGAAATCATACGACCTTACAAACTCCCAAAATTAATAAAACCATTTACTACCCACAAAATCCCCATAATTTTCCAGAATATAAATTGACACACCGTTAGGACATCGACATACACAAAATAAATAATAACCCTTAAATAAAACACACTGAAATCAACATGTCATACTAGCCGCATTTTACCCTGGCATAGCATGATTTTCCATCACCAAAACACATTTCGGCAAGTAGTTACCTTCATAAATCAACAAGCAGATAAATGACTAAGTCATCACTCGGAGAACAGAAGAGGTTTGTAATTACTTACCTATGATATCCCAACATAGTATCATTTTATACGTACGGCGTATTTAATTAAATTCAATTATAAATTAAGCAAAAACAAACCCTAACCTTAATTCACCTTAAGAAAAAATAAAGAGACCCACCCGATTACAAAACAAAACTAATAACAATCACCCACACTCATGCACTCAAATACATTTACACAAGTTTGTCACTTCAGACCTAACACAATTTAGACAATTACAAACAAGAAGAACCTTTATAGATTTGCACAATCAAGCAGAATGTGCACCACACGTGTAGACAAATACAAGCATCAATAAAACACACAACTAATACATGTCCTGATGACCAGAATTCATCTACACAATTTTGACAATAAACAAACAAGAAGAACCTTTATGGATTTGCACAATCTAGCAGAATGTGCACCACACGTGTAGACAAATACACACATCAAAAACACACGCACGTCCTAATGACCAGAATTCGTCTACACAATTTTGACAATAACAACAAGAAGAACCTTTATGGATTTGCACTATCTAGCAGAATGTGCACTACACGTGTAGACAAATACACACATCAAAAACACATGCACGTCCTAATGACCAGAATTCGTCTACACAATTTTGACAATAACAACAAGAAGAACCTTTATGGATTTGCACTATCTAGTAGAATGTGCACTACACGTGTAGACAAATACACACATCAAAAACACATGCATGTCCTAATGACCAGAATTCGTCTACACAATTTTGACAAATACGTTTACATACCCTATTTCATATCGTTAGCACCTTTCTTCACATGTGACAGATGCACCCTGAAAATTCTCTTTTTAACAGTATCACTGACCAGAAGAGTAACGGGAGTCAAGAAACTAACAACCTTAAAAGGGCCACGAAACCTCTCTCTTAGTTTTCCCGACTCTTTTGGTCCAACCTCCTTCAAAGAAAAATTCTTCACAAAAACCTTATCTCCAACTTTAATATCAACAGGTTTACGACCTAGATTATACCTTTTTTCTAATCTATCATGAGCCACCTTCATGTTCTCCTTAGCCTTTTTCCAAATACCCTTGATATGACTAAAGGTATACTGTTCAGGTAACAACTGATTAATTGACCAAATATTAGATAAAGGTGTGTTAGGAGTGAAAGAAAACATTAATGAAAATGGAGTGGTTTTATGGGATTCATGGACAGCGGTATTAAAAGAAAAGGTTATCCAAGGTATACAGGAGTCCCATTTACTATGATCACTGTGATGAAAGGCAATTAACGCCGCTTTTAAATTTCTATTGACACGCTCAGCGTACGAACCTTTAGGATAATACGGTGAAGAAGTAATATGAGAAATTGACAATTCAAATAAGAAATTTCTCAACACACTAGACTTGAAACATTGAGCGTTATCAGTGATCAGAAACTGGCACGGGCCAAACGAGGCAAATATTTTTTCAAGACATCGGATAACAACTTGCGTTGTAGCAGCCCTAGTTGGAAATATCCAATTAAACCTTGAGAACCCATCCGTACATACCAAAGCAAACTTGTTTCCCCACTTAGACACCGGAAAAGGGCCAATAAAGTCTAGAAACAACCTCTGCATTGGCCTAGTAGCCACTTCCGATGACAACATTCCCACCTTAGTGTTGGTAGCCGGTTTAGCCAGTTTACAAGTTTGACAATGGTTTACCATACATTTGATTTCCTTATCCATTCCCTTCCAAATGAAATTTTCCCTTATCCTTAATCTAGTTTTGAACACACCTAAATGTGCACCGATAGGCGACTCATGAAAGTACCTAAATACTTCAGGTATTAATACAACAGGCAATACGATTTTGGCCAACTTATCACTACGTGCTGAACAACAAAGTAAGTTTCCTTTCAGGAAATATGGTTTGACCGATTCTCCCCTTTCAAGCTTCTGAATAATTTCTGACAACACAGGATCTTCCCTTTGGTACCCCGATACATCATGGAACAACAACGGATAATTGGAAAGTATAGCATTACAAGACCCGTTGATCAAAATATTATTACATACATTTTCCTTATTATCAATATCATCAGACGATTCTCCGTACATCCGGCTCAAACAGTCTGCAATCACATTCTCAGTGCCCTTTATATGCTTCACCCTGAACTTGAAGGACAGAATCCTCTTTGCCCAGCGAGCAATCCTTCCGGTTTTCCTTGGTCTACCTAGAACCCAACTCAACGCTTGGTTGTCAGTTTCAAGCTCAAACTCAACGTGTTCTACATACAACTTAAATTTTTCTAGGGCGAACATAACTGCCAATCCTTCTAATTCATAGACTGAAAATTTTAACTCAGCATCAGACAAAGTACGTGAGGCATAGGCGATGGGCAATCTATCATCCTCATGTTGCTGTAACAGAACTGCGCCCACTGCCCTGTTAGAGGCATCAGTCTGAATGATAAAGGGCTTTGAGAAGTCGGGAATCGCTAGTATAGGTGCGTTAATAAGAGCCATCTTTAAATCTTCAAAAGCTGATTCTTGCGAGGGACCCCAAGCGAACTCCGTACCTTTCTTCCTTAACATATTCAACGGAGCTGCCCTGTGCGCAAAATTAGGAACGAACTTACGGAAATAATTGATCATCCCTACGAAACGTGCAACTTCTTTCACGTTTCTAGGTGATTTGAAATCGCGAATGGATTTAGTACGAGTCTGATCAACTGAAACACCCGATGACGACACAATGTGACCCAAGAACGAGATTTGGGGTTTTGCGAAGGACACCTTAGATAACTTTACAGTCAATCCTGCTTCTTTAAGTCTTTTAAGAACTTCTCTAACATGTTCAACATGTTCTTCAAAAGACTTACTGAATATCACCACATCATCAAGATAGTGGTAGACAGACTTAAATTTTATCCCATCAAAAATATTGTCCAGTAAACGACTCAATACAGCGGCACCTGTCGATAACCCGAAGGGCAAACGTTCGAATTCATACAAATTTCAATCCGTGGTGAACGCAGTCACTGCTTTGGATTTCTCACTCAACGGAATTTGCATATATGCTTTGTTTAGGTCCAGAACGGAAAATACCTTTGCTCCCTGAAACCACCCAAAACAGGACTGTAAATCCGGCAAAGGAATCTGTTGGAGAATAACCTTCTTATTTAAGGCACGGTAGTCAACCACAGGTCTAAATTCTCCATTAGGTTTGGGCACTAAGAAAATGGGAGATGAATAGGAAGAAGTAGATTTCCTAATTACTCCCTCATTAATCATCTCATCGATGATACCTTTCAAAACTTTCATCTTAGGTGGAGCCAGACGGTAAGGAGAAGACCTAACAGGCACTGAATCGGATAACTCAATCTCATATTCCAAAATATTCGTGACACCTAACCTGTCGGTTAAAACATCAGTAAACTCAGAGCATAGTTTACGAATACTATTAGCTTGATCCTCCCTTAGATGTCCCAGGTCCAAATTTTCAATATCCTTAGGTTTGTCACCACTCTGAGCAGCATTAATACTAACACCACAAGTATAATTATGAAATTTTAACCTTAAACTGGGTTTGAACTTAAATTGACATGATTGATCCCTCAGATCAATCAGTAACCCAACATGTGCCAAAAAATCAGCACCAAGGATGACATCGCAAGACAGACGATGTACTACCCATAACCTAAATTTCCACGTGAAACTTAATATCCTGATCTTAACTGTTATGTACCCTTTAATATCCAGAGAAGAAGAATTCGCGGATCTCACATCATTATTCTCGGCAATCAGTTTTCCAAATTTACATACAGATTTCATATTATTAAACCATTCTAAGCTTAAAAATGAACTCACGCTCCCAGAGTCAATAAGTGCAGAAACCGGCTCGTTATTAATGTCAATGACAATACATGGAGAAATTCCATGAGCAACATCAGTGATGCGGTTACACATCTTTTTACTTTTGACCAGACCCCGACAAAAATTACTGTCACGTGAACGTTTACATTTCTTTTTTGACACATTAGAATACCAAATTTTATCATCTGATGACGTCTTGTTTACATACGATAAAGATTTATTGTTATATTTAACATCACACCAACGACTAATATGGGCATATGACCCACAACGATCACATCTCCTACCTTTGCTGGCTCTACTCCCATTAAACCTCTGGTCAGCACGCCCCTGAAATACATGGCCTTGAACATTAGTAGGCATGAACCTACGCCTTCCCTGTAAATTCTTATAAGGAACAAGACTACTATAATTATCCACAAGCTGCATCTCTCCACGTGGCTGAAAATTATTTATAGAAGGCACATAACCTGAACAACCTTGAAGATAATTACTAGGAAAGGGAGAATCATCTACCCGCAACAGATTAGCATTCTTAATCTTCTCCGCAGATAAAATAATTTAATTAAAATCAGTGAAATTCTTGGGCTTGGCATGCATGGACAAGAATGAACGATAAATGGGATTCATACCTTCGACTAATGAACTGACAACCTGCTCTTCAGTCAACTCAACTGCCAAAACCTTTACATAAGTTCTAATATCAATGAAGTACTCATTTAACGTTTCACTCATACGCTGAACGCGAAATACATAATCTCTACTCAAATCTGCCAAGGTACGTGGAGTGATAAAATATTTCAAAACCTCTCTATGGAAAATATCCAAAGAATGGCCAGCACTCATACTCTCAAACAGTTTTCCTCGCAACATTCCTTCAGTGCATGGAAAGATGATTTTCAAAATTTGAAAATCTGACAGACCAAATATGCCAGCACTATCTCTTAATTCCACTAATTTCTTCAAAAATTTCACAAATAAATTAATATCAGTGCCATAGCACACATGAAAATCTTTCAAAATTAGAGTTAAAGGGTTAGGAATGGAAGCAAATTTAACCTGACCATCAGTCATAAGTTTATTTAGAGAAACAACGTTAGTCGAGGCTCGATTATCAAAAAGATTAAGCCTATTTACTCTATCTATCACATCACATTCACCAAGTAAGCAATCAACAGTTTGTACTTCCTTATCAGTCCAAGTACGGTGAGATCCTAACCTATTCCCAGCACTACCAACGTCATGGCAAGAAACTGAACTAGAAAAATCGTTACATCTCTTATCAGAACGTGAATTACCAACAGCATTCAAATTACTAGGGCTCGACATGACCTCAGGTGTATTTCTTGACGAGCCTATTTGTTTATTTACCTCAGTAGTATTATTAGTTTGCAAAGCACCTAACATATTTTCATTATTCTCCATCGACACTGATTCAAAATTACCAAAATAATTACTATTATTCACAACGCCATCACAAGAATCACTAACATATGAACAAACGCTTTCAGAACATACAACAGGTTCACTAATATTCTCAGAAATATCACTCGAGGACAACCGATTAAAACTATCTAACAGCTTGTCACGAAGCCCAACTAACTTGGTTGAAAAAACAATATCACACTTGGACCAATATTCAATTAAACTCACTAAACGATTAATCCAGTGTATAGAACGAAATTTTAATTTGTTCACACGATATGCCGAAGGATTGGCAACTAGTTTTAACTCATAACAGGACACTAATAGGTTTGAAACAGATATCACAACATCAGACCTACCTTTTGTCCCATAAGAATGTTGATCAGTCAGACTAACAACAGGAGCTGACTTTAAGGATTTGAGAAGAATAATATCCAGTTCACGATGAAAATTAGGGTTGCCATTCCTTATTTGTATTTCATAAGCCAGTTCCTCTTTGGATAAATATGGTACAGCTTTTAAAATGCTCTCGTCCATTCAGTATATTATCACATGAAACATAAATAACAAGAAAATTATACAAAGATAATAACAGTAACAACAAACATAAAAATATCACACTTCAGGCCCAATCATACTTCCAAGCCCCAAGATCCAAAGACTAGCCCCAAACAACTACTGAATGTGGTACACATCTAACCACGCTACTGCTATAACACATTTGACCCCATTAAAGTAAGTAATGGCCTTGGGAGGGAAGGCACTGGACCATAATAAGTTCATACTCAGAGGGCAATTGTCTGAGACCATCTTCGAACCCCGGAACCCAGAAATAATACTAAGGTGATCGGGTAAAATCATAATATATTCACAATAAACATGCATACAAATAAACAAAACACTTACAAATCAAGATGTGGATTCTGACATCAAATATTTGTTCCTTCCAGTTGACTGTAATACATATTTTAGTAATCCAGCCAAAGTTGTTACGATGAAGTAAATAAGCGGTGCTTTCAACCAATCATCTGTTGTCATTAGTGAGAATCCAAGCCAAATATCAAGAGGATGACGAATTAAATATTCGATAGCTTCATTATGCCCCAGCATAATACATCATACCGTATTTCATACATTTCCACACAAATAAATAATTAATTAATTCCCGAGACAATACATGTCACAAAGCCAGGCCTACGCATGTTACAATATCCAATATAATACGTTGCCTAAAACTGAAGAATTAATGTCTTCCAACACAAAATATACGGAGCTAATTCAATTTACGTCTTTTCACCTCAATGGCTACCAAAAATCTCTCAAATATTAACAACAGATGATCACACATAGTTAAAAACAATACGAGAGTAGCCATCATGAAAAACAGAAGAAAAACGATCACCGTACTAGCACCATCGAACATCAAAATAAATCCTACATTAATAAATTTTCCACAGACCATAAGGCATACTACTTGTAATTAAAATGCATTTACAATTAACAGAAAACAGAAAACAAAACATTAATTACGCAAAACAAATATGAGTGTCAGTTAGCCTACCAGTGTGAATACACGAGGATGACATTAAGTTTGAATGTATAACCTTGAAGGGCCCTGTCATGCAACGTAGGAAAATACAATATAAATACATTTACCTTGCCAGTCGATACAGTCACAAGTACTTACGATGACAAAATAGCCTACCTTAATTCCATAATACACGAATCATATCCTGACGTTTATCTCCAGTAAGATTACAATTAGAAACCAGCCAATAACTTGACGAAAAGGGATAATATCATTCAATATTTTCACATACCGTAGAACTTCAGTTTACTTCTTATGTATTTATAAAACCACGTAAATCCATGATGACTGGCCTAACAACATCAGTACGAGAATCATACATGTCTCGAAAAATTCCAGCCTTCCAAAACTATTAAAGTCAACGTCGAGATAGTGAAATACTTGTCGCTAGAACATAGCTCTTCCTATCGGACAGAGGGAGAAACTACAATCCCTGTCCAAGGCAGCACCGGCAAGATATGCTACCTATCGAGGCCAGCCACAACTAACTCCGCCGCTCGATTCAAATGTTTATGCCAAAGTATAAATTGTACGTTCGATCAGAGATTAGTGCCAAAGTAACGGCACAGATACGCTTATCACGGTTTTGGTAGTATCTCAAAAAAATTGAAATTTAGCATGAAAAGTTCATGGTGCGAGTTTTTGTTGACATCATAGCCCAAACATGAAATAGTGCATGGAGCTCCAATAATGCATCTTGTTTTCACTTTCATTCTTAATGCAGGTCGAAACAGTAAAAACAAGTCTCTATTGGAACTCAAGTAAGCTGATGGAATGGAATCCGGGCTAGCCATAAGAAACAACAGTAAAAAGTGCGATATGAGGATATCAACAAAACTTCAAACTACAGCAATGTATTATCCTCTGTGATTGCGACAGCCGAGCACGCTCTTAAATGTTCAACTATTTTTTTAATAACCCTGTGTAAAAGAGATATTTATAACAGTTTAATTAATAATTTAGTTATTCATTTCAATCATGACATAAGCATAACTTAATTTACCAATTGAGCATTCAAACTTGCTTTTTCCAGCTCCAAAATCTATTCTTAGCTGATGTTCCTCTTCATCCCTTACCCTTTTCCTTATTCTGTCTTCCCACTCTTCTTCCGCCAGCTTTCTCATACATTCACGGTCTCTCTTATTTTCTTCAGTTTCTTCTGCAGTCATCTTTCTTTTTTCTTCCCACTCTTGCTGGGTAACTTTAATCTGAAGTTCCACTAGCCTTCCTTTTTGCCTCTAATAACCGCTGAACGTCTTTGGTGTCCTGGGTTGGACGGCGTTGCCTCTTCAATCACCTTGGTGTTACAATTGGAACTGTAAATAAGAAAGAAAAAAATGTAAATACACAATACAGTACTTTGCTAAAAAAGTCTGCTATGTAGTTTGGTATCACAGTAATGTTATGTAATGTTAATTTTAACCACAGTCGATGCATAATCAGAAGCACAGTACGGTACTTTCATAGAACATGACAATAATTAAATTAAATTAGTGGCAGATGACCTCACTGTTCAACAACAATAACTAATAATTAAATACTCGGTTCTAACACCTTTTGGAAGGCGAGGAATATATTTAACATAGTGTGAATAAAATTACTAAGAGGCATTACAGAATAATAATTTATACTCCATCATTGCGCACAAAAATGAGAATAGAGCCCCGGATAAAGGATAAACACAATGACAGGATTCACTTACTTAGAAAGCCTATTAAGGAAATAAGATGATCATATTTACCAAAAGTCTATTAATGTTCACAGGGTGTTTGCCCGATATGTTTTGTCAGGCAATTGCCACACTTGTGTCTGATACAAGCTGGGAAATTCACTGCATAAAAACCTCTAAGCCACGGCTTGAAGAAATAGTGCTGTTGTATGGTTTCATATCAAAGACAATGTAATGTTATTTGATGTTAATTTTTACCACAGTCGAGTTATCAGCAAAAATCACAAAAAACACTTGTTTACCCCAAAATCTAGTTTCCATTTTTTTTTTTAATTATAACGAGTGGTCCATAGCAAAGAGGACGTCACCCCGAGTCCTTGGACCCGTCGTACACGCCTCTAGCATGATTGGTTCGCGAAATATAGCAAAAAGTTTAAAATCACGGTTTTACCCCGAAACATTCTGTTTCCCTCATTCTCAAAAACTTTAATCTATTACCAAAATAAAGAGGGTTTCGAGACAAGCCATTTGACACGTCATAGGACCAAATTCGACCATGCATTCGTGAGAAATCGGAAAAAGTCTAAAATCATAGTTTTACCCCCAAAAAAGCCTGTTTCCCTCATTCTCAAAACTTTAACCTATTAATAACATATATAGGGCTTCGAGACAAGCGATTTGACACGTCACACGTCCAAATCCGACCTTGCGTTCGAGAGATATCGGCAACTTCGTAGGAAAGTAGGCGACTATCTGGTTCTCTCCTCACTACCAAACCCCCTTCTTATCAATCATTTTTTTTAAGAGCTCGCCCTCTTACAAAAATCCCAAGTTCACATTCGTAAAAAACAAAAACAAAAATGTTAATCCATAGCGGCATCCAACGAAACGCATGCGCTATATGAGCAACAACGTTTAAGTTCATTTTAGCAGCCCACTTTATACATGTCGCATTTGAAAAGAGACTTTTACTAAAAAAATTACAATTTTACTTAGTGGTTGAAATGAGTGGTCCATTGGAAAGAGGGCGTCAGCCCGAGTCCAACGACACCTCATTTGTCAATATCCGACCATGGGTTCGAGAAATATCGACAAATATTACATGGCTGAGGCTTAGTAGTAATGGCATGTATGTTCTGAAGTGGGGCAGAACTCTCATCACCCCCCTACAAATATACACAAATACAAATGATGCCGATGCCGAGTTTTCGTCTTTTCCTTTTTTAAATAATTACTGGTCTTGCATTATTCGTAAATGTTAGCCTCCATGTCAATAAATCGGTGCCTTATGCATCAATATTGACAGAAATGCATTATAAAAAGCAGATAAGGACAACGAACAATGTGACGACAATTGGTGCAAATGGGTGACGAATATTGGAAAAATGTAAATACATCGTGATGATTACAAGCGCAAAAACACATAAATAATACATAATTTTTCCTACAACGAATAGGTTACTTTCGGCATTGAGAGTTTCCTAGTGTTTGAGTATAGTTTGAGGTTAGGTATACTGATCTTGTTGATTTAAATTACCTAAAGACGACTATTGGTACATTTACCTTACCCCACTGTAGAATACGCCATGTTTCCTCTTCTGTAGGTGCGGTCTCCTATATTCTTTGGGGACGGTTCAGCCACAAACTGCACTTGGAACGTAATGACCCTAGCATGCCAAGCCTCCACGGAAATCACCTTCACTCTTGGCACATCCTCTCTCTTAGCCAGACAAGCTACAACAGCAAACAAGTAGGCTACTTAAAAAAGGAAGACACTTAAAATGTTATGAATATCTTATCTTAGATGAGCTACGTTCAAACCTTGGCCTATACTATGTAACCCAGTACAACTACGTCAACTATATGCAAGTTGCCACTTGTACATAGCCTAAGCTATACCATTTCATTTATTAGAGTGCTTAATTGTTACCCCCTCATGATTTCTTACCTCGCACGTTGACTACTTTTTGAAAAAACTTTAAACTCTCAACTTCCAAACAAACTTTTACGCTTCAATCTATTGTACTGTACTAGACCTGGCATCGTATAACAGTCCGTCAAGAGTCAAAGTGGTTGTCCTGTATCAATGCTAAAAAAAACCTATTCAAATAAAAATTAGCTAATGGTAGGGATTTGAGACCCTTATATAAAATGTGGAAATAAATATATCTCCTTGTTTTATTATATTAAGCTATATACATACCTACACATTTAAACGACAATATTAGCCTAGGCCTATGTCTTAAATCGCCAGGGGGCTTACTACTAAACCTGAACATTAATTTATGTTCATTGTCTGCCTACTAATTATGCAATTACAGTATATATGCCTAACATCCCCTTGTAACTCGCTCAATATCATAACGTTCTAAGAAAACTACACATTCATTGCACATTTTGCAAAATACTATTATAGGTTATAATCGCTAACCTGGGGATTTAGTGTTAAATTGCTCTAACTAAACAACTCTTAAAATTATCTTAAAACATACCCAGTCATTCCAAGAACTACAGTTTTAATTAACACATTTTTCAACTTTTTAAATTATTTCTTTACACCTGAACGCAAAGCGGATGAATGATCCTGGATTACAACTGAGGTGCTACAGCGATGACGACTTTTCTGAAATATATAAGCGGATTAAATAATGCTCCTGGATTACAACAGTGGCGTTACAGCGATGACGACTTTCAACTATCAATATTCTCATACAGTTCATTATCCGCCAATCAGATACCTTAAAACAGTGGCCTTGTTGTAGTCCAGGAGGTTTAAGAAATACGCGTACCGGTACTGGTCACAAGCATGTCTTCACTGTTAGTTAATTAAAAGGCACACGGATTGATATTTGAATACTAGATGTATTTTGGCACATTTCGACATGATTGAGTGCATACATGTTGACCAAAGAATACATACAGGAAGTCACAGCCTCCTCATCATAAAGTCACTGTAAAAAACATAGTGCAAAACAAGCATTACTAACATACTTATGAACTAAAATTGAAAACTAAAGTTGTACAGAACAATTGATTATCTTTATGACAATAAGACATTCTAACACCCTCACTTAATCGACTGTTTGTTCACAGAACACATGAATTAATCTGCCATCCCCATAGATGCAATGCAAAAATCATGTTTTGCTCTTGAAAGTGCTTTGGTTAGCACATCAGCAATCGTCTGTTGAGTTGACAAGTATTGTTTACTGACAACACCACATTTCACCCAATGCTTTATTTAATGGAACCTGACATCAATGTGTTTTCTTTTTCTGCCAGATGACTGGTTCAGACACATATTAATAGCTCCTTGGTTATCATTAAATATTTTAATACATTTGATTGGGACTGATAATTCCCCAAGAAGACCTCTTAAATACACACCATCCTTACCACATTCACTAGTAGAAACATACTCTGCAAAAGTTGTGCTATCTGCAATAGTTACAGATCTTTATTTTCTTGCCTGCCAACTAATGGCTCCACCTGCTAGCTTGAACACATAGCCAGTAACAGATTTTCTATCAATAGCACAAGCAGCAAAATCAGCATCTGCATAACCAGTTAAACTACAACCTCCTTTACAATATTTTAGCCCTAAGCCCATTGTGCCTTTCAGGTATCTAACCACTCTCAGGGCAGCATTGAAATGTTCATCATCATTGCAACTGTTGAACTGGCTTAAATAATTAACAGCAAAACTTATGTCAGGTCTCATGCCTACCGCCAGATACATAAGAGCACCTATCAATTTTTGATACAGTGGATGATTTGTAGAATTCATTGGCCTGACAAGTTTACACCAAGTGCTAGGGGCGTGTTCACTCCTTACCATAGTTTTTGACAATGTCGAGAGCATAGCTTTCTTGATCCAAATTAACTGAATGAGATTTCCAGTCTCTTGTCACACTCATACCTAGACATTCACTTACAGGACCCAAGTCCCTTATTTTAAAACATTTAGACATAGTTTCCTTAAGTTTCTGAGTTTCCTGCTTACAGTTTGAGAAAATATAGAAGTCCTCAACATGCAAGCCAATCGCTACACATGTTTTACCTTCGTTCTTAGTGTAGACACATGCATCATACTCTGAATTCTGGAACTTATGTCGCATAAGAAAATCATGAATGTTATCATTCCAGGATTTGGCAGCTTGCTTGAGACCATATAAAGCTCTTTGCAATCTGCACACTTTACCTTCATTGCCCTTTTCCAGAAAACCTTCCGGCTGCTCCATGTAAATTGTTTCAGACAAATCACCATTTAAAAAGCAGGTGTTACGTCCACAGGGTCTATTTCCCAGTCTGACTCGGCAGCGAGGGCAAATAGGACTCTTAGCGATGAGAGCCTGACAACAGGTGCAAACGTCTGATCATAGTCTCTACCTGGAACCTGAGTGAATCCTTTCGCCACAAGTATTGCTTTGTAGCGCTTGGACCCATCCAGTCCTTTCTTAAGTTTGTAGACCCACTTACACTGAATAGCATTGTGATCTGATGGTCTATCGACCAATCTCCAAGTTTGATTGTTAGTTAACGTCAACATTCCCTCTCGCATGGCATTTCTCCACAGCTTCTGATCTGACTTCGAACATACTTCTGAATAATATTTAGGAACTGTGGCCCAACAGTCAGAAAAGAGTATTCATAATTCTCATCTCTCTTGGCCGTTCTTGTCCGCTTGGGATATCTGCCCCCCATTGTGTCAGGACGGTCATGCTGGGGACCAGGCTCAAGACTAACAATATCCTCAATTGAGCTATCATCACTACCAATATAGAGGTTAGAAATGTCAAAACTGCTATCACTATCAGATGATTCAGCTGGTGTAGTGTCATTGGATACAGTCACAACCCATTCAGTTTCATCACTCATAACATCAACATTGTGGTGATCAACAAAAGTATTAATTACAGGCACCAACAATATTGACATGTCATTTACAGCATTAATTACTAGATTATTGGCATTCACTTGGAATGATGGACCTTCAAGAAAAACAACACTCCTAGCTACAACAATACGCTTTGGGTCACTTTTTCTTACAAGGCGGTATCCTTTTTGTGTTTCACAATAACCAACAAATATCATCTTATCAGATTTATTGTCAAACATCTGCCTTTTTACATCAGGGACATGAACCTGTGCTTTACAGCCAAAAATTTTAAGGTGGGAAACATCAACTTTTACTCCAGACCATGCCTCCTCTGGTACGAGATCCCTCAATGCAGCTGTGGGTGACCGGTTCTTGAGATAGATGGCAGAGTTCATAGCCTCAGCCCAGAATCACTTTTCTAGACCAGACTCAAACAGCATGCAGCGAGATTTCTTTGCCAACTTCCTGTTAGTCCTTTCAGCAATACCATTTTGCTGAGGACTATATGGAATACTGGTTTGATGAATAATTCCGTTCTCCTGTAAATACAACTCAAATTCCTTACTAGTATATTCTTCACCATTGCCGGTTCCTACACACTTAATGCGTTTATTGAGCTGGTTCTCTACCATCTCCTTGAAGAGGCGAAATTTAGAAAAACTTCAGAATTAGAAACAATCATATATCCAAAAACTTTCCTAGTAAAGTCATCGACAAAAATCAAACAGTATCTGGCTCCGCCCCACGATTGCACCTCCATGGGACCTTGCACATCACTATGAATAACATCTAGAACAGATTTAGCTTTGCTCCCCTTTTTAGGAAATGACTTTACTGTTTTCTTACCTTCCAGGCAGGTAACACAAGCAATTTGATTGATTTGATTAAACTTCATGCCAGTGACCGTATGTAGTAGTTATTTCATACCTTTACGATTTAAATGACCCAGCCTTTTGTACCACAGTTCCCCAGCAGAGATACCTTCAGCGGACAATGCCCTCACTGGTTCCTGTGAACAGTCAGCTATTGAGTATAAACCATCTTGTTTTACACACTTAAACTCTAAATTTCCATCAACAGAAAAATTTGATCCATTTAAGACTTTACAGGACTCATTGTCAAAGACAAGATTATACCCTTTTTCTGTCATTTTATGTACTGAGAGCAAGTTTGCAGATAAATTTGGAACATAAAATACATCAGTCACTGTTTTATTATTTTGGGCCGATAATCTAGATGTTAGGCCCCTTAAAACAACAATTATCATCATCATCATGTTTTATTATTATCATCACCAAGATTTAGCACAACCTTACCGACACCTTAAGAC
Source organism: Meconema thalassinum (assembly GCA_946902985.2). NCBI lineage: Eukaryota > Metazoa > Arthropoda > Insecta > Orthoptera > Tettigoniidae > Meconema > Meconema thalassinum. The sequence continues at coordinate 180,482,979 of OX336388.2, forward strand.
AGTATCTCAGAATCGTCTGCAACGCTGATTGACGTACGAACACTTGAGTCAACATCTTGCAGTGATGGCCTTTCCTTGGTCATGTGGGACGTTGCACCTGAGTCGATGACCCATGCTGAGGAAGCCACCTTGGTAGTTAACGCCTTGGTGAGGAGAGACTTCTGCCCGCCTATTGTTCGGTCAGCAGTTGGTGCACGGTTCGCTTGAAATTTCTTGCTTTGCTTCAACTTCGGACAATTGGGTTGACCATGTTCAGGGCTGCCACACTCGTAACAATTAAATCCTGGATCGCCTGGCTTTCTCTTGTTATAATTTTTCTTCTTGCATTGATTGGAGAACAAAGCAGTGGCAGATGATGATTCACAATCTCCCTTCACTCTTCTCCTCTCGCTTTCACCCAGAAGAGCAACCTTTACATCTTCTGAAGTGAAATCTTCCTTCAGCTGCTGGTTCAGCGCCGCAACGAAATTTTCATATTCGTTTGAGACACCATTCTTCATAACGAATGAGACCCATTTATCTTCAATAGTTTCACCTATATCGGCGAGTTTCTGCACGGTCATCATGATGTTGACGAACTCTTCCATTGTGCTGCTTTCATGCCTCGTGTTGAAAAATTTCCGGGTCAGCTCGAACTTGGTGGCCATACTACATCCTCCGAAGGCCTTTTTGAGGTTATTCCAGGCATCCTTCGAGTTGGTAGCGTTATGCACGTGAATATAGCAAGAAGGTTTAACAGCCAGGCATATTTTTGCCAGCGCACTATGGTCACGAATTGTGTCCACATGTGAAGTAACGGGAATTGTTCCATCGACATAACCAAACAATCCCTCCAGCATAAGACACATTCTCATTGCGAACTTCCAGCTTCCATATTTTGGCTGTCCTTCTAGTTTCTCTATAGTAGGCATTGATGATGAAACAGTAATCCCAGAGATAACAGAAGTCGATGCGGAAAACGTGGTTGAGGCATTTGATTCACTCGTTGTTGCCATAATGTGTAACTAGGCTACACCGTTTCTAAGTATTTACTGAACAATGTTGAATATTAGTTTCAAACACGCACTACTAGTCAAGTCTGGGTCCATAACCTGTTAGTTAATTAAAAGGCACACGGATTGATACTTGAATACTAGATGCATTTTGGCACATTTCGACATGATTGAGTACATACATGTTGACCAAAGAATACATACAGGAAGTCACAGCCTTCTCATCATGAAGTCACTGTAAATAAAACATAGTGAAAAACAAGCATTACCATCATACTTATGAACTAAAATTAAAAACTAAAATTGTACAGATCAATTGATTATCTTTATGATAATAAGACATTCTAACATTCACACTGCTTCTCTAAGTAGACTCGCAGACTAATGTTAACATCACTAGACTAACCACACGGTATAATGCATTCTTACTTCCATCGTGGAGACGTAATTTTATTGTGACTTCCTTACATGTTGCCAACACGTTGCCAACTGTCCAAAACAAAATACACCATATGACACCACCACTAAGAAATCTCGACGCATTAGACTGTAACCATTGTCTGATTCATTGATCTGGACGTTTTAGGCTGTAACCATTGTCAAAACCATTCATCTCGGCGTGTAAGGCTGTAGCCATTGTCAAAACCATTGATCTGGACGCGTTAGGCTGTAACCATTGTCAAACACAATTGGATTGGAAAAAACGAAGGTTAGGTTAGGTGTAGGTGCGGCGTTTGACCGTGGGAAGCCAGCGGGGCAAGGTTGACAAAAAAAACCATTCATCTGGGCGGGTTAGGCTGTAACCATTGTCAAAACCATTGATCTGGACGCGTTAGGCTGTAACCATTGTCAAAACTATTGATCTAAACACGTTATAGGATCAATTTCACGGCGCTCTTTTGTTTTTCTATACTGGGTGCGAAATAGTAGGCTACCAAAGGCGAGGGGTTGGCATTAGTGACTCCTTGATAAAAATGGCTGTGAGAGTTGCAATTTCAACTATATAAGTCGTGATCCTATTTGGGAAAGCTGGGTGGGTTTCAGACAGCGGAGGAGTGAACATCTATTACTACATCATCTTCAGATATTTTCCCGACTATTGATTCAGTAAAAATCGTTAATTTCAGTACCGGAAGTTGAAACATTGTATACAAAGGAATACCTCTGCATAAGTTTTACCGTTAACTCATAGTTATTAAAACAATACTCTTATTTCGATTACTATTCATAAAAAGCAATAAATTAACATTCTCTTTGCATGTACATTATTTTCATTATATTTTCCAACACAATGAACGTAATTGCCAATAATATGCACAATCAATAAAAATAATATATTAAACAGTACGGCACCGTATCCTCCTCACGACCATAGTGCAAAGAGAGCGGTATTTGATAGCAGACGCGCTTCCATCTGAAAATCTATAAGCAGGAGAAACATGCAAAACTTAAATTGAATTACGATAATAGGCCAGGCAGATAGTGAAGAAAATTTGTAGTCTTGTTTCATTCATTATTTGCAGATAACTGAACATTATGGAGGGTCGTACTTTATCTCATGCGAGCCGGGCCTGCCGTTATTTCCTGAAGAAACCACACATTCTGTGAAGTACTATCTCGTCTCTTGTATATTGAAAGTTCTTTGTCGTAACTCATTATTCAAGACTTAAACAAATACGGTACAGTAGTTTGTTAAGATTACTGGTGTCCCTAGTTGTAAACCCTTGTGGGGACACCGCTCAGCCAATGGCATGTGATGGGTGTAGAAACACGCACCAGTCATACCATGTTTTATTGTACTTGCCCATGCAGTGGTACAATTCCATGTCCTGAGGAGATCAAGAATGTTGTATTATTAATAATAATTCTACTACAGTGAGGACCATCCCTATAGAATGAGGTTTTCCAATAGCCGTGTCACAATGCCTCATGAGCCATGTTTAACATCTCTCTTTTCTTTATTTTCTTTGGCGGCCGTCTCGGTTGACTCAGACGCCATGTGAGATACTTTCTGTCCGGACGTGCCTTGAGGCTCTCCGCCTTATTATTTAAAATGTATTGTTTTCCTTTTTATTTAACATTGTTATTATGCCGAAGCCTTCCATTTACTCATGTAAGTAATACATCTAACCTTGTGTCCACTATGCTCATTTCCTAAATTTAACCTTTCTTTTTGATCTTCGTCGTGTGCTTGGATTTGCTGTGGAACCAATCGTAATGGCGGTCTCCTGTTTTATTTTGTTTGAGTCTTCGTTTAACCTTTTATTTGTGCCGTGAAATATATCTGCGAGTGATTTTGTGAGTGTATGTTTTTCTTGCTGCCAGGTGCATTGATGCTGTTTTGATTGGGCATATCTTCGAATGGGTCTCCCGTGGTTTGTGGACGTTGGCGTTTCGACCATTCTCCCAACACGAGGCATGACACCATATATTTTAGCCCTTATGTTTTCCCTTCATTCCATGCTTCGGGCAACTGGATCACGGCGGTAACTTTAAGTAGGCCTTACCGTATTCAGCTCGAACTCGGAACATAAGTTGGGGACCATATAGGTTTAGCATGTTTTGCTAGACTACCTACAAGCACGAGTTGCTTTGTGTTTTATTACTGCATCGACGGCTGGCATTTTGTGTGTTTGATTGCGTGCATGTATCATGATATATTTCACGGACACCTGACGTCATTTGTTTCTCCTTGTAGTATCTTTGGTTTTGGCATTTCTTTTCTCTGGGGACTGCCAGCTCGATCGCATCCCCATTGCTCGCCACAGCCTTTGCGACACGCACACAGCCGCTTGTTTTATCTTTGCTATGCTTGTTATTTGTGGTCGTCATGACAACCATCCATCTCTAGGCTGAGAAGTGATTGTTGTTGACCAGCGACCGGGTCGATTGCCTTTTGGTCAATTACCTCCTCCCTTTTTACATCATTTTTATTGGAAGTGGCACAGGTATTTATTTTATTTGTTTCCGTTATTCATTATTGTAAGTTATTAATTGTTTATAATCATCCTTCCCGTTTGAAAGTGACTGTATTTGACCCCAAGGGTACTCTTTTCTTTGAGTGTGTTATTCTGGCCGGTTTTCTTTGTGTGTTCGGTTTCAATTCATTAAATTTCCATTTCTTTACCCATGTGTCTCATTTAGTAGTGTTTGGCGATCGGGCTGCTCTCTCTCTCTCTCTCTCTCTCTCTTCAAACCTAGGCCTAACTTATTCTAGCTGTCTAGCACCAGGAGGGTATTCCTACCACTCGTCGTGGGACCACCTTCACGGAGTCTGGAGTCGCTCGGCACATCTGGCCTGCAAGTACGGGCCCAGCACAGGTCAGAAATTAACATCCATTTCCACTGCGTACTCCTTTCTTTTCTAGTTGGTTCCAGTGATGCAGCTAGGAGGCACGCCAAGAATATGTTTATTATAATAGGGCGGTGCAGATGGTATCAGTTGCGAGGTTAAGTCTCCTGGTCGCTTAGCCATATCCATTGGATTTTAATATTTCGCTGCATATTTTTCAATGTTGTTTTTATTCTGTTTCATGTTCCTTATTGCATACTATGCAAACAAATATTAAGAGTCAATGTGAACTTCCAAGGAGTATGGACCATAAAAATAACAAACTGTAAGGAGAGTGCAATGAGTTGGACCCTATCAACGAACCTCAGCATTGGTAATGTACTAAACAACCCTACTTCTTGTTTCGTACTCATTTCAGGCGCAGGACGGAGGCAAGACATTTGTAGTTATTGTTTTGAATTGTAGCTAGCAGTACTTCTGTAGTTTAGCCATGTATTCTCTCCCAGGTTGTAACGTGAAGAAGGAGCTCATCCAGTCTGACGATGATCTGCTATCGTTTGAAAGTGTCTGTGGGAAAGACACTAATCCATTGACTGAGGTGAAAGGCCATCGCAAGGGAGGCGTAGCCAATATAGTGTCCAAGTGGGGAATTTCATTTTCTGGTGAACTGGGAGTTTCGTCTGTATTTGAGTTCTTAGACAGGGTCAGTGAACTCTGCCATTGTTATGACCTCGAACCAGACGACATTGTTGTCTGCCTACCGTTATTGTTGAGTGGCTTAGCTTTAAAATGGTATCGACTTACCAACAGATCTTTCATCTCGTGGGTTGATTTCTGTAAGTCAATAAAGGAGCGGTTTACGACTTATGATTTTGAACATGACTTGAAGGCTGAAATTCATCGCCGTACCCAGGGTTTGGAAGAGCCTGTAGACGATTTTGTTACTGGGCTAATGACTTTAATAAGTAGGTTGTCGCAGCCCCTTCCCCTTATTGAAACTCTTGATATTGTGTATAGAAATCTGGCACCTGAGTACAAGTCTTTCATACGCCGGTCCAGTGTGTATAGTGTGGCTGACATTGTTGATCAAGGACGTGAATGCGAGTTCAATCGGCGCCTGCGCAAGTCATATGTACCCCCACCCCTCCCCTCTGACAGTTTGTTTCCAGAGACTGCATGCGCGCAATCCCAGATTCAGAGGACTGCGCAACCATCTTCAATATCTCGTCAGGAGGACCGGGCAGTTAACCATCCCCACTCGCATATTGTCGGGAGTATTCCCAATGCTACTTCTTCTGCGAATCCCGCTCCTCAGGATCAACAGTTACCTCGAAACCCGAACATGTATAACCGTATAAAATGTTGGAATTGTGATCGTTTGGGGCATCATTTTAATTCCTGCCGTGCGCCCTCGCGTGTGTTTTGTCACACATGTGGTCTTCGTGACGTGACGCACATAGCCTGTCCTAGATGTGCTTCGCGTCAGGGAAACGAGCATGGGTCCCCGGTTTAGACCCGCCGGAAGGGCCATGCAATGAAGTTTGCCGGGAAATGAACATTTCCACGACTGGAAACTTCTGTCCTTGGGTCCCTGTAAGTGTTAAGAAATTGTCGATACCCGCTTTACTGGATTCTGGTGCTTCACGTTCATTTATTCAGCGCTCCATCGCGGAACAGCTTCCTGTTACTCAGATTTGTCCACAAGATGGGGGTTTAAAATTTTATTCTGCGGTGAAGTCATCTATTTCCGTTTCTAGCGTTGTAACATGTCATATTAAGATATGTGGTTATTCTTGGGATTGGAACTTCCGTGTGGTGGATGACTTATCTACGCCTATGATCTTAGGGTCTGATTTTATGCACAAAGCAGGGTTGAGGCTTGATTTTTCGGATCATTCCTTCAGTTTTTTGTTTAAATCCAAGGAGCGGTTTCATTTTAATACTTGTGAAGCGAGTGTTCCTTGTAATTTTTCTGGTATCTCTGCTGTTCTAATCCCTCCTACTTTATTCACGAGTCAACGTGACGCTTTATCTGATTTGGTGAATGAATTTCCTGATGTTCTCACGTCGGAACTGGGTTCCGCTATCGGCTACGAGTGTCATATTGATTTAACTGATGAGGTTCCAGTTAGGTCGGCGCCATTTTCGTGCCCTCCACCCAAACTCATTGCCATGAGAGAATATATTGATGATCTTAAGGCACGCGGTGTTGTGAGTCCTTCTAAGTCTTCTTATGGTAGTCCAGCATTCCTGGTGCCTAAGAAAGAGGGTACTTTTCGTTTAGTAGTTGATTATCGTCGACTCAATTCTAAGGTGGTGTTCGACAACTTTCCCCTTCCAACTCTGGAGAGCGCTTTTCAGCATTTTCACGGGGCGAAGTACTATTCCGTCCTAGATTTGAACTGTGCATATTATCAAATTCCTCTCGATCCCTAGAGCCGTAAGGTAACTGCGTTCTCCACTCCGTTCGGCCTTTTTGAGTTCAATAAGTTACCCATGGGCATTTCTATCGGCGGACAAGTATTGAGTAGGGTTTTGGATGAGTTATTTGGAGATTTAAAGTATTCATCTGTGTTTAACTATCTTGATGACCTCGTGATTTACAGTCAGTCTTTTGAGGATCACCTGATCCATTTACGTGAAGTCCTATGTCGTCTTCGCAGAGCCGGACTCACTGTTAACCCGGACAAAATCTCTTTGGCTTCGAAGCAAATCAAATTTTTAGGTCACATTCTTTCGGATGGGGGCATAGAAGTGAACCCTGAGCGTGTGCAATGTATCCAAGAGTTCCCTACTCCCACGAATGTGAAAGCAGTCCGACGTTTTTTGGGAATGGCGGGCTTTTACAGTAGGTTCATTAAGGGCTTTTCGGACATTTCAGCGCCCCTGAATTATTTGAAGAAGAAGAATGTACGATTCGTGTGGGGCCCCGACCAGTGTCTCGCCTTTGAGAAATTGAAAGAATGTCTTTCTTCTGCTCCCGTCCTTCGAACTCCGGATTTTGGGAAAGATTTTATGTTACATTGTGATGCGAGTGATGTCGCAGTTTCTTGTGTGCTTAGTCAGCAGGTGCATGGTAATTTGGCACCCATCGCTTTTGCCAGTCGGATGCTTAATGATTGCGAACGCCGGTATTCCACTTTCGAGAAAGAAAGTCTGGCTGTCGTATTCGGCTGTGAACGTTTCAGATCTTTTCTAGAACATCGGCATTTCATAGTGTATACCGACAATGAAGCTCTGTCCTGGATGCGGTCGCATGTCAAAAAATTGGGACGTATAAATCGTGGGATTCTTCGTCTATCCTCTTTCAGCTTTGACATCATTCACGTCAGAGGCAGTGAAAATGTTGTAGGGGATTGTTTGTCACGCATGTTTGAGGAACCTCCTCCCATTGTTGAGATCCCCGAGCCAGTGAATCTACTCCAACACATTCCATGGTCTTTTACTGACATCCGTACGTACCAAGCGGATGACCCATTTTGTGTCACATTGCGTGAAAAAATTCTCGGGAAAGATCCTGGTGTATCTGAGTTTTCATTGCGCAATGATGTTATAGTGCATACCGCTCCTCGATCTTCGAAATGTAGGATTTTCGTGCCAGAGAATATACGAAGTATGCTCTTGGCGTATTTCCATGAATCCTGTTTTGGATTACATTTAGGTATGACGAAGACTTTCCATAAAATCTCTCAGGAATTCTTCTGGCCTCATTTGAAAGCGGATGCTTTTGCTTTCGTCCGAAAATGTGTTACGTGTCAACGTTCTAAGCCAGCAAAGAATTCTCGCATTGGACTTCACCACGCTGACACGATGTCATATCCTAATGAGCGCCTGTTTATAGATTATTTTGGTCCCCTAGTTAGGTCATCTTCTGGTCATAAAGCTATACTTACTGTCGTTGATGGATTTTCAAAATTTGTATGGTTATTTCCTGTCAGGGAAATCACGACACGTACCACTGTTAGGCTTTTGACCAATCATATTTTTGGTGTTTTTGGTCCTCCAAAGTTTTTAGTGTCCGATAACGCGAGCGTTTTCCGGTCCAAGTCTTTTAGATCAATGTGTTTTTCTTGGGGAATTGATCATGTCTTTTTGGCACCCTACCACCCTCAGCCAAATCACGTTGAAAGGTTTCATCGTAACTTGAAGGCTTGCTTGAGTGCGTTCCACAACGCAGATCAGTCACGTTGGGACGCAAATCTTCAGTTTTTCTCCTTAGGATTTAACACTGCTCTTCATGAATCGACGAATTCTACCCCTTCGGAATTGTTTTTAGGAAGGCGTATTGTTGATCCACTTCAGCTTCAGTGGAAAACAGATTATCTGGCTGCGCCATCCCGCCGTACCTCAGTCAAAGAAAAATGGGAAGATGCTGTACGGCATCTGAAAAGGGCACGAGATCGCGTGGCGTCTCGCTATAACAAGGGTAGGCAACCTGTTTGTTTTCAGGTGAATGACGACGTGCTAGTGCGCCTGCACCCACAGAGTTCGGCCAAGAATAAGGAGTCAGCTAAGCTAATGCTTCGCTGGAGCACGCCCAAAACTATCACTAGATTTTTAACACCTGTCACTGTTGAATTGATCTCCAAGGAGAATCCCACCGACGTATCCAGAGCCCACATATCTCAATTGAAACCATTTATTGTGTAACCTTCTTATTTGCTGTGATTAATGTTGTCCTTTTTCTGCGTAGGTTAGCCAATCATAATTTGCTTATGTTATCCAAGGAAGCTAGTATTCATATGGCGTCTCCTTGACCTGCCTATTATTGAACCAATTTTGACCGAGGCAGAGTCAAGTACAAATTTACGTGCTCAAGAAAGAAAATAATACAAGAAGAAATAGGCCTACATACTCTGTGTAACTTAATATTTATTGTAAAAATATGTATTTTTGCGAACTCGGCCAGTAGAGAATTTATATTCTATAAATAATGGGCACATTATATCGCTTCTTTGTTATTTTAATACGTCACTTTCATGATGGGTATAAGGAGAATGGCAGACTTCGGCGTCAAATGGCGAAAGTCTTTTGTTTATGATTTTCGTCCGTGTCTCTATCTACTTTTCTTGTCATTGTAACGCGCAGGCGAACCGTAATACCATTATGACAAGTCCAGGGATCGTCAAAGGAACGCGCGCCTTTGGGGACCCCGAAGGAGTTCTGTCCTGATATTGCGATCGCCGAAGCGATCTGATTATTTTTATATATTACTTCATTTTATAACTGTATTCTTTCTGATATGGCTCAATTGCTTAAGTGATTGTTATATCGATCACCCTCCCCCCTCATATTTTGTGTACTGTTATAGTTGTTGACAAACCACCTGTGTGATAAGGATGTTGTGTATTTTGGAACACTTGGGACATGATTGATTTCAAAGCGGTGGTGTTTAGTGATGTAAAAAGAAAAATATTTTATTATTATAAATAATTTTTCTTTTGGGGGGTGGTGTGGATCCTGAGCCATGTTTAACATCTCTCTTTTCTTTATTTTCTTTGGCGGCCGTCTCGGTTGACTCAGACGCCATGTGAGATACTTTCTGTCCGGACGTGCCTTGAGGCTCTCCGCCTTATTATTTAAAATGTATTGTTTTCCTTTTTATTTAACATTGTTATTATGCCGAAGCCTTCCATTTACTCATGTAAGTAATACATCTAACCTTGTGTCCACTATGCTCATTTCCTAAATTTAACCTTTCTTTTTGATCTTCGTCGTGTGCTTGGATTTGCTGTGGAACCAATCGTAATGGCGGTCTCCTGTTTTATTTTGTTTGAGTCTTCGTTTAACCTTTTATTTGTGCCGTGAAATATATCTGCGAGTGATTTTGTGAGTGTATGTTTTTCTTGCTGCCAGGTGCATTGATGCTGTTTTGATTGGGCATATCTTCGAATGGGTCTCCCGTGGTTTGTGGACGTTGGCGTTTCGACCATTCTCCCAACACGAGGCATGACACCATATATTTTAGCCCTTATGTTTTCCCTTCATTCCATGCTTCGGGCAACTGGATCACGGCGGTAACTTTAAGTAGGCCTTACCGTATTCAGCTCGAACTCGGAACATAAGTTGGGGACCATATAGGTTTAGCATGTTTTGCTAGACTACCTACAAGCACGAGTTGCTTTGTGTTTTATTACTGCATCGACGGCTGGCATTTTGTGTGTTTGATTGCGTGCATGTATCATGATATATTTCACGGACACCTGACGTCATTTGTTTCTCCTTGTAGTATCTTTGGTTTTGGCATTTCTTTTCTCTGGGGACTGCCAGCTCGATCGCATCCCCATTGCTCGCCACAGCCTTTGCGACACGCACACAGCCGCTTGTTTTATCTTTGCTATGCTTGTTATTTGTGGTCGTCATGACAACCATCCATCTCTAGGCTGAGAAGTGATTGTTGTTGACCAGCGACCGGGTCGATTGCCTTTTGGTCAATTACCTCCTCCCTTTTTACATCATTTTTATTGGAAGTGGCACAGGTATTTATTTTATTTGTTTCCGTTATTTATTATTGTAAGTTATTTATTGTTTATAATCATCCTTCCCGTTTGAAAGTGACAGTATTTGACCCCTAGGGTACTCTTTTCTTTGAGTGTGTTATTCTGGCCGGTTTTCTTTGTGTGTTCGGTTTCAATTCATTAAATTTCCATTTCTTTACCCATGTGTCTCATTTAGTAGTGTTTGGCGATCGGGCTGCTCGCTCTCTCTCTCTCTCTCTCTCTTCAAACCTAGGCCTAACTTATTCTAGCTGTCTAGCACCAGGAGGGTATTCCTACCACTCGTCGTGGGACCACCTTCACGGAGTCTGGAGTCGCTCGGCACATCTGGCCTGCAAGTACGGGCCCAGCACAGGTCAGAAATTAACATCCATTTCCACTGCGTACTCCTTTCTTTTCTAGTTGGTTCCAGTGATGCAGCTAGGAGGCACGCCAAGAATATGTTTATTATAATAGGGCGGTGCACTCACTGTCACACTTATAGCCTCTTCCGATTACAACAGCGCGCCGTGAAGCCTTGAATGCTTTCATAGCATTTATTACACACGCAGCTGGCAAGATACCTTAGTTGTGATAACTAAGACTTACTATGAAGTAATGTTGCCTAACTCGTATCACGTGCACAAGGTTAGGTATAGAACGAAACTTTGAAGTTTCCTAGGGGAAATTTATCTCCTCAAGAAGAAGTTTGCAGTGAATTTGTTGACAAGTTCCAGCGCCGTGCGATTTTTACTTGTGGAGGAAACTCAAACAAAAGGTATACAGATACAATCCGCGTACTCGGGAAACTTGCGTCAACTAAATAACTGCGCTCATTCGAAATATCAGTGTGGACGAAACTTCCTACGTTGGTGCAATGTGAGTTTACAACTATACAAGAAGCTCTGATTACATTAGTGGGTAGGTTGGAAGGAGATTGGATTAGAATTCTATCATTATTAAAATGAGTGTAACAACTTATTCGTTTCTAGATTATATTAACTCTTTTTATGAACTTTGTTTGCATATTTTAAATTGTGGTATTACTGTAATTTCTCCATCAGACGCTGGTAAGTAAATATAGCATATCAATCAATTAGAACAAGAATTTACCAAGGAAAAAGAGGAGTCCATTGAATGTAGCTCCTCCAATTGTTAAATGTTTCATAATTTTTAGTAGTACCGGTACGCTGTTTTTTTATGTATTTTTCTTATAATCCTAGTACGCTTTGGTTTCAGTCAAGGGGGAGTTTCCTCACGTACACCGTGGAATATGCATTTCAAACTATTTTTAAAGAGTAGATTCATTCTGCTTGCACTTCATGAATCAGAGTAGTTTCCTCGTTGGACCAGCGATGGAGATAAACTAAGTTAGAGAGTTCGATTACCGTGCAAGGCAGTTGGATTATTGAAGGACATAAAAATACACGGCAATTCAGGTCATACAATGTTGGCATGTAAAATATAACTCGATTCACTTTTGCTGATTACAAGACCAAACTAATACTCAGTTGCAATTGCGCTCAATCTGGGTACAGTAAATGTCAAAATTAGACTTCAAATAACATCAAATCCAGGTAGCTGAAACCATATCGTTATTGTCATATACCAGAGTGATGTAATCCTAAGAGACCTCAACATTTGCGCAAGTACGTGTCTTGAGGTGAGCTTATACTATGAAGGTGGTGTGGTATTTTCAAAAATATATGTGTAATAATTAAGTAATACATGTATTTCTTTCCAGGAGTGTGTTTACATATATATAATTTGTACCCCACCCAATTCATAGGGCACAACCGTGTTCACCGACTGAAAAGCAGCAAAAGACAATTCCCCTCAAGAGGTTGGCTTCAGGCAGGGCATCCAGCCATAAAACCCACGCATCGCATCTCTTCCCCGGCCCCACAGAAATGGGAATAATAATAGGTATGGCATACATATTGCTTCCCTGCCTTACATGGCTACTGAATACAGAGCTTACCAATTAATCATAAGGAATACTTAACTTTAAATAGGTCTAAAGTACAGATGTCTAACCAAATACTTACTTTGTGATTTAAATCTTGTTGTAATTCTCATAGTTCCTTAATAAATTATAGTTCTGTAAGATAGAAATGTGAACAAGAGCGGGTATTTATGGAAATAGTGATAAGAAGATAATTACACAGTTAAGGTTTTATAATATTCTCGAACTAAGAGATTCGTATTAAGTAAATGTCGATAAAACTATCGCTGTAAGTTGCGAAGAACTAAGTTACACGCCCACCTTTCCGAAAAACCATCTGTTGGGTTTTTGTCCAGTTTATTTTCAGACTGTTATTTCATGCCCATTCTACCAGTGCTGAGAAGGCGTGTTGGAGTTCTTCCTTATTTGGTGATCCTAGGACCATGTCGTCCGCATATATGTAGATCACTGCGTCCTTTGATTTCTCTCGGATGCTGTTGTTACATCGGCTGGGGCAATATTGAACCGTATGGGACTGAGGGGGTCACCTTGCAACACTCCATTAGTTTGGGTGATTTCCTTTGTTTTGCATACTGCGTCATCTCTGGTGATCTGGTTGTATGCCAGGATATTTTTTACTACGATTGTTAAAGGGTTGTGATTTCCGATGATATTTTGAAGTTTCGATGTGAGCTTTCTGCTGTCAATTAGGACGGAGGCCTTTGTATAGTCTATAAAGACTGCATAAAACTTTCCCTTTTGGAGTCGTTTTGCTTCCTCTATGTCATTTAACAGATTTTGAATTGCGTGCAAGGTTCCTCTTCCTCGTCTAAAGCCGCATTGTTCCTGCGGTATCTTGGAGTCGACTTCGTATACTATCCTGTTGGTTAGAATTCTTGTCAGTAACTTGAAGGTGTTGCTTTCCAGTGCAATTCCTCTGCACGAGGTGGGGTCGTTGGTTTCACCTTTTCCTTTATGGAGAGTTTTAATGGTCGATTTTCTCCATTCTTCGGGGATATTTCCTGTCTCTTGGCATTTGGTAAACAGCTTAGACCATAGTTCTGATAGGTATTGTGCCGATTCCTTTAGATGTTCGTTGAAAAACCCGTCTGGTCCTGCAGCCTTGTTACATTTCGTAGCCTTGATTATTTCCAATACCTCTGTTTTAGTGATAGGGAGTATTTCTTCGTGTTGATCTCTACATTCAATTTCATATGCCGCTTGTTGACCTGTACCGTTAAGGATGAGAGTGAAGTGTGATTCCCATATTCCTATTTCTACGTTGCTAGATCTTGACGATCTTCTTGGTCTGATGGCTATGTATGGATCATTCATTGCTTCTTTGGCGATCCTCTCACCTTCTCTTTCTATGTATTGAAAGCGTTTACGTTTTAGGAGATTCTTGTAATATCTCCGTGTTTCCCCATATACTCTTAGGTCCTCTGGTGTTGACGTGATCCTAGCTATAAGTAGCGCCTTTAGTGTAGTTTGCCCTTCTGCACAACATTCCTTTTCAAACCACGGTTGAGCTTTCCTTGTAATCTGTTTGTGGGTTATACTTGCTCCTAGTATCTTGTTGATTGTTGTTAGGGCTGAATTTAGGTCGTTTTCCTTGATTGTCTTTTCTGCTTCAGGTACTTTTCCTAGTTGTCGCTGTAGTGCTGCCATGTTAAGATGTCTGGATATGATGGTCTTGACGCAATTTGGAACACCTTTCTTGGGAGTTTTGAGTAAGAATTTGGTCTGTATTGGAATGTGTTTCTTAGTGGGGTTACTGGTGAAGTCCATAGACTCTTTTGTTCTAAAATTTCAATATCGTTTCCTTTGTGGAACACGAGGTCAATTGTGCTACTGCCATTATGGGCAAAGTAAGTTTTGAGTCTTGGGTCATTTACTATTTTGAAATTTTCTTCTGTAAGGAATGTAAGGACAGTTTTACATTTCGTATCAGGTTTGTCTAGTCTACAGTTCATATCTCCTGCTAGTATTATGGTTTCTTCTGGGTTTGCAACTTTCCGTAGTGAGAGCGTGAGGAGTTCCATTATTTCCTCGGTATCAGTGTTGGGGCGTACATAAGTGCCTATTATCGTGAAGTTGTTTGCTTTCGCTATTATGAGGTTTTCTTCTATATGTAAGGTCTTTAAGGGTCCTATCCATGGTTTATACAGGATAGATACACCTCCTGATGGCCTCCCTTCTGTAGGTTTTCTTGCTAGAGAGTGGATGGAGTAGAAACCTCCTATATCAATAGGTGTCGTTAGGAATGTCTCTGTGAAGATTAGTATGTCAGATGTTTCAAATGTGTTTCCTGGGGTTAGTTTCAGTAGTCCTTTAAACCCTTCTACATTCCACAGGAGCATGTTAATGCAGTTATTCGAGAGATGCGCCTTCGGTTCTTCTGCGGAGGCGAAATCGAAATCGACGCACAATTACTCTACTTGGCCAAAATTTGGGGTTGGATGTCATTCCTAGGTAGTCAAAAGGGATGCCAACTTTGTACGCTTTGGAGTCTCCTCTTATGGCGGCCTTTTCGCAGCTGACGTCCCCTCGGATTCCTTTCTTTCTGAGGTAGTTTATTACCGTCTCCGAGGTCGTTTCTTTCTTCAGCTTCCCAATAAATAGCCATGCCGTTTTCCCTTCCGCTTGTAGATCGTCGTTCTCTGTTCCAGTGCCGATTACTGTGTTAGATGGTGATCGGTATTGCTGACTATTTCGTGGTTGATTCTGTTGCTGATATGTTTTTTCTGTATTGTCTGGTCTTCTCGTCTCTCCTTGTGTTGTAGTGTCACGGTTAATAATTTTGTTGGGTAATCCCGGCCATTCTATGCTTGATAGTGATCTGGTTTCGTATCGATAGTTGAGTTTATTTGCTGACTCTGCTGTGGTGGTTTGTGGGTCTTGTGATTGTGGTTTGATGGTTGGGGTGATGGTTGTGGGGTGCAGCAGCGTTGCTGTTGTTGGTTTTTCGGTAGTGTCTTGAATTTTTGAGAAGCACGAGACTTGTTGTTTTGCTAGTATATCTGCTTGCTGCAGTTGTGTCTCGAGAATTAAGGTCATTTTTTTCATGAGGCTATCAGATAGTTCTTCAAGTATTTCTTGGATGTTATCATATGATTTTTTGTTTTCCAATGCTAACTCTTTTACTTCGTTGTTTATTCTTTGGTTCTCGTCTCCATTGGGGCCATTCCGTTCGATTTCAGACGTAGACTGCAGGTTTCGCACATGTGATTATCGCCCTGTTGAGAGAATCTAGTATTGCAGAGTTTTTCCGCTGAAGTAGGCCTTGGATATGCTGCCACAGATTATCTTTCTCTATGACCACCAGGTGCCACTAGGTGCTGATGTTTGATTCCGTGGTGTGCAGATTAACTACCAGATTTCACTAGCTGTTCCACCAACAGACAGTCTTCCTCCTGTATGATGTTATCTCTTTGCACACTCATAACCTCCTTTGTTGCATTCATGACATTTTCCATTTCGCTGTTTGTAACTTTCACTGACATTTTAATTTCTGAGATATATGACCTGATGTCAGTTACCGCTTTGAGCAAATCTTCTTTGTTCACCTTATTTAAGTATCCACCGCTACTCACGGTATTTTCAATAAATTTGAGAGCTCCTTATAAGCGTGCTTCTAACTCGGTCGTCATCTATTTTTAAATGGATTAACTATGCCTATAAACCACCCGGAAGTGTTTACAACAACTCACCAAAATTTGATAGTAATCGGATGAATGGTTTATGAACGCGTAAAAGACGAGCACACAGACATTCCTTTATATATATATATATGTATATATATATAAGATAAGATTAAATATTTTCACGCCATAGAACGACAACTTGAAAATCATTTATTGTAGGAATACCTTTAATGGGACCACCAAACCTTCAAGTATGCAATATACATTTCAGATAGTGCTGCATTTTGGTCGATAGTACCTCGCGTGCTTACATCAAATAACAATACAGTAAACGTATAAACATTTAATAAATAATAATTGTTTTCATTAAATATCATATAATAAATATTTTCACACCGAAGAATGACCATTTCAAGATCATTTATTGTAGGAATATCTTTAATGGGATCTCCAAACCTTGAAGTAAACCATATGTTATATACATTCCACATAGCTACATAACCGACAGTACGTTGTGGTATCAATCTCAGCCACCGCGCGCGCACATTGTTTGTGTTACATTTCAGTTTCATTTGCATTTCATTTCTTAAAAATCACCCCCACGCCAAAAAAAAATATAGCAAGCGAGTGGAAACATGTTACACATCAATAATTTTAGAAGCGCTCTCTGGTATTGTATGATATTTTATTTTAGTACTGCATAACTGTTGTCTAGCAATTACTGTTTCATAACATTTGGTAAGCTCTACATAAGTATCCTAATTGTCTCGGGTATAATGTCTTGTTTTACAAACATGGTCAGACTGTTTTGTCTATAAATGATAAACAGCTTTCTAGAACTGTACTCACTGGTCAATAACCAATATAGTGGCCAAATTGTTTCCCTAATAGGTAACTCATGTTTGGTAAGTCAATTGTTATTGCAAGGCCAGTCAAGACCAAAAAATATTAGTATTAACGTATATACCAATCATCAACACCATATCATTAAACAAATCAAACCACCTAAGGTATTTATTAAATTTAATTGCATTTTGGAACCTTGCAAGCATCTTGCAACCTTGAAGAGTAAAGTATAGACAGGAATTGTGAAAAGAAAACCGTTCAATCATTCAATGTAGTTAGCGTTATGAACCTCAACGGGCTCTATGTGAGAGTGTGGTTTTTACAGCTGGATGCCTTTTCCTGACACCCACCTCAAAGACGAGTTTATGGGAGATGAAACGCAGCTATCATATCGAATGTGGAGCTGCTAGTCTAGGGGAAAGTCATGTTGAGGTATTTGTCTGCAGGGAGTGTGGTAAACGAAACAACAACAAAAATGCATACATGTAAAGACAATATTATGGAATTTTCGAGCACATGTAGTGAATTAAAAAAAATGGTTAAATTTCATGGTTCGTAGACCACTCGGCTTAATTTGGTAAATTTTAGTGAATTTTCTTCTATATTCGGGTAATTTTATATGAATTGGAGGTAGTTTAAACCATTGTTTGATAAATCAATGGCATTTCAATAAATCTGGTAGTCATTTGTTGGATTTTGCTGAATTTTGCTCTGTCACTGTGATGTCTTTATTAATGTGTGCCTTTGACTATGAAGGGTAGGAATGGGAAGGAGGTAGTAATGGACTTAAGTGAATAGTCATTTATATTCACTTTCAGGATGCATGTTGTGGGAAATCCGAACACTCCTCTTGGTAGTTTTTTAAGTAAGTGTACTCCATGCCACCCTTAAAAAGCTGCTTATGAGCTCTAAGCATTGGCAGTTTGCAACCATCTCACTATTGTTAACATAGAATGCTCATTACTTGTTATTTTAAGTACATGTTGTCATGTAGGTATGGGATTCATCCAAACATAACATGTTTGGATTTTCTTTGCGCTTGTCTGTGGACAACTATGGCATTTACTGGAAAACCACATGAGTTTGACGTTTAGAAAACTCACCTCACCTCACCCCAACTGTTTGGAAATGAAAATAATTTGTTTTTGTCTCACTTATTGGCTGAGAAATCATGGTCATCACTCCCATGTACTGCACTGTACTTAGGGAAAATAATAAGGGGTCATGTACACTATTATTAGCCGAGTATCTAATACAATTTTGCATACCCCTAGGACCGGTATTGCATTATAAAGGCATGCCATGTGTTAGCATCCTTAAAGCCAGTGATATAAAATAAAAGAGGTCTTTATTTTCCACCCCCCAAACATGGGCTTACATCTAGTGGTATGCGGGTTGGCGACCACGAGGATCCCAGCTGTGTTCGGCATTGCTTCTACTGAATTGTGCCGGGTTCGTCTCTGTCTTCTTTCCTTTCGACCACACTTGGTCAACTCTTGTTCTCTGCTGACCCTGATATTAATAGGGAATCCAAGGCCTAGGGAGTCTCTTCTTTTCCAACTTAATTGGTCGTTGTTTAATAATTTATTTCTGTTACCCTCGTTGTGTGAAGAGGCAGCCTTCTTTTATTTTCATGTTATTTCCTGCCCTTTGCTCAACTCCCACTAAAGGTAGGGTGTATATATAGTCCCACAACTTGTGGTGCACTCTGCTATGGCTACACCCT
Source organism: Meconema thalassinum (assembly GCA_946902985.2). Lineage (NCBI taxonomy): Eukaryota > Metazoa > Arthropoda > Insecta > Orthoptera > Tettigoniidae > Meconema > Meconema thalassinum. The sequence goes on from OX336388.2 coordinate 180,501,900, forward strand.
CAGGGGGAATTACGACTGATCAGTTTGGAAGTTGGCGACCCCAAGGTATTCCTGAGCTGGCTTTGGTTTTCCCCCTTTTATCCATTACCTCTGGGATAGAACCTTTCCTCTTTTACTTTTCTATCTGCCTTTCATGGCTCTCCTTCCTTCCAACTCCTTCAATCCACATTCTTGAGGGTTGAGGACCATTTTTTATTCCTTTTGTCCTTCTAGTATATAAATGTGTAGTTAGTTTCAGTTATAGTTTAGATTTAATTTTCATCTTTACGATCACCCAAACCATTAGGGGTTAAGTGGTTAAGTTTATAGAACGCTTGTCTTTTCTTCGAAACAACACCAGCTTCAATTCCTGGTCGGATCATGAATTTTTGATTTTAACTGCGGCGTACAGTGTAGAATTGGAAAGAGGGCAGCCGTGGCTTTTTGAATTACAACTATCCTAACGTCGAGGCAGGTGATAAAGGAGGCCAAGGTTCTTCAGGGACGGTAGCGCCATGCAATAATTAAGTAAGTAAGTAAATAAGTAATTAAGTAATTAAGTAAGTAAGTAAGTAAGTAGTGTTTGCCTAAGTTGTGATGTGCAGACCGCTTCAACTCCACATCTGCTATCAGTCAGACAAGAAACCAAATACTTTCTGACAACATTGTACAATTCTTATCACCAAGTGTCGGAAGTTCTGCCTACCTAGTCCGCCAACAGCCAACAACTAGAGCAAATGCATCCTGACATGTACAACACCTCATTCAATTGTCTGTCCTTGTTCATTAGCTATATACACATTAATCCATAACTACCTAATAATAATAATAATAATAATTATTATTATTATTATAAGCAAGCTAGTCATCCTCCATACACACGTCCATTAAAGCATGGTTTCACGAAATGCATATGCTATTTAGGTGTTTAATACCCTTTTCCCCTGTAACATCACTATTCCCTGTTTTATGCGTCAAATAACCTATCGAGGTAAAAGCGTGTGTCATCAACTATTTTTCAACTATCACCCCTAATTTTAGGGTTCTTAGTTTGCAAAATATAGATTTTTTCAAGTTGGGGGTAGTTGTGATCTCCTTACTATTTTTCAAGAAAAACAAAAGATTTTAGGTTCAATTATAATTTTTTTCATGATTAACACATTTCCCCCCTGCAAAATCCCTATTTACTGTTTTGGGGTTGAAATGATCTATCCAGGTAAAAGCCTATGTCATGACCAAATTTTAAAGCTATAACACCTAATTTTACGATTCTTAGTTTCCAAGGTATCGATATTCAAATTTGGGGGTAATTTTCACCCCCTGCTATTTTTCATCATAATCTAAAGATCTTTGGTTCATTTATCATTTTTAGGTGTTAAACACGTTTTTTCCATAACATGACTATTTACTGTTTTAGGGGTGAAATGAGAAATCGAGGTAAAAGTTTATATAACCACCTTTTTTTGAGCTATCACAACTAATTTTAGGGTTCTTAGTTTCCAAGATAGTGATTTTTCAATTTTGGGGGGTAGTTTCACCCCCTTTTTGGGGGGGGTAGTTTCACCCCCCCCCCCCCAAAGGGGGACATCGCCCAAAGTGCTAGGATCCCTCATACAAGTCCATAGCATGATTGGTTCGCGAGATATTTACAAAAGTGTACTTAGGCCCTTTTGTCAAAAACCGCCAGTGTGCATACATATAAAAATACTATTTCAACCCGGATAAGGGTAGTTTTTATTTTGGGGTAGACATACCTTGTCCATAGCAAAGGGGGGGGGGGAGGGGTTCACCACGAGTCCTACGACACCCCATATGTTTAAATGGCATTATTGGTTAGCGAGATACTAAAAAGCGAATGACCTTTTTTGGTTCTTAATAAATATTTTAATAAACTCATCTATAAATAATCATTTAAAAAGCCTGCTCTCTTACAAAAGCCCTCAAGTGCGCATGCATACAAAAAATTACTATGTCACCCCCGGGTAAGGGTAGTTTTTATTTTGGGCTGGATATACCACGTCCATAGAAAATGGGAGTTCACCACGATTCCTACGACTCCCCATATGTTTAAATCCGATTATTGGTTAGCCAGATACTAAAAAGGGAATGACCTATTAGTTTTTTGGTTCTTAATAAATATTTTAAAAAACTCATCTATAAATAATCATTTATAAAGCCCGCTCTATTACAAAAGCCCTCAAGTGGGCATGCATACAAAAAAATTCTATTTCACCCCGGGGTAAGGGTAGTTTTTATTTTGGGGTGGATATACCCCGTACATAAAAAGGGGAGTTCACTACGAGTCCTACGACACCCCATATGTTTAAATCGCATTATTGGTTAGCGAGATACTAAAAAGCGAATGACCTATTAGTTTTTGTTTTTTTAAATTATTTTTTTAATAACTAATGTATAAATAATCATTTAAGAAGCCCACGCACTTACAAACGACGATACAAAAAAAATAACATGATTCACGTCATTATCACATTTATTAAATACCCCCAAAATGTCAAAACAACATGTTTACCCCAAATTGCGTTTCCAAATTCCACCCATTTTGAAAAATAACCTCACCATCAAATAGAGCAGGAAAAATACTATCTAAACGATCCCTCAATCAACCCTACTCCTCCCCCACCACCTAACCATTTCCCAACATAGCCATGCGTATTCATGCACACACGCAACTTGCAGGAGAACTGTAAAACGTGCATAGGTTTTTCACCTAGCGACTTAAAATTTATCGTGCGGGTAGAGGGGGATAAATACCAACCATTCATGTCAAACAAACTTTTTTTCTCATCTTCACCGTTTCCAAAATAGTGACCATTTTTCAAAAATCATTTTGTTTTGGCTACACACTTAAAACTTGGATTCTGCCTAGAGGGCATAGGCACCATTCATTAACGTCAAACAAACCTTTCCTTATCTTCATCGTTTCCAAAATAATCAAAAATTCAAAAACAAGAATTTTAAAAAATATTTTTAAAAATACCAACACACATTCTTAGCAAAGAGGACGTCACCCCAAGGTCAACAATACCTCATTCCTTAAAATCTGGCCATCCGTTCGCCAATTATCGCCAATGATCGCGAGAAAGTAGGGTATCATTTTTTTCTCCTACACACTTCAAACTTGCTGTCCACCTAGAGGGCATAGCCACCTTTGATTAACGTCAAACAAACTTTTTCCTCATCTTCACCGTTTCCAAAATAGCGCCAATTTCAAAATCAAGAATTTTCAAAAAAATAATTAAAATACCAACACACATTCTTAGCAAAGAGGACGTCACCCCAACGCCAACAACACCTCGTTCATTAAAATCCGATCATGCGTTCGGGATATATCGGCAAAGTTTATAGGAAAGTAGGGGGAGTCACAACTTCCCCACCACCCCACTACTACAGTTCATTTTCTCCTTGTCTGAAGAATCATAACAGAATGGAAGGAAAGCAATAACTAAAGAGTTAGAGAACGTCATATACCTTTTGATTTCAAACACAGAATCAAAACAACTTATTTACAATCGCACGATCCACACAAGCTACGATCTCTACCGAGCAGTCAGTTTCACTACACGTCCCCTTCTTGTTCTCATCACTTGTTGACCACTGGAGGCCTCACACTCGTCATCACTTTGTTTGTCTTCACCCAAGGGAGCATCCTGCGATGACGAAATTTCCAGAGGGTATATCCACTGGATTGGTCTGGTCATACTTCTCCCCGCTGCCTTAACACGAACCACCCTGACATTGTTGTCCTTGCCAGGGAACATTTCTGTGACCTTTCCCACTGGCCACTCCAACCTCTTCCTGTCATCCGACCCCACCAACACAACATCACCGATCTTCAATGTTCCATGGGGTTTCATCTCAGCATGTGACTGCACCAGGAGGCTCAGGTATTCATCCCGGGGTCTTTTCCGTAAATCTTCACGCAAGCGGTGGAAATACTTCTGATGTCTGTTCCATCCAAGTTGTCAAGATAAGGAACTCCAGTACAACGAACGTCTTGCAGGAACATGGCCGGTGTGAATGACATCAAGTCATCTGGATCCTCCGAGAGATAGGTCATGGGTCTGGAGTTGATCATGGCTTCAACATCAAATAGAATTGTTGTAATCTCCTCATACTTGATACAAGCTTTCCCCAATGTTCTCCTCAACAGCTTCTTGACCATCTGAACCACCCTCTCCCACCATCCACCCCACCATGCAGCAGTGGGTGGAATGAACTTCCACTGAATTCTCTTGATGGAAGACGTTCTTTCAATCTCAGCCCAGTCCAGTGAGGCAAAGGAATTGTTAGACCCAGTGAAATTCGTCCCATTGTCACTGTACAATATTCGAGGTCTGCCCCGCCTGGCGATGAATCTCCTCATTCCTTGGAGGAAGGCTTCTGTAGACAAACTTTGCACAAGTTCCAAATGAATTGCACGATAAACTGCACAGGTGAACAACAGGATCCAGGCCTTTTCACCATCTCTGAGGTGCAAAGGTCGCGCTAGGTCAACCCCACTCACTTCAAAAACCGATGCATCCCCCACTCTATCTCCTGGTAGAGGTACACGTCCAGTCTCAACTCTCTTTGCCTCAAATCTTCGACATCCGACACATTTATTAACCACTCACCGCACTGTCCTCCTCCCTCTTAGAATCCAATAATCCTCCCTCCATTTTCCAAGTAACATTTGGACACCAGCATGATAGTACTTCAGATGATGGTCTCTAATTAGGACCTCCACCAATTTATGATTTGACGGTAGCAGAATGGGATATCTGAAGTTCTCAACATCATCTCGCCGCACAATCTTTGTCTTCAACCCTTGAAAACCATCTGAACCAAGAACTGTGCAGAATTATTTCAATAGTTTCTTGTCGGTCTCCTCCGTCACTCCCAGTTGAGGCAGGCGTAATAACCTTCTTTCGGCCTCTTCGATTTCCAAAACAGAAAGCTCACCAGACACGCAACCTTCAAGTTTTGATGCTTTCCTGAAGAAGCACAATATCCAAGCCACAAGCCTCACAATCTGTGAAAACCTCGAAAAGCGTCTCAGGTACCAGGGGTCTTCCTCTTCGATTAAACTGGATAGTGTTGACGTCACCTTCCTTTTTTTCTCCATCGACTTCTTCCTCGTCTGCAACCACACCTGACATAGGCCAGTCCTTTTCTTCTGCTCTCAGCCAAGCTGGCCCCTCCCACCATCTGGAATTTATGAGGGATTCTGCAGAGCAACCTCGCGAAGGGAGGTCAGCTGGGTTACACTCCCCAGGTACGTGTCTCCAATCTTCTACGCTAGTCAGTGATCTTATTTCCCTGACTCGATTTTTGACGAACACGCTCCAGGGCTCGTCCTTTTTTATCCATTGTAATGCAGTAGAGGAGTCAGTCCAATAGAATTCAGGAACTTGCAAATTTAGACCTTCTCTCACACAGGCAGTCAGACGACTGCCAATGCAACATGCCAGAAGTTCCAGTCTTGGCTTAGAAATATCATTCAAGGGCGTAACCCTTGCCTTGGCCATCAGAAGTTGTATCTAAACAGATCCCGGTGTTCCGCTCCTTAAATAAAGAGCAGCTGCATAGGCACTTCGACTGGCATCACAAAATGTATGAAGATTTCACAATTTTTCAAGCCCGCTGTCAGAGAAATGTCTTGGTATCTTCACCTCTGAAAGTCGGGGAACTTCTGATTCCCACTTCTTGAACTTCCGCTGCAAATCATCCGGTAATGGGTCATCCCAGCCCATCTTCAGGTTCCAACTGCTCTGGATGAGAAGTTTTGGCAGCAAGGTAAAAGGACAAGTAAATCCTATAGGGTCAAAAACCCTTTGGGCTGCAGACAAAATTCTTCTACGAGTGATGTCACCAGATCCACTCTCAGATATATCACAAAAGATAACATCATTGTCTTTGTCCCACATCAAACCGAGAACAGAAGAAACCTGTTGACAATCACTCTCTCCACTCAGTGAAGTATGTTCACATCCGCGAAGTTAAAATTTCGCAGTCGACAGCAGTTCTGTGGATTCAGCGATGAATTTATCCATTCTTTTTCTGACCCGAGTGATGTGACACAATTGTCCACATAAAAGGAGCTCTGAATTAATCTTGCTGTAATATGGAATTCAGGTGGGCTCCTCTCTAGATGAAGATCAAAAACGGCCAGCCGGAAAGGACTGCAGTTGAGGCCAAATACTACCCGTTTATGTCTGAGAACTTGGAGTTCTCTCCTCTCAAAGTCCTCCCACCAAAGAAACCTCATATAATTCCTATCACAGGAAGCAAAGGATATCTGGAGAAAAGCCTCCCTTATGTCGGCAAGTACACCAATCTTCCCTTTGCGAAACCTATTCAAAATCGGGGTAATCTGTTCAAGCAGTTTTGGTCCCTTCTTTAGACAGTCATTCAGGGACAGATTTCCTTTCCTCTTACATGAGGAATCAAACACTGGCCTAACAGCTGTCGTGGAGTTTTCCTTGAACACACCTCGATGCGGTAAGTAGTGACCTTTCTTATCTATTTCTTGAGAAGGCATCTCTTCGATCACGCCTTCCTTCTTCCATTCGTTAAATACATCATTGCAGTCCACATATCAGCCACTACGAATCAGTTTTATCGTTGTAGATGTACATCTCCTTTCAGCAATGTCACGATTCTCTGAATTGTCTTCAAATATATCATTCCATGGCATATGAAATTCATAACGCCCCTCCTCATTTATATGCACCGTCTCCTTGAAGTGTTCAAGTGTGGTCGCTTCTAATTCTTCTTTAGATTGTTTCTCAGCTGGATCCCTTATTCCTAGTGTGTGCAGCTTCCAAAGATCAGTCACTGAAGAGTTCAAGGTTAAAAATGAGATCACGAGTGCACTAGAAGAGTTCGAAAACCTATCCGTTGATAGTCTCCCCATAATGACCCAACCAAGCCTAGTTTCGACAGCCACAGGTCCACAAGTCAGGTTTCGCACTCTTCCTGTTAGCAGAGGTCCACAGGTGTCGGCACCTAATAGCAGTTCGATCTCTGGCCTGTCATCACCACAGTCAGAGATAAATATATTATTTTCTCTAAGTTCTTTCATCCAAGGCCCCTTCTGAACTCGAGGGATTGTACCACAAATGATGGCTTGATCTAGAACTGGTACCTCACACGTGTATTTCCCGTCTACACTTGCTAGTCTTAGTTGATAACTGGAGTGTATTTTTTTTGTTGCCTCAGTCCCTCCTAATAAAGCATGTGCCATTTTCTCAGAACCTGAGGGTTTCAGTCCTTAACCATCTGCGGTCTTCTTCAGCAAGTTTGATCCATGCGATCCAGTGTCGATTAGGGCTCTCACGATGCGTTCCTCTACGTTTCCTGTAATTCTAATCAACAGGGTTTGTAGAAGTACGTCTTTTCTGCATGTCTGGTTACTCAATGTAGCGCTGGGGTCTGTCTTATCCGTCTCTTCCTTTTGCTTCTCTTCTCGAGTCTTCTTCTGGAGCTCAGGGCACATTAGCACAATATGCCTTTTCACACAGACATGACACATGACACTACATTTGCAGGATTTTGCCATGTGACCTCGTTTCAGGCATTGAAAGCAATATCCCGCTTCCATCAGAACATTCTTCCTTTCAGTTAAGGTCATCTCTTCTGCTATAAAGCATTCCTTCCTGTCATGAGGTTTGCTGCAGAACACACAATTAAGGTTTAGACTTGTTGAATCCCCGGACAGTAAGCTAGTGGCAGTTGGAATGTTCGTTGCATCTTCCAGTCCCTTCCTTGCTTTGTTCACCGTCCGTTGTGAAGCCTGGAATCCCCCTTGTGCGAGAGTGATTCTCCGTCCTCCCTCAACTTCATTCTTCAAGAATTGAGACAACTGTTCAAGTTTCTCATACTACACGTTTTCTACTGAATCGTTTAAGGGACGTTGGACAGAAGTTCTCAGGCAGACTCTCAGTAGTTCTGGAAGAGATGACTCTACTAACGGGAATAAAAAAAGCGGCATACCTGTCACTAGTCATCCCTAACGACTCAAGAGAACGGAGGTGAGATTCCAAGCGGTCATATAACTGCAATGGAGAAAGTCTCTGCGATGAAGTGACATTCTGAATCACCAATCCTAGTAGTTCGCGCACATAAAATTCAACAAGTAATTCTTCCCTACTGTACCATTACCCTCAAGCATTAGTTGCAGTACTGTGATCTGCAGGATTTGTATTGAAACACAACCCAGCACATGGCTGGCGAGTCTGCAGCACGACAGCTGACGGGGATCCCGCTAGGCTCGCCCGAGCTGAGCCAAGGTTCTCCGAAGTTGCAGGCGCGAGCTTGGCATTCAGAACTTGTGCTCCACGCAGATCCAAGATATTGATTGAATATCGAAAGATTACTTCATCTATAATAACGAGGAAGAGAAGTTTATTTATGATTTTCAACATTTACCCAAGATGTATTGACATTGCACAATATTTTGAAGAGCTGATTTCTTCAGCAAGACTTCATGATATATGACAGCTATTTTGATTATGCGCCAACATCTTGATTTATCGATTTACGCACCGTTAGAGTGGGGGATGTTCACCCTCGCCAATCTGCGGGCAGTTCGAGCAAGACACATTCTTATACATCTCTGCCTAGAGCAGAACGACCTACTAGCCCGATTATTCAACACGTATCGCGAGTTCGAGTCCTACTTGAAAACGTGTGCGAGGCCATCGTCAGGAAGTTAGAGTAATGTGTCGAAAAACTCTACCCTAGGCATTTCAGTAGTGAGTGCAATCTTCACTCTGAATATGTGGCATGTAACGTGCAGGCTTAATCATGCCATACATATATTAAGGCAAGCTCCAAGCAGAGAGCAACATTAACTTTGGCAAGTGTACTGCAATACCTGCAGTAGAACATTCACTTCAGAATAGTGCTACTTCTATGGACATAAGTCTTGTGATACGTGAGCACTACATGAACTATATCACTCATTCCTCTTATTTTACCGACATGATTATTAACGGGATGTCGGGAGGAAGAGTTTACATGCACGATTACCTCATAGCTATGGTTGGCTTAACATTTATACATGAATACTGCGACGTAGGCGACGCAACATGAATTCTACGGAATGGACACTGACATTTTTAAAGCGTTATCGCTAATGCTAAATTTCTTCTACCATGTCGGCTAATTATGACATGATGGCATTAAAATGCAATTATCGCTTCGGGCGAATACTACTACTTTGTGACGAGATTCTTATTCAGAACGATACGGACAGTACGTGGATTGCCGTAACAACCGGTGTTGTCCGGATGGCTGTCTGGAACCCGTGCGTTGGTGAATGCCGATCCGGGGTTCGTTTCCATCGACATTCCAGGATGACACAGGGTATTTCTACGTATCAGGAAAACTTGCTTTCGATTCCATCATCGTCTGGCGAGAAGGTACATTAAATTAAAACTCATCAGTAGTAGTAATGCATGAATATTGTAATTTTTTAGTAACTGTCATATTTTATTTTTATATTTCTTAGTATACTCGATGGGTAGGATTTAGACTTGACGTCTTACTCGAGGCTGGTCCTATTCTCGACTGGATTTTGATTCTTTTTTAAAGAATGTATTCACTTTTATAGTGTGTTTTTACACTGTTTATGGTAACTTATAGTAATTTATATGGGAACATTTTTGTCACAGTGACGAGAATCAACATAGGGGAAGATTTAATTTTACGTTTTCAAAATTTAATAGAGTGGTTTTGAATTTTCATTATGATATTTTTATTTGCCACGTTTATTCGCATTCGCATTTATTGACGGATCTATTTTATAGGGATCATTCTGATTGTTGGTTGGAAAGTTGTTAATGTTCTTTTGAACATTTTTCTACGTCGTGTTAGATAGTTTCGACTTTATTAAGCACACATTTGGTGGGATAGGATTCTTTTTAGCTTTTGCTAAGATATATTTTCAGTTTTAGTGTACTATTGAAACAGTAGGGTTTTCTAATCGACGATGTAGGTGCTTATCGTTACGATCACCCTCGTCGATGGTGTAGGAACCCTGTATTATTTTCCAGAACCCATTCGAGAAGGAATATTTCTTCTTATGCTTTAAACATCTCGATCCAATTAAATTTATTGTTCTGACACACGAATGTCAAGTTAACTTTGAGCTGATAGAAATCCATTTCTTGTGGTATTTTTCAGGCTTTTCGATGCGAATTATAGTCAATTAAAGACATTCTGAACAGCATTTACAAACCTTTCTTCAACGAGAATCTCAGATAATCGAATGTGGAGGCATGTCCTTTAACAGACGTGTGATTGTAATAAACTATTGTAAAAACATTAACAATAATTCTAATAATTATTTGGAGCCATAAGAGATAACATCTTAGATACTCGATATGATGTATAACGATCATGTATAATTCTAGAAACGCAAATATAAAGCAAACTGTAACTATTAGAGTTCGTATCACCATAGAGCGTGACTAATGATTATAAGTGTATCATTGACAAATATGAAACAGTAATAATGTATACCCAGTGGAGTAGATTTATCATGCGAGTAAGACCGGGTATTGGCACCGTTGAATTATATAATAATTAATTAATGTTTAAAATACTAATTATGAAATCCATTGCTGAATGGAAGGTGAATAAATAGCCAAGTGTGACTTAGATTGATTAGAGATTTACAGATATCGAACTAGATAGCGATAATGTATTATCAGGGAACGTGTACTTCTAGACACGAGCACGCATAAGTTGAGTAATGATCTTCATTATCCGATTTCTGAATTTTATTGCAATGCTAAAAGCTATACAATCGTCCCTTTGATGAATTCTAGGATCAGTGTTGAATGAATTAGATATTTTTGCTTGTTCTCACAAGAGATTACTGGGTCCGAGGGACACCACATATCTATGATAGAACTACCACGAAACCACAATTGAATTTTAAAAATACACTCATGGAGGCTGTACAATCATCGTGTATTCCACAGAACACTCTGAGAGGTGTTGAAACAAATTGTATATATGTGTATAAATTCTTTTTCAGGGTCATTATTAACATGTGTATCAGGAGAAATTACTTACTGAACGAAGCAGTTCTGATATTCGATTCAATAGGAGTTTGTGTGGATCTATAATTTCTTTTTATGGGATTTTACAACACATTCTTGTGTGTGGGATTTGATCGTTGTTTTGTGTGACTTATTCTTGACCATGTCAAGCCTATTAACGTTTATCAGATTATTATCCGAAGACATAGCTACTTCGCTATGCCGTTTCGTGAATAAATATTTTAAGTTCCGTTTTAATTCGACATTGTGGGGATTTATAGAAGTGAATGTAGGTCACGTTAAGAAAGCCATTGCTGGATATTTCTAGGTGTTTCTACACCTGAAATTACACTCTTGTGTAGATCTCGTTTTCTTTGAGCTGTTGCTTTATAGCGTTTAGCCATGGATTTCCTTACCGTTGCCTGGTTAGGTTACCCTGTGCCCTATTATCCCCGTCTCTTGTTGGTAGCATCTGAGGTTTTTTAGCCGGGAATTTCCAGGTTCTCCGATCCAGTGATCTTCGTGTGATTTCAACAAGCTGATGGTAGGTAATTTCGGGTACACTACCAAATCTACTTTCAAGACACTGCACTGCTTTCTCATAATTGTTCGCAGTTGGAAGGAAACTGTTCACTATATTCCTAGCTCTACTGCCCTCCGTGGTGGCCTGGAGTAAATACTGGAATTTATCTTCTCGTTCTATATCTGGATCATTATGAATGCGTTGAAACTGACTCCAAAAACCTAACCAGTCCTTAACCTCTCCAGAAAATTTCGGTAGTTCGATTTTCGGTAACTTCAATTTCTTCTTGCCAACACTATCGCTCATAACGGTCATAGCTCTATTTTCTTCAGTCGTAAGAAGCGCAGCATTCACATAATCAGTCTTATAACGGGCCTTGTCAAGTTTATCGCGGTATTCTTGTACCTTCTCGCATTCAGTTGCGTATTCCGACTCGTCGTTGTTATCGAGAAGGAATTCCAATATTTTTTCATCCGCGTCTATCATTTCTGTGCCAAGGCGTTTTAATTTCGTAAATAGGAATCTTACCTTGTCGGTATCTGCTTCAGCCAGCATTGTATCGTATGTCTTAGTGATCATGGCCCGTATCGGCTTTCTCACTTTTACGAGTTTATCCATATTTAATCGTACTTATGGGTGTGTTCACGTCAAAAATGTCCATTCACGGTCGCCTCTAATGTTGAATCGAACATAAATGTACCCGACTTACTAATATTCGTCAAAAACTGGCTTTTTCATCACATACAAGATAATGATACAATATTATAACAGATCAAAACATTCACAGCCTTCTTTCTTTTGTTTACAGTTCACCTTCTCCTTGCCTGAAAAATCATAACTGAACAAAAAAACGCAAAGAAATATCTAAAGAGTTAGAGAACATCACATAAGTAATGCCACGCAGCAGAGTTCAGTGACACGTGTACGACGGTGCAGTCAGTCAACAAAGTGGGATACAGCAAATCAGCGAGTGTGACACACCAGTTAAGTACACATATTTGTATTCGAGAAGACAACTGACAGACTGTTAATGTTTCAGCTTTGTGCAGGAATATTTCGTTAAGTGCAGAAGGCCGAGGTCCTAACTTCGGCGTGGATAGGATAAGAGAACACGAGAGACTACTACAGCGGACTTCCGTGGCTCCAACGGTCAATCATTATGCGGCAGAGCGGTAAGTAGTTGCGTTCTGCCAGCTCTGCAAGTTTTCACCGCTCTGTGGCTGTCTACCGGACTCCTACCTAAGCTAACCTGCGCGTTACCTGCTCGCAGACGGGTTTGCACAGGCACAACCCAGGCATTTTCCAGATCCTCTGTCCTTCGGTTTGCGCCTCTTCTTGGACTGGGTCTCAAAAACCATGGCTATAGCCTTGGTCCCGGGATATAGACCCCCACAGCCACCTCGGTATGGCTTATGTACCATCACAGTCCTCCACCACACTTGCTGGACACGTAACCGCTACAACCTTGGATCCGGGTTATAGACCTTCACAGCCACCTCGGTATGCCTCCTGTACCATCACAGTCCTCCACCACACTTGCCGGACACATCACCGCTACAGCCTTGGTCCCGGGTTATAGTCCTTCACAGCACCTCGGTATGACTCCTGTACCTCCACAATCCTCCACCACACTTGCTGGACACGTCAACACCATCACCTTGGTCCCGGGATATAGACCCCCACAGCCACCTCGGTATGGCTCCTGTACCATCACAGTCCTCAACCACACTTGCCGGACACGTCGTCACCACCACCACATTGGTCCCGGGTTATAGACCTCCACAGCCACCTCGGTATGGCTCCTGTACCACCACAGTCCTCCACCACACTTGCTGGACACGTCAACACCATCACCTTGGTTCCGGATTATAGACCCCCACAGCTACCTCAGTATGGCTCCTGTACCACCACAGTCCTCCACCACACTTGCTGGACACGTCGCCACCATACCTTGGCCCCGGGTTATAGACCCCCACAGCCACCTCGGTATGGCTCCTGTACCACCACAGTCCTCCAACACACTTGCCGGACACGTCACCACTACAGCCTTGGTTCCGGATTATAGACCCCCACAGCTACCTCAGTATGGCTCCTGTACCACCACAGTCCTCCACCACACTTGCTGGACACGTCGCCACCATACCTTGGCCCCGGGTTATAGACCCGCACAGCCACCTTGGTATGGCTCCTGTACCACTATTGACACAATTTGTTGTAGCGCTAGTAGTTTTTTGGCGGCTGTCAACTATCTTATCCAGCACTGATAAAACTTTGATGGTGCTGCCAATAACAATCTTGAGCCATGAATGCTGGATCCAACAACTACAATGGCAAAAATGTCTGTCAATGGTGGGTTTCGAACTTCTTACTTCACTACGCCACGAGTTGACCCTTATGGCTGTCATGACACACCACCTGGCGTTATTTAGCGTTCGCTACATATATGCAACACGCCAAGAAGTAGGGTGCGGGTTTTTTTAAAGCGGAATTTATAGCGCTGTATGAGCAGCAAAGCAAAGCGATTCATCAAATTAAAACCGCAAACGGCACAAATTGGTGGTCATGTAAAACGTGTCTCAGTCAATATTCCGAAATATATTTAATACAATATAAAGATGCGTCCACAAGGAGACTATAATTATGATGAATGCATAGTGATGTCGCTCGAAGAACAATTTTGTTAATTATATTAGGAGTAATTTTTAGTTCAGGCCTAGCCCATATCTTTCGAAGTAATGCCCATGGTTAGCATTTAAAGCCGAATTAATGTGATCGTTTGACGAATAGAGTAGCCTATAGATAACACTTCCCGAACTTAAGGTTACATTGGGCGGCTTCGGTAGCGCAGCTGATGCAGATGACCTCGATGTTACACTCCCCTCCACCGCCTGTCCAAATGATGCAAAGTGTTATAACACTCACAACCAATGAGACGCTGGTGATGGTCAAGGGGCTGTTAGTTGTGCCAGGATTCAAGTTTCATGTTTCCTATCGAATCATCCTTCAGACATACATTTTCATTTGAGACAGTTTTGCGTTTCAGCGTCCAGTCTAGTCTGCAAGCCTCTAATTGGAAACAAGTCGCCTCTATGTTCCCCTATTTGCAGTTAGCCTCTGCTTCTACTCGTCTCACTTTGAAATCATTAAACACTGAATCTAACCTTCGCCTCCTAGGTCGGCCTCTGCTTCTCTTACCCTCTACAGCAAAACTCATTAACATCTGGGTAATCTCTACTCTCTCATTCTCTACACATGACACCACCAGCTGAGTCGGCTCATACGAATAGCTTCATCTAGAATGTTCATTTCTAACTTGGCCTTTATCTCTTCATTACTGTCATTGATCCCATCTATTTGTCCCAGAAATCATACTTGATACACTGATATCAGTTAACTGTAGCTTATGTATCAGCTCTCACTTCCATACAGCAAGGTCGGTCTAAATACTGAGCGATGTAGGGAGAGTTTCGTCGCTACACTAACTTCTTTCTTACAGAATGCTGAACATCGCAACTGGGAACTCACTGCATTGGCTTTTCTACACCTCGACCCTATTTCCTTCCCCATACAGTACTACCAACCTGAGAGATTACACAGCCCTAATACAGCCCAAGTTCAGTAGCACAGAATGAGATACGAACTAACGATAAAATGTTCTACAGTACATAAAATAGCCAAATTACATTAAATGATGAAAGATAAATCAGAAAATGGAGTAATAACGATTACTCCTCCGCTGACCATAACCCACACACAGTCCCCTTTTAGACCACGACTTGTATAGGTAAAAGTCTATCTGTGTCCGCCATTATGCGCGTGAGTTATCGCCAAAGACAGCATTGCCAACCCCGCACATTCGGTACTATGTCATATCCGGTATCGTAACACAAAAGAGCGCCGTCAAGTGTCAGTCTTAAGTTGACATGGATTGTGCGTGTTGTGAGTTAACAATCTCCAATCTCAATCGAGAATATCATAACGCATCAATAACTTTCTTCCGAACCAATGGTTTTAGCCTAGCACAGTATTTCAATCCAGACAAATATTCGTTAGCTATACATACTTCCTCGGTTTTTGTCAAGCACCAATAATCTTTAATTAGTGAAGTGTATTTTATTCGCACATTTTGGCAACAATGTGTGCGCCTCAGTGTGTGCCGTTGAGTGCACCTTGTTGACAGTTGGGCAAGATTCAAGCGCGGTCGGAACATGGCTGCCGTTGTTAAGAGAGCAATAAATAAAAACACATATTTACATAAGTTAGCACATATTTCAGGTGCAATAGTGACCATGGTTACTATTTTGAATAGGTAATGTCCCCCGGAAGATGAAACAGAGTATGTAAAAGCCACGATGACGTCTGATGCAAGTGTAAAAGCCACGTTCTGGCCTCATTCAGAATTATTATATGTTCAACCTGCCCAGTAGCGTATCCAGGATTTTAGTTTGGGGGGGGGGGGGGCATTAGGTCCACATCTATTACTGCAGGAGTTCATATACTTTAGCCTATTTTCATGTGTGTAGGTTTGTCTGCCCCCCCCCCCCCCTTACTCTTAATAAAATCTAAAGGACCGGAGCGATTTCAATGAAATTCGGTACTACTACCTCGTCCAACTTCGACCGTACCTTTCAAATTTTGATACGTTTCACCAATTCAACATGCGGACCATGCGAAATATTTCACTGGCATTCTAGGCCTCTATCTTCTGAACGGTGACATATATCACACTGAAATTTTGTACGGTGATAAAGGGTACTATTACAAGTTTACCTATGTGACTTTACAAAACCTGTTAAGTACAAACCGAACATGGCGGCCAAGCGAAGTTGAACCATTTTAATGGATATTTCACGCGATTTAACCATCCGAGCGCAGTGGAACTTGAAACGGTAAATGTTTATACAAATTCTAATCTACTGACATCTAATTTTGTTCAATTGTTTATATAACTTAAAGATGGCGGCTGAGGGAAATTATAAATTAAGTTTTTATTTCGTGTGTCCTAATCATGCGATTGAAGTGGAGTTTGAATAATGAATCTACGCAATAATTTTGATCTAATGGTACATAGGCTAATTTTATGGCCTACATATATACTCATCCAACATGGCAACCATCCGAAATATTTAGATGTTTCTCAGTATCTACGAATCTATTGCAGCATCAAACTGACATTTTGTATGCTGATAGAGGCTATTAATATAAGTTCACCTATTGGACTTTCAATAACATGGTGAGCACAACACAAACATGGCGGCCAAGCGAGGTTAACGCATTTAAATGGAATTGGTACGGTAAATGTTCATACAAAAGCTACTGGCATCAAATTAAATTCAATTGTTTCATAACCCCAAGATGGCGGTCGTGAGAAATTTTAAAATTGACTTTTTATTTCATGTATCCTAATCGAAGTGAACGTTTGAATTTTTTTAAACCTTGTGAGAGGCCGATTGCAGGTGGGCACCTGCGCGTCGTGATGAGAGATGGAATGATGAAACTGGGCAAGGATGTGGAAGGAAGCGGCCGCGTCCTAGCAGAAGGAACCTTCCCAGCATATTCCTGGTGTTGAATATGGGAAACCATGGGAAACCATTTCAAGGGGCTTGAACCAATCCAGCTATCGAGTCAGTAGAGAGTTTGGCCTCATGGCCTTATTGAGCGTAGCTACCACTGTCGGTTGTTTGAATAAACCTACGCAATAATCTTCATCTAATGGTGCGTAACTCTATGGCCTACATACAGAACAATCCAACATGGCGTTCCTTTTCATAGGCGGGAGAATAAAGAAGACCAATAAGATATATGAAAATAGGCTATATAGTTCTTCACGGAAGTACTTGTTCTGATTATAAGTACTTTCGGGTTCACTTTTAGCTTCGGACAAAAATCTTCGGTCTGTTCATGTCTGTCTGAATTCCACCCTTCGTTGCTTTGTTTTGAGGCAGCTCACAGCTGTGTCAGTGTCTATATTCGTCTCTGTCTCTCAGATTTTCAATTATCAGTTATCATAATACTACCATTATGGCATATTCACACGTTTCAGTTCAGAATGTTCTTTACATTAATACCGCACTATGTCTTTGTGTTTTTAAATAGTTTATTTACCAGAAATATTTTTTGTCAATTTGAATATGTCCAAAACAAAACCCATCAGGAGTAGATAACAGGAAAAGGGACACTCATAAAGGCATCAAACAAAGAAGGTAGGTTGCAAAACATTTAGGTCTATTATTGCTAGTGGAATTTATACAGTGCTGTTTAAAGGTAAGTCTAACGGTCCCCGTGGGCCTCATTCTGGTTTATTATTATTATTATTATTATTATTCAGAGGAAACTGTAACACCCTTTAAATAATAATAAATAAATACGAACCTTTTAAAAAGATCGAATAACTTAACATTTTATCAGTGAACAATGCGTATTTCTCGTGCTGTGCTTATATAATGAAATGGGCCTCGATTTTCTACACATACAATAAAAACTTTTCATAACTTACCGAACATGTATCCAGTTTTGCCTTCTTTACGACAAAGCGGTCGATCTTCTGAACACTCGCTAATGTGACAAAAAGAAGGAAGAAAAGAGCAACTATAAAATAACTCCCGACTCTTCCAAAATACAAACTGTATATCTCCTCTCGCACAGACACACAACCGTATATCACGACAGTGGCGACAATCAACCACGCTGCGCCAGTATTGTAGAGTGGGACATTTAAACACTGCTATTCCCAGGAAATGGAAATTAAAAGCTGACAAGAGAGTATAAGCTGACAAGCTGGCCCCCTCCAGATAGGTCTCTTGCTAATTGGCAATCTCCTAATTTCTTGGTAGACTTTTTTCATCATCACCTGCTTGTATTCCCAGTACTGAGGCACCTACTATTCTTTTCGTTGTAGTTTCTAAATTTGTTTGAGCCGTAAGAAAATATCTGGATTTTTTTTTTGGGGGGGGGGTCGCCCCACTGCCCCCCCCCCCCCTCTGGCTATGCCACTGAACCTGCCCCTATTTTGTTCCCTTCAACTGGCATTCTACCTTCTTGCATTTCTTCCAAAGGACAAAACCTTCGTCTTTGAAGTGCTGTACTTCATACCATACTCCCTACATTTCTGTTCAAGTTCAAACACATTGGCTTGCAAGCTTTCGACTGAGTCCGTCATTACAACCAGGTCATCCAAAAAGGCCAGACTACTTACCTTGAAATACAGCCAGCCAGTTTATGCCCTTAAAGAAATGGTCCATATAGCAAATACAACAGTGGTTTAATCCTTGCCTCACTCCTATACAAACCATGAACCCATCCTACTGTCAAATCTCACTGTAATTTGATTGTAATACATAATTTTTTTAGATTGCCTGTTGCAGACTTCCCTCGATACCACAATCCCTCAATATGCTAGGCATCTTCTCCCTGGGTGCTCTATCGTACACCTTCTTAAGTAACACAAACATAACTGTCTATTCCTCTCGTGGCATTTCTCAATAACAAGGCGCATACTCAAATTGTGATCTTGACATGCTCGTTTTGGTCTAAAGCCACTCTGGTTTTCATCCATCTTTCTCTTGGCCAATGATCGAAGTCTCCTTTCTACAATGCCTGAGTACACTTTGCCCGGGACATTTATCAAAGAAATCCCGCTATAATTATTGCAATCATTCCTGTTAGATTGCTTATAAATTGGTGTGATTACTGCTTTTCTCTAGTCAGAGGGTACATTTCCTAAACCCTTTGCCAATTTGATTATCCTATCCAACCGTCTCAGCCGAGCTTTCCCACTATTATTTACAATTTCTGGCAAAAATTCAACTACACCTGCCGCTGTGCAACATTCTTGTTTATTTACCACCCTCTCTTCTTCTTCAACTGTGATCCTGTTCCTGTCCTCATTCTCCTCCTGCATAACCTCAAAGTCGGCCACATTGACAGATAAGTCTCCTTTAAGGGGAGGTATGACTGAATTGTTCAAGTTTCACAGTTTTCATCATAACACGACCAGATGTTAATCTCTTACATAGAGAGTTGCAGGCTTCTGTTGTGCTAATTTATATTTAAATAGCTTCATTAGTGTTTGAGTTATTGAACATTTTTGTATTAAAAAGTGGTCCCGTAAAAAAGTCCCTCGAAACAGAGGTTTCGTTTGATCAAGCTAATCCTTTTTCTACATGCAGTAAAAATGTATAGAAACAATAATTGCTCTGGGGTTTGGTGTTAGTTAAATGGATACTGTTATTTCCAGAAATATTTAAACTCTCATTTTAAATATTTTTGAAATTCAGCATTATTAATAAAAATCTACCTATCAAAATTACATTAAAAGTCAAAGCAGTTCAAAACCCAAAGCATATTTACATTATTGTACCTTTAGCAACTATTGTACCAAGTTACAACAATGTGTGATAAGAATTGCACCACAAGGAGCATATTGTACACAGCAACACATTGGAAAAGAGCTGTACGAGAAAGAGGCAAGTCAATATTTACTGTCCTCCTCCTTATGCTTCCCCTTCACATTTCCTCGCTTTTTCTTCCTGAGATATTTGCTGCCACTTTACATGTCTCCTGGTCATTTCCCCTCTTCTGTATAATAATTATTATTATAAAAGCACCTCAAATGTTTAAATGACATGTGGTCTCATACAAAGACGCCTCTACAAGCTTAACAATAGCCGGAATGACTCAAATAACATCATTTCTTGAAAGAGGAAGAATTGGGCTATTTTCATATGAATAAAACAAACAAAAAACAGTTTTTGCTTCAAAATCTGCAAAATTCAGTCATACCTCCTCTTAAGTGGTAGTTTGTTATTATATATAAAAGTTGGTAACCCTTCCAGATAAACCACACCACAAAGCGCAAGCCAATCCAACTCTCGGCACACCACCGCAAGTCTCGATCTAACGTCCCACACATTTACTGACACAATTTAATCTGAATGTTTACTTTTCATCAACCAACAGCTTAATCCCTCTCCTCCGAAATAGTATCATATAATATTGACCTGGGTTTGCACTCCAACATGTTTATATTATATACACCATTATTCCAATTATCTTCCGCTGCTGGAAATATTGCTACACCAAATTCGGGCCTGTGTTAATGTATGTTCGGTTTTAGTGCGAGTTAAAATGTATGCTTCGGTGTCGATGATTATTGCATAAAGGAATTGCGTAGTACTTACATTTGAATTATGTAAGTCCGGCCTTTTATCCTTGTGTTTCGGATTAACGTTGTAGCCCAGTAGAAGTGTTTTTCCTAGGTGAAATAAAATCGATGATGGCTCATTAAGTAACCTAGTAGTGATTTGGCAACCTGGGTTACAAAAGTCAAAACGGGTTGAGTACACATAAACCTACAAGGGGAGGTTTAAAGAAGCGGATGTTCCTTACAAAACGCATTGATTAACTTATCACTACAGCATATGTACAGTTTTTTCTTCAAGCAGATGAGAGTAACTTCCACAAGACAAATTGTCATCAACAGGATGACTAACTTTTCTTAACCCTGGACCCCACATTAGCACCCAGTGCATCTTAGTTTTGCTCTGGGTTTGTGTTGGCAACCCTTCCAGCCTGCAGTCGCCATGACTTTTATTTGTCTTTGACCGTCTTTCAGTTGCCATATTAGTAACAGTTGTAACTGACCAATTCTTTGCTATAGATCGGTTTTGGGGCACTGAGTACCCCAGTGTAGGTTAGTATTTCGTTTCTTGTTGAGTACTTTCAGCGAACCAAGGACACCAAAACCACTATGGTTTGTGCAGAGTGTAAGATGTATGTATGCAAAAGTCATATCGTATCTGTTTGTGTCAATTGCAGAGATTACATTCAGTAAAATACTCTAAAATATGAGGTGTTGCAAAATGTTGATAAAACCTGTATGTTTATTGATGTTATTTTATTTTTAGTATAGAATGATTAAGTGTAATATTAACTACCTTTTCCGTAAGTCTAATCAAACCAACCTAACCAATTGTTATACCAAATTCAATAAATATTGCCTTGTAATATGTAAATTAAGCTTATTATTTTTGGGGCACTCAGTAAGATTAGTGTATGTAATAAACAAGTGTAGGGTTCCAGGGTTGAACACTTCCAGACAGTGAGAACTCCGAATGATAATTTGTGGGCTAGTGAAGAAGAGGTGAATGTCAATAATGTATCTACTTTGATGAGACAAGCAGTAACGACACATAAAATGCGAGATATATCTGACGATGCAAACTAAACTTATTCATATCCAAAACATTCAGTTATGCATACACAATAACATGTTTCCACATATGTTGTACACTTACTCATTTGGATGATTTCCACTTGCTTCACTTTCCCCATCCTGGGTCTCTCCTTGCGTGTCCTAGGAATAAAGTTAATTAATTATGGTAATTATTTTATTTATTTGGCATCACTAATACTTTTTACACAATTAGCAAACTATGTAATTGTAGATCACAACACAGCATTACACAGATGTGGTTATGTCTTCCCTAGTTCTAAAACATATAATACACAATCTCCCCAAGATAACAAGTAAATCTCAGTGCGACACAAAATGCTGACTCAGTGCCTCAATGGAAGTAATAGCTTTAAGGATTGAGGACAAATCGGCATGTATTGTTTCTTTTTAACTGGAAGGCCGTAAGAGGTGTTAGGAACTAACACGTCCACCTATCATTGAGTAAAAGGCGACCATACCCTTAATATTTGTACCAGCACCTCTTTTGAGACTTCCATGAGTTTCTAGTCCTCCTGTTATTACTGATCCGGGGCGGATAACCTAGATGTTAGGCCCCTTAAAACATTTATTATCATCATCATCTTCATATTATTGATTCTTATCCCCAAGCTCTTAAGGGGGGCACATACAGCTCAAGGAGCCACAACAATAACCATTTTAATATTATAACTGTACCTGCCACAAATCTTGTACAACAATCTCGCATATTTTCACATTATTAATTAATTAATTAATTAAGCGTCATTATTTAGATTTTTATTCTGAGCAAACTAAAAAAAATGTTAAAGTTTCAATGAAAGACTAATTAAAGTCACAACGGTTTTAAGTGAGATTCATTTTGTAGCAGAAGGTTTAACACCCACATTAAAAAAAGAAAACTCCAAAAATCCCTATAAACACGGGAGATATCAGGGAAACGGTGAAGGTCAGCACAAAACAAGAACCAATTTTGAAAAAATTGATAAAAATAATTATCATTTCAATTTTGAAAATTTTTAACTTTGCTTCTAATAGCAATGTGTGTGTGTGTTTCTTTGGATATGTATATCATTGTTGTACAAGATTTGTGGCAGGCACAGTTATAATATTAAAATGGATATTGTTGTGGCTCCTTGAGCTGTATGTGCACCCTTAAAGCGCTAATTGCTGTTGAAAATCTCTACAAACAAGATGCCGCCGTGAAGGTTCAGTACAGTTCCTTTATGGAAGAATATGAGTCCGCTGGTCATATAAGTAATTTCCTTAACTGAAGATGTTCGGCTACGACAAAACCTGCGTATTTTTCACGCAGCTGAACGATCTGCGAGGCGGGCGGCCACACTAGTGATTTGTCACGCAGCTGAACGATCTGCAAGGTGGGCGGCCACACTTGTGATGTGTCACACAGCTGAACGATCTGCGAGGTGAGCGGCCACACTTGTGATTTGTCCCACAGCTGAACGACCTGCGAGGTGGGCGCCCACACCTGTGATGTGTCACACAGCTGAACGATCTGCGAGGTGAGCGGCCACACTTGTGATTTGTCACACAGCTGAACGACCTGCGAGGTGAGCGGCCACACTTGTGATGTGTCACACAGCTGAACGATCTGCAAGGTGGGCGACCACACCTGTGATGTGTCACACAGCTGAACGATCTGCGAGGTGAGCGGCCACACTTGTGATTTGTCACACAGCTGAACGACCTGCGAGGTGGGCGCCCACACCTAAGATTTGTCACACAGCTCAACGACCTGCGAGGCAGGCGGCCACACTTGTGATTTGTCACACAGCTGAACGACCTGCGAGGTGGCGACCACACTTGTGATTTGTCACACAGCTGAACGACCTGCGAGTTGGGCACCACATTTGTGATTTGTCACGCAGCTGACCGACCTGCGAGGTGGGCGGTCACACTTGTGATTTGTCACACAGCTCATCGACCTACGAGGTGAGCGGCCACACTTGTGATTTGTCACACAGCTGAAAGACCTGCGAGGTGGACGGCCACACTTGTGATTTGTCGCACAGCTGAACGACCTGCGAGGTGGGCGACCACACTTGTGATTTGTCACACAGCTGAACGACCTGCGAGTTGGGCACCACACTTGTGATTTGTCACGCAGCTGAACGACCTGTGAGGTGAGCGGCCACACTTGTGATTTGTCACACAGCTGAACGACCTGCGAGGCGGGCGACCACACTTGTGATTTGTCACACAGCTGAACGACCTGTGAGGTGGGCGACCACACTTGTGATTTGTCACGCAGCTGAACGACCTGCGAGGCGGGCGACCACACTTGTGATTTGTCACACAGCTGAACGACCTGTGAGGTGGGCGACCACACTTGTGATTTGTAACGCAGCTGAACGACCTGCGAGGTGGGCGACCACACTTGTGATTTGTCACGCAGCTGAACGACCTGCGAGGCGGGCGGCCACACTTGTGATTTGTCACACAGCTGAACGATCTGCGAGGTGAGCGGCCACACTTGTGATTTGTCACACAGGTGAACGACCTGCGAGGTGGGCGACCACACTTGTAATTTGTCACACAGCTGAACGACCTGCGAGGCGGGCACCACACTTGTGATTTGTCACACAGCTGAACGACATGCGTGGTGGGCGACCACACTTGTGATTTGTCACACAGCTGAACGACCTGCGAGGTGGGCGTCCACACTTGTGATTTGTCACACAGCTGAACGACCTGCGAGGTGGGCGGCCACACTTGTGATTTGTCACACAGCTGAACGACGTGCGAGGTGGGCGACCACACTTGTGATTTGTCACACAGCTGAATGACCTGCGAGGTGGGCGGCCACACTTGTGATTTGTCACAATGCTGAACGACCTGCGAGGTGGGCGGCCACACTTGTGATTTGTCACACAGCTAAACGACCTGCGAGGTGGGCGGCCACACTTGTGATTTGTCACACAGCTGAATGACCTGCGAGGTGGGCGGCCACACTTGTGATTTGTCACACAGCTGAACGACCTGCGAGGTGGGCGGCCACACTTGTGATTTTTCACACTGCTGAACGACCTGCGAGGTGGGCGGCCACACTTGTGATTTGTCACACAGCTGAACGACCTGCGAGGTGGGCGACCACACTTGTGATTTGTCACACAGCTGAACGACCTGCGAGGTGGGCGGCCACACTTGTGATTTGTCAGACTGCTGAACGACCTGCGAGGTGGGCGGCCACACTTGTGATTTGTCACACTGCTGAACGACCTGCGAGGTGGGCGGCCACACTTGTGATTTGTCACACAGCTGAACGACCTGCGAGGTGGGCGCCACACTTGTGATTTGTCACACAGCTGAACGACCTGCGAGGTGGGCGCCACACTTGTGATTTGTCACACAGCTGAACGACTTGCGAGGCGGGCGGCCACACTTGTGATTTGTCACACAGCTGAACGACCTGCGAGGTGGGCGCCACACTTGTGATTTGTCACACAGCTGAATGACCTGCGAGGTGGGCGCCACACTTGTGATTTGTCACACAGCAGAACAACCTGCGAGGTGGGCGGCCACACTTGTGATTTGTCACACAGCTGAACGACCTGCGAGGCGGGCGGCCACACTTTTGATTTGTCACACAGCTGACCGACCTGCGAGGTGGGCGGCCAAACTTGTGATTTGTCACACAGCTGAACGACCTGCGAGGTGGGCGACCACACTTGTGATTTGTCACACAGCTGAACGACCTGCGAGGTGGGCGGCCACACTTGTGATTTGTCACACAGCTGATCGACCTGTGAGGTGGGCGGCCACAATTGTGATTTGTCACACAGCAGAACGACCTGCGAGGTGGGCGGCCACACTTGTAACTTGTCACACAGCTGAACGACTTGCGAGGTGGGCGCCACACTTGTGATTTGTCACACAGCTGAACGACCTGCGAGGTGGGCGGCCACACTTGTGATTTGTCACACAGCTGAACGACCTGCGAGTTGGGCGACCACACTTGTGATTTGTCACACAGCTGAACGACCTGCGAGGTGGGCGACCACACTTGTGATTTGTCACACCACTGAACGACCTGCGAGGCGGGCGGCCACACTTGTGATTTGTCACACAGCTGAACGACCTGCGAGGCGGGCGGCCACACTTGTGATTTGTCACACACCTGAACGACCTGCGAGGCGGGCGATCACACTTGTGATTTGTCACACAGCTGAACGACCTGCGAGGTGGGCGGCCACACTTGTGATTTTTCACACAGCTGAACGACCTGCGAGGCGGGCGGCCACACTAGTGATTTGTCACACAGCTGAACGACCTGCGCGGCAGGCGGCCACACTTGTGATTTGTCACACAGCTGAACGACCTGCGAGGTGGGCGGCCACACTTGTGATTTGTCACAAAGCTGAACGACCTGCGAGGCGGGCGGCCACACTTGTGATTTGTCACACAGCTGAAAGTCCTGCGAGGCGGGCGGCCGAACTTGTGATTTGTCACACAGCTGAACGACCTGCGAGGCGGGCGGCCACACTTGTGATATGTCACACAGCTGAACCACCTGCGAGGTGGGCGACCACACTTGTGATTTGTCACACAGCTGAACGACCTGCGAGGTGAGCGGCCCCTCTTGTGATTTGTCACACAGCTGAACGACCTGCGAGGTGGGCGGCCACACTTGTGATTTGTCACACAGCTGATCGACCTGCGAGTTGGGCGACCACACTTGTGATTTGTCACACAGCTGAACGACCTGCGAGGTGGGCGACCACACTTGTGATTTGTCACACAGCTGAACGACCTGCGAGGTGGGCGGCCACACATGTGATTTGTCACACAGCTGAACGGCCTGCGAGGTGAGCGGCCACACTTGTGATTTGTCACTCAGCTGAGCGACCTGCGAGGTGGGCGGCCACACTTGTGATTTGTCACACAGCTGAACGACCTGCGAGGTGGGCGGCCACACTTGTGATTTGTCACACAGCTGAACGACCTGGGAGATGGGCGGCCACACTTGTGATTTGTCACAAAGCTGAACGACCTGCGAGGTGGGCGGCCACACTTGTGATTTGTCACACAGCTGAACGACCTGCGAGGCGGGCGGCCCCACTTGTGATTTGTCACACAGCTGAACGACCTGCGAGGCGAGCGGCCACACTTGTGATTTGTCACACAGCTGAACGACCTGCGAGGTGGGTGGCCACACTTGTGATTTGTCACGCAGCTGAACGACCTGCGAGGTGGGTGGCCACACTTGAGATTTGTCACACAGCTGAACGACCTGCGAGGCGAGCGGCCACACTTGTGATTTGTCACTCAGCTGAACGACCTGGGAGATGGGCGGCCACACTTGTGATTTGTCACACAGCTGAACGACCTGGGAGATGGGCGGCCACACTTGTGATTTGTCACACAGCTGAACGACCTGTGAGGTGGGCGGCCACACTTGTGATTTGTCACACAGCTGAACGACCTGGGAGATGGGCGGCCACACTTGTGTTTTGTCACACAGCTGAACGACCTGCGAGGCGGGCGGCCCCACTTGTGATTTGTCACACAGCTGAACGACCTGCGAGGCGAGCGGCCACACTTGTGATTTGTCACACAGCTGAACGACCTGCGAGGTGGGTGGCCACACTTGTGATTTGTCACGCAGCTGAACGACCTGCGAGGCGGGCGGCCACACTTGCAATTTGTCACACAGCTGAAAGACCTACGAGGTGGGCGGCACCACTTGTGATTTGTCACACAGCTGAACGACCTGCGAGGTGGGCGGCACCACTTGTGATTTGTCACACAGCTAAACGACCTGCGAGGTGGGCGGCACCACTAGTGATTTGTCACACAGCTGAACGACCTGCGAGGTGGGCGGCACCACTTGTGATTTGTCACACAGCTGAACGACCTGCGAGGTGAGCGCCCACACTTGTGATTTGTCACACAGCTGAACGACCTGCGAGGTGGGCGGCCAAACTTGTGATTTGTCACACAGCTGAACGACCTGCGAGGTGGGCGGCACCACTTGTGATTTGTCACACAGCTGAACGACCTGCGAGGTGAGCGCCCACACTTGTGATTTGTCACACAGCTGAACGACCTGCGAGGTGGGCGGCCACACTTGTGATTTGTCACACATCTGAACGACCTACGAGGTGGGCGGCACCACTTGTGATTTGTCACACAGCTGAACGACCTGCGAGGTGGGCGGCACCACTTGTGATTTGTCACACAGCTGAACGACCTGCGAGGTGAGCGCCCACACTTGTGATTTGTAACACAGCTGAATGACCTGCGAGGCGAGCGGCCACACTTGTGATTTGTCACACAGCTGAACGATCTGCGAGGTGGGCGGCCACACTTGTGATTTGTCACACAGCTGAACGACCTGCGAGGTGAGCGGCCACACTTGTGATTTGTCACACAGCTGAATGACCTGCGAGGTGGGCGGCCCCACTTGCGATTTGTCACACAGCTGAACGACCTGCGAGGCGGGCGGCCCCACTTGTGATTTGTCACACAGCTGAACGAGCTGCGAGGCGGGCGGCCCCACTTGTGATTTGTCACACAGCTGAACGACCTGCGAGGTGGGTGGCTACACTTGTGATTTGTCACACAGCTGAACGACCTGCGAGGCGGGCGGCCACACTTGTGATTTGTCACGCAGCTGAACGACCTACGAGGCAGGCGGCCACACTTGTGATTTGTCACCCAGCTGAACGACCTGCGAGGCGGGCGGCCACACTTGTGATTTGTCACACAGCTGAACGACCTGCGAGGTGGGCGGCCACACTTGTGATTTGTCACACACCTGAACGACCTGCAAGGTGGGCGGCCACACTTGTGATTTGTCACACAGCTGAACGACCTGCGCGGCGGGCGGCCACACTTGTGATTTGTTACACAGCTGAACGACCTGCGAGGTGGGCGGCCACTCTTGTGATTTGTCACACAGCTGAACGACCTGCGAGGTGGGCGACCACACTTGTGATTTGTCACACAGCTGTACGACCTGCGAGATGGGCGACCAAACTTGTGATTTGTCACACAGCTGAACGACCTGCGAGGTGGGCGGCCACTCTTGTGATTTGTCACACAGCTGAACGACCTGCGCGGCGGGCGGCCACTCTTGTGATTTGTCACTCAGCTGAACGACCTGCGAGGTGGGCGGCCACACTTGTGATTTGTCACACAGCTGAACGACCTGCGAGATGGGCGGCCACACTTTTGATTCGTCACACAGCTGAACGACCTGCGAGGTGGGCGGCCACACTTGTGATTTGTCACACAGCTGAACGACCTGCGAGGTGGGCGGCCACACTTGTGATTTGTCACACAGCTGAACGTCCTGCGAAGCGGGCGGCCCCACTTGTGATTTGTCACACAGCTGAACGACCTGCGAGACGAGCGGCCACACTTGTGATTTGTCACACAGCTGAACGACCTGCGAGGTGGGTGGCCACACTTGTGATTTGTCACACAGCTGAACGACCTGCGAGATGGGCGGCC
Source organism: Meconema thalassinum (assembly GCA_946902985.2). Classification (NCBI taxonomy): domain Eukaryota; kingdom Metazoa; phylum Arthropoda; class Insecta; order Orthoptera; family Tettigoniidae; genus Meconema; species Meconema thalassinum. Next base: position 180,531,139 of record OX336388.2, read on the forward strand.
ACACTTGTGATTTGTCACACAGCTGAACGACCTGCGAGGTGGGCGGCCCCACTTGTGATTTGTCACACAGCTGAACGACCTGCGAGGCGAGCGGCCACACTTGTGATTTTTCACACAGCTGAACGATCTGCGAGGTGGGCGGCCACACTTGTGATTTGTCACACAGCTGAACGACCTGCGAGGTGAGCGGCCACACCTGTGATTTGTCACACAGCTGAACGACCTGCGAGGCGGGCGGCCCCACTTGTGATTTGTCACACAGCTGAACGACCTGCGAGGTGGGCGGCCACACTTGTGATTTGTCACACAGCTGAACGACATGCGTGGCGGGCGGCCACCCTTGTGATTTGTCACACAGCTGAACGACCTGCGAGGCGGGCGGCCACACTTGTGATTTGTCACACATCTGAACGACCTGCGAGGTGGGCGGCCACACTTGTTATTTGTCACACAGCTGAACGACCTGCGTGGCGGGCGGCCACACTTGTGATTTGTCACACAGCTGAACGACCTGCGAGGCGGGCGGCCACACTTGTGATTTGTCACACAGCTGAACGACCTGCGAGGTGGGCGGCCACACTTGTGATTTGTCACACAGCTGAACGACCTGCGAGGTGGGCGGCCACACTTGTGATGTGTCACACAGCTGAACGACCTGCGAGGTGGGCGGCCACACTTGTGATTTGTCACGCAGCTGAACGACCTGTGAGGTGGGTGGCCACACTTGTGATTTGTCACACAGCTGAACGACCTGTGCGGTGGGCGGCCACACTTGTGATTTGTCACACAGCTGAACGACCTGCGAGGTGGGCGGCCACACTTGTGATTTGTCACACAGCTGAACGACCTGCGAGGTGGGCGACCACACTTGTGATTTGTCACACAGCTGAACGACCTGCGAGGTGGGCGGCCACACTTGTGATTTGTCACACAGCTGAACGACCTGCGAGGTGGGCAACCACACTTGTGATTTGTCACGCAGCTGAACGACCTGTGAGGTGGGCGGCCACACTTGTGATTTGTCACACAGCTGAACGACCTGCGAGGTGGGCGACCACACTTGTGATTTGTCACACAGCTGAACGACCTGTGAGTTGGGCGGCCACACTTGTGATTTGTCACACAGCTGAACGACCTGCGAGGTGAGCGGCCACACTTGTGATTTGTCACACAGCTGAACGACCTGCGAGGCGGGCGGCCACACTTGTGATTTGTCACACAGCTGAACGACCTGCGAGGCGGGCGGCCACACTTGTGATTTGTCACACAGCTGAACGACCTGCGAGGTGGGCGACCACACTTGTGATTTGTCACACAGATGAACGACCTGCGAGGTGGGCGGCCACACTTGTGATGTGTCACACAGCTGAACGACCTGCGAGGTGGGCGGCCACACTTGTGTTTTGTCACTCAGCAGAACGATTTGCGAGGTGGGCGGCCACACTTGTAATTTGTCACACAGCTGAACGACCTGCGAGGTGGGCGGCCACACTTGTGATGTGTCACACAGCTGAACGACCTGCGAGGCGGGCGGCCACACTTGTGATTTGTCACTCAGCAGAACGATTTGCGAGGTGGGCGGCCGCACTTGTGATTTGTCACGCAGCTGAACGACCTGCGAGGTGGGCGGCCACACTTGTGATTTGTCACACAGCTGAACGACCTGCGAGGCGGGCGGCCCCACTTGTGATTTGTCACAGAGCTGAACGACCTGCGATGCGGGCGGCCACACTTGTAATTTGTCACACAGCGAACGACCTGCGAGGTGGGCGGCCACACTTGTGATTTGTCACACAGCTGAACGACCTGCGAGGTGGGCGACCACACTTGTGATTTGTCACTCAGCTGAACGACCTGCGAGGTGGGCGGCCACACTTGTGCTTTGTCACACAGCTGAACGACCTGCGAGGTGGGCAACCACACTTGTGTTTGTCACACAGCTGAACGACCTGTGCGGTGGGCGGCCACATTTGTGATTTGTCACACAGCTGAACGACCTGTGCGGTGGGCGGCCAAACTTGTGATTTGTCACACAGCTGAACGACCTGCGAGGTGGGCAACCACACTTGTGATTTGTCACACAGCTGAACGACCTGTGAGGTGGGCGGCCACACTTGTGATTTGTCACACAGCTGAACGACCTGCGAGGTGGGCGACCACACTTGTGATTTGTCACACAGCTGAACGACCTGTGAGTTGGGCGGCCACACTTGTGATTTGTCACACAGCTGAACGACCTGCGAGGTGAGCGGCCACACTTGTGATTTGTCACTCAGCTGAACGACCTGCGAGGCGGGCGGCCACACTTGTGATTTGTCACACAGCTGAACGACCTGTGAGGTGGGCGACCACACTTGTGATTTGTCACACAGCTGAACGACCTGCGAGGTGAGCGGCCACACTTGTGATTTGTCACACAGCTGAACGACCTGCGAGGCGGGCGGCCACACTTGTGATTTGTCACACAGCTGAACGACCTGCGAGGCGGGCGGCCACACTTGTGATTTGTCACACAGCTGAACGACCTGCGAGGTGGGCGGCCACACTTGTGATTTGTCACACAGCTGAACGACCTGCGAGGTGGGCGACCACACTTGTGATTTGTCACACAGCTGAACGACCTGCGAGGTGGGCGACCACACTTGTGATTTGTCACACAGCTGAACGACCTGCGAGGCGGGCGGCCACACTAGTGATTTGTCACACAGCTGAACGACCAGCGAGGTGGGCGGCCACACTTGTGATTTGTCACACACCTGAACGACCTGCGAGGTGGGCGGCCACACTTGTGATTTGTCACACAGCTGAACGACCTGCGCGGCGGGCGGCCACACTTGTGATTTGTCACGCAGCTGAACGACCTGCGAGGTGGGCGACCACACTTGTGATTTGTCACACAGCTGAACGACCTGCGAGGCGGGCGGCCACACTTGTGATTTGTCACACAGCTGAACGACCTGTGAGGTGGGCGACCACACTTGTTATTTGTCACACAGCTGAACGACCTGCGAGGTGAGCGGCCACACTTGTGATTTGTCACACATCTGAACGACCTGCGAGGCGGGCGGCCACACTTGTGATTTGTCACACAGCTGAACGACCTGCGAGGCGGGCGGCCACACTTGTGATTTGTCACACAGCTGAACGACCTGCGAGGTGGGCGGCCACACTTGTGATTTGTCACACAGCTGAACGACCTGCGAGGTGGGCGACCACACTTGTGATTTGTCACGCAGCTGAACGACCTGCGAGGTGGGCGACCACACTTGTGATTTGTCACACAGCTGAACGACCTGCGAGGCGGGCGGCCACACTTGTGATTTGTCACACAGCTGAACGACCTGTGAGGTGGGCGACCACACTTGTGATTTGTCACACAGCTGAACGACCTGCGAGGTGAGCGGCCACACTTGTGATTTGTCACACATCTGAACGACCTGCGAGGCGGGCGGCCACACTTGTGATTTGTCACACAGCTGAACGACCTGCGAGGCGGGCGGCCACACTTGTGATTTGTCACACAGCTGAACGACCTGCGAGGTGGGCGGCCACACTTGTGATTTGTCACACAGCTGAACGACCTGCGAGGTGGGCGACCACACTTGTGATTTGTCACACAGCTGAACGACCTGCGAGGTGGGTGACCACACTTGTGATTTGTCACACAGCTGAACGACCTGCGAGGTGGGCGACCACACTTGTGATTTGTCACACAGCTGAACGACCTGCGAGGCGGGCGGCCACACTAGTGATTTGTCACACAGCTGAACGACCATCGAGGTGGGCGGCCACACTTGTGATTTGTCACACACCTGAACGACCTGCGAGGTGGGCGGCCACACTTGTGATTTGTCACACAGCTGAACGACCTGCGCGGCGGGCGGCCACACTTGTGATTTGTCACGCAGCTGAACGACCTGCGAGGTGGGCGACCACACTTGTGATTTGTCACACAGCTGAACGACCTGCGAGGCGGGCGGCCACACTTGTGATTTGTCACACAGCTGAACGACCTGTGAGGTGGGCGACCACACTTGTGATTTGTCACACAGCTGAACGACCTGCGAGGTGAGCGGCCACACTTGTGATTTGTCACACATCTGAACGACCTGCGAGGCGGGCGGCCACACTTGTGATTTGTCACACAGCTGAACGACCTGCGAGGCGGGCGGCCACACTTGTGATTTGTCACACAGCTGAACGACCTGCGAGGTGGGCGGCCACACTTGTGATTTGTCACACAGCTGAACGACCTGCGAGGTGGGCGACCACACTTGTGATTTGTCACACAGCTGAACGACCTGCGAGGTGGGCGACCACACTTGTGATTTGTCACACAGCTGAACGACCTGCGAGGCGGGCGGCCACACTAGTGATTTGTCACACAGCTGAACGACCAGCGAGGTGGGCGACCACACTTGTGATTTGTCACACAGCTGAACGACCTGCGAGGCGGGCGGCCACACTTGTGATTTGTCACACAGCTGAACGACCTGTGAGGTGGGCGACCACACTTGTGATTTGTCACACAGCTGAACGACCTGCGAGGTGAGCGGCCACACTTGTGATTTGTCACACATCTGAACGACCTGCGAGGCGGGCGGCCACACTTGTGATTTGTCACACAGCTGAACGACCTGCGAGGCGGGCGGCCACACTTGTGATTTGTCACACAGCTGAACGACCTGCGAGGTGGGCGGCCACACTTGTGATTTGTCACACAGCTGAACGACCTGCGAGGTGGGCGACCACACTTGTGATTTGTCACACAGCTGAACGACCTGCGAGGTGGGTGACCACACTTGTGATTTGTCACACAGCTGAACGACCTGCGAGGTGGGCGACCACACTTGTGATTTGTCACACAGCTGAACGACCTGCGAGGCGGGCGGCCACACTAGTGATTTGTCACACAGCTGAACGACCAGCGAGGTGGGCGGCCACACTTGTGATTTGTCACACACCTGAACGACCTGCGAGGTGGGCGGCCACACTTGTGATTTGTCACACAGCTGAACGACCTGCGCGGCGGGCGGCCACACTTGTGATTTGTCACGCAGCTGAACGACCTGCGAGGTGGGCGACCACACTTGTGATTTGTCACACAGCTGAACGACCTGCGAGGCGGGCGGCCACACTTGTGATTTGTCACACAGCTGAACGACCTGTGAGGTGGGCGACCACACTTGTGATTTGTCACACAGCTGAACGACCTGCGAGGTGAGCGGCCACACTTGTGATTTGTCACACATCTGAACGACCTGCGAGGCGGGCGGCCACACTTGTGATTTGTCACACAGCTGAACGACCTGCGAGGCGGGCGGCCACACTTGTGATTTGTCACACAGCTGAACGACCTGCGAGGTGGGCGGCCACACTTGTGATTTGTCACACAGCTGAACGACCTGCGAGGTGGGCGACCACACTTGTGATTTGTCACACAGCTGAACGACCTGCGAGGTGGGCGACCACACTTGTGATTTGTCACACAGCTGAACGACCTGCGAGGCGGGCGGCCACACTAGTGATTTGTCACACAGCTGAACGACCAGCGAGGTGGGCGGCCACACTTGTGATTTGTCACACACCTGAACGACCTGCGAGGTGGGCGGCCACACTTGTGATTTGTCACACAGCTGAACGACCTGCGCGGCGGGCGGCCACACTTGTGATTTGTCACGCAGCTGAACGACCTGCGAGGCAGGCGGCCACACTTGTGATTTGTCACTCAGCAGAACGATTTGCGAGGTGGGCGGCCACACTTGTTATTTGTCACACAGCTGAACGACCTGCGAGGTGGGCGGCCACACTTGTGATTTGTCACTCAGCAGAACGATTTGCGAGGTGGGCGGCCACACTTGTTATTTGTCACACAGCTGAACGACCTGCGAGGCGGGCGGCCACACTTGTGATTTGTCACAAAGCTGAACGACCTGCGAGGTGGGCGGCCACACTTGTGATTTGTCACGCTAGATTTCTGCGTGAATAAGAGCTCTCGGGGATAGCAGTGACGCCTAGCGACGTGGAATGACAGTGTATTATATATTCCATGTATATTATGTATTGTCATTGTACGTCGCTAGGCGTCACTGCTGTCCCCGACATCTATATGTTGCTATAAGAGCATCTTACTGAAGTACTCCTTACCGGTCAGCCTGATGACGGCACGTGGCCACACTTGCGTGATTGTATTAGTGTGTTGTATATTGTGAGTAGCAAAGCATCGCCTTTGCTCTGCATATGGAAAGCATTCCATTAAATAATAGCTCCATCGTTGCGTTTTCTGCTGCGTTGGTTGTTCTTCGTCATTAGAGAAAATATTGGATTCATCGTTTGTAAGTTTCCTCGAAATTTATTAACTCACTGTCTGACATTCTCCAAAGCATAAGTAATCTAGATACGGTACATAAATACATATGCCTGATAAGTTAAGACTAGGGAACCTTTTTTTACACTCTCTTTAATCAACAGAAAGCAAAGCACACTAACTGCAAAGGCTAAAATCCAATTAACAGTTAAAGTAAAATGAAAATAAACGCAAAATATAAAACTATAACCTGTCAGTCGCTGCTACCTAAATAACGTATACTTCGTAAATAAACTCAATTCTGGCAACTATCTGCTGTTCCTTAGGTTTCAGGAGTATAAAAAAAATTAAACCTTTGAAGTTACCTAGAATCAACAGAAAATTCTCTATTTAGCGATGGCCTGTCGCTATCACAATCGCTACGCATTATACATAACTCCTGGTTTCTACACTAATCCTATCCTAAATAAAATAACGTTGAATCTACTCTTTGAACTGTCTCTAATATTTACATACGTTTACACAGTTTCTTCCTTTCTCACTTCCTTCTCAATATAAATACAACATCTCCACTACCATGTATCAATTTCGGTTATTATTGTCAATATGGGGATTTAATATCTGTTCACTAAAGCTTAGATTATATAAAAATCATACTTCTTCCAAGTCTTTCAAAATATAAATATTAATAGCCTAATAATAATCATCGACTTTTTCTTCATACTGTACATAACCAGTTTTAACATAGAACCATCTGATCTAATTGTGACTTTCATTTTACTCTCAATCTGCTGTTAACTTAAATTCTGCCTCGTTCCAATAATCTACCGTGAAACATCGCTTAACAACATCGAACTAACTTCACTCAGAACAATAACTTCTTCAAAACACCTGGTATTCCATTCTAGTATGCATTCTTTTCCACATATACCGTATTCCATCGCAGAATAACAAACTTCCATTGTCTAAACAACAATGTTGTCATAACTCATTGCTACTTCGCTTAATTATGCAATGACTGGGAATACATCCTATCTTTCCTTACAATATACCTATCTCATCGTAGCTTTCATATATCAACTATAATAATGCTCCCTTTTCCTTCAACTTTACCTTCGTTTCTTTCCCTGCTTATTTTTTGACAATATCTAACACAAGGTACAAGGAAAAGCGACAAAATGGTGGAATCATAGAGTGAATGAAAAGGTAAGAGAGAAGAAGAAAGCTTGGAAGGAATGGAAAACAAAAAAGACTGGTTAAAGTAGAGCAAAATATATAGAAGCAAATAGAGATTGCAAGAAAGTAATTGCAGAGGAAAAGAAGAAAAGCTGGGAAGAATTCACTCAGAAAATAAGGGAGGATTTACATTGTGGAAGGAAATTGCTGTTTGGGATTATAAAAAGCAGAAGGAATGAAAAGGTGAACACTGGGCTCGTGAAAAACAAAGAAGGTGAAATATTGACAAACCAGGAGAGATAACGGACAGATGGAAAGAATATTTCAGCGAGCTGTTGAAGGTGAGACGCCAGGCATGCGGAGAAGTTAGGCAAACAGCCAAAACGGTGGAGGAAGATATAGAAGAAGAACCGGACATTACTATGGCAGAAGTGGAATGGGTAGTTAGGAAGATGAAGATGGGCAAAGCCGTGGGAATCGACGAAGTGGCAATAGAAATGATCAAGGCGGCAGGACCAGTGGGACTGCAGTGGACATACAGACTACTCAGGAGTGTGTGGAGAGAGAAGAAAGTACCTAAGCCTGGAAAAAGGGATCAATATTGCCAATATTCGAGAAAGGAGACAGGAAGGTGTGTGGTAACTACCGAGGAATCACCATCATCTCGCATATTGCCAAAGTAATGGAAAGAATCCTAGAAAAAAGAATTAGAGTAAAGGTAAAAAGCCATATAGAGGAGGAGAATTTTAGATTTAGAGGGGGAAGGTCAACAGTGGAACCCATTTTCATTCTGAGACAGAACATTGAAAAAAGTTGGGAATATGGGAAGGATATGGTAATGACTTTTATTGATCTAGAAAAGGCGTATGATAGCATCCCGAGAACAGAAGTTTGGGAAAGCTTAACAAATAGGGGGATAGGCAAGGAACTGAGAGACATGATAAAAGGAATGTGCATGGAGTGCTATAGTAGTGTGAAGACTAGGTTCGGGACATCGGAATGGTATAAAATTGACACTGGACTAAAGCAAGGAAGTGTGTTGTCACCATTATTGTTCGTAATGGTGATGAATGACATCATGAAGGCAGCAATGAAAGAATATAGTAGGGCAAAGATGAAGGTAATGTTGCTTGCAGACGACGTAGTGATCTGGAGCGAGGATGAGATGGAGGTTCAAGAACAGTTAGACGTAATCAATGAAAAGATTTAGCAATGGGGATTGAAGATAAATGTGGAGAAGAGTAAAAGAGTGGTGATGAGTAGAGCAGTGGCGGTTCTTGCTATAGCGCAATGGCGCAATGAACCCCCATTAAATTTGACAATATATTTAGCATTTTGTCCCTATACGTAACAGAAATATTTGCCAGAAAACAGCGCGGAGTTCAAATGCAGTTAACGAGCGCGAGGAAGTGAAGCCGGCGCAAGATCTGGTTTGAACCCCCAGTCTTGGCCAATCTTTCCTGCAGAGAATAGGCGAGTAAGGTAGAGCGGTGGCACGGGTCATGTAGCGGGGGTTAGAAGGGAAGGGAACAGTGGATACAAGCCTAACTTGTATCCGTCCTACACGCATGCGCAATAAGATTGCTGAATTCGTTCACTAGTCCAGCGACACAAGCCCTTCAAGGTTGCGGAAAAGATACACTCCGCCATCTCTTGACGTGTTTGTAAAATAAATGCGGCCAATGTGAATATACAGCGAACGTGCTCACCAGGGGCGCTTTTTAAAGGGTGTTTCAGGGCTGCCAAATTAGACTGTTTATATGCATCGTAATTTATCCATGAATTTATCTATATAAAGTAAACTACATAGGTATTTATTGCATTTGAAGGCTAATTAAATAAACGATTCAGTTAGATTGAAATAATACCAATAAAATAGCGGAAGACGGTGTCTTGTTAGTTGTTACGCTCCGGAGTTATCCAACTCACTACTGTAGTTCCACTATTTTCTCAGGTTTAAGTTAGTCACACTGTCAAGTGCTGGAACGTAAATCATTTTCACTATTTCCTTGTGCCTATTAACTGCGTGAAATTAGTGACTGTGTAATTCGATTATTTTTTCCGCGTCCTCCAGGGGCTTACATCTAGTGGGACGTGGGTTGGCGACCACGGGACCCCAGCTGAGTCCGGCATTGCTTCCACTTACTTGTGCCGGGCTCCTCACTGCCTTCTTTCCTGTTGACCTCTCTTGGTCAACTCTTGTTGTCTTCCGACCCTGACGGTATTAGGGTATCCGAGGCCTCGGGAGTCTTTTCCTTTCCCGCCTTCATTGGCCCTTCTTCCTGATCCCTCATTCTTCGTGGGATCAGCCTTCTTTTCATTATAGTTCCTTTTCTGTTTAGGATTCCAGACCTGTTTTTATGAATTGGCTCCGGGTATCTCTAAATTACATTTTGTGAGTTTTTTTCACTTAACCACATTTTGTAAGTTTTTTTAATCTACATTGCACTTTGCATGTATTTTCGACCTAAACTCCATTTTGTAAGTATTTTCAATCTCAATTGCGTTTCGTAAGTACAGTATTTTGAATCGCGGGCTTCCACATATTGAGTATTTTGAATCTACCATACATTTTGTAAGCATTCTCAAATTCAATTGCATTTTGTAAGTATTTTGAATTTCAATTGCACTTTGTGAGCAATTGGAATCTGAAACGGCCTTTTTCAATCTCACTTGCAGTGTGTATTTTCAATTCCAATTGCATTTTGTAAGTATTTTGAACCTCACTTGCATTTTGTACGTATTTTCAATTTCAATTGTAATTTGTAAATATTTTGAATTTCAATTGCATTTTGTTGAGTATTTCGAATCTACATTGCATTTTGTAAGTAATTTGAACCTAAACTACATTTTGTGCCAATCTAAATTCCTTTTATGAGTATTTTCCTTCTTAATTACCTTTACCTTTTATAAGTATATCCATTCTTCATTTTGTGAGCCATTTCAATCTGATACTCGATTGCTGTAAGATTTGAAGTGTTGCATGTTCTTAACCAGGCTCATTACCAGACGGAGCCTGTCATACAGGTGCGTGATTGTGCGTGTGTTTGAGAGAGATAGAGACAGAAAACTTAGAGCTTCACTAATAATGATGATCCAGGGTTCAATTCTGGTTGAGGCGAATGATTTGAACTCACTGTGATTGAAATCGCTCATTGTAATGTTCATAACTATCTGTACGAAATTTGAGGTACCACATGTATACTGTTTATCTTTGTAGTAGATTAAGGGTCCGCCATTGAACCCCCAGTCCAGAAAGTCACGAGCCGCCACTGGAGTAGAGATAAGAAAGAAGGAAAAGGAGTGATCAAAGTAGGAGGTAAAGAATTGGAAGTAGTGAAACACTTCAAATACTTGGGAAGTGAACTGACTGAAGATGGAAAACTAGATTTGGAAATTAGCAGAAGAATACAACTCGGGAGTGCTTTCTACCAACAGGTACGGGGACTAGTATCGTACAAGGATATATATAATTAAGGCTAAAGAAGTTATGTACAAAGCATATTATGTTCCTATAATGACGTATGCAGCAGAAACTTGGACAATGACTAAGAGGGATGAGAGCAGAGTACAAGCAGCTGAGAAGAGATTCCTCAGAAGTATTGTCCAGAAAACGAGGAGGGACAGAGTGAGAAATGAAGATATACCGAAAGAACTGGGAGTACAGGAACTAAATGACAAACTGGAGCAAAATAGATTGAGTTGGTATGGACATGTCAAACGGATGAATGAAGTAAGGCTACCAAGACGAGCACTGGAACGACGGATGACAGGGAAGAGAGGAGGAGGAAGACCAAGAATGCGTTGGATGGACTCGGTGGAGAATAGTATTAGAAAACGGAACCTGGATTGGAACACTGTGTCGGAAGAGGAATGGTGGAATGACAGAACAAAGTGGAGAGGAACCATATTTGCCACCACCCAGTGTCAACTGGAAAAGGGGAAATGAAGATGATGATGATGGAGATATTCCAATATAACACTTCGTAATACCAGCTGATCTAATAACAAAAATACTTTCTCTGATCACTGGTTCAAAACTTCACTCAAAAAATTCTGGTAAATCAATACTTTTCATAACATCAATAGCTCTATTATCTCGTTAACTCCCTTCTTCTTTACTGCCTATCAACAATAATAGGATCTCCACGACAGAACATCCTTCTTAGGTATATTTATCATCACACTACTTGAAACCCGTCAAAACATGACGGACAATGAACAACATATTTACTGAAGAATTTTCCGATATAAGTTACATTCTTCGTACGATTAATTTTTGGCACTATTGCAAGTTTAAGGGCGTCAAAAGATTGCAGTCTCGACATTGCAACATACTGCTGGCACAAATCTTACATCGTGTGACCGGGATTTCAACCACGGACCCAACGGTGAGAAAGCAGCGTGCAGCCACCTAAGCCACGGAGGTATGAAAATGATATATAATCGCAATAAAACAAATATTTCCGGTGCAGCAGTGACAATTCAAATTGAAATCAACTTCTAATGACTCCCAGAAAGGTATGTGAATCATAAATAATATATTTTCAATAATCTGCCTTGTGAAAGTTATGAAGAGGGAGGAATACCTACTCTCAACAATTAATGAATCTTCCCCCCTTTATGAATAACTTTCACATTTAAACATCTGCCATGTCTGTTGTACCGTGATTTTCACGTTACAATGCCTGGAGTATCAGCAACATGAACTTAACCTATTAATCTAGCCGGCATGAATAAAGATTCATCTCTCGACGTATTTGGCAAACATTTCTAAATATCATCAGCTATGCCAATGAAATCGCGGTCCTGTGGAAGGTGATTGGCTATTACCGTCGAGCCAATCACTGGCCATTGGCAAGTGTCGACAACCGTAAAGTATTAAAATTTGAGACTCTAATATAATAAAGCTTAGGCCTAGTCTGAGGTTGAGATGGTAGTTCCGAATCTACACAGAATTGAGTTCAACAATTTAAACAATGAAACACCGACAGTCCATCTTGGAATATCTTACTGAAAGCATGTACATTTTTTAAGGATCTATCGGGGCGAGTTTTTGCCCGTTTCGGAGCCCCAAAGAGTTTGTATATAATTCTACAACGCTATAACGAAATTGATTGGTTTAAATGTTTTATAAACTCTGCAGCATAAGATAATATCCAATATGTTTAAATGTGTACGGTGAACTGAACCTGGCTTGGCAGATTTGTCCGAGTACCGATACCTATTTCTTTGCATCATGATCAGCACTAAGGTATTTTTGGATACTCAACTTGTTTTATTGCAAAGGGTACGGGACTTTGTGTTTTATTTTGTTGTACCTATTTTTGCTTTATTAATTATTTGAGTATTAATTGCTTTGGTTAAGGTGACTGATCATTATTTTCTTGGTTTATGTGTTGAATTTCCATTTATAGATTTATTATTTGTTTAACTTCTGCTGCGTCCTAGTGCCGTTTGATGTCATTTGGTTGTGCTCGGATGGATTCTGCCAAGCACTTGGGGACCTTACTACGTGCGAACGTTAATGCCAAATAATCTAACATAAAATTTTTCGATCCACAGCTCTCATAATAATTTTCTAAAATTAATATTCCATTTATTTCTTGGCCTTCTGATGGTCGTAACTCTCGTTTATGAAGGTTTTGATATTCGTTTCCAGGCGACGGTCACCATTACTGAATTTGCAATTATAATATGAAATAGATAAAAGTTGTCAGACGAGCAGCATCTTGATTCGTGTCATTGCGTAAAAGATTTAATATTTTAGAAGGATAAACTTTAATTTAATTTCACCTTTTCTTCATCACGTTGTGTCGGTTCTCTTACGCTTTTGATATCGATCGTTTTCTCTATTACCTTAATACTCTATCTTTTGCATTTCTTTTGCATGAATTGTTTAAGACCTCTTTTGCTAGGTTTCCTATTTGGTAATTTATAATTTGTTCTTTCTGCATAAACCTTTCAACCGTTAGGTGTTGGAAACTTTAATTCATTGGATTTATTTTGGGGAGTAAAGTAGGGACTATCTATCTTTTATTTGTTATGCTCCCGTTGTCCTTATCCATATAAATGTATATTCTGTTGTAATAACTTACCTTAAGAGATTCCTTGACCTGTCCTAAATTTGTATACATTTTCTTTTGTTCTTGTTTAATATATTGGTAGAAAAGACATTGTTTTATTTCTTAGAAAAGGGAAAGGTAACATCAGATTCTAACACGGTTCCGGGATTAGGGCCCGCCTTCACACAACGGTCAATCTTTTTACCGGTACAAGTGGAATGGTAAAACATATTTCCATAAACTATTATCATGAAGTTATTAACAGACTCTCTCACAGTATTATTATTTCTCATCACCTTGAAATAAATTCATATTCGCTGGGCCCCGGTATTCTCGTTGCTTCGATGTTGCAAGAAATTCCCCCTTCATTCATGACGTCGGGTTCCCATAATTCGCCTCTTTTCTAGCACGTTCTTCCCAACATGGTCAGCGTGGCCGACTCGACTCATATCACATCGAGTACAGTACCTGCTCACAATATTTTCTTTATCTTGTACACCATCCCACATGGTGAAATCATGGTTGCCTGGCCTTCCGATCTCATCACAATCCACAAGCGGTTGCCACACCACACATCATTCTCCATCAGTTTTCATTACCTAGGTCTGTTTCAGTTTGTCGTTCTTCCATTAAATTCCAATATTAATGGATCCACACAAAATTATCTTAGGGGACCTCCCCCAGAGCAGTTCAAAAACACCTCTTGTGCTTCGATATCAGGCTAGTCATTCCTATTTGCAAGACGGCTGCCGCTTTTGGCAGAGTTTTAAATTTAACCCCCCTCACTCCTCTTGATGTTAAACCAATCAGCGTAATTGGCGAGCTACTTAACAATAGTACACTAGTTCATACTGCACACGACACTCTTTAGTGTTAAGCGGTAAATTAATATTTGCTTTTCGATTTTTTATATGACAAACGTCATGAATTACACGTCATGTCATGGTCACATTTAAATTGGCTTCTAGCAGGAGTCTCTGCATGATGCTGCCATCTGACGCCGTTAGAAGCAACCACATCATTGCAATGCAGTGCCACTGCACGGCAGAGCGCGCAAATAAACCACAGATATATAATTATCAAGATCCTTACCTGTTAATTATTATAACATATTCGTAAATATGGTAGGCTATTGCATATTGTCATATATATATACTGTGCCCATCAGAGGAGATTATCTGGTCACCACCAACCGTAATGTGGCCTCCCAGATAATCGCAACCATCAAACTCATGACCTGAGAGGATCGGATGCACTTCTCCTGGGGCTAGTCAGCACGAGGTCTAACTTCCCGAAGGATCAGGTCCCAAACGGTATAATGGCATAAAACACCCAAAGAAGTACACTCTTAAAAGGCAAAATCTAGAAATGAAAACATCCAGGCTTATGTAAAATTCGACTGGAATGGTTTGTTGATCAAACAAACGCCTATCCTACTATCGGAGGGTTTAAATCAGCTAATCCGCAAAACTAATAAAAAAAACAAATCCTTATGATGTTAAGTTACCCTTCTCGAAAAGTCCTACTTACATAAATAAGGCTGGCTGCGTGGCTCTGGGGTAACGTTATCGCTTGCTGGGGCCAAGGCTGCAGGTTCGTATCCTGGCGCAGTCAGCTGGCATTTGAGGGTGCGCAAATGCGAGGGAGCCGTGTCCGTAGATTTACTGGCAAGTTAAAGATCCCCTTCGGGGCAAAATTCCGGCACCTCGGCGTCTCTAAAAGCCAGTGTAGTTAAAAGGGACGAACAACCAATAACATTATTATTATTACATAAATAAAGCAATAACAGAGCTTGCAATGTGGTACAAAAGAAAACTGATTGATGATACAAAAATTCAGTGATGATTCCAGACGGGAACATCACGATAAGGAAAGTGGAAACATGACTGGAAATCTAAGTAACTGGTACCACACCCGTATTTACATTTAACTTTACCTATCCTAGCTAATCCTGTCTGAAACTAAGCTACGGCGATAAGCGTCCGTAAGAAAAATAA
The DNA here is from genome assembly GCA_946902985.2 of Meconema thalassinum. NCBI lineage: Eukaryota > Metazoa > Arthropoda > Insecta > Orthoptera > Tettigoniidae > Meconema > Meconema thalassinum. The sequence continues at coordinate 180,546,684 of OX336388.2, forward strand.
CTGAGCAAAGCTTATTATGACAATCAGGTTTACCATTACATTATAATCATACAATTCAGGTACAACAATATTACCAACAATTTCATAACACTGGGATTGTAGGTAAACGCACATAAAATAAATATGAGGACACAGCATCAGGCTTATTATTCAATCGTCCCTACAGCTTAGAGTGCTGTGTGCCCCTAATCGTCATCTAAAATGTGTACAATTAGGTTGGTGATTGCCCAGTGAAAAGTGTGTCTGATATCACATAAGATCATCGTGGCCCCCTGATTGCCAAACATCTGGTTCGCCAGTGTCCTTCGTCGATCAAGTCGGTGTCACCTTACTACGATTTCCATGACGAAATTCTAATTGGTACAATGTGTCGGTCAGCTACAAACAAATCAGGTCAATAATTTAAATTCAATCATATTTATAAGTTCATCAGCCTCGTATTATTTACGGTAAATTACTATCATGATTTTTAAAAGTTAACGTAGGTTTAGATTTATTATTTATATCAACGGCTTCCTTGGAAGGTGGATGAGCATGTGGAGGTTAGGGCACTCTCATGCCCTTGAGGTGGGAAACTACCTCTAAAGGCGGATGAACCAAAATGGTCAACGGCATAGAATAATTCCTCAACGGCGGACCAGGCGTACGGGCGACTAGTACAGCCCCAACGGCTGGGAAGGCGGATGAAGGCTGCAGCAGGTTCGGAACCTCTAGTCGTCGTAGTTACTATGCCACTAGTTAAAGGCTCTGTATCTGTCAAGGATCGTGTGATTGTTGATGTGCAGCAGCATTCCCACGTAGAAAGATATCACGCACAGGCGTCTTCTGATGGAAATAATATCTCTTCTTGCACGACTGCAAGCCCTGCGGCGATAGGGGAGTTGTGACGGGAGCAGGATTGTGTTATCTGGGAGCTTCTAGTGACAAACCGGCACGTAGGCGGTGGATGTGTGATCTTCGCTTTGCTCGAGGATGGGCTGTAGAGCAATTCGTATGCTGCATTCGTGACGAAGCAGGCCTATTTCGGATCCGCTCTGCTTACCCCGAATGGGGAGGGAGCTATAAAAGGTGCTCTAAACATAGCCAGCCTAAATACTACCTGACTGGATAGCCGCGTCCAGAGGGTACACCATATGCGGTCGAAAGAAAATAAATATGAATTTTGCCACCTGGAACATCCGCAATCTAATGGACACTAACACAGAAAACCGACCACAAAGACGAACAGCAATTGTTGCTCGTGAACTGAGGAGGTTTAGCATTGATATTGCTGCACTCAGTGAAACGAGACTCGCAAATGAAGGACAATTGAAGGAACATGGAAGAGGCTACACCTTCTTTTGGAAGGGGAAAGAGGCTAATGAACCACGTATTCATGGAGTTGGTTTTGCCATTAAGAATGAACTCATTGATCATCTTGATGAGCTTCCATTTGGTGTAAATGAAAGGCTTATGACCCTACGCCACAAGCTCAGTATTTATCAAAGAGCAACTATAATAAGCGCATATGCTCCAACTCTCACCTCTGAAGAGGACCAAAAGGAAGAATTCTACTCCCAACTCGATGAGCTTCTGAAAAATATACCACAGTCTGATAAGATCATTCTCCTCGGGGATTTCAATGCCCGTGTTGGTAGGGACTCAACACTGTGGACAGGTGTAATTGGGAAGGAAGGTGTTGGTAACAGCAATCATAATGGGACTCTTCTCCTAACTAAATGTTCTGAATATAACCTTGTCATTACAAATACACTCTTCCGACAGAAGGACAAATTTAAGACATCATGGCAACATCCAAGATCAAAACATTGGCACCTAATTGATTATGTGATAGTGCGTGCCCGAGATCAGCGTGATGTACTCATCACAAGAGCTCTGACAAGTGCTGATGACTGTTGGACTGATCACAGACTGATCCGATCTGTTATGGCTCTGCGAAATCCCCAGAAATGTAGAAAGCAGGGAAAGCTCGTAAGACGTAAGGTCAATACCGAACTTCTTAAAGATGATAATGTTAAATCAAAGTTACATAAACTACTTGGTGAAAGGCTGCCTGATGATTATCCAGAAAATATAGAAGAACACTGCCAAATGTTCAAGTCAGCAGTACTCTCAGCCTGCGAAGAGTCAGCTGGATTTGCTAAGAAAAAGCATCAAGACTGGTTTGATGAGAATGACCAAGAAATTCAATTTCTTATACATGAGAAGAGGAAAGCGCTCAATGCATGGAAAAATAACCCTAAATCTGCATCCAAAAAACAACTTTATCAAGATGCCAAGGCTGAAGTCCTAAAGAGAACTCGAGCCATGAAAAACCTTTGGTGGGTATCTAAATCACATGAAATGGAGTATCTAGCTGAGACCAACAATACACATGCTTTCTTCAGTGCAACAAAAGTAGTCTCTGGACCATCCCGTCACACCGTAAATCCTCTAAAATCAAAAGATGATACTGAACTTCTCCGAGACACTTGTTCAATCAACTCCCGCTGGAGGGAACATTTTGACGAACTACTGAACAGAGATACCCACGTCAATGATAACATTTTAAGCAAAATTCCTCAGAGACCAGTACAAACTCAGCTTGATGAAGGTCCCTCCCTACTAGAAGTTGAAATTGCTATTAATCAACTCAAGAATAATAAGGCAGCAGGCATAGATGGGATTCCAGCTGAACTATTTAAAGATGGGGGCACTGTACTAGTTCACCACACTCACAAGCTCGTTGACAAGATATGGAAAACAGAAACGATCCCAGATGATCTCAGGGATGCCTTGATAGTAGTAATCTTTAAAAAGGATGACAGAGCTCAATGTGGCAACTATCGTGGAATATCCCTGCTTTCTGTAGCTGGAAAAATTCTTGCCAGAATCCTGTCCAATCGTCTTAAACCTTTGGCTGAAGAATCACTACCTGAAACCCAATGTGGATTTAGACCCAATCGAGGAACAACTGATGTGATCTTCTGTGCTAGACAGATGCAAGAAAAATGTAGGGAACAAGATCGCCCTCTTAATATGGGCTTCATTGATATCGTCAAGGCTTTCGATTCAGTCAATAGAGAAGCTCTTTGGAAAATCCTAGCTCGAATTGGATGTCCTCCAAAATTCATTCAGATCATTAGAATACTCCACGATAATATGAAGGGCTCAGTTCTTAACAGCAAAGGGCCTGGAGAACCCTTTAAGATCACAACAGGTGTCAAGCAAGGATGTGTGATCGCCCCAACATTATTCTCAATTTTTGTTGGCGCTATGCTTCACCTGATCAAAGAAAAAGTTCCGCATGGTGTATATATATAATACAGGACTGACGGAGGATTATTCAATCTTAGCAGACTGCGAGCAAAGACAAAGGTATCGACAGGTTCCGTTCCCGAACTCCAATATGCTGACGACAATGTTATATTGGCAAACTCGCTGGACGATCTTGAGGCTGCTCTGAATGCTTTTAATGACGCGTATAAGTGCATAGGTCTGGAAATAAACACCAGTAAAACGCAAATTATCCATCAACCTGCTACGTCCAACTGTAATGCTGCTGGTTTTCCCATTATGATCAACGGGGACAACTTAAAATACATTAAACACTTCCCTTACCTGGGCAGTCATCTCTCAGCAAATGCTAACATTGATGCTGAAATCCAATATCGCCTTAAATGTGCCAGTGCAGCGTTTGGGCGTCTACGAAAAAGGGTGTTTGACAACCATGACATCAGTACTCCAACCAAATTGCATGTGTACCAAGCTGTTGTAATACCTTCTCTGCTCTATGGTTGCGAAACCTGGACTACCTACAGAAGGCACTTAAAGTGTTTGGAAAAGTACCATCAGCGTTGCATCAGGAGAATTCTTGGAGTTAAGTGGCAGGACCGACGCACCAACATCAGTGTCCTGGAGGAAGCGAATACTACCAGCATTGAGGCTATGATATTAAAGCATCAGTTTCGATGGGCAGGACATGTTGTTCGCATGCCTGAACGTCGTCTTCCAAAACAAATCATGTACTGCCAGTTGCGGATTGGGCAGAGAAAGCAAGGAGGGCAACGGAAACGCTTCAAAGACGTCCTAAAATACAATTTAAACAAATGTCAAATCAACACGGATAAATGGGAGACTACAGCATCAAATCGTCAGGTATGGCGTCGCTTCGTCCACCAAGGTCCACTATGTTTCGAACAACATCGACGAAGCCGTGAGACTGAGAAGTACAATGCGAGGAAATAGCGTGAGGTTTATAGGAAGATCAACCCACAAGAGCCAGTGGTTGCTCCGAACAACGTGTGTCGCTACTGTGGGCGAGTTTGTGTTTCCAGGATTGGACTATATAGTCATCTAAGAACTCACTTTTAGAAGACAATCTTACTCGAGAACGAGTGATAGCCTATTATTATTATTTATGACGAATAACCATGACACAAGGCTCAAAAAAGTTAAAATAGAGGGACTTTCAAAAGCACGTGACAAGAAATTGTCAACACAATAACACGAGTTACTTCATGCTGGAACAACAACAACAACAATTGCAGCTCTCCGCTTGCAATGTACACCTCCTCGGTCAGTTCAGCTAAATGCTCAATACTGCCGGAATAAACACACAAGGGTACACATTACTCTTTACCGTGTCATCAATGGACACTATAATAACACTCCTCCACGTCCGCATGCACGGAATCAATATAACAAAAATAACGTGCTAACCTATTACAATCTGTCTGGATCATCATAAATAAACCCGTATCCAATGTGTATCATGAATTTATAACATTATATTCGCTCGTAACAACGGCGATATTCTAAAGAAATGGGAATTAATAGTCACTCTGTACCGTAACACTCAGCTGTACTTGACCTAATGAGCGTGAGCTTCCCTGAGACTGGCCCACATTGATTCATACAAGAAAATGTAGCATTGAAATAAATGTCATTTGTCGAGTTCACTGGGTTTATGGGTAATGTTGCAATAAAAACGGGTTAAATCTGATCTTGAGTAGCGCCCGTGTTTAACGGTGCGACTCACTGACGCGTATCACAGCCTAACTGCATTGCCTTGAAGCAAAGTCCACAATGTTTCATTTTGGTTCATAATCATTGTCTATCTGTGACCATTATAAAAATACACATGAGTTGAATAACATAATGTCTTGAACGTGATACTGGTAGTCCTTTACTAAACATTTGCAAAAATACAGCTGTTACTTGATTCCAGAGACTAGTAATACGAATATATTTTACCCATCTAAAGTTCTTTGAAAGATATTCCGCTACTGCGGCAAAGCGCATAATAGGAATGTGCTCATACTTGTCATTAAATTAACACGAAAATACAAGAAACTATCCTCCTAGTGTTGTTTGAAAATGATACGGCAGGTGTTTTAAGTATATTGAGACAGGCTAAACTACACCGCTCATATAATCATTATTAACTGTATGCAGAGTCTTGTGGTAGACTAAACCACACAAAAATTAACTATAATTCTTAGCTGCAGAAGTGAGTAACACATCCTCACTGAAAATATCTGCCCGTCAGTGGCGTAAAAATATTAATCTCAACTGGGTGTTGGTTAATTAACATAAGGATAGACATTCCCACTTAAATAGTGTCTCTAGGCTATAACAATGCTCACTGGGTTTACACAAAAATGTTGTTGACACCTCCAAATATAAATCACATATACAAGTGCACCAGCTTATAAATCAGCCATGTGGTGTCTAACTAGGCAGCTACTTAGCTGCCAAACACAGTATAATAAGCTGTAAGCAACAGTGCAGAAACTTATTGCACTGTAAACGTGTACAAAAATCTACTGAAAAGATCCAATCTCACTGATTGTCATAAGTTAGGGTTGCTAATTTAATCCGACCCACTATCTACTTTCCTTTACAAACCATCGAAATTCATCTACTGAATAGATCCAATATCACTGATTGTCATAAGTTACGGTTGCTAATTTAATCCGACCCACTATCTACTTTCCTTTACAAACCATCGAAATTCATGGACAGAACTCACATAACAGTTGGTCGTTCATCTCATCCTTCCCTGGAGATTGAGGGGTACTCAACTCCATGTTTGGAGGGATAATAATCAATGTTCCTTCCATAAATCCTCCTCTTTTTCCTCTTCTTCATAGTGTAGATTAAGTCGTCAGCATCTCTTCTTTCGCCATGTGGTCTACTCCATAATGACCATCATACACACGATGTGAAGAATTGCCTCCTCGTGGTCGGTGAATTTCATAATGATATCGTAGAAAATGTAGAAATCACTGAATTTATGCGTAAAATTTATGGTTAGATGCACTGATTCTACACTTTTGCAGGCTGGTACAAAGGAAAGGCTCCCTCCCTGCCACTGAATCTAAGGTGCGTTTGGCATCCCTCTCACATATATTAAACTGCACAACACTTTTATCGTTCTCAATCTGAGCAATATTGCTCCCAAAATGTGCGGCACTTAATCGGCACGATTTTATACAGTAATTTCACGTGTTCACACACAAATAACTGCTCGTAAAATACACTGAGCTTACTTTCATATCAGTCGATGACTCGAAAACAACGTGGTCAATAAAATAGTAATGCCACGTGCAACGTCAAATATACTCACGATTTCACAAATTACATAAAATATCATACTCAATCCCTCTCGTGTTTTTACGCGGTAAATATAACAAATAATTTCGCACTATTAATGCATTGCACAAGCGATGAAATCAGATTACTTTTTCCAGTTCAGGCACCTTGGTCTCAAATAACGTGGTCCTTTCACCACCGCACAAAGTGCGTGCGTTCGTCTCGAACTCACAAGCTGGACTTAAATTCCCTTCCTCAGCGATGTGCTGGCTTCGACTCAATCGGAGTCGTGTAGCGACTAAATAAATATCCTTTTCGCGTCTGCGGGGAAATACCCTTTACCTAAGATAAGAATCCATGTTTAAACCATTTTGACATGGCATATTATGCAGAATGAAGAATGATTAATATACAGTACAATGTTTGCAAATAATAGGTCCCATTATAATTCCTCAGATATAATTTTCAGAGATCTCGACAAAGTCAAAAGAGTATCTGTGTGTTCATTTGAAATGAACCAGACTCTCAAATGAAATAATCACCGGTATGAGCAAATACGGGCTCAATACAGTATATAGCGTAAAGGGGGCACATTTGAACTGTAGTTTAGGCTTCTAAATTTATTTTCTTCTGTACGGCCAAATAACACCTTTACAATATGACAATTAATTCTAATGTTTTCCTTTGTAATAATTATGATAACATATATTACAAAACTGATAACTATGCAGTGTGTTTATTGTGTAGAATAACCTTTCAAAGGTGCCCCAGAAAGGAGTAGAGTTAAACAGAGGAGGGGTACTATTGAACTTTGCCGGGGTACATTTGAACACATACATTATTTTCAACAGAGTACCGTTATATTTCACTCAATGTCACTCTTCATCCCGTTTTAAAGTTTTGAAATGGTAATATAATGCAAACATCTTAGCAGCCTGTGCTGTTCCTCCAGATGAGACAGGATTTGGAAGTTTTTAGATAATGTCATCTTTAGAAATCGGCAATCTGTCTTTTTTATCTGGGAATACAAATTTGATTGTGGTCCGCACTTGCTTCATGAAGGAGATATCCAATTCAAGTGAATCTCCTTTCCCTTGTAGCTGTCCTACATTGTGTAAAATTATTTTTTGGTTTCGAATTTTACTAATGTAAAATCATTTTCCTTCACTGATTCTAAATCAAAATTGTCTAAGCTCCCCTCTTCATAAAAACTAGAGTGAATGACGTTGGTGTCACTGTCATCATGAAAGGAAAACACCTCTGAATCGGAACAAGGAACACATTTTGAAACAATCTTTTTGTGTTTCATTGAACATTGTTTTGGCTGCTTATTCTTCATTCCTTCTTGAGTTTCTGTCTCGATGTGGATCGTTTTGTGGTGTATCTGTTAAGATTCTGGACTTACCTCTTTTTCTTCCCCGGTTACTCAATGATTTTCTTGCTGCAGCTCTAGGAAATGGTCGAAGCCTTTCAGGAGACAGGACTACAGGCAATGCTGCAAATACAGATAGGCCTACAGGGCTTGCAGTGGAACATGAAGGAAGAGATTCCTGCAAACGTTCGATAGTAGATGCAGGTGTTGGAATGTCATAAACATTGGAACAGGAAGAATAGATTCATGCACAGGTTCACTGGTTGATATTGTACCCGCTTCAGCGGAGAAGGCTTGGTCATTACCTGGCTATACTCTTTTCGGCATCGGGGTGAGTACCGTGTGTACACCAAATGACCTTACATTCGGATATGGCAGCACATATAAGGTTATCAAGACTACATAAAAAAAACTCACACATTACAATTACAAAATCATTTATTACTAAAAGATATCAAATCAAAAATATATCTGCAAAAATCAAAATAAACATTTACTTGGCATTGTCCCTTCAAGTAAGAATCACTAAAATCACTATAAAAATCACTCCACTATCGTTTGAAATTGTCTTGCTTAACCTATTCAGTACTTATTTATATTTATTCATTTATCCAAGTTACATTTACTTTGGCACGGAGCATGCCTATCATTCTAGTCAAATTTTTCATCTAAGGCTTTGGACATTTAAATTATTTCCACTACCCTTCAGGGCTCTCTTTATTAATACATTTATTCATTAATCTTCCATTCAGTCCCTCGACTGAGTAACTATCTTCCACAAAGCCTTAGGTATCTTAAAAAGCACAATACATTATTCAACAAACATGCCATGTCATAAGTCGAACCCTCACTCCTTCATTTATCTACTCATGCATCAAGGTGATTTGGTTTAGCGTTGTACCATGCACTGTTTTTATTTATTATTTGTGGGATATTCCAGTCATATTTCTTCATTATTTCATAACACGTTAGTTTCATTATTTCTCAAAGAAAGAATCACTTTCTCTCAACTATGATATTATTTGACCAAAATCGTCAAAATTTACTTAATTACTTCAAACATAGGCTTGGGAGAATTGTTTCAATCCCAGCATTTCAAATATCTAATTTATAATAAGGCAGCACCTTTTAATCAAAACATTTATATCACGGTCGCTACTCGCTAGTATCCATTCAATCCCTACTTGACAACAGAACCCATTATGTGGTCTATCCCCTTTACAAGAAGGGAGATCCGGGTCTGGCTTACCGCCCCCTACTCCTTCGACAATTAGCTCAAGATTTATGACGTCTCGCAGACTGTCCTTCCTCTACATTTCTGTTTACAATCTTTCAAACATGGTTATCCAAGGTTTAATATTTCACTTCTCATACTGCTACTTATTTCCTTATTTCTTAATATTATTATCAATATTTCGCGTTTCCAGAATATTATGCGCTAACTTCGGAGAGGATATACGACGTTTACTTTGTAACAATTTCACCCACAGTCGGATGGCAAGGCTGGACATGATCCCCAGACTTATATGCATATAACAACATACCATAACATATCATAACATACCATAACACAACTATTCCTGAGAGAATTACCCTTCCACTTTTATCACGACGAATTATTACACAACTATTCTAGTGGGAATTACCGTTCCACTTCTATCACGACGAATTAAAACACAATACCATAACACAACTATTCAAGTGGGAATTACCCTTCCACTATAAACACAAACCACAATATATTGACCTCGTCAGAACCCTGGCCTGCTAGTGGGTCACGCCCCCGAATAACGAGGAATCCGACTCACTTTTACTTCAATTTCCATCTCTCGAAATATGGCATATTCTGGATCACGTATTTCTTACTAGCTTGAAGCTAAATTTATTCAATATTTCAATTACTTGGCCCATTCGGCAATACAACTTGGCTTGGATACCCATAATTCATTTACTTTCTCAAATAACAACTTTATTACATCGCGGTAAGACTTCCTGGTCTTCCTATTACGTTTATTCCCATAACTTTGGCGTGACAGCCTACAATACAACATTACATTTTCATTCTTGGGTGTTCCGTATTCACCATTTACTTTAAAGATCCGTAAACTCATTATCCTATCAATAATACGTCTAAGCGTTACTATTCATTCAATTAATTAATTAATTTCCTTTCACTTTTGAGCTCATTAATATTTTAATTCAACCTTACACTACTTTACCAACAACTGTGTCTGGAGTACAACAACTCATTATTTGACAATATTTTTCAAAGTACAATACCCGATTATTATTATTAATATTATTTCAACTTTCCACCAACTTTATTATGGTGCTTATATACTTTGCTTCATAATCCATTCACTGGGCGAAAATTCAAACCACTGATATTTTATAATTATTATTATTATTCTTTCAACTGTCAATAACTTCATTACGGTGCTTATTTACTTTGCAATTCCTTTACTTGGCGAAAATTCAAGCCACTAATATTTTTAATTTCGATTCCTTCTTTTAAATTCATTAATTTCTTATCATTTCATATTTACGGATTTTATTTACTTTAGACATACTTATTTCAATTACATCTTTACACTCAACGAGACTATCCTTGCGGTTAACAATTATTATTATCAACCCAAATAATATTTCCCAATTATTCAGTGCATTACAAATACATAGTGAATCAAGGCCAAACTCTCCAGTCAGCGCTTGATTTCACCAGTTCAGTGCATAGTACAACCACAATCATAATGCAAATTTCATGACTCACCTCATGCGCAGACAACTGTGTCTGGAGTACAACAACTCAATATTTGACCATATCTTTCAAAGTACAATACCAGATAATTATTATTATTATTATTTCAACTTTCCACTAACTTTATTATGGTGCTTATATACTTTGCTTCACAATTCATTCACTTGGCGAAAATTCAAGCCACTGATATTTTTACTTTCGATCCTTTGCGACGTAATTTGTTTTTATCTTCGTATATGCATGGTTTAAATGACGTCTCTACTGGACGTACCGTAGCTATAATTCATTGGAGTTCGTCACTATGTCGAACTCACGTCTCTGAACTCGAAGTTCCTTACTGTTTATGATGCCTGATCGCTGTTTCTTTTAGATGCTATAACCTTACTGGTTCGATTTATCTGTAAAGACCCTTCGGAGTCTTGAACTAACAACTGGTCAGCGTGGCGCACTTTTAATATACTGTCCTACACTTTAGGCAGTAATATTGTCTAATGAATTGACGCGACGTAACTTGCCCTCATCGAGGTTCTAGTAGAATACTTATCGATTGATCCGACGCAATGCGCTTTAGTGATCACTGCGGACTGATACTTTGCGATGCAGCGTGTAACACCCCTGTGCACACTTGTTGATTAACTTGAACTGACTGCGAAACAGCCCTACGCTCTCCAGCGTTTCTGGTCGACTGAATATCTGATGAACAGTGTCACGTCCTCCTAGGTCTGACCAAGACTAAAGACTGAATTTAACTGCTGCGAAACAGTACCACGCCCGCCGGCGTCTTTGGTAAACTGAATAATACTTGATGAAACAGTACGAGACCCTTTACTCGGGTCCGTAAGACTGAATAATTACTGCGCGGTTCAGCGCGTCCCGCTACAGTGGACACCGTAGACTGAATAACTTTCCTTACGTTCGCTCCCTATTTATTTGATTCATGAAAAATAACCTACTTTAGCTTCTTCTCCAAAATTATGTTTTGAACTAACCATGGTATCTTTTTGAAAAAATAACCATCTTGAAGCTTGCGATCTTAATGTTTCAAATATATAAAAAATTCCCAAATTCGATCGTGAGAACATATTAATACACTTTTAAATAGCTCCTGAATTTCTGTGGGTAGCTATTTCTTTTTTCCCCTTCTCCAACTATCTGGCTCGGTAAATTCCCTATCGTATAATGCTGACTTGACTTTTCTGTACTGAACAGATATTAACAACTTTTACCACTCTCAAAATTCTGATTTCCAAAATAAATAACATTGGCGGAGAGATTCTTCAATAATTTTGCGTATTTCTGGCTAATTTCAGTTATTTTCTTAATTTCTTGGCCACACCTCTCAGACAGTGTTGGCAATTTATTGCTGACGAGTGGTTATCAGTTGTATCTTTTATCTCTCTCGTACACGGAAGATTCCACAGGGCCTATTTTAATCTTATGCGTCAACCATTTTCCGCTGAGCTCGCAGTGACATCATTTGCAGCTGCAAGTCTTACCTCAATATCCACTGGTCTATGCGTCATACAGATGTGATTTCCTATTAACCCTTCTGATACCCTTGGAAACTGTACTAAAAATCCTATATTATTTCTTCGTTTCCCGACTTAAAATGTCATGGGTTCGATGCCTGTGCCAAAGTCCATTTGGGCACAATATAGGGTTTGCAAAGTTACGAGCATTGGAACAGGAAGGAATAGCTTTGAGCTGCACACTCTGGACAGTATCATCATCAGCCTTCGGACAGAATGGCTTTACCTGCTTTGCTCATATTGTTATTGTCACAGTGACCTGTTTGTTGAACTTCTACAACATCTCTATCAGTGAGAGCACAACACTCAAAATATTCACCCGGAAATAATGTTGAACTAAATGGCCAAATTCCTGGTTTTACAAAACCTGCTATTATACTCTTTCTGGTGAAAGCAATATTAAAAGTATCCTTAGCTCAGCCAGCTAAATTAGGAACAGTTATTGCTTTCCAAGGGTTGTTTAAACATACTGCAAAGTTTGCCTTGAGTGGTCCAAACACTGTAACATCCAGGGGTTGCAGGCGGTGAGAGCGATGAGGAGGAAAGGTAAGAAAGATCATCCCATTGTCCCTAGCGTACAAAACAGCATCCCGTGTGCAATGTGTTTCATGGTTGTCCATGGATGCTCCCTGTTAACCCTTGCATATTCCTTTATGTGCTCAAGTACTTGTAAGTACAGAAGCCCTTCATCGAACCACTTGTGGGACTATTAGCTAAACCAATACTACCTTCTGGAGCATTTGTCATTAAGAGATTATTCATCCTAGCTCTTGGGAATATAAAAATAGGTGGCAATACATTTCCAGAAGTACTAATTATGGCACACATAGTTACACACTGTCCCCTTTCCCCTGAAACTGCTTGCACAACCTGTTTTATGCCCTTTTCTGATACAGCATTAGGAGCTTGAACAACGGTTGACCCTGCTCTTTCATGTAAGTTGTAAATCAGGTGGGGTGTGAATTTAAATTTCCCAAGAACATTAATATAGTTTCTTTGGAACTCAATCTCATTTTGTTTAGTAATACTAGTTGCACGAGAAAGACTTGTTTTTTCTGGTTTCCTCAAACTTTACGTTTTATGACGCTCCATGACGCCCTTCATCCATTCAGCGCCTGCCACTGCCTTACCTTTCCAGTTATCTGGACAAAAAACAAGTTTGTCTGCATAATCGAATGCTAATTTGCGAATCTGAAGGTAAGTCAACCTTAAGTGATTTTTAACTAATCAGAATATATTTTTCTAGTTGTTCTTCTTCCTGGTTTGTAAATATTTGCTTAACGATGTCCTTTCCCCAGATGTCTCTGCTACTTTTATGCGGTAGAAAAAGTGAGTATGTTTAATTCCATACATTGCAGCTGCTGTCCTGAGTGGTACCTTGTTTTAAAGAACTCATTAAGAACTTTCGTTTATATCTGGTCCATCTCGTTTCCTCTTGTAGTTCCACACCATTTTACATAGACCTAAAACACAAAAATTAACATTTAGGACATGGTTTTGTTGAAATTGAAAGTTTTAGGGGGGTCCTCTTGAACAGTGTTCAAATGTGCCTCACATTCAGTGTTCAAAACTGTCCCTTAATGCAAAACTTTGACATAATTATCACCAAAATTATAGGTTATGACCTTCAACGAAAATAATCAAAATACATGCCATGGAAGGTACTTACTTCAGGTGTAATTAGAAAGGCAGTGCTTCCCTTGGTATATCTTGTGAATCCTTACAGACGGATTGGCGAAATTTTGGATTTTAGCCTCTAGAACTATTCATCAACATAACCTCAACAACAACAAAAACTGGTGGGAAATTATGATTGGAATTATGATTACCAACATAATAAAACTAAAATTAACTTTCAGATTAACTAAAACTATAAGATTCCATGACTGTTTAAATCCACCCCACGTTCAAATATATATTGCGTCAGAATTTCTAGTCTGAGATTAAGATTTGAAATGTCTCCAAGCTTAACATTGCATAAATGAGATTCTATTTACGTAAGTCTTCAAGAAGCAGAGTCACATGATGAGACAGGTCTGCAGCACAGGTTTCCGGATGAAAATGAGCGACTCGGTCTAAAACTAGAATACAATAAAATATAAATTGGCGCGTGCAGCAAATGAAATAAAATAAAAACTGGAGTGTGGCTTGGCACGAGGCGATTACTGCTTTGTGGTCACATGACCAATCTGGATATTAACAAAATAACGAAGTCAGTAATTAGAGAAAAATAATTGTTACAGAAGTACCAGAAGAAATATGATTACACTTAGAAAAGAGGACATTTCCAGAGGAAAATTATCATGTATTTGGATTGTTAAGATTGGAAGTATTTGAGAAAATATCACGATTTTCACGAAGCTTGAGTTCCAAATTTCTTTCGTGAGGAAATGCGCAATTACAGGAGAGGCGTTGTACTCTGGTTCTTTGAAGGAGTTAGACGTATTGTTGAATTCGAGTCCAGGCACGGATCTGTGAGATTATAGTTGACGGCGGATGCGAGTGCACTGGAGGTCAAGGTTTGTAGGAAAGGCGCACCACGAATTTGTGGACTTGTAAAATTTTCAACTCAGTGAAGTATAACATTAACCCAGTCGAGGATTTAGACATTTTTCCACTAGCGTGAATCTACTATGAAGACCGAGTGACATTGTTGAACTTTGTTATACTCAGTTCATATTTAAATTGAGTATCTGAACTATTTGAAAGGTGAGATAATACGAACATTCTACGGAAATAAAACAATTTTTTTCAACGAGGGATTTTCAATAAAATATCTCAGTAATAATTTAACGCCGATAGTTTCGTTACTAAGGAACTTAAATAATTTTTACGAGATTGCATACGCTTTTGCACACTTCTAAGTGAAATATTACGAACATTTCGACGGAGATTTCGAGGAATTCCAGTCAACTTTTTTTTATAATTCTTCGAATATGAAATACATTCCTGCAATGATTGAAATTGTTTTCGATATTGAAATGGAAGTGGAAATGACCGAGAAGACATGCAACAGGGAACACTACAATGAGAAAATGGAAATATCTACGGTAATCAGCTAACAGCAACTACGAGTATGGAAAGATCGGGAGTAACTTAAAATTGCTCAAAACTACTCGAAATTCAAAAATAAAATTAATTCTTAATTCAACCTTACAATGACTTCAAGAACATCTAGAAGCAACAGCAAGAACAGTTCACGATCCCAGTTCGTTTCGAGCACTAGGGCAACGCGAGGGCGAGTTTAGTTCGAGTCCAGAACGAGGCAGCAGAGACGCAGCCCAGATGGCTGGAGAGAACGAGGCGATACAAGGAGGAGACATCAGATCGAGCCCCGGTATATCATTCTGATATATTTATGCCATCAGCTGTTGAATACATCGAAAGGTAGAATAGAATCCTTTTGTAGAGTATTTAGAATTTCCATGAGATACCTTTTTCACTGTTTTTATTAATTTGTCGATTTGAATATTTAGTATTTGCACTTCGTAAATATTTTTGAATTTAGATTTTATTTTTATTTTTCGACGAGCGAGATTTTATTATGGTGGATTTTACCGTAAATTTAGTTTTTGTGTGCGATTAGATATTTCGTTAATATTTTGATGGGAGACGTGCTTATCTCGACCGTAATTTTGTAGGAAGTAGGAATTAGATAGTTTCCTTATAAGTGTGCAAGACTTGAGTTTATATTGGTTCTTATTTGAACATTAAAGTAATGTGAGATAGACATTGTATATCAGGACAATATTATGATTGTCAATTTTTAACGAAAATAATTGAGATTTCTTGAGTATCAGACGATAACAGTTGATCACTTAATATTACGCAGAAGTCAATTTGAAATGTGACAGAAACTCAATAAAGGTTTTTTAAAATACTAAAATGAATTGTAAGGACTACACTAAGTTCAAATGGAACATTTAAAGCATTTTGAGTAGGATAAGCGGATTTCATTAAAATGTGGAGAGAGAATTTAAGTATTGTTAATTGCAACAATTATGAACGACAAGCAGGGAGGTATTATTCTTAACCTGTAATGATGAATGTTGAGGATTTTCAATTCCTTGATGTACTGTAAGCATGTAAAACATGTCTTACGTAGGAGATATTCGCCAGATTTTTAATTGTTGGAAGAACGCATTGTTGTAATAATGGAGCATGAAAGAAGTTATTTTATATCGGAAAGAGGATTCCAAACGATCATGTTGACGTTGGGAATATTTGTAACAGAGTTAATAAGTAGAAAGTTATTGATTTTAATTTTCGTGCCAGCTTAAAGGAGAAGCTATATTTTGGGAACTGAATCTTTTGGAGATCAGTTGTGTTACGTTGTTGAATGGCTATGTGAAGATTTATTCCACATGTGTCTGGATTACAGTATATGAGGAAGCAGTATAGATAATGATGCGTTAATTCGATGTTTAAAGGTGACTATAGAAGATCATGTATCGTCGGAAAACGCACGAATTAGGAAATTGCATTTAAGCAATATTTCATTTTTATTATTCTTTCATTTAACCAGAGCTAGATTATTAAAGTATGGTCTAGGCTTTGTTTAACGGCCATGACGCACAATTACGACGAATAAAATCAAGGTAATTTGAGTTGGTGGTTCTCGATTTTCATAAATTCCTGTTTTTTTTTTTGTCAAAAAGTTCAAAGACGAGTTATGGCAGTGAAACTCGCAGACAGGCAATGCTACGAGTTAGATATTGTAAAAATATTGTAGATAAATTGTAAATAGTTAAAAGAGATTGGAAACGATAACAACTGATCGTTATCCAATCCACATGCGTGCAAATACTTTTCTTAGAGATAGAATGGAGTTTTGTGATGTATTACGGAATTACTTTAATTTAGGGGTTTTATTTCATTTATAAACTCCTAAAGTATTTTGGAAATCCAGATGGCATTCAGAAGAGCGGATTCTAAATATTAATTTTATTTTAATAGTGAACTTAAAGGTTTAATTCATCCAATTATTTAATTTTGTCGTTGTTTGACGACGGGAGAGTCCGTATTTCAATTAGTATTTGTAATGTTTTATATTAATACATTTATAGGACATTAGAGTTTCGTCTGTCCACCGTTTTATAGAAACCAAGTGTTACTGAGGCCTAATAATTATGGTGAGGTCATGCTATGGAATTTAGGGTAGGCGCCCATTTGCCCCGAGAAGCGCAAGTTTCTCACTCGAGCATTGATGGATAAAGTCCTAATTCCGTAGTATAACGTTGTGACCGATCCAGTCAAGGTCAATTACCGGCCCCGGATTATGGGAGATTGAGAGGAGACCGGAGGGTCAGTATGACGTCATGGCATGACGCAGCGAGGTAACCGCTAGAGTGGGGGAATGCTCTAGAAGCTTCCAACCCCTCCACCCCTTTTCTCGAGAGGAGGTCAACTCGGTTCTGGAAGGTTCAGTGATATGGTGTGGCCCGGACGAGGAAGTTTCTTATGCGACACGGCGAGGACGAGTGTGTGACATAGTGGTCAGAGATGTAAGCCACGTGAGTTGTATTCCGCATCGGGCACTGGATAGTTTTTTTATGTGCATGCTTAATACTCGTCGCCGCATGTTGGAAGAAATCATTCGTGAAGCGCGGTGGAGTTGTGTTTGGGTGAAGTGTCGCCATCGCGATATCCATATATTGGCACGCCGGCACGTGAAGGAAGGACCACAACTGATTGACGTAGGTATGTGTAGATTTATGCCAGTGCCGCGATTGGGTTATGCAGAGTGCATAAGATCACAGAATTCTTCGCCGTTCTTTGTATTATGAAGTTTTACGCACGTGATCCGGGTCAGCTAACGGACAAAAACGCTGAAGGAAGGTATTATGGCAATAATCTGATAAAGTTGTGTACGCCTAAACATTTGAACATCTGAACATTCGAGCGAAGGCCGGAGAGAAACCTGAATTATAACGCCGACCGGTTACGTCATTTAAAGGTGAACAACCAAGCTGGCATTCAAGAGACACGGTGTGTGCATGAGGAAAGGGATATATCCTCTTTAAGCTTGCGTTGATGGTTGAAGGGTGCGCAGGCGAGGCGAACAGTCTAAACATAATGTGTGAGACGTCAGCAGGTCAAGTTGAATGAACTAAGAAGCGGATACTGTAGCGTGTAGATGTGAAAGTGTTACGGCGTGGTGGAATGCAATTTGGTCACACAGCAACGTAAACAATATGAACGCAGACTCGGACATGTTGGGAATCTACATGGACCTCAATACCAAAAGTATGTTTCAGTAAACCCATTAAGGGTTGCCAGGGGATGAACGGTCGCGAGGAAATGGATGCGTGGACATGGAACGAGATGATGAGAGACGCCGACGCCGACGCCGACGCCAACGCCGTTGGTGGAGAGGTGCAGTCGGGGGCGGTCATGGTCGTCGCCTGGAGATTGACAGATGTAGGGGACGCATGCTTACACTGGAGCGCCGGGAGACGCGGGTGGAACGACGCTGTACGCATGACCAGGAAACATCGACGTCTCTTATTCCCAAGGACCAGGATTCATCACGACGCCGGATCCAAAGTAAGATATCTTTTTCTCACTCCTGTTCATCGTAAAGAAGAGAATCTCCATTTTTGAATAGCCATGCCATAAGATGACTTGGGGTCGTGTAATTTAATCCCATTCACATAGTTTAACGCTATTAACAATCAATGATTCTAGGTTAAATAAGAGCATCACCCTCGTTTTCCTGAGGTTGAGCAGAGTTTTTTTTTTACTTCGAGTCGTTTTGACTTTTACGAACAGCAACAAGGTCAATGTTATGCTTTGAAATATAATTACATAATAGTAAGGTTAATAATAATAATAATAATCATAGTTAAAGGTTGATAAATATTGCTATAATCAATACCGAAATATAGTTGGAGATAATCACGCATGGCCATGAAAAAGAAATATCGCTCGAGATAATTGGGCATGAAAATCATGGAACAAGTTTTATTCCAAAGGGTCTCTTATGAAATTCAGAAATGTGATATGAAATAAGACGCTGGTTTTGGTTAATTGTTGTCTGGTATGATATGGTTCCTTGGGCAAAGTATCATGTTATCGTACGACTTCATTGTAAGGTTGAATTACTGTGTTAAGTGTGGGTTCGAGGTATGCTATTAAGCGCAATTTTTTGTAATGAGATTAATATGGTATTCCGTCATATGTGTCGAGGTAGATTAATGTGGTGATATTCAGTTATGTGTGACAAGGTTATTCAGGGGGCTATGTATGACCCTGAAAATTTGTAATTGTACGGACAGGTTCCCCACTAGATGGATGGATGTGCTGCATTTCCTCATAGGGTTGAGTGTGGAACAGAGCTATGATGTACTTGAGGGTACGCTCTGTAGTAAGGTTACTCAGATCCTCACTCATAGTGGTTGACTGAATGGCTATGATTAAATGTTGGTCACGAAAATGAAACACACTGAGGTATACTATTATGAAAGTTGTGAACCAATTCTAGATGTCAGCATATGACATATCGGTAACTTACTTATGCAAGTGGGTATATTAATGAGGACCAAGGTAATTGGGACGGTCATGCCTGTAGACCAGATAGAACAATGAGAATGCGCTGTGTAAATATTTAAACACTAGTTGTAAATGTAAATGATTTATATTTCGGTTGGTTATCGAATTCATCATTAGGTGACGTCCGGTTGATGTTGGGAAAATTTATGATGTGATTTTGTTTGATGCTCTTTAGATGGTAAATTTCAATTCGATACAGGAGGCCGTCCATCGATGTATAAAGGTAGATTGTCATGTTATGATATGTGTGTTTTTTTTCTGAGCACATGCCAGAGGTAAACTTTGGACTGAGTGACCAGTATTTTTTTTATTATTATTATTATGCGTGTGCACTAATGGAATAATAGCTGTGTTAATTTTGGCTGGGCAGTCTCCTGGTCGAATTTATAAGTAGGCAGGTAGCATGTTTGGTTGTCCTTTGGCCAATAAAGGAGCAGATGTGATTTTACGAGGGCTGTTTCTTTTTTATCTGTTTGTTAATTCGAATTAGGGGGTTTGCTTTTGAATCCTGGTTCATTTTGTTTGCCATCCCAACCCGTAAACGATCCGAGACCCTTTGTCTCTAGCTCGCTGGAGCTTTGGTTTTATTCTTGTCTGTATGAACCAAGATTCACGCCCTAATTCTCTTTTCACCCACTCCCTTGGCCGTTTCTTCTGATGGGGCCGGGATGTTGGCCGGGTGATCGCCTGTCCCATTGGAGAAACGGGCACGACGTCTTTGTAGGAAAAACTTATGTCTCCCGACTTACCCCATGTACCAGGCATTTCCTTCGGTGGTTTATCTAGCTGGGGCCACTAAAAGGGCACAATATAAATGTATAAATCGTTGAGGAATTCTATACCAAATGAAGGAAAGAAAGAAGAGCAGGAAATATTTCTAGTGAAATATGAGAATATACCGGTATTGAACATATTGAAATATTATATCAGTTTGCCACTTACCTTGCAGGATCGCTAGTATATCTTTTAAGTGCCGCATTTGTCGTCAGATTATCAACGTATGCTTGACATTTCACCTTTCCGTTGTGACAAATAACCTAATCAGAAACAATATTAATCATAATGATAATAATAATGATGAACTTGAGTAATCTGATGCGTAGCACAAACAAATCAGCCCAATCCTAACACTAACGCTTTGGTTAGTGCCAACAAGCAAGCTGCTGAATTAACTCTGTTTGAGGGAATTTAGTTCTCGTTTGTTGGTATAAAGCCTCGCCTTTGCAGGGCTCTGCACACTCCCTATTAGCTGTCGTTCGCCTGCATTAGACTATGGAGCCTGGTAACCAGGCACAGAAGTTGCTACCACTGGAAGTCGTACGATTATTATTCTGTGGTTTCCAGAACAAATGGTACATTCTAACAAGTCACTCATTCAACATGGTTAATAATTGCAAACATTTCTCAATGCGTGACAAATGTCATTACACCATACACCCCTTCACCCGCTGTATCAGATATTTGCAAAATATTACTGAGAGAATGGCTTCAAATGTAAGATGCGTGTCTACCTCATCCTCTGTCGGGATATCAGCATCAGCGGTAGTTTGTCCAACTGAACCCTTTTATCTGCATAGCAGGCGTCGGCAAAGGCACCCGGCAGTCCTTTTGCCTTTTCTCCGAACGTATAGAAATGTGAATGTGTGTTATAAACACTCTACCCATCAGTTGGTGGATATTGGTCGAAAATATCCAGGCTAGCTCACCTTACTTCCCGACGTGACTAACACATATTAATACATAAATGCACTCTGCGAGCGGTCCTGAGAGCATTAAAGCCGTTCCCTGTGTCAAGGTGATGATAACTTAAAGTATACACAAAAGCACATACTACAGTATCCCTCGGGAGTTCACCTATGCGGTGTTAACACCGCACTTGCAACTACTTATGTTGCAAGACTGTATTAAGATTGCTCAAACTTTCTGTTGTCTTTCGTATTCTTAGACAACTATCACCGATACTAGAATGCGCTAGTATGAACACGCTACCAGTAGTATTTGAATTATGACGCAGTTTTCTGTACATTTCTACTCAAAAACGTATTTGCTAACAATAATCTACCTGTACAGAGACGCTTCGAAATAGAAAGATATCCTACACTGATCTAAAATCTGCTTTTCGTATGTCAATCATAAAACAGTGTTTCTTGCTAGGAAGTGTCGAAGAATATGCTAATGTGTTTGTCCTGAATTCCTTTGTGAGTATACAAATTCCTCTCGGCACGCCGGAAGGCGGAGGTAGATTTCACCGGGCAAACTTGGTGATAGGCGAAAATAGGCAAAATATGCAGGTTTTCATAGAAGGATCAGACCTCAATTATTGCGAGAAAGTATTTTATAATTGGAGCGTAATTAACTTTGTTTTTCGTAATTTTATGCATATTTTAAACATTTTATTGTTTTATGGGGACGGTAACCTTCTCGTCATTTGGGGTCAATTTTTATACTTGTGGTCACACTGTCCTTATGCAAGGTTTCGACACTGATGAGTAACTATCTAACGGTCTGTTACTTCTTCACGCAAAATTTTATCTCCCGCAGAGATTTTGGATGGTTCCTCAGATTAGGGGCTGCGACAAAGCGCTCATGAAGCCCCGTGTACTTTGGGTGTGTGTGTAGAATCTGTCTGATAAACGGTGTTAATTGTGATGGCTGTATTAGTCTGTAATTCAGGTACGGACTGCAGACGGTCAATTTCAAGCAGTAGATTTTGCTACCAAATACTACCGTCAACGACACCTAGCTGTGAACTTGGCTACTTGATGCCACCGCAACCAGCTACTCCCAACGAACGTTGGAACTTCCCCTCCAATGGAAAGCATACTGAGGGATTTTTAGCGCTCTTAGAAATTCGACGACTTTGGCCGGCTTTGAACCCGCGACCTTGGGCATAGAAGTTCCGCATGCTACCAGTTACTTCACCGAAGCCGCTTCCCACAGAGTCAGAAGGAAAACTGAATGTGATCACGTGCAATGGTGTTGTCATGGCAACCTCTGATGGCTCTTGGCATTTTCTTCTAATTCCGAAATAATTTTGGTTATCCCTTGGCGTAATGGTGGGTCATATCAAAAATTATTTCAGACAAACGTTGTAGGTAATTATTAGGGGAATATTGTCCATTTTGTACGGTTTTGGTATTGTGCCTATTAAGAGAGATATGATTAATGTTTCCAGAAAAACCCACTTTTTCTCACCTTTTTGGTCCATGATTCGTGCTATCAAAAACTCTTCAAACATACATTTTTGGGCCTTATCCGACACATTATATGAACTTTGAATGGATTCGATATTTCAAATTTTACGAGAGTTATAGCGATATTTCACTTTTCGGGAATAAAGCCCCCCACTTTCACCCCCTTCGACCGATTGTGCCCATTAACGAACTCAACTGAGATTTTATAGAGATAAATATTATGTAAAACATTAAAAGTGATTGGTGGAAAATTGCGGTAGTTATCGTGTCCGCAAGGAAGTGATATTGTAACGTGTTTTTCG
Source organism: Meconema thalassinum (assembly GCA_946902985.2). Lineage (NCBI taxonomy): Eukaryota > Metazoa > Arthropoda > Insecta > Orthoptera > Tettigoniidae > Meconema > Meconema thalassinum. Next base: position 180,569,966 of record OX336388.2, read on the forward strand.
AGGGTATTTTACGCCACTGACATAAGTCAGTAGGAAGCCATTCAATGTTTATTTACGCGGCAAATTGTTCAGCCAAGATATATTTCATGTAGCTTATTATTAAGGTAATTTTTAGGAGCGTTTTTTAAGATTATAAGTATACAGATAGGTTTTCGATGTTATAGAAAACACTACCAAGAGAATTATTACGAACAACATTATCGCGGAAAATTATATGATTACGGAATTTAACGGATTTTAGTCAGTTAGGGTGTATTGTGAGAGAGATGAGTCATTGGGAATACAGCTACAGGTATATTCTAGTCGAGAAGCGTGACGAAAGCCGTGGGGCACTTCCAGCTGGCTGTATCAAGAAAAGGCGAAATGGCCTGGACCGGAAATCGACATCGTCGCGCCGAGTATATTGACCCTTATGTCGGGAGTATCGCGTGGTGGCTCAGCCAATCAGTGGAGACCGGGCGACCAGGAGACGGCTCCGGAGAGGGGATTCGACGAGTGTATATAGTGATTGTGCGCTGAGAAGGGAGGACTATTATCATTGTAAAACTTGACCGATGTGGTTCCTCGTTTGGTTGGTTCCGGTGTGATCGGACCATAACTTTATCATTTCAACAACTATATCCACAACTGACGAAGAAGATGGCGACGTCCAGAAGGCTGATGGAAGCTCTCTTAATGAACATCAAGTACGAGGGAAATGCTACGGCAATTTCCAATGGTAAGCGCGAATGACTCAGAACTACATAATCTCTCGCTTCATTGTTTCATATTCAGAATTTCAGTAACTTATTAGCTTGGGAATAATAGTAAAATCAGTAATTCATCTGACTCCTTTTTCACGTAATTCTCTAGTGGTAATATTCAAATCGTTACGCTCCAATTTAAATTTATTATTATTATTATTAAAATTGCCACTACTTGTTTTTATATAATAAATTCATTTCTTATACTATGCAATCTTTGCTTTCAGTAGGTAGCATTAGATATAGACCAAATTCCTTCAGCTGATACAATTGTTAGTAGGGTTAATGATCAAATCATACCACGATCTGAGTGTGAAGATTCTTAAAGGTGTTCTGCCAAAGCTAGGTGTTGTTAAATATAAATTTAGATTTCAACATAGCGTTGAGGTCATGACGCCCATGCGTACAACGTGTCTTAGTCAGAGTAAACATTACATTTATCACCTCAAACGTGGGACTTGTTGTGGTTTTTCCACACTCTCTCCAGTGAAACAGTTACACTTGTCACCCAACAGTGGGGACACTTGTAAAACCGTTACAATACATGTACATAAAATACTACAACTATTTGTGGGAAACGGTTCCCAGCTCATGACACACACGAGCATTAAATATAAGACTGAATTATTTATTTAAACAAAGAATCTGATTAAAATACAATATATTGAATTAAGGGGATGTGTTTCGCGGCTCGTCGGAACTCGGAATATTGCTTCTCTTCTTTTTATTCTCAGACAATGGCGCTGCGCTTGCTCCTGCGCCCCTTAGGTCCCATACTCGGCCGTCTTGATCCTCATCCGGCTCCCACATTCGGCCGTCCTGTTCCTCATCCGACCCGGATGAAGAAGATCCACCCGGCCAGGGCTTCATGAACTCCACACAGGACGATGCGATTCTTGGCCCACCATGGTCTCCCTCTCTGCCGACGTCATATGTGTCGAGTTTAACTCGAGCCACTCGATAAGGCCCTAGACGTTTGGTTTTTAGTTTCAGATGTGGACAGATCTGAAAGCGTTTGATGACAACCGGGTCGTTGACCTGATACATCTTAGGCTCCTTACGTCGTCGGTTGGATTCAGCATGATTTTCAGATTGTACCTTTTCTATCTTCTTTTTGCTTCTTCTCTCATCTGATCTAGTTTTTCGTTGAACGAATCGATCAGATCCTCTTCGATGAGTTGCCCCATACGTAGATCATTTAGGTTGTGCATTCTGACTCCTGTCAGCAGCTCCAAAGGTGACATTCCGATGCTCCTCTGGAACGTAGAGTTAATAGCTCATTGGACGGATGGTACAACCTTGTACCATTTCGTCGAATCGTCAAAGCTAAGTTTAGCGATGATCTTGGTCACAGTTGAGTTGATTATCTCGATTTGACCATTGGCTCTTAACAGTCCAGCTGTGATCAAGATGTGCTTGATACCCTGCGATTTACAGTAGTCCTGGAACTCATGGGAGGTGAACGATGGCACACTGTCGGTGATCACTTGAACTGGGTTTCCAAAGTTCGTCCACTGAAACTCCATCTTTTCAATCGTCTCGGCTGATTTGGTAGTATTCACAGGATACAGCCAGGTGAACTTCGTGAAGGCGTCTATCACACAGAAGACGTGTTCATATCTCTTGTGTGTAGACTTAAGTGGTCCAATGTGATTCATGTGGTAGGTGTGCAAGAGTACACTCTCATTGAACAGCGGATGTAACCAACCTTTTTTCTTGTCTGCCTTCCTGTTAACCACCAGACACTTCACATAGTTGGCTATGTTTCGTTTCACCTTGTTGGCCAAGTCTGGAATAGTATATTCCTGCTTCACGACTTGTTCGTCTTTTTACAGCGTAGTGTCCTTTCTCATGTGCAGCTCTGATGATTTCATGGTGCATTGCCCGCGGGACCACCAACCTCTCTCGCCCGTCAACAAATTTAATCAGCAGTCCATCCCTGACGAAGTATTCGTAAGGCCCTATCTCCGGTATCGCTTTTATCACTGACAATCCTTCGTCTTTTCTCTGGGCGATTTTGATCCTCGCTGCAAGGCCTTCAGGGAATCCAAACATCACTGCTGGGCATCCGCTCAGGGCGTCAACATGTTTCATCCAGGTTGCAGTTCGGTGTTCGATGGTATAGTCAAACTCCTCCAAGGCCATAGACCATCTAGCTACTCGTGGAACCAGGTCCCTTTTGTGCATTGTCTTTTGGAATGCCATACAATCAGTCACGATCTTGAACGGAATTCCAAGCAAGTACACCCTATACTTTATTCATGCAGTCACCACTGCTAAGATCTCGAGCTCGTAACTGCTGTATTTTTCTTCCTGTATCGTCATCTTTTTACTCATGTATGAGATTGGATGTAGTTTGTTGTCCTCTGGGTACTTTTGCAACAACACAGCGCCATACCCACTCTTGCTGGCGTCAGTGTGCAGCTCGGTCTCGTATTTCGGATTGTATATCTTCAACACAGGTTCTGAAGCGAGAAGACGTTTGAGCTCAACAAACGCACGTCGTTGTTCCTCGTCAATCTTGAACTCCGTCTTACCTCTCAACAGATCGTTCAGTGGTTTGACTGCAATCGAGAAATTTGGATAAATTTTCTAAAATAGTCAGCCAATCCCAGAAAAGCTATGCAGGCAGCGATCGTCTTTGGCTCCGGGAAGTTTTGTACAACAAGTTCCATCTCAGTGGCGGGTTGAATCTGTCCACGTTGAATAGTGTATCCAAGGAACTGTATCCTCCTCTTCAGAAACTGGCATTTCTCGAAGTTGATTTCCAGCCCGTACTCTGCAGCTAATTCCACCACTCGTCTCAATCGTCGGAGTGCCTCGTCGTCATCTTTCGCTGGGATGATTAAGTCATCTATATAGGTAAACACTATGTTCTCTCGGATTAACTCCCAGAGCACAACTTATATAAAGCGTTGGAAGACTGCAGATGAGTTGGTAAATACAAATGGGACTTTTTTGTACTGGTACTGTCCAGAACGCGTTACGAATGACAAATATCGTCGACTTCCTTCTTCGACTTCCACGTGAAAGAATCCGTTCTTGAGATCCGAGGTGCAGAACACCATAGCATCCTGTAACTTGTCCAGAAGATCCTCTATAATGTACCCATCTAATGGGGACAAGAATCGACCCCATAATATTCTAAGTAACGAAAGAAAGAGTATTTAGAGGATTTCAGTACAGTTACAAGCCAGCCAGATGGTGATATGAACTCATATAGGCGTGACTCATGAGCGATACGGCTCATAATCTGAGTTAATACACGCAACCCGTGTATGAAGTCATCAGGCTTACGTGAACATATATTGTTTCGCTTGACGGTGCAGTATTACAGAGGAGATTTCCATCCGTGTAGGAAGAAGTGGGATTCACCGTAGGGTGACGACTCATCGTTTCATTGGCAACACTGTAGAAGGCCTGGCCTGGTAATGTTGCGAAATAAACGTCTGTTTCAGGAACGACGCAAAATTATTGGATTTTTGTAACGCCAATAAGGGTAACTCTGGAGATGAGAATTTATGAAAGTATAAAAACCTTTAATAATGGTATAGGACAAAAGTGATGATTGTGCTCGACATAATGTGAGGAGGAGGTAGCGAGTCGCTCGGAGAGGGGGACAAAAAGAAGTTATGCCTACACACTACAGGAGCACCTTTTAATTTTTATAAGTATTTTGACACGCTCGAATTTTGGAAATTTAAGTAAATTTGAAACGTTTAGATCATGAGGAATAAGTAGATATTTTTTCACAAACGTACGACTTTTAGTCTGGCAGTTAGTTTTGAGAAGGAGTGAAACTAGACTATTTTTAGAGGAATTGAATAAACAGGCAGCTAGCCCGAGGGTAATCATTCAGTCTACCAGGGGCGCGGAAGCGCACGGTACTGTTTCGCAAAAAGTCAGTCTACCAAAGGCGCCGGGGAGCGCGGTACTGTTTCGCCAAGTATTCAGTCTACAGCGGACCTTGGGAGGAGGCCGTGCTGGATCGCAACAAACATTATTCAGTCGGCAGTGAGTGCGGGGCGCATCACGCTGGATCAAACATCATTCAGGCATTATCGATCGCTGAGGCGGATCGCGCTGGCTTCAACCGATATCACCACGCTGTCAACCGAGAACGTCTGTGGGGAGGAACATATTGTCGTGCTGCGAACATTTAATAGCCAGTCTTTGGGACATGGCAAAGTATCTTACTTTGACCAAAAAGCGCATTCATCCGACAAGGGCGTTGTAAAAACCTTAGAAAACGATCAGCATTTGAATCAGTTAACGGAGAGAGTATCGAATCATCTCGACAGTAAACGAGACATCTGCATAGCATGGAAGTGCTAAATTATCCAATTGCGTTAAAGAACTGTGTAAGGGTCGGAACGTAGGATAACAGCCTAATCTTATAGTGCTTAGGAGATTAGTGCTTAAGTGACGATAGGTCAGAAATCTGAAGTTAGCGCAGTAATTCCCAAGTGAAGTAAGGGAATAGACTTCGGAAGTCGTCCAACGATTAGAATACCATAGTATTCCAGATATGAAGTTTAAACGTGGACGGAAGCAAAATCATTAATAGAGCGCGTTAGTAACAATAAGCGGTGACTCTAGGACTTATGTCGAGCATAGACATTCTGCAAGAAGATAGACTTGTAAATCGAACCAGAATAGTATCGCGCCAATATTCTAACGTAGTGCCGATCACTAAAGAAGCCGGACTAGGGTATAATTATCCAGTACCAGTCGAGGGAAGCAGCGAACGAGACTTTCAAACAACCCAACTAGGAGCTAGATCTAAGGAAGGCGACGCTAGTATCTACACCCTAGGAGGAGGAAAGAAGTAAATTCAATGTACAAAGTGTTAAACACTAGGAGTGATTTTAGTGTAAATTTTTGTGTGTGTTAGAAATATAAATATTATAGTGTTTTAAAGTGATAAATGTAATTATAATTTTTATCCCTCAAGAAGAGATTAAGAGTGTATTTAACATGTGTCAAATTCATGGAGAAATAGTGTATATAACGTGTGTCATGATGTGTGCGATGATAGCTTAATAGCCCAGACTGTGGATGAAAATGTCGGTTCGTAGGGATCCTGGAGCAGGCAGCTCTGAAGGTCATGTGAGTTACCATATTTTGATTATGTGTTGTTTATGGGAGGATTCGTGTCAATGGAAATGATGAGTAAGTATTCTCATATAAAAACAGGGATGTGTGAAACAAAGTGTGTAAAATGAAATATGCAGTTTCTGAACTATAACTTAATTATGAAATTCACCAGTTAATAATTGTTAAATAAACACTCAGTGGAGTTGAATTCTTTTGAAATAAAATCATATGTGATCTAATGATATGTTAAATACTATTAAAGCAAGAAATAGAAGGCAAAAACTTCAGAAATGAATTAATTGTTGAATTATAATATTCAAAATAATGAAAGATGGAAGCCGTTAGGTTCCATGAATAATAATAAATGTTTGTTGAACTATCACGTTCTAGTTAAAGTAATATCTAGGATTAAATTAATGGTCAATGCCAGGCCAATTAAAAAGGCAAATAATGTTAAAGGACAGAGAATAAAAGATTGTTAGGAAATATATCTTACTCGAAAGGCAGCACGTAAATACTGCATGTAACAAACGCTAGGGTATCGTATATAATATTTACGCTAGGATCGCTGTGATTCATGCCAGACCGAAACTGATAGCAAGGTGTAGTTGTGCGCGGTAAAGAAGAAGTGAATGTATTTGCATGAGGCAAATTTGGAAAGGGTGCTGTATTTATCTCTGTTAACCGCAGGGGACCGTGCAGTATGCTGCCCGAAAGTCGCTAAATGAGGACTGGCGTTCAATGCTCTCGCTCTTGTATTAGTGTCTCTAAGTCCTCCAAAGTTGGAAAATTGCCTAGGAAGTTGACCAAATTGAACCCTGGTTCAGTTACTTCGAAAGCCCCTTTATTTATGGTTGTACCAATCTCATACCCGCCAACGTGGATACTTCGCAATTAGTGAGCTCACCTGAGCCAATATGAGTGGATATAATTGACCGCATAATTTAAATATGAAAGAAACTATTGTGTGCGCTTTTCGAGTCTAAGAAAGGAATATAATTTGTAGCCAGCCGGTTTGTGAAGGAAATCCCGTCAGAGCTTGAGGATACCACATGGCTCTGCTCATAAATCAACTTGACTGCCTTGACAGATAAGAGGGATGGTGGTAGGTCAGTGCTAGCCCATGTGTTCATGCGGTCTAAGGAATTGTATAAATATTGAAATGATCCGGTAATTAGCGCCGAGATCCAATTATAAAGTATTCTTGATAAATATCGTTCAGGACCGTATCAACAAAGATATGTTTATTATAAGATTATAGTAAAATCCCTTGTGTTTAATAAACAACATAAATGTTATTCCCGAGTATATGGAAATCTTAAGACAATCTGGGGAGTTTGTTTTAATATGAAATATTCAGTATTTTCCAAAACTCCAGGGAGGCACGAATTCTTCTTAGCAATACAAAGTAGTAGATTTGGAGTGAGAGAGATGAGAACTTAACATTCATGTGGACCATAATGAAATGATAATTGTTATTATCAGTATGAATAATTATTGGCACAGTAAAGTAAAACTCCAATAAGTGAGTAAATAGTGTTCTTGGCAATGTTAATATTGTAATTGTTAACACAGAGCCATGACGAGCTCATTTGTGCGGTTTGAGGGAAGTACTTTATGGAAGTGAGTGTCATTAGAATGGTTTGTCAGGTTCAATGGAAACTTAATCATTGATTTTTAAGAATATTCTTAACGATTATTTGTTCATTTAGGGGCAAGTGTGAAATAGTCATTCTAAATTTTGATTTCAATGTAAAATTTCATGTTTGTAGCGCCTACATTTGAGTTATATTAAATAGTTTGTTAATTTGATTTTGATGTTCATTTCAAGTGTTATCCTAATGGTTTGATCCAAGATACGTGAATCATAGAGTGGGAGAATGCACCATGCGCCGGAAAACCACTGAGCTAACGGACTATGATCGCGTATTAATTGCTTGCAAGGACACAATAACTGGCATGGGAAATAGATCCCTAACCACGATTGAGTTCACTGGACGAAAACCAGTACAAAGTCGCTTTTTTCCATTTTTCTTTTTTACTACCGCCACTTGGTTTGTATATTCTGGTTGACTCGGTTCTATGATATCTTCCTCTAGCCACGCCTCGACGTGCTCATCGACAAACTCGTTCCCAAGCGGTACCATTCATCTGGGCTTGATAAATATAGGTTTTTCTTCTTTCAAAGTGATCTTCATCTTGACATCAGTAAATGTCATCTTCTTTGGTACATATCTCGCTACCAAATCCTGGATCTGTTCCTTTTTTCCTCATCAACGCAGTTCTCGATATCCAACTCCTGTTCGTCTGCTACCCTGAACAACATCATTGGGACCTCTAGTTTCTTGATGGTAACTCCTTGCTTGCTCAGGATGACCTCGTCCTGATCCAATAGATCGTTACCAATCACCATGTCCCACTCCATAGTATCTTCAGAAACAACATAGACGTTGGTTTGGAACTCCAGCTCGTCTACCTCAACGCCTGTTGTGAAGTAACCTTGAGGAGCAACAAAACCATTACCGAATCCTTTCAAAACAAGATCCGTGCTCTTCAATCTTGGGGAACCCATGGTCTTATATATGTTTTGTCGCAGTAGATTATATGGACTGCCACAGTCAATAAGTGCCTGAAGTTTCTGCTGACCCAAACTAACCTCTTTGAACTTGAGGCAGCTTTTCGTTTCATCAATAAGATTGATACCTTGAATATTCCTCTTATCGTTCTTCCTCTCTTTATTGCACTGGGATGAAATGTGGCCACACTCGTTGCAGTTGAAATATATCTTGCCTTTATCCTTGGGCTCACATTCCTTTGAACTATGACCAGATCAACCGCAATTATAACATATTTCTCCACTACTCGTCCCTTATTTCTTTGCACTGCCCCAGCACTTTCCGTCCTTCTCGTTGGCACTCTTGGCACTTCCTTGAAAATTACTGTTATTATACTTTGTACTTTTCTTTGGCAAAGATGTCACCGGCATTTCATGACTTCTCATTTTCTCCTTGAAATTTTTTACTCCATAGAGAAGAAGTTTTGATCCTGAATCGTCTTCGATCCCATCAATCACGTACTGACACAGAGAAACTTGTTCAACATCACCTCTACTGGTGATTTCCTTCATCGTAAGAAAGTACTCCTGTAGAGATTCGTCACGCTTTTTTCGTCGCTGGGTTACAACTTGTGGATTTCTGCACTGCTTGCCGACACGTCAAACTCCTCTTTCAAGGCCTTCTTCAGTGCAGTCCAGGACGCCAACCTTTCTCACCTTGAATAAAAAGCTTAGCTAAACTATCGAGTGATTTCTTAGCAAAAATAAACTTTTGCAGCTCACTCTATCCCATCAAGATTGACGTCTCCTCAAAATCTGCATCCATTTCTTCACTGAGTAACCATCCTAACAGTTAGATGTTTTCATAGCGCCCTCTACGTCGCGGAACGACTATGAAAACTTATGTTGTTCTCTATACCTTCTGTCGTGGTCTTCCTCTTCGCTCTCTTCGTCATCATCGTCTATATTAGTTGCGAGTTCGTCCAATTTTCTCAAGTAATAACAAATGATGTTAATCATTACCTCCTTTATCCCGATCTCGGTGTTAAGAATCTCAGAAACGCGCAATAGATCAGTCTTGGAAAATGTTTCTTCGATACATTTCTTCTTAGCTTCCACTTCAATGGAATTTTCGTCAAAATCGAATCCAAGAAACTCTCGCAGTCGCTTTCGATTCTTCCTGTCGTCTGGAATATGCTCGAAAATGAGGTTATGTAAAACATTGTTTGCTTTGACGGGATCAACACTTATAATCTTATTTATTTTCCCTGTTGCACCGAGTGTAGCCATCTTATTTGCTTAATCACGTCAATCAAGTAGTTTTCGTCAATATCGCTTACCCATAACCACTCAAACAAACCGGTTTAATCTCATTCACCAAATCGGTGATATTTGTAGGTGATATCGTTGAATACCGCTTCCCTTCGTTTCTCTCTGACGAGTCGCAATCCTCTTCCACAATCCTCTGTCGTCGTTTAGATTCCGACCCTCGTCATCGACACGGCATCACTAAATGTCGCTGAAACTAAAGAACAAATTTTGCTAGCCTATGAATCCTCGTCGTAGATTCGCACGTCCTGGGCTCACAAAACTGTCATCTTCGTAGGCAACAGCAACAAGGATGATTAGCCGTCCACTTCAGTGAAAACAGCGTCGTATTTTGCGTCGTACTTCGAGTCGTGGATTTCGTCGTAACTCGTTGTTTCAGTGCATCCCGGACGAGCCCCAATTTGTGGTAAACGGTTTCCAGATCATGACACTCACGAGCATTGAATATAAGACTGAATTATTTATTTAAACAAAGAAACTGATTAAAATACAATATATTGAATTAAGGGGATATGTTTCGCGGCTCGTCTCTTCTTTTTATTCTCAGACAATGACGCTGAGCTTACTCCTGCGCCCCCTAGATCCTCATCCGGCTCCCACATATATATATATAAACATTTGAACTGACATGGTTTTGGGATCTAGGGGATGTAAAACGCGAAGGTATGTCGAAATTTTCCGGGCTGAGAGCTGGAATGGAGTACACTCAGCCTCATGAGGTGAAAGTAAGAAAAGGTGGGATTCATTCCTACCTCAACCATTCTGGAAGTAGTTTTTTGTGGTTTCCCACTTTTACTCTAGGCCAGTGGTTCTTAAACGGTTGTCCGCGAGTGCCTCGGGAGTGGTCCGCGGGAGAAAAGTGTCCCCTTGCACTTATGAAAAGTGGCCAATAAATGGCGATTTCTAAAACGATGTGCGTTGAACGAGAATTGTTCGAATGTATTGGCGGCGATGACTATCAGGTTTGGAATTGTAATATCTTTAAAATAAGTGTTATTGAGAAAGGGTACAACGGATAAGGTGTATTGGGTGGAGGGTGGTCCGTACATGATTCAATTTCATGCTGAGTGGTCCGCAGATTTTTACGGGTTCAGAACCACTGTCTAGGCAAATGCGGGGGTATATCTTATCTTAAGGCCACGGACTCCTGTTTTCCTATCCTTAATTGCAAATACACAATATTTCAAGACCGCAATAACTCAGGTTATCAGACAAATTCTACACACACACTCAAGTACACGGGGCTAAATGATCACGATGTCAAAGTCCCCACAAATGAAACAACAACAACAACTACATGTCCACCTCGTAGTGTAGCGGCTAGCATTCTTGGCTGTCACCGCTTAAGCCTGAATTTGATTCACTGCTCAGCCAAGAAATGTAATTCTGGTCTTAGAACTGGAACGGGGTACACTCAGCCTTGTGAGGCAAAACTAAGAAGAGGTGGGTTTGATTCCTACCTCACTCATTCTAAGAGTGTTTTTCTGTGGTTTCCCACTCTTACACTCTTAAGTAAATGCCGGGATGGTACCTAACTTAAGGCTACAGCTGCTTGCTACCCAAAACCTAACTCTATTACAAATACATACAGTAGTACAGACATTACAGTGACACAGGTTATCAGACAGCTTTCACATACACTCAAGTTCATAGGGTTACAAACGAAGAGGTATTAAGACTAATGGCAGAGAAGAGATGATTCTGGCGACTGTTAATGAAGAGAAGAGATAGGTTGGTAGGACACATACCTAGGCACCCAGGAATAGCAAGCTTATTTATGGAAGGAAGGGTCAAGGACAAGAACTGTAGGGGTAGACCAAGGTTAGAGTATGTTACACAGATTGCCTCGGATGTAGAGTGTGGTAGCTATGTAGAGATGAAACGATTAACTCAGGACAGAGAGCCATGAAGAACTACATTAATCAGTCAAATGACTGAAGATGAAAACATCAATATAGAATTGGGTATTACTTACCTCAGTAGTGCATTCGTTTTGTTGATAATCTTGTTAAGATGTATTCCAATTTCTAACCACACTCTACTTATGAACGATTTGTCACTATTTATTTCCTTTTCAACTACAAGGGACTGACACTTAAGACACTTATAAACCCAACTATACGTGCCTGATGACCATAAAGTTGCAAAGTTTTCCATAAACTTTGAACAATATATCCCAACGTTTAACCACAGGGGACTGATGACCAAGGTGCCCCATATGTACTATACACTTAAAATACACTAGTTAATAATTGTGTTATTTCTTAGCCAAGCCTATAACGAACAACACTGCTCAGTGCAGACGTCTTGCGGAGTGAGTGGAAACCTGTTGTCAGCAGAATATGAATCTTGTTTGATAAGACATAACACTCACACGTGGAAGATATCAGCTACTTAATCGCAACTCTCTGTAACTTACATTGTCATTATTGAAGGCTGGTCTTGGTGTAGTGGTTAGCATTTTTGGCTGACACCGCGGAGCCCCGGGTTTGAGTCCTGGCTCTGCCAAGAAATTTAATTCTGGGCTGAGGGCTGGAACGGCATACCCTCATTCTTGTGAGGCAAAAAACTGAGAGGAGCAGGGTTTGATTCCTACCTCAACCATTCTGGATGTAGTTTTCTGTGGTTTCACACTTCTACTCCAGGCAAATGCATGGATATATCTTAAGAAAGGCAACGACCACTTCCTTTCCAATCCTCATTTAAATTACAAATACACCCACAAATACAGCCAGCACAATGACACAGGTTATCAGACAACACACACACCCCCAATTCCAGTACATGGGAACTAAATGATCACGATATCAAAGCCCTTTTCAAATGAAGCAACAACAACAACTACACTTTATGGTGTAGTGACTAGCATTCTTGGCTGTCACCGCTTAAGACTGAATTTGATTCACAGCTCTGACAAGAAATGTAATTTCTGGTCTCAAGCGTGGAACCGGGTACACTCAGCCTTGTGAGGCAAAATTGAGAGGAGACGAGTTCAATTCCTACCTCACTCATTCTAAGAGTGTTTTTCTGTGGTTTCCCACACTTACACTCTTAAGCAAATGCCGGGATGGTACCTAACTTACGGCTACAGCTGCTTGCTACCCAAAACCTAACTCTATTACAAATATATACAGTAGTACAGTCATCACAGTGACACAGGTTATCAGACAGCTTTTACATACTCTGAAATTCATAGGGTTACAAACAAAGACGTAATAAGACTACTGGGAGAAGAGAGATGTTTCTGACGACTGCTAATGAAGAGAAGATATAGGTTGGTAGGACACATACTAAGACACCCAGGAATAGCAAGCTTAGTTATGGAAGGAAGGGGTCAAGGGCAAGAACTGTAGGGGTAGACAATGTTTAGAATATGTTTAACAGATTGCCGTGGAATTAGGGTATGGTAGCTATATAGGGATGAAATGATTAGCTCATCAATCAGTCAAATGACTGAAGATGAAAACATCAATATAGGATTTGGTATTACTTACCTCAGTAATGCATATGATTTGTTGATAATCTTGTTAAGATGTTTTCAAATATCTAACCACACGCTACTCATGAACTATATGCCACTATATTTTTCCTATTCAACTACAAGGGACTGATGATCATAGTGCCTCAACCACTTATCGTGATTGATACACTCTCAACTACACGGGTCTGATGACCATGGTGTTTCAACACACTAACGTGAAAGATACACTCTCAACTACGCTGGGCTGATGACCATGGTGTCTCAACCCACTATCTTGAAAGATACACTCTCAACTATAATGGGCTGGTGACCATGGTGTCTCAACCCACTAACGTGAATGATACACTCCCAACGACACGGGGCTGATGACCATGGTGTCTCAACCCACTAACGTGAATGATACACTCTCATCTACACAGGGGCGCTGACCATGGTGTCTCAGCACACATACATGCAATAATGCATGATTGATGATTGGATTTTGTTACAATTTTAAACAATTCACTTGCAAGCGAACACTATGTGGGTTGAAAGGCTACTGCTCTCCCCAGCGAACTGTGGGAGCTTGAAAGATGCAAGTACGTAGAAATTTGATAGCCTACATTGCATGTTATCACTGAGGCTGAAGGCTTTGTTCTTGGCTCCTAGAGTGACTTTTATATGCATTTTGAATACAGAATTTAACCTTGGTTGTCTTAAAAAATTGTTTTTGTGGTTTCCCACTTCTACTCTAGGCAAAGGTCGGAATGGTTCCTAAATTAAGGCAAGGGCTGCCTCCTTTCCAATCCTTACCTGAATAACTAATACACACACTCCTACAGACACCACAATAATACAGATTATCGCATACATTTTGCATACACCCAAGTACAAGGGTATACAAGACTACGATGTCTAAGCCCTTCAAAACAACAACAACAACGTAACATGAGACTGAACAAGGTAGACTTTAAGAAGAGTCCATCTCATTGTGTTGTGGCAAGTATTCTTGGTCGTCACCGTGGATGCCTCGGTTTGATTTCCGGCTCTGCCAAGAAATTTAATTTTGGTCTACACTAGGCTTTGTAAGGAAAAACTGAGAAGAGGTGGGGTTGAATTCCCAGCTCACCTATCCTTGGAAGGGGTTTTCCATGGTTTCCCACTTGTACTTTAGGTGAATACCAGGGATGATTCTTATTTAAGTGTATGCATGCATCCTTCCCAATCCTCATCTAATTACAAATTCATACACTACTGCAGCCCTACAATAACACGGGCTATCACACAAATCCTATACACCACGATGTCTAAACCCTCAAAAGAAATGCATATGTACTTTGAATTGGCAGATGAAAAACTAAAGGAAATAGGAGACTTTTTGCTACTTAGGAAGCAAAATAACTAGTGATGGACGAAGCAAAGAGGATATACTATGAATTGCAGCCAATGGCCATAGCTGGGCATTTTTATTTAGCCCCCGAGGTCTCCCAACAAGTTCAATTTCATGTACGTCCAACTTTGGTTACCAAATGCTACTGTCACTAACTCTAAGTGGCGAACGTTGGAACATAATAGAGCGTTACTAGTTAACCAAATATAGCCTTTAAATTTTACTACACACTACCAATTGCAGTGCTAGGGTCTTTTTCGTTGAACAAATGTAGGAATGCATACTAAAGAAATTAGCGCTTTTAAAAATCCGACGACTTTGTCCAGGTTTGAACCCGTTATCTTGGGCATAGCCATTAACTACACCACCGAAGCCACTACATTAATATCAGTAATCAAGCAAATTCCAGAAACATTAAGTACATGGGTTTTAAATAGTCGCAATATTGGATAAGCCCTAAAGTGTGACCCTTTGGCTAATTGGTTAGCATGGTAGACTTTGACCATAAGGGATTTAGCTTTCACTCCTAGGATTTAAATTTGTTACTTAAATAGGAAACATAATTATGGAAAGAATGGTTGAGGCTAAGAACTGCAGTGTAGTTCAAGGTTCGAATACGCTAAACAGGTTGTCTTAGATGTAGCTTAAATTAGCTTGAGCAGGGAGTAACTACCAACCATGTAAAGAAAACTGAGACGTGATAAACTCATTTCTACCTCAGTCATATTGTTTCATGGTTTTACCACTTTTATTTAAGGCAAATGCATGGATGATTCTTAACGTAAGGTTATGACTGCCTCCTTCCCAATCCTCACTTAAGTTTAAAAAAGTAAACATTTCATGCATTTATCAGTTTCATAGAAAAAGGAACATAAAGTAAACAAAATTAACATTCTCTAGCAGGTAAACAAATTATTCACGAACTAGAAGCTAAATAATTACAATTTTTCAGATTTTCGCGTTCCGTCTTACCTTAATGAGTGAATATGCTAAAATTACCAAGCCAAGCTCTGTGGTGACTGTTCAAATGACATCACCGTGCAGCTGTAGCCTAGTATTCTCTGGTATTGATATATAATTTATTGTAAATCGTTTACATTTAAGCCTTGAAAATTAATTTTTAACTAAGTACTGCACAGCTATTGCTCTGAATGTGCCGCATCCACTTTCACTTCAATACTTTCATACCCATTCCTAATTTTTTTCACTTAGGTAAATTTAATTTGTGTTTGGTAAAGTTTAGCTTCATACAGTACGTTGTATGTTTAGTTTTTTGTTTATTTACTTTCCCGGCAGTGTTGTTGGTTTTTTTTAACAGAAATATATATGAAACGTAAATTCTCTGGCAATAGACATGCTGTAAATATAATATAGACAGTGAACAGTGATTCTTTTCTGCAGTCACTTGTTAGTGTTGATTCAAACCGAACTTCTCCAAGTGGTATTTCTGAAAATATTCCATAGCCATCAACTGCAACCTAAAGAAAACTTTCTAAGATCAAATTCATGATATGAATAGTAATGAGTTTATATCACATTCTAATGCTGGCAATGTAATTATAGGCTTAAAAGTTCTGTCAGATTTCATACCAACACATTGTTTAAAATTTGTAAAATGAGTGATAGTTCATCAGTTGTGAAGGATGTTCGTGTATGGAAAGGTGTGTCCTCCAAGTTAATTTTTAGACCTTCAAAATAGGGGTAATAGAGGCAGTACATACATTTAATGATGGTGTCATTTCAAGGAATCATATATTAATGGAAATGGGTGTGAGAGTTAGGAAATACTGTCTAGAGTCATTGAATTCCATCGACCAGAAGTGTATATATTAAGATGAAAGAGCTGCTGAGGCCATGCTAAATGAATTAAGAACCAAGATGAGGTTCAGAAGGAAGTATATAAAGGGAGGGGATGAATCCCAGGATGATTATTCTCCTGGGATGTACTGAGATTAGACTCCAGACTCTGTCATAATGTTCTTTGAGATTTTCTCAAAAACTATATTCTTTGAAACATATGTTCCTTTTTCTCAAAACTTCGTAAGACTATCAAGCTGATATTTTGTATACACAGTATAACCATGCCATTGAGTATTGATGACTAGGATTATTCAAATTGATCCAGTAGTTTCTGAGAAACATTAATAAGTAGCACAAAATTTTCATGAAAAATGAAACTTTTTTTACAAATTTCAAAAAATCATAGACAAGAAATTGTTTAACATAGAGTTAAGATTCTAGTCATCAAAATAGACCAGGGTAATTAGATTATCTGTGTAAAATTAAATCCCCACATAGCCATTAGTTTCTGAAATAGAGGTACATGAATTTAGGCATTAGTTGCATTTTGAAAAATATTTTTCAGTGCATTATTACTGCCCTTATAACAATACTGTTCGACTCTGATCAATTTAGATTACTGTGTATACTCATATGTCTATTTTAAGCAAATGACACATATTTCAAAATACGAACTTGAAAATGTTCTGAAATATTGAGATATTTGTAAAGTTTCACACTACAGGTTACCGTAATTATTGGGCATCAAAAGGGATAAGCAGACTCCAATCAAATCTTAACCCTTTTGGTGTCAAGCAATTAATTAATGCCCCTTCTCAATACATTTTGCAACGCACATGGTACATGAAGAAGGTTAAGGGTTAATATGTGCGCTTTGAAACCCCCTTTGATAGCAAAATTGGCTTTAAATATGCTACATTTGAATAGTACCTATCGCTATGGGTTGCCACTGGTGTCTTCAAAGGTTTTCTGTTATCAAATTATGGCTTTTGTAGCTATGCATTAACACATGTGCTTACAAATACCTTCCCTTCAAATCTCCCTTATAAGTAAATTTGGCTTCGCATAGGCTACACAGGTATCAGAAAAAGGTGTATCTTCAAAAGTCCCAACAAATTTGGTTTGGCATATGCTACTTGGTCTTCTCACCACTACGGGTTAAGTTGTTTTTCTTCAAAGCATTTTTTGGGCAAATTTAGCTCCGCATGTGCTACGCGAAAGTGGCTTCTCCCCAGTATGGATTAACATGTGGGTTTTCAAATGACCGTTCTGACGAAATTTGGCTCCGCATGTGCTACACGAATAACGCTTCTCACCAGTATGGATTAACATGTGTGTGTTTAAATGCGCTTTCAGACAAAATTTGGCACCGCATGTGCTACATGAGAATCGCCTCTCGCCAGTATGGGTGAACATGTGTCTCTTCAAAGCACCTGTCACACTAAATTTGGCATCGCATATGGAACACGAGAATTCCTTCTCCCCAGTATGGATAAACATGTGTGTTTTCAAAGCAGCTTTCTGACTAAATTTGGCTTTGCATATGGAACATGAGAATGCCTTCTCCCCAGTATGGGTAAACATGTGTCTCTTCAAGGCAGCTTTCTGACTAAATTTGGCTTCGCATGTGAAACACGAGAATGGCTTCTCCCCAGTATGAATTAAAAGGTGTGTCTTCAAATAACATTTCCGCCTAAATTTGGCTCCGCATGTGCTACACGAGTATCGCTTCTCCCCACTACGGGTTAACAAGTGGTCATTCATAGTACCTTTCCGACTAAACTTGGCTTCGCAAATGCTACACGAGAATGGCTTCTCCCCAGTATGTGTTAAAATGTGTGTCTGCAAGCAGAGTTTACGGAAAAATTTGGCTCCACATGTGCTACACGACAATGGCTTCTCCCCAGTATGTGTTAAAATGTGTCTCTGTAAACAATGTTTGCGAAAAAATTTGGCTCCGCATGTACCACATGAGAATAGCTTCTCCCCAGTATGTATTATCATGTGGGTCTTCAAACGACCTTTCTGCCTAAATTTGGCTTTGCATGTGCAACACGAGTAACGCTTCTCACCACTATGGATTAGCAGGGTAGTCTTCACATTTTCTTGATTTGTAATATTTCTGTCAGATACAGTGCTACTATTCTGTCCTCTAGTATTACATAATGCGTATATCTTCCGTGCAGCAGGATTCGAGATATCAGGACATCCAAGCCTGAAATCATCGGTATTAATACAGTGCAGTTCGCTCATAATTATGTTGAATTACCTGAGAATAGTCAATAAAACGTCCAAAATCCAGACATCTAACTTATGAAATGATAACTGGACCAAAATTCATTAATATCACAACCAGGAATAGTGTCTTTATCTAATACCTGGAACTGATCTCGTTTTTAATATTCAAAGCTATATTTTTCATACAGTCTGAATATTTTCAAATTACTTATATCCTATGTAAACAAAATGGTGCGTCACATCGGAGTATTTGGAGTCATAGGTTTCCTTGATAAATATGAAATCCATATCTATTTCAAATGCACTGATTATACATGAAAATGGCAAATTCTTTCTAAGAACAAGTTGTTTGCCAAAAGTCAACTTTGTCCTAGATCAGTTAAATAATTGAAATTATTGAATGGTTACGGAAATTGTGTGCTAATTCATACTAGCAGTGAAAGTGTTCAACTTATTTCACACCACATTGGCCGCCTTAACAACATGGATGTACAGGGATATGACTATTTAATAGAATCTGGATAACTGAAATCCATCTGACTTATGAAGTACGTGCTCGTACAGGTGACAGAATAATCCATATTATATTCCCTATAGAATCTCTATGCTGGCATTTGGATTAAGCTGGGAATTTTGGATATGCAAATCATGTGATTTCGAAACCAGATGGGCTATTGTGCTTTGGTCTTGAATAAATCGCGGATGAATTGTTTCTTAGATCTACATAAATTGTGTGGAGGTGAGTGATTAGCTTTAGGTCCAAGAAAATATCAGATACTATATATAACGGTGGTTTGTTATAACATACTGAAAGTGGTAACTCTTTAACATTAACCACTCCATATATCGAACATTTATCCTACTCTTGGCTCACTACAATGTGAATCCCGCCTAACGACGTACTGTAGCTGGGAACATTAAATAAGCAATTATCCCCCCAACGATTCAATATCGACTTCCTATTTACACATCAACAAATTCACACTTTGTACACTGTTGTTCTAAATTGATAATCGATATGTTATATTCTATGTTTCAAAATATCTGACTTCAAAATCTAAGAGGTTTGTTAAACCTGGCACAATATCCTAAAAGTGATGAAATAGAGTAAGAGATTTCACTTCTTGAACAAATCGATGCATTGGCATAAAGAAATCCGTATACGCGCGTGCAAAATTGGCTGAGCTTTTGCATGGGCGGCGTATAGGTTGAGTGATGTCACTCATTCTTGAGGTTACCATTCAATTCCCGCAGAAACTGCACACCCTACATCCGAAGGAATTCGTTCAAAATAAACTATCTTGGTTATCCCCTAGACCCGTCCTTCCATAACAACTGTAAGGTTTCAATTTCAGTTGCCTTAGAATGTGCGATTCCAAGCTACCCCATTTATTCGTAACCACTCGTCATATTCATTTACCCTCCCCCACTCGTCTTAATACCCTTCATTAAGTAGAATATTTAATCCTTTAATTATCACTATTTTCCTACAACACCACAATCAAATATTTCTATTTTTTATATATTCTGCAGCAAAAACCATCCAAGTTTCACATCCATATATCGCCAAGCTCCAGGCAATGGCTTCAAAAATGACTTTTTAATACCTAGATCTATATATCATTTAAACAGATGTCAACCCAATCTGCATATCTAATTTGCTTCGTCCATTCTCTGCCCAAGTTGGAGTCACCAACGTCTCTTAGTGTTTCAACAGTCAATTGATTTCAATATCCTTATTTTAAATCTTCCTGCTGCATTCCGTTTATTCTGTTTCAAATACAACGATTTTATTATGAAATCTTTCCTCAACACCTAGTACACACCGTTTAGAAACATGATGAAATCCTCTGGTGATGAGGCAAAGATGACATTGTCGTTAGTAAGTCACCGAGTCGAAATTACTATATCTTCGTCCTCAATTTAACTTCAAATTTCTTTGGCATTTCCTTCGTTACTTGCCATATCTATAGATTGAAAAGTACGAATGATAAAACGCAGACTTACCTGATATCATTCTAAATACCAATCTCTCTCTCTCTCATGCCTATCGAATCTAATAAACACCAGCTGGTTTTAGACAAACTCATAATCCTGAATTGGATTGCGAAACTTTTCAAACTGTCAACTAATATCTCCAATCAAAATTATACACAGCTTTATTTATACTAAATATGCAACGAATGTTTTCCTCTCGATCTTTATTCTACCAAGAACAGCCTAATACTTATTTCAACTACCCTTGTTCCTCAGATTCTTGTTCACTGAACTTGTCTTTACCTAACTCGGCTGTCATCCCATCCATTTGTTTCATCATCATCATCAGCTTCTAAAGGCTAACACCTTGTCGTTGCAGCCATTTCTTACGGTCTTCAGCAGTCCTCTTCATATTGGCATACGAGTCACATTCCATCTCCTTTTCAATGTTCTTGAGATACGATTGTTTTGGTCGTCCCCTTGGGGTTTCCCCTAAGTTTTCCCTTAAAAAATTACCTGGAAGAGAGTGTCATGTCTGAGTATGTGTCCCATGGATTTTGCTTTCCTTTTCTTGATGGTGTTCAACAGGCATCGATTCTCCTGAATTTGGTTCAGAACAAGCTTATTTGTCTTTCTGTCCATCCAGCTTGTTCGGGTCATTCGTCCCCTAAACCACATTTCAGCTGCTTCAAGTTATGATTCTTCTGTTTTACCAAGTGTCCATGATTCACAACCATAGGTCAAGTCACTCCAAACAAAGGTCTCGAGAAATGACTTCCTTATCTTCAAGTTGAGCAGCAAATTCTTCTTATTTTGAAAGGTTTTCTTCGCCAACGCTATTCTTTTCTTAATTTCTGAGATGCATCTGTTGTTATAACTAATCACACTTCCCAAATAGCAAAATTCCGTTACTTGTTCAATGGCACTATCATTAAACATTATATTAGCTAAAATTGGTTGTTTCTTTTTATCAACCACCATTAACTTTGTCTTCCGAGAATTAACTCTTAGCCCGAATTTTCCTAAGGATTTCTGAAAAACTTTTAACATTCTATTCATTACACATGCAGAGTTTGCTAAAATGCAATATCATCTGCAAAGCGAATGCTATGTGCCTGTAATCCATTAAACGTTAATCCTTTGGTTTTCTCTTTTAATGTATTTCTCACGGCCACCTCGGTATGGCTCTTTTACCACCACAGTCCTCCGCCACACTTAACAAACACGTCACCACTACAGCCTTGGTCCTAGGTAATAGACCCCCCCGGCCACCTCGGTATGGCTCCTGTACCACCACAGTCCTCCACCACACTTGCCGGACACGTCACCACCACCTTGGTCCCGGATTGTAGACCCCCACAGCCACCTCAGTATGGTTCCTGTACCATCACAGTCCTCCACCACACTTGCCGGACACGTCACCACCACCTTGGTCCCGGATTGTAGACCCCCACAGCCACCTCGGTATGGTTCCTGTACCACCACAGTTCTCCACCGCACTTTCCGGACACGTCACCGCTACCACTTCTTAGCTGCATTTATAAACTTTTAGAACGAGTCCTTCTTGCCAGGATAGCACCACTCATTGAAGCTGTAACCCCACCAGAACAAGCTGGATTCAGGAAAAACCGAAGCTGTACTGATCAAGTCTTGGCCCTCACCACTCACATTGAAGCAGGGTTTCATAAGAAGCTAAAATCAACAGCTGTCTTTATCGACCTGACTAGCGCATATGATACTGTCTGGCGACATGGACTGATCCTCAAAGTGCTGGAAGCTATCCCCTGTTTGGAAATTGCAAATCTTATCTCCAACATGCTTTGTGAAAGAGAGTTCGTAGTATTTCTAGATGATGCTAAAAGTCGCAAAAGGAAACTAAATAACGGTCTACCCCAAGGATCAGTTTTGGCCCCAGTTCTATTCAATCTGTACATTCATGACTTGCCACCAACAACAGCGACTAAGTTCATTTACGCAGATGACATTGCACTGGTAACTCAAAGCAGAACTTTTGAAGATGCAGAAGGCACTCTTACAACCGATCTGGAGAAAATGTCAACGTTCTTCAAGTCCTGGCGACTGATCCCAAGTATGTCTAAGACAGAGGTTTCATGCTTCCATCTTGCCAACCGACTAGCAAACTACAAGCCAAATGTTGTATTCCGTGGTGAAAAACTGAAGTACAACCCATTCCCGAAATACCTAGGTGTCACCATGGACCGAACTTTGAGCTACAAAGAACACTTCACCAAGCTCTCTCACAAAATTTCCACCAGAAATAACATCCTGCACAAGCTTTGCGGTAGTTCATGGGGAGCCACGGCGGACTGCTTAAGATTAACGGGTATCAGTCTAGTCTATTCTGCAGCGGAATACTGTGCTCCAGTATGGTTGGAAAGTGCACATGTGCATAAAGTGGATACCAAGCTGAATGATACTATGCGTTGCATAACCGGCACCATAAAGTCAACCCCTCGCCACTGGCTACCAGTACTCAGCCACATTCCACCACCTCACCTGAGGAGGAAGGAAGCTCTGGTCAGAGAAGCAAAGAAGATCTATGCTTCTCCCTCATTACCAATACACCAGGAGTTCTGCCACACACCACCGAGGCGACTTCATTCGAGGAGACCAACCAGTTTATTGGCCGACCAACTTCTGGCAAATCGATTCAACCTAAACCAATGCTGGCAGGACGAGTGATCAAACTCAACGTCTGGAACTAGTGCCCAGGAGATCAACCCAACGGTAGAAATACAAGGATTTGACCTTCCTAGAAAATTATGGTGTCGCCTCAATAGACTGAGAACCAGGCACGTCCGTTGCAATTACCTATGCCATAAGTGGGGTTGGATAGATTCCCCATTGTGTCAATGCAATGAGGAGGAACAGACCATGGACCATATCATCCAGCGCTGCCCTCTACACGCCTACTCCGGGAGCCCTAGTGATCTGTTTCATCTTCGAGAATGTACTGTGGAATGGCTCCAAAACTTGAACTTGGATTTGTGATTTGTGTTTATGTAATTCACCATACGATTAAATAAATAAAACCTCTACCACCTTGGTCCCGGGTTATAGACCCCCCAGCCACCTTGGTATGGCTCCAGTACCACTAATGTTCTCCACCACACTTGCTGGAGACGTCACCGCTACAGCCTTGGTCCCGGGTTATAGACACCCAAAGCCACCTCGGTATGGCTCCTGTACCATTACCGACACAATTTGTTCTAGCGCTAGTAGTTTTTGGCAGCTGTCAACTATTTATCCAGCACTGATAAAACTTTATTGGTGCTGCCAATAACAATCTTGAGATATGAATGTTGGATCCAACAACTACAATGGCAAAAATGTCTGTCAATGGTGGGATTCGAACTTCTTACTTCTCCACGCCACGAGTTGACCCTCATGGCTGTCACGACACACCACCTGACGTTATTTAGCGTTCGCTACATATAGGCAACACGCCAACAAATAGGATGCGTTTTTAAGCGGAATTTACAGCGCTGTAAGAGCAGTAAAGCAAAGCGATTCATCAAACTAAAGCCGCAAATGGAACAAATTGGCAGTCATGTAAGACGTGTCTCAGTCATTATTCCGAAATATATGTAATACAATATAAAGATGCGTCACTAGGAGACTACAATTATGAGGAATGCATAGTGATGTCGCTCAAAGAACAATGTTGTTAATTATATTAGGAGTTCATCTTGCTTGTATTTTGAGTTTAAGCCTAACCCATGTCTTGCGAAGTAACGCTCATGGTTAGCATTTAAATTCGAATTAAGGTGATCGTTTGACGAATAGAATAGCCTATAGAAAACACTTCCCGAACATAAGGTTACATTGGACAGCTTCGGTGGCGTAGCTGGTAGCATGCTGATCTTCTATACCCAAGATCGCGGGTTCAAACCCGACCGAAGCCGTCAGATTTTTAAAGAGTGCTAAGAATTCCTCGTATGCCTTTCTTCAGAGGGGAAGTAAAGCCGGCGGGCCCATGTCATAGATTTATGGCATGTAAAAGAACCTTCCACTAACTACGATTTTGTGAAGCTAAATTGGTAGGTTAGATTTGATTAACGATATATTAGTTCCAACGGTCGTTGCAAGGAGCCGGTCGCGGTGGCATCAAGTAGCCAAGTTCACGGCTAGATGTCGATGACGGTAGCATTTGGTAGCAAAATTAGGAACAACTTGAAAATGATCGTTGCAGTCCTTACCTGTATTACAGATAACACACTCTAATACAGCAATCACAACACCGGTTACCAGACAGATTCTACACACTCCCAATGTTCACGGGACTACGTGATCTATAATAATCACCATAATATTTATGTGGCAAGGTAACCTGGATTAAGAAATTGGGCAATGGGACGCCCAAGCCCTTGACTCCTCTGCCTTCTTACAAATGTTTCGTAATTAACGTATTGATATGCTGCAAATGGAAATGTAGGCCCTTCATCGTGCAGTCTAATAGCCTCTGCATGTCACTAATGATCTCCCCAGGGCAATCAACTTGTGGGGCACAGTATAAAAAAAAGAAATGGAGCCTCTTCTGAATTATGCAGTACGTATACTTAATTGAGCCAGGCTCGCCTTTCATCTTCTTGTCGATCTCCCTTTGGTCAATGGAGCAGATGACCTTGCTTTACCTCCCCTTTAAACAATAACCATAACTCCCTTGGTCAACTCTTGTTCTCTTTAGACCTTCGAAGCCTAGTCTTTCATGGCCTTTTTCATAACTCAATGCCCTAATTTTTAGAGGAGTCAAAACTCTTCCTTCTGTAGCATAACTTAATGTCAACAGGTGTAGGTGACCTCGATGTTACACTCCTTAAAACACTGAACCCACCACCACCTGTCCAAATGATGCAAAGTGTTATAACACTCGCAGCCAATGAGACGCTAGTGATGGCGGGGCTCTTAGTTGTGCCAGAATTCAATTTTCATATTTCCTATCCAATCATTTCATTTCAGACAGTTTTGCGTTTCAGCGTCCAGTGTAGTCTGAAAGCCTCTAATTGCAAATAAGTCGCCCCCATGTTCCCCTATTAGCAGTTAGCCTCCTCTGCTTCTACTCCTCTCACTTTGAAATCATTAAACACTGAATCTAACCTTCGCCTCCTAGGTCTGCCTCTGCTTCTCTTACCCTCTACAGTAAAACTCATTAACCTCTGTGTAATCCCTCCTCTCCCATTCTCTACACATGACACCACCATGTGAGTCGGCTCATACGAATAGCTTCATCTAGAATGTTCATTTCTCACTTGGCCTTTATCCCTTCATTACTGTCATTGATCCCATCTATTTGTGCCCAGAAATCATACTTGATACACTGATATCAGTTAACTCTAGCTTATGTATCAGATATCTTAATTCTGCCCAGCTCTCACTTCCATACAGCAAGGTCGGTCTAAATACTGAGCGATTTAGGGAGAGTTTCGTCGCTACACTAACTTCTTTCTTACAGAATGCTGTGCATCGCAACTGAGAACTCACTGCATTGGCTTTTCTACATCTCAACACATTTCCATCCCCATACAGTACTACCAACCTGAGAGATTACACAGCCCAAGTACTTAAAAAGCTCAGTAGCACTGAATGAGATACGAACTAACGATAAAATGTTCTACAGTAGGCTAGATAAAATAGCCAAATTACCTTAAATTATGAAAAATAAATCACGAAATGGAGTAATAATGATTACTCCTCAGCTGACCATAACCCACTCACAGTCCCCTTTTAGATCACGACTTGTAGGTAAAAGTCTAACTGTGTCCGCCAAGATGCGCGTGAGTTATCATCAAATAAAGCATTGCCAACCCCGCACATTCGGTACTACGTCATATCCAGTATCGTAACACAAAAGAGCGCCGTCAAGTGTCGGTCTTAACCCTCTTAGTGCCAAGCCATTTCCTGAAATACTTGCCAAGAATGCCAAGCCATTTTCAATGGTCATGCGGACTATTAAAAAAAAAACATCATAAATACCATATTTCCAACGATAGAATCATTATTTTTGCTTTGCATTATTTCTTACATTATGTTCTTAAAAGTAAATAAGGAACCAAATTTTTAAAATTGAGTTGACTCTGATAATGGTTCAATCTTTCAATATTTCTTTGGTAAAGAATCAGTTTTGAGCCTAAATTAAGTACCGTACACTTAAGAGTCATATTCGAAGAAACACTACGTAGAAAGTTCTTAGATACATCTGTAGGCAGAAAACTTCAAAAAAAAAGAAAACAACTGCACCGCAATTTTGGCGGGAACACACGTGATTGGGGGTGTGCAAAGGGAGGGCGTGAATACAAACTCAAACCTATCGCGTAACGGACTTCAAAGGAAAAAAGTAAACACCGCACAGACAAGCTTGAAACCTCGCCTTTCCAACAGAATGAAATAATCACGGATATATACCTACAGAAATCTACAAATATAAGACCGGCTTTGGCACTTTTGGCATGGATTGTGCATGTTGCGATTTAACAATCTAGAATATCATAACGTACGGTATCATTAACTTTCATCCAAACCAATCGTTTTCGCCTAGCAAAGTATTTCAATCCAGACCAATATTCGTTAGGTCTAATCCAATGGGTTTTGACAATGGATTTAGTCTGAGGGCCACGTCAGCTATACAGTATATACATCTTCGGCTTTTGTCAAGCACCAATAATATTTAATTAGTGTATTTTTATCCCACATGTTGACAACAATGTATGCGTCTCGGTATGTGGCGTTGTGTGCACCTTGTTGACAGTTGGACAAGATTCAAGCGCGGTCGGAACATGGCTGCCGTTGTTAAGAGAGCAATAAATAAAAACACATATTTACATAAGTTAGCACATATTTCAGGTGCAGTAGTGACCATGGTTACTATTTTGAATAGGTTATGTCCCCCGGAAGATGAAACAGAGTATGTAAAAGCCACGATGACGTCAGATCCAAGTGTAAAAGGCACATTATGGTCTCATTCAGAATTAATAATTGTTCCCCCTGCTCCTATTTTGTTCCTTCCACCTGGAATTCTACCTTCTTGCATTTCTTCCAAACGACAAAACCTTCATCTTTGCAATGCTGATCTTCATACCATACTCCCTACATTTCTGTTCAAGTTCAAACACATTGGCTTGCAAGCTTTCGACTGAGTCAGTCATTACAACCAGGTCATCCGAATAAGCCAGATTACTTACCTTGAAATACAGCCAGAAAAGAAAGAAATGGTCCATATAACAAATACAGTAGTGGTTTAATCCTTGCCTCACTCCTGTACAAACAATGAACCCATCCGACCATCAACTCTCACTGTAATTTGATTGTAATACATAATTACTTTAGATTGCCTGTTGCAGACTTCCCTCGATACCACAATCCCTCTATATGCTAGGCATCTTCTCCCTAGGTGCTCTATCGTACACCTTCTTAAGTAACACAAACACAACTGTCTATTCCTCTCGTGGCATTTCTCAATAACTTGGCGCTTATTCGAATTGTGATCTTGACATCCTCGTTGTGATCTGAAGCCACTCTGGTTTTCATCCATCTTACTCTTGGCCAATGATCGAAGTCTCCTTTCTACAATGCCTGAGTACACTTTGCCCGGGACACTTATCAAAGAAATCCCGATATAATTATTGTAATCTTTCCTGTTAGTTTGGTTATAAATTAATATGATTACTGCTTTACTCTAGTCAGAGGGTACATTTCCTAAACCCTATGCCAATTTGATTAACCTATCCAACCATTTCAGCCGAGCTTTCCCACTATTATTTACAATATCTGGCTAAAATTCAACTACCCCTGCCGCTTTTAACATTCTTCTTTATTTACCACCCTCTCTACTTCTTCAACCGTAATCCTGTTCCTGTCCTCATTCTCCTCCTGCATAACCTCAAAGTCTGCCACGTTGCCAGATAAGTCTCCATTAAGGAGAGGTATGACCGAATTGTTCAAGTTTCACAGTTCTCATCATAACATGACCAGATTTTAATCTCTTACATAGAGAGTTGCTGGCATCTGTTGTGCTAATTTATATTTAATTAGCTTCATTAGTGTTTGAGTTTTTGAACATTTTTGTATTAAAAAAGTGGTCCCATAAAAAAGTCCCTCGAATCAAAGGTTTCGTTTGATCAAACTAATTCTTTTTCTACTGTACATGCAGTTAAAATGTATAGAAACAATAATTGCTCTGGGGTTTGGTGTTAGTTAGATGGAAACTGTTCTTTCCATAATTATTTAAACTCTCATTTTAAATATTTTTGAAATTCAGCATTATTAATTAAAATCTACCTATCAAAATTACATTAAAACTCAAAGCAGTTCAAAACCCAAAAACCATTTCATTACTGTACCATTAGCAACTATTGTACCAAGTTACAACAATGTGTGATAAGAATTGCACCTCAAGGAGCATATTGTACACAGCAACACATTGGGAAAGAACTATGCGAGAAAGAGGCATGTTAATATTTACTGTCCTCCTCCTTATGCTTCCCCTTCACATCTCCTGACTTCTTCTTCCTGAGATATTTCCTGCCATTTTACAAGTCTCCTGGACACATCCTCTCTTCTGTATTATTATTATTATAAAAGCACCTAAAATGTTAAATGTCATGCGGGCTCATACGAAGGCGCCTCTACAAGCTTAACAATAGCCGGAATGACTAAAATAAAAACATTTCCTGAAAGAGGAATAATTGAGCTATTTTTGCATGAATCAAACAAACAAAAACAGTTTTTGCTTCAAAATTCGCAAAATTCAGTCATACCTTCCCTTAACTGGTAGTTTGCTATTATATGTAAAAGTTGGTAACCTTTCCAGATAAACCACACCACAAAGCGCAAGCTAATCTAACTCTTGGCACATCACTGCAAGTCTCGATCTAACGTCCCACACATTTACTGGCACAATTTAATCTGAATGTTTACTTTTCATCAACCAACAGCTTTATCCCTCTCCTCCGAAATAGGATCATAAATATTGACCTGGGTACCTGGGTTCGCACTCCACCATGTTTACATTATATACACCGTTATTCCAATTATCTCCCGGTGCTGGAAATATTGATATATCAGTTTTGGGCCTCTGTTAATGTTTGTTCGGTCTTAATGCGAGTTTAAATGTGTGTTTCGGTGTCGATGGTTATTGCATTAAGGAATGGTCGTAGGACGACGTGTGAATTTTTTTGTAAGTCCGGTCCTTTATCCTTGTGTTTTGGATTACAATTTTAGTTGAAGTGATTTAGTTGCTATGTGAATTAAAATCATTGATGGCTCATGAAGTAACCTTGTCGTGATTTGGGAACCTGGGTTACAAAGGGTCAAAACGGGTTGAGGACACATGTACATACAAGAGAAGGTTTAAAGTAGTGGATTTTGCTTACAAAACGCATTGATTAACTTATCACTGCGGCATATGTAAAGTATTTTCTTCAAGCAGATGAGAGCATTTTCCACAAGACAAATGGTCATCAACAGAATGACTAACTTGACTTAACCCTGGACCCCACACTGGGGCATTGGGTGCCCCAGTGAATTTTAGTTCTGATCTGGGTTTGTGTTGGCAACCCTTCCAGCCTCCAGTCGCCATGACTTTTATTTGTCTTTGACCGTCTTTCAGTTGCCATATTAGTCACAGTTGTAACGGACCAATTCTTTGCTATAAATTGGTTTTGGGGCACTGAGTACCCCAGTGTAAGTTAGTGTTACGTTTCTTGTTGAGTACTTACCGAGAAAAAACCAAGGACACTAAAACCACTATGATGTGTGCAGGGTGTAAGATGTATGCATTCAAAAGTCATATCGTTTCTGTTTGTGTCAATTGTAGAGATTACATTCAGTAAAACACTCTAAAATATCAGGTGTTCAAAATGTTGAAAAAAAAAACCTGTATGTTTTTTAATGTTATTTTATTTTTAGTATAGAATGATTAAGTGTAATATAAACTACCTTTTTCGTAAGTCTAATCAAACCAAGCTTAACAGTTGTTATACTAAATTCAATAAATATTGGCTTGTAATATGTAAATTAAACTTATTATTCTTGGGGCACTCAGTAAGATTAGTGTTTGTAATAAACAAGTGTAGGGTTCCAGGGTTGAACACTTCCAGACAGTGAGAACTCCGAATGATAATTTGTGGGCTAGTGAAGAGGAAGTTAATGTCAATAATGTATCTACTTTGATGAGACAAGCAGTAACGACACATAAAATGCGAGATATATCTGACGATGCAAACAAAACTTATTCATATCCAAAAGTGTAATATAAACTACCTTTTTCGTAAGTCTAATCAAACCAAGCTTAACAGTTGTTATACTAAATTCAATAAATATTGGCTTGTAATATGTAAATTAAGCTTATTATTCTTGGGGCACTCAGTAAGATTAGTGTTTGTAATAAACAAGTGTAGGGTTCCAGGGTTGAACACTTCCAGACAGTGAGAACTCCGAATGATAATTTGTGGGCTAGTGAAGAGGAAGTTAATGTCAATAATGTATCTACTTTGATGAGACAAGCAGTAACGACACATAAAATGCGAGATATATCTGACGATGCAAACAAAACTTATTCATATCCAAAACATTCAGTTATGCATACACAATAACATGTTTCTTCATAAGTTGTACACTTACTCATTTGGATGATTTCCACTAGGTTCACTTTCCCCATCCTGAGTTTCTTCTTGCATGTCCTAGGAATAAAGTGAATTAATTTATTATTTTATTATTAGGCATCACTAATACTTTTTACACAAATAGCAAACTATGTAATTGTAAATCACAGCCGAGTTGAAGAAAAGCATTACACAGATATGGTTATGTCTTCCCTAGTTCTAAAACTTATAATACACAATCTCCCCAAGATAACAAGTAAATGTCAGTGGGAGACAAAATGCCGACTCAGTGCCTCAATGGAAGTAATAGCTTTAAGAATTGAGGACAAATGAGTATGTATTTTTCTTTTTTAACTGGAAGGCCGTAGGAGGTCCACCTATCATTAAGAAAAAAGCGACTATACACTTAATATTTGTCCAGCACATCTTATGAGAATGAAGGTCAGAATATTATACAATACCGTACATTTCTCAGAAAACACTGCAATTAAAGCAAATTTCCAAAAGAATTTAGTGTAAGTACGTAAATTAAATGCCTCTGTTGTGGAGTATGTTGCTGCTAATATCAATCATTATATGTCTACTGGTGAACGGTAGCACTTAGTTTGCAAGGTAGATACAAGCCCAGGAAGACATTGGAGTATTGATACGGTAAGTCAATTTCAAATGCTTTTAAGAATGTAGTCACAGGTCACTTAGAATGCTTTCAAGAAGCCAAATCCTGGCATCGTTGGTATTAATTGACATTCAGCAATTTATCAATGCAAGTTTGAAATTCATATATTGAATCCAACCTTTATAGTTCCTGCCTAATTTCAAACATTACAGCGCCAAGCCATGTGTTTACTGACAAAATGAGTGGGTATGGCGTACCGACAGAGGGAGGGGGGGGGTTAGTATTTAAATACCCCCTCCCCCGAGACATTTGTTTACTTGAATCTTTATATTACCCGAGCTATCGACTGTTTTACACTACCACTACCGTAGTGAGTCTTCTTTACTCCTGTATATATTTTAAAAGTGTTCACGTTCGTCACTTGGCAAATGTCCTGCATTCCACTCGGGGCGAGACGACTCCTTCAGAGTTGGAACCAGCCAGGGATTAGGATTACTGTTGAAGAGGGCGATCGGTAACTTTTTCACGTCGCTTCGGGTCGATTTAATCGTGTGTCCGTTTCATTAAAGATAATTAGTTACACGAGGAGTATTTGGAATTTATTCCTATCAATTATAAGATAAAGCCATCAAGATTAGCAGATTTTGAGAGTCAATATCAGTCTAATGGCAGTCAAAATTTATTTTTCTCTCCCATAATATCAATATTATAAGCAGTCACCTATAGACCACCGCATCATTTCAGTTTTAATATTTACAGTTTTCCATATTTTTTTATGATGTATTTTTTTCTTTTTATGGTGGGGAATAAATAGGCCTAAAACAGTTTTCATGCAAAGAGAATGTTTATTTAATTACTGTGTACTGTATAATAATCGAAATATCATTTTAATAATGTATATGATGATGATGACGACTGAGTGGCAGAATAGCAAGGTCATCTGCTCCTTGTATAATGTAATACCGATATATTAATGAACCCCCCAGAAGGAAAACCTGCATACCCCACTGGGTAAGGTACCTTGAAATGGTTCTTCATGGTTCCCCATTTTCATCTCCAGGTCAACGCTTGGACGTTATCTCTTAAGAGGCCATGATCGCTTCCTTCCAACTACTAATCATATTTCATTAACACCCTATTTAGGCTAAACAAAAGGGCGAACGGCCGTAAAAACCACGGCCGAATATAAATTCATTTCACCTCCTCCCCGACACAGCAGAATTAGGAATATTAAGGGGTAGAAAATAAACAACTATAAGAAATGTGGTATGAAGGAGGGTTTCTTCAGAACATACTTTAAGTGAAAATAAGTGGACTTAAGTATTAACAATTACTTTCTTCGTATGATTCCAGCTAATTCTCTTACTTTTATCTCATATCTTCAATTATTTAATACAAATACACGTGCATGTTATTGAAATGCTCAGCATTGGGAAGCAGGTAATCACGGACATAAGTTAAAGCAAACCCAGCAAGTGCCTGGAAAAGTTAGACACCACATACAGTAAGGCCACTGCTAAGCCCCACTTCTATAACCCTCATGAGTGGATCTTTGAAGAGAATACAGAAATCCTAATTGTATTGCTTTACCCTGACAGAGGGCAATTAATGCAAACATAATGCTAGCTTCATATAATATATCTTTTGCCGCTCATAATTAAGATGCATGTCCCATTAGCTCAGTGATCAGAACAACATTGTACATACATTGTCGGTGGTCCCAGGTGGATTAGATATCTTAGTTGTTCTTATGTACATGGAAATGGCTCGTACTTTCTGTACTATACACAAGCTAACAGCTAAGCACTTCCATTTGCCATCAATACAGTTGTGAAAATGCGACCCCTAATCCCAAAATGCTATTAAGTTAGGTGATAAGTAGATGTCATGGACGCATGACGGTGCTTAACTCTTTCAGATCTGAGGATGATGTTTCTGATTCGATACAAGGTACGATGTATGGAATAGGACATTCTGCAATCTTAATATCCCTAACATGGTCCATATGACTTGTTTCACAAATACAGTATGTTCCCTTTTGCATAAGTAGAATTACGTATTGCACATGACTTGTAAACTTGCACTGAAGGAATCAAGGCATACATATCATCATCAACATCATCTTGCACAGTCTCCAGCCACTGGCCGGGTCTGTTTGGAACACAAGCCTCTCCAACGTCTTTTGTCTTCCCACCATCTCTCAGCCTCCGCCCTTGTCCAGTCTTCTCCTCTCTTCTTCACGCTTTCTTAGACCCCTTCAGCCACCTGTCTCTCGGTCTCTCTCCTTCCCACTTCGTCTCGTATATCCTCCTGGGTATCCTCTTCTCCTCCATTCGTTTTACATGTCCTTACCTTCTAAGTCTAGATTTCTCCATACCATCCTGTAATGATTCCTCCTTCATTAATTCTCTGGTCCTCTCATTTCTTATTCTGTCCATCTTTGTAGCTCCAATACTGCTTCTCTGGCCTGTATTTTGCTCTTCTCCCTTCCTTTCATAACCCAGGTCTCCGAGGCATACGTCAGGATAGGGTCATATTTCGTCCGATATATGATCTTTTTGCTGTTCTGAGGGACAACCTTGCTCCATAACATGCTTCTCACACTCCTCCGGAATGCTTCTGCCGGTCTCCCACACTCATTTATTTCTCTATCGTTTCTTCCATTATCTTGGATCAGGCTTCCCAGATATTTGGAACTCTCCACTTTCTTCAGCTGTTCCCCACCCATTGTTATTCCCGTTGTGGTTCTTTCCTTCTTCCTTGTTGTGATCACCATCTCATTCTTATTTATGCTAAATTTCATCCCATATCCTTGTATTATTCCTTCCCACACGTCCAGCTGTTCCTGTACCTCCTCCTAATTGTTTCTCCAAATCATCAAATAATCTGCAATCACTATTGCTTTCATCTTTCCTTCCCCAATTACTTGTGCCACTTGGGTCATTATGTCATCCATCACCACAGTGAAAAGTATGGTAGCGGTGACAGTGCACTTTCTTGTTTCAGACCGTTTCTCTGTTCCAACCAGTCCGATCTCTCTCCTCCCACTTTCACACAGCTCACGCTTCCCTTGTACATCTCCTTTATCCTCCTTATAGTCCATTTTTCTACTCCTCTATCCTCCAGGGACTTCCATACTTTGTTTCTGCACACACTGTCATATGGTCATATGTTTTCTCAATGTCCAGGAAGGCCATCAGTAGATCTGTTCCATACTCATAGTGCTGTTCTTGTAACTCCCTTACAGCAAAAATCAAATCCATTGTGCACCTTCCTGCTCTGTAGCCACGTTGTTCTTCCCTCATCCCTCCTAATTCTCCTTTCCAAAACTTTTTCAAACATCTTTGCACAATGATTCATAAGTGTTATTCCCCGATAGTTCCTGCATTCTGTTCTACTACCTTTCTTGAAGATCGGGACAATTATTCCCTCTTTCCAGTCCTCTGGGGTCTTCCTTTCTTTCCATGCTGTCTTCATCACTCGGTACAACCATTGTATCCCCACCTCTCCTGATGCTCTCACCATCTCCACACTCAACTCATCCATGCCCGGTGCCTTCCCACCTTTCATCTTCCTCACTGCATCTTCCACTTCTTTCCATGTTAAGTCCTTTTCTGTTTGCAGTCCATCTTCCTCTTCCCCGATTTCTTCCTCCTTGCCGTGGTTTCCATTTGGGTTCAGAAGTTCTTCAAATTATTCTTTCCTCATTTTCTTCAGTTCTTCCCTATTTCCTATCTCTTGTCCCCTTTTGTTCACCATTCTAACATAATCCGTAGGATCCTTCCACCTCTTATTTTTACCATCCCATACAGGACCTTTTTTGTACCTTCACTATCCTCCTTTATCATTTTTGTCCACTCTTCCATCCACTTCCTTCTCTCCTCAATCACTATTCTCTTTGCCTCCTTCTTTCTTTCCTGGTACTCTTCCCTTGTCTCTATCGTCCTATTTGATACAACCTCCTAAAGGCTCTATTCTTTTCCCTTACTATATCTCCTGTCTTCTCATTCCACCATGGTGTTTCCTTCCACCTCTTCTTACTACTTGTCCTCCCACATACTGCTTCTGCCGCACCTACTAGTGTCTTCTTAAATCGATCCCATTCCTCTTCCACCCCTCTTTCTTCATCTGTTGGAATTCCTTCCTTTACCATTTTGAGGTACTCGACCCTTCTATTACCGTCTTTCAGCTTCCATATCCTTATACGCCTTTCCTGGTTCTCAGTCCCTTTCTTCTCCTTAGTCCCTTTCAGGTTCATTACCAGCAATCGATGCTCTCCATCTAAGTTCTCCGATGGTATAACCTTGATGTCCGTGATGTTCTTATTTAATTCTTTCTTATACAGTATATAGTCGACCACCGACTTCCTGGGCAAGTCATCACTGTACCATGTGATAGTGTGGCTCTCACTTTTCTTGAACCAGGAGTTCCCAAATTGCAGGCTGTTCCTTTGACAGAAGTCCAACAGCCTCTTTCCTTCCTCATTTCTTCTGCCCCAACCCTCTGGTCCAAGCACACTCTCATACCCTTGTCTTTTTCTTCCCACATGGGCATTCAGATTCCCCATAACAATAATATTCCATCCTCCCAGCTACTTCTGCAATTCTTCTTCAAACTCCTCCTTCTCTTCAGAGGCGCAACCTACTTGTGGAGCATACACTTGCACTATTTCTACGGTCTCTCCCCTCAGTGCTACTTTCACTTTCATCATCCTATCACTTATTCTCTTCACTTCTTCTATTAAACCATCTCGTACTACTACTCCCACTCCATTCCTCTTTCCCTCTTCATTCCCACTCCAGTACAGTCTATAGCCTTTTCTCAATTCTCTCCTTCCTTCCCCTTTCCACTTTGTTTCTGCCAATCACAATAAATCCAACTTCCTTCTTTCCATCATATCCACTGATCTCCTCCACCTTCCCCGTCAGCGCTCTTATGTTTAAAGTTCCAAATCTTAGTTCATGAACTCAGCTAGGTCGTCGTCCATTGTATCCGTCCTGTCCGAGGCCTGTTCCCTTCTTGAAAGCAAAAGTCTTATCCACTACTGGCTTGCTGGGCCTATCGTAGCTTCACCAGAGCCCCGTTAGCCGTCACTTTTCAGGGTTCCTGTAGGACCTTCACAGCTACCGTAACTGTCCCGGGGCACACAAAGTCCCCACTGTACTTTGCCCCTACAGGCAATCCCCTACTTTGTGCCGTTCCCCGTCTCCCACGACGTGGACGAGGGGTTGGACTTACGGGAGACGAATACATAACATACTGAAGTTAATTTGTAGAGTTTTCTTATATCAACGGAGACAGTGCAATGACAGAGAAGTTTTGTAGAGTTCACATCACAAAGCAGTTCAGTTCCTATACATATGCCAAGTGTTGGCCTAGCCGATTGCCCCTAGCATTGAGAGTGTGTGGAGACTTAGTGGCGTGGGTGCAGTAACTCACTGTTAATATCAGTCATAAACAAGCCAAGTTGATGAATGTTGTGTAAAGAAATATTGCATAGTGTGCGGTGCTTTTTACGGGTTTGAGTTCCTATTAAAGCAATATTGATCTCAAGAATACTCAAGGTAGGGAGAAACTTAATGTACGGTACTTATAATACTTGGCACCTTATGAGGAATGCCTTCATTACACATCCACAAAACTTACTGGAAATATTGTAAACAGAACAAATGAAGTGTCTGTTATACACACTATTGTTTCATTCACCAGCCTGTTGGTTTATGGCTAAAACAAGTGTTTGCCCATCTTATTGGCTTATTGCCTCTTTACTTACTAATGTCATAGATAAGAATGATGCCTTTACCAACAGTCCACCAAATTCATTTTAACAGAATCTCTCTGTAATAGCCCCATACAACACTCTTATTGCTCATGTAGCTAAGATCTTTGAGAGAGTTCTGGAAGGCAGACTGAGGAGGAAGATAGAAGGAGAGATGGAAGAAGAACAGTATGGTTTTAGGAAAGACAGATCAACATTTGACCTAATCTTTGATTTAAGGCAAATGATGGAGAAAAGACGGGAATTTGGAAAAGACATGGTGATGACATTTATTGATATTGA
Source organism: Meconema thalassinum (assembly GCA_946902985.2). NCBI lineage: Eukaryota > Metazoa > Arthropoda > Insecta > Orthoptera > Tettigoniidae > Meconema > Meconema thalassinum. The sequence continues at coordinate 180,607,850 of OX336388.2, forward strand.
GAAAGCGTACGACAGTGTGCCTCGACAGGTGGTTTGGAATGTATTAAGGAAAAGGAGAGTTAACGGAGCTGATGTCCAAATGTTAAAAGCTAGGTACAAATATTGTGTGAGTAGCATGAAGACCAGTATAGGAGAAACAGAATGGTTTAAAGTGGAAACAGGTCTCCGACAGGGAAGTGTATTGTCCCCCTTACTATTCATCATAGTCATGGATGAAATTCACAAGAATGTTAAACAGAGATTGGGACAAGAGGCAACAAAGGCCATGCTGTTTGCAGATGATATAGTGATATGGGGCGAGGATGAAAAGGAAGTACAAAAACAACTAGATGTATGGAATCAAGAAACAGAGAAATATGGGATGAAAGTAAGCACAGAGAAGAGCAAGACAATGGTAATGTCAAGAGGAAGAAAGGAAGGAAGAGGAAAGATAGAATTGAATGGGAACATTCTAGAAGTGGTTAAAAGTTTCAAGTACTTGGGAAGTGTGATCACAGAAGATGGAAGGATAACTGAGGAAATTGGAAAGAGAATACAACAAGCGAACAGTTTTTACCAGAGCATAAGGGGTATTCTGTGGAACCGAGATGTCCCAAAGAAATGTAAAAATGTATTATATTCAACCTACTACAGACCCATACTAACATATACAGCTGGAGCGTGGACTACGACAAAAAGAGAGGAGAGTAGATTACAAGCCGCGGAGATGAAATTCCTAAGAGGTATAGAGGGCAAGACCAGAAGAGATAGAGTTAGAAACGAAGAGATTAGAAAAAGGACAGGAATCTTGAAGCTGCAGGACAGGATAGAAACAACAAAGTTAAAGTGGTATGGACATATGATGAGAATGGGAGAGGAGAGAGTACCAAAGAAAACTTTCTGTGAAAAGATGACAGGGAAGAGACCACGAGGAAGGCCCCGAAAGAGATGGGCAGATACAGTGTGGAAGTGTGTAGAGAAGAGAGGAGGAAAACCTGAAGAAGTACTAAAAACAGGAGAGGAGTGGTGGAGAGACAGGAAACGTTGGAGGTCCTTAATTCACAACCTGACCCAGGAAGCTGGAAACGGGAAATGAAAATGATGATGACAACACTACAGCAAAAACACATGGTTATTTCACTCACAACTACAACAAATTCCCACGTTCCATGCTTTTACAGAGTAGTGTCCTTCCCTCTTGTTCAGAAATCCAGAAAGGATAATTGAATAAAGTAAGGAGATATCAGAAGAGCCACCTAACAGTTGCTAATATAGTCAACCCTAACTCCAAAATAGTCTACTTCATGAAGATCACACGTTTGATGAAAGGTGCTTTATCAAGTTGCGAAATTTTTGCAGGGAAGTTGCACAATATGTAAAGAATTATCACAGATTTTAAATGACAGTCTAGCTATGGTCACCTTCTTTCGTACAAATTATATTACACGGATTTTTTATATCTTCATGTGCGTTAGCTCATGTCCAGAATGAAGAGGCTCTACAAGCAATGCAGCACACCAAGTTATAGAATTTCACCACAGGATATAGGCAATAAACACCACAAAGAAGGATGAGATTGAAGTTTCCGCCTTTGCGTCAAATTACCAGCAGTGCATGGGGATAAGGAAGCAATCTACACTATCAACAAGGTCCGTATCATAACAAATCAAAACAGGGCTCTGAGGCCATTTCACTCAGATCAGTTGTAAATACAAAACAAACTTCATGGAGTAATTGTTTTTAATAGGAAAGCTTGTAGTTTTACGTGACCATTCATCTGGCGACTATGAGCCACGGGACCTCCATTTTTAAGAGGAATCCCAACCACAGGGCGCGATATTTCACTCCGAAGGAATGTTAAAGAATTAACAAGAAACATGAATATAAACCTAGTTATTTGTGATAGACTGTTCCCTAGTTCCATTTGTGAAGTTATTGGTATTGTTCTGGGTGATTGGTTCACTGCATGACATACCATGCCCACTTAAAGGACAGAAAATAGCCTGGATCATCTGACAAAGACTATCTTTATAAGAATTTCAACATTTGTTTACTAGCAGCCTCAATATGGCATTAAAAAGTTGGTACTCCATTTTCGTATAGAAGTTATGCAGAAATTAATAAATGTATCACTGTATTCTGGCGGGGTAGTCTGAAGTTTTAGAAACTATTTCTGTGTCGCGGAATTGGAAGCCAGATTACAGTATACAGAGAATCTCTTAAATATTATGATCATAAACAAAACTGGAGAAGCAAATCATGAATGGAATTTGATGACTTGCAACAAACAACAACCAGATATTAAAAATCCAAAAAAGGCCTTTTTCAGATGAGCCAGACTACAAATAAAATTTAGGCAGGGAGTCCTGTCAAGCGCTAGGTCGATAATGTGAATGTTTGGCCCTTAAAACAACAACTATCATATCAACCTATCCTGCAAACAAATCACAGAGAAAACAAAATCTTCCATATACACTATGGAGCAAGTATATGATCAGCCAGAAATTACTAAATTACATTCAGGTTTCGTATTAATTCCTTAATATTTCATCAGTGCATATGATCCCCTCACAAACGTATCACCAAACCTTTGAAAGTCTCAGCCACACTTGGTGGAGGAACATCAGATATCATTAAGCATATAACATGACTTAATAACCTTAAAGGTACTCGCAATATAATTAGACACTTACAACTCTCGCATCTCCACCACTTGATGAAGATAGTGCTTCCGGTTTGACATGTGCGACTATCTCTTCAGTCACATTCTCATCAATCGTAACTTCCTTGTTGTCCGCAGTATCTTCCATATGTGCTCCCTACAGAGAAACAACAATTTGTTAATAATGTATCTCAGTAGGCATAAGAATTTATATTTTGTAGATACGTAGGCACGCTAGATATTCATCTTGTTTTATATGTTTCGGATTAGTTTCCAACTCAGTGAATAATTTTAAGAAATCTGACAAGGTTAGAATAGCAACTCTGAAGCTACAATTCCGCTGCATTAAGTGATATAATAATAATAATATCGTATGGCCTCGGTGCCGGGTGCAAGCTTTGTTATTTGACACCCAAAGGGTAGCTTTCATGTCGAATTTCGTTGTTCCTTGACACACTATGGAATCAAGGAGGTTAGATATCTACGCTCCTTGAACACTATAGCGCTTTATAGTAGAGAAATGAGGAACTTTGTGTTGGCGGAAACTCCCGAGATTAATTTTACCATTATGAACACGGCCTACTGAAATGGGTTCTTTGAAATGCCAACATCGTATGACATGGTGTCGTAATTCATTCCGCCTTTAAAAATCACTTACCACGGCTAGGAGCGAACATGCAAACTTGGGGTTAGTAGACCGGCACGTTGACCACGCACCCACCGTGGCAAGCAAGTGCTCATTAGCTGACTTTGACATTATTTATATTTTTATGACTTATATTTTCAAGGTTTTGAGAGTTTCACAAGACAAAAATATAAACGAATACCATACCTATTACTAACGATGTATTCGTTTCCATCATAACACAATATACTTTATTTCTGAGAATCCATGTAGCGTCTGTGATATAAATTCAGCAACAAAATCGAAACTATAGTCCGTCATTTTATGAGAAATGAAATAGGTATTTGATTCAAGTTGAATAGAAACACAAACTTGCATTTATAAAACACACTTGCATTTTGGAACTTTTCTCAAACACGAATTCCAAAAGTCACTAACTTAACTGAGAAAAATAAATGTTGATATGATTACCTACAGTTGCACATCATGTGATTGAGTGATTATGAAGTTAAAGACAATTCAAAACATCAATACACAGAGTCCAAGTTTCAGTAGCACACACTTACTAATATGCCAAGGATCCTTCGAAGTACCTTCCTAATTTAGCAGCATGACTTAACCTTACATGTGATGCAAGTTTTGCCATAATAATTCAAGGTTGTTTCAAAAGGGACAACTAATAACCAGTTTAAAACTATTATAGACATTTGACAGAATCATAAATAAACAGCCCAAGGAAGCGATCTGACTCAATACACATTGTTAATAAAATTGAGTCAAAAACGTAAACTTTTCTGTTGTTCAACTGATTAAAACAAACTACATAACTTAAAAAAGGATTTGAGAATAATCCAAGGTGGGAAATAATGTACACAGTCACCTGGCATTCAAGTTCTTCTTTAACAAATGCATCTTCAAATACATCATCAGGTTCTTCAATTTTCATCCCCACTGGCCTATCAGAGGGTGGCTGCTCATTCAAATCCTGGGAAGTAATGAACAAGCATAACGATATATAAAAATTAAAGACTATGAGCTAATGATGATAATAGAAATATTAATAATAACAAGAAACTGTTACAAAACATTTGCTGACAACTATCACATTACCAAGCACCTAGTACATTTTTAAATCTCCGGATTTGGCCCTGGAAATAATAGGGAAAACTGTAAAATTCTCACAGATTACTTCCATGACCTTTTAACCTGCGATCCTCCTGAAGGAAAAATATTAATAATTATTATTAATAACAATTATTATTATTATTATTATTAATTTAAATTTAATAAAACTATTATATACATTGATCACCACCTATCTATAATTAAAGTAAAATTTCAACCTGATGGACCCAAACTCAGAACAGTTAAAATATCCACGAATTGATCTGGAATCTCTTAAACAAAATTCAAACAATTTCCTTGCAAATATCACCAACCAAAATCCTTCCAATTGGATGGTATTAGAAGATACACCATTGGGATCTTCCCGGATTATTGGGCTTCTTCCTCGAAAACGTAAAAACTGATGGTTGAACAAGACCAGCGATAAGGCCATAGACATTGTTATTCAAACCATTAAAAAGTGCAGTTGCAATAAAATACAAAAATAACGGGAATGAATTCATCAATGCCCAGAAAGAAGCCTCAAAGATCTGAAAAACGCACATTATATAAAAATAGAATGACAGAAATAGATCAAAATTGAAGACTCCATGGGAAAAACGGGGTAAGCCACATTATGTAGATTTTTCATGACAGCCAATTTAAGCTTTCAACACTAACAAGAAATACTTAAAACACCCCAATTGAGTGTAAGCGATATAGTTACTTAGCCAAATGTATTTCTTATAAAGGAAGTACATGTAAAGTGAGAGGATATGGGACGTTCTTTCCGTTTCCACTAAAAATAAAAACCTCTGTATCTCGGTGACTTACCGCATTATTTGAAGTTACAACTGATCTGTAGTTACGATAGCTGGCCACCAGAGTGCGTCATAAACTCATTTCCGAATAAAATGGACTTACCCCGTTCATTCCGTGTGGTCTTCTATTACACGGAAAATAGTACAAGAAACTAACAAAACATTTGCTGACGAACTATCAGATTACTAAGTACCTGTTTTATGTGTTAAACATCCGGATGAGGCCCTGGGAATAATAAAGAAAACTGTAAACTTCTCACAGATAACTTCCATGACCTTCTAACCAGCGATACTCCAGAAGAACAATTCTGATTTGAGCAACCGATTCTAAATCCGGATTCAAAACTCACTTCATTAGAAGAAAACGAGAAAATAATCCATGAACTTAAAAATAGCTAAGCTCCAAAGGAAGATGTAATGTTCAGATTAAGAGGTGAAAGCCTAGATGAGAAATTTCAAGTAATTCTTGTAGATTTATGGAGAAAATTCCTGAAGACTGGAATTGCAATCTAATTCACCCACTACATAAAAAAGAGGGAGAGAACAGACATCAATACATACGGAGGAATATCCTCACTATCACTCGTGTAAAAGATTTTCTCTAAAGCATTATTCACGGGACTTGAAAACCAAACTGAACTCCTAGTTGGTGAATAACATGCATGATTCATAAATGGCAGGTCCTGTGCAGACCAAATTCTCATTCTCAAAAGCATCTTGCAAATTCATAAAGCCAAGCAAACAACGGTCACTTTGGAGACTTCAGGAAAGCTGGTTAATTAGTAGACCCACACACACTATTCAATATTCTAGAAGTATTCAAAGTTGACAGGAAAAAAAGAGAATTGATTCGACAAACACTGACAGCCATAACTTCAATAGTTAAATGTCAGTCATCTTTCTGACCGTTTTCATATTAGCACAGGACTTCGACAGGGAGACGACTATCACCGTTATTGTTCAATCGTGTCCTTGAATAAGTTACCAGGACAAGGGAAAAAAGAGAAATAACGATTGGTTGACGACTAAAAATTTAAATCATTCGCAGTGTTTGGCCTTCGCGGATGATCTAGCTATTCGTTCTAACAATACACAAGAGGGAGTTCAGGTCCTTGAAAGAATTCACGAAATTACAGCTAAGACGGGACTCCAAATGCATGGACGAATCCGCTGGTCATCTAGACGGGAAACCTCTAAAGACTTAATTCGGCAAACAATCATCAAGTAAATACATTCAAATCCCATGGCAGCTGCAGCAATCCGGTTCGAATCCTGCTAGCAGCACCCATCATGAATGGTTTTCCCGGGGTTTTCCCCACTCCCTCCAGGCAAATGACGGGATAGTACTTTACTTCACGATTGAGTCGTGACGCAAACAAAGAGAGAACTTCAAAATTACAGAAGGACTATACCTTCAGATGTAATTAATAAATCAACATCTAAGACATCATACCACAGTAATCAAACCTGAAGCTCTATGAGGCTCAGAAACATTGATCATTGAAGGTGGATCTCTTAGTACGGACATTATACCACAGTAATCAAACCTGAAGCACTATATGGCTCAGAAACATTGATCAATGAAGGTAGAGCTCTTAGTAAGGACTTAGAGAAACAAGAAAGGAAAATCCTTGGTCCAGTCGACTCAGAAGGAATCTTGGTGAAACGCAAGACTCAGAAGATTTTTCAGCGTTCTGAAAAGATCACCAACACCTTCAGGAAAAGGCATTAAGTTCAACTGCAACATTCTCAAAATGAACCATCACAGGTTCGCCAAAATGATTCTCAACCTTACTCTCTCGATGGAAGTCAATAACCAGTGGCTTAGTGAAATAGAAAAAGAACCTCAAGAAATTGGAATCGCAGAAGAAATTACACAAGATCGACCCCAGTTCAAAACAGTAATTAACAACCAACATTTTGCTGAGAAAATGAATGCAAGGATCAATAAATCATGGCCTGAAGAACGGAGGTGTTAATATTATTATCAGGAAAATTAAAGGCAATCAATACTGATACAGATTGCTATTTGGTAGGGGGCCGATAAACTAAATAGTTGGTTGGTTCCACAGTTTATGGGGTGCGATATCGCGGTCATGTAGCCCCGAGTACTTTGGGTGTGTGTAGAATCTGTCTGATAACCGCTGTTAATTGTGATGGCTGTATTAGTGTGTGTTTTCTGTAATTCAGGTAAGGATTGCAGACATTCAAATTTCAAGTAGTTCCTATTTTTGCCACCAAATGCTACCGTCGACGATAACTAGTTGTGAACTCCTGGCAGCGAACGTTAAAACTTAAGAGCGTTAGTCAAATCTATCCTAAAATTTAGCTTCACACAAGTGTAATTAGTGGAAAGTTCTTTTCACATGCCATAAATTTATGACATGCGACCACCGGCTTTACTTTCCCTCCGGAGGAAGGCATACTGAGGGATTTTCAGTGCTCTTAAAAATCCGACGATATCGGCCAGGTTTGAACCTGCGTCCTTGAGCATAGAGGCTCAGTTTGCTACAAACTACGCTACTGAAGCGATAACCTAGATGTTACGCCCATAAAAAGAGAATTATTACCATCACTATTTGGTAGTATTAAGTCACATGACATAATTCCTATTAATTACCCGAAGATTTGTCATGCTCATCAGTAATGGTGCACAATATATGTAACAATGTATGGAACTAAAATACAACTTACAATCTCAGAGAATTCTTCTGGTGCACAGTTGATAGATGGTTGGCCCTCCATAATGTTGACGAATCTACAACAGAGGATAATTAAGTAATATACTATAACATTCAGGATACACTATAAAAAGTACAGGATATATTTGTCGTTTACACACAGAAAAGTTTAATGGTATATTCCAATACACTTCCAGGAATTATTTTTGTGGTTTGCTTTATTTTCTTTAAATGTATGCAACCATACATAAAATGGAATTTTTTATCTACGTCAGGGCTTTGAGGATTAAGAATAAGTATCCCTGTAATTGTCTAACCCTTCGAAACCTTCCAGAAGTGTTTCCTTCTTAGTAACCAATAAAGAGTCGGTGGTGTTGATTGCTGCTTCAAGGGGCCTAACTATTTGGTGATGATATGGAATGAATAGCCTTATTTTGGTAAGAACCTTCCACATGAAATGTTTGCATCATCACAAATTATACTTGTCAGGGAGGTGTTTGTGTGTTTATCATATGAACAGAGCTAGATTGTCTAAATAGGACTGGGGATTCAGAGAGACAGTGATACTCTACATGCAATTGCTGAAGCGCAGTACTAGGAAACCAAGTCAACAGTTTTAATATCTACATTACTCAGCATAATGTACCGACTTTCAAACCCAAGTCACGTTGATATGAATTACTAAAGCATAGGGAACAAATTGCAATATACTGAGCATAGATATTATGTATATTGTGACCGTACACAACACGAGCCGAAGATCGAACCAACAACATTGACGTAGTGTGAGTACAGAATTAATGAGCGAGGCATCTGCGCGGATTAACATCTTTGACCTACAGCGCGCGTCACACTTCTTGCCAAATAACTTTGAGCAAGTGAAAAGTTAAGGAAAGTAGGTGCGTTAGCTACTTCTCTCAGAAAACAAGAAACGTAAGTTAATTCCAAAAATAGCAATTGATTGCAATCACCAGGGTTTGGACTCAGCATGGCAAAGTATTGCATTTCTAATTGTAATATTGTGGCAGCCACGGCGAGAAATGTGGTGTGGCATCGTAGTTTGGGCTCGACATGGTCAAGTATTGCATTTCTAATTGTAATAATGTGGCAGACACGGCGAGAAATGAGGTGTGGTACCGTAGTTTCGGCTAGACATGGTAAAAGTATTGCATTTCCCATTGTAATATTGTGGCAGACACGGCGAGAAATGAGGTGTGGTACCATAGTTCGGGCTCGACATGGTCAAGTATTGCATTTCTAATTGTAATATTGTGGCAGACACGGCGAGAAATGAGGTGTGGTACCGTAGTTTGTTCACGACATGGTAAAGTATTGCATTTCTAATTGTAATATTGTGGCAGACACGGCGAGAAATGAGGTGTGGTACCATAGTTCGGGCTCGACATGGTCAAGTATTGCATTTCTAATTGTAATAATGTGGCAGACACGGCGAGAAATGAGGTGTGGTACCATAGTTCGGGCTCGACATGGTCAAGTATTGCATTTCTAATTGTAATATTGTGGCAGACACGGCGAGAAATGAGGTGTGGTACCGTAGTTTGGGCTCGACATGGTAAAGTATTGCATTTCTAATTGTAATATTGTGGCAGCCACGGCGAGAAATGTGGTGTGGCACCGTAGTTTCGGCTAGACATGGTAAAGTATTGCATTTCGAATTGTAATATTGTGGCAGACACGGCGAGAAATGTCGTGGGGTACCGTAGTTTGTTCACGACATGGTAAAGTATCGCATTTCTAATTGTAATATTGTGGCAGACATGGCGAGAAATGTGGTGTGGTACCGTAGTTTGTTCACGACATGGTAAAGTATCGCATTTCTAATTGTAATATTGTGGCAGACATGGCGAGAAATGTGGTGTGGCACCGTAGTTTGGGCTCGACATGGTAAAGTATTGCATTTCTAATTGTAATATTGTGGCAGACACGGCGAGAAATGTGGTGTGGTACCGTAGTTTCGGCTCGACATGGTAAAAGTATTGCATTTCCAATTGTAATATTGTGGCAGACACGGCGAGAAATGTCGTGTGGTACCGTAGTTTGTTCACGACATGGTAAAGTATCGCATTTCTAATTGTAATATTGTGGCAGACACGGCGAGAAATGTGGTGTGGCACCGTAGTTTGGGCTCGACATGATAAAGTATTGCATTTCTAATTGTAATAATGTGGCAGACACGGCGAGAAATGAGGTGTGGTACCATAGTTCGGGCTCGACATGGTCAAGTATTGCATTTCTAATTGTAATATTGTGGCAGGCACGGCGAGAAATGAGGTGTGGTACCGTAGTTTGGGCTCGACATGGTAAAGTATTGCATTTCTAATTGTAATATTGTGGCAGCCACGGCGAGAAATGATGTGTGGTACCATAGTTCGGGCTCGAAATGATAAAGTATTGCATTTCTATTTGTAATAATGTGGCAGACACGGCGAGAAATGAGGTGTGATACCATAGTTTGGGCTCGACATGGTAAAGTATTGCATTTCTAATTGTAATATTGTGGCAGCCATGGCGAGAAATGTGGTGTGGTACCGTAGTTTGGGCTCGACATGGTAAAGTATTGCATTTCGAATTGTAATATTGTGGCAGCCATGGCGAGAAATGTGGTGTGGTACCGTAGTTTGGGCTCGACATGGTAAAGTATTGCATTTCAAATTGTAATATTGTGGCAGACACGGTGAGAAATGTGGTGTGGTACCGTAGTTTGGGCTCGACATGGTAAAGTATTGCATTTCTAATTGTAATATTGTGGCAGACACGGCGGGAAATGTGGTCTGGTACTGTAGTTCGGACTTGACGTGGTAAAGTATTGCATTTCTAATTGTAATATTGTGGCAGCCACGGCGAGAAATGTGGTGAGGTACCTTAGTTTGGGCTCGACATGGTAAAGTATTTCATTGCTAACTGTAATATTGTGACAGACACGGCGAAAAATGTGGTGTGGCACCGTAGTTTGGGCTCGACATGGTAAAGTATTGCATTTCTAACTGTAATATTGTGGCAGCCACGGCGAGAAATGTGCTGAGGTACCGTAATTTTAGCATTACCGGTATTCCATGGTGCGCTCAGAACTATCTGACCTTACAAGTTGTTTCTTAGTTCCCAGCTTAATTCGTTCCTACCGACACCGTAATCCTCGTGTGTGGCTGCACTGCCTGCTTGTCGTTAGCTGCCATATTACATTTTCATACCTGCCAAACTCACAAAACCGAAAATCAGGAGATTTTCATATGAGAAGCAAATATTAGCTCAATTAATTGGCAAACTAAAATGCAAAATTAATGATTTAAACTAGCCGTCGGCACTTATTACCCCTTAACTCCCACTTTTAAGACCATTTTCTTCACTTCTTTTTTCTTTACTACACTTTGTTCCAACATGTTATGAAATATCACCTTTTCCACCAAGGTGATATAAAACATTCCGTGACGAACTAAAGAGCCTAATGTTCTTAAAATTTAAGATTCATGCCATTGATTATTCTATATGGACCTACCTAGAATTATGACGAAATTCAGTTGTTAATATCAAAATTTCTTATTAATTCGAAATATACCTGCCATATTGTAGCCTAATATAGCACGACAGTTGGCAGCCCTGGTGACTGCATATATTTTATTAATTCCATCTTTTAAGGTACAGAATACAAAATTTTGTCGAAATCCAATGGATGTCATGGACGTTACGTGCTGTGAGACATTGGATCTATGAGCGCGCGTCAAATCATGTTGGCAACAATGTCGTGTATGTGGTGGTCAGAAATAATCTGAAATATTATGATCTATTGTTGTGCCAAAATCCATTTGTTAGTAAAGACGTTACATATATTTTACAATTGGACCTATCAGCAGGCATAGAATCATGTTGGCAGCACTGACGTATATAAGTTACTCCAAATTAATCTAGAATGTCAGGTACTATTCGTGTGCAAAGTTTAAAGCCGGTGGTTTGCATACTTTCTGATATATTGATATTACAAAAAACAAATAGCATTGTTTAACAGTTGGCAGCCCTGGTTCCTCTTAAGAATGTGCTTAGTCATATCTGTTATGGTACACATTGCACATACGAAATTTGGTTGAAATCCAATTGATAGTATGGAAGTTACATGTTATTAAAAGTTGGTACTAGCAGCAGGCCTAGAATCATGTTGGTAGCACTGACGCATATTAGTTACACCAAATTAATCTACAATGTCAGGTACTATACGTGTGCATAGTTTAAAGTTTTCGCCTAGAATACTTTCTTATATATTTCTATTGGGATAAAACAATAGAGAGAGCATTTATTAACAGTTGGCAGCCCTGGTGGCTCTCGAGAATACAATCAGTCATATCTGTTTATGTACGCATAGTACATAGGAAATTTCGTTGAACTCCAATGGATAGTGTAGAAGTTATATGCATTTGAAAATTGGACTTATCATCAGGCTTAGAATCATTTTGGCACCACTGACATGTATGGCCTCCTGGAAATTAAACTGAAATATTATTATCTATATGTGTACCAATTTTGGAATAGCTCCCATGCATACCTTCCAAAATAACCAACATGGAGCTCAAATTTCAATTGCGTTTTTTCAGCAGTTGGTAGCACTGACATCATTATCAAATATGGCGTTGATATATTCAGGTACAGATCTTTACTCATACCAAATTTGGTTTCGATTGCTGCAGCCGTTTAGGAGTTTAGAAGGGGGGGGGGAGAGAGGAGGGGACACACAGACAGACAGACAGACAGACACACATTTTCCCAGATCGATATCGTAAGTCTTCTCTTTCCTCATTTGTGCAAAATGTGAAAATTAGGGTAAAAATAATTGATGATGCACAGAAATTGTTGCGAGAACTGTTTCAAAAAAGACCGAGTTGTATTTTTACGGCATAGTGAAGAATTAAACAACGAGCAAAAACACAAGAATGTAACAATCATTTTGCAGCAAAGTCAATAAGCAATCGCTTACACTGAAACAAATCCCATTTACGAATTCAGGTAGCCCAATAACATTCATTACCTGCCCACAATAAGCACTTCCAAAACATACGGTACTAGAAAATATTACAAGTTCACCAATAATTTACAAACATCTGACAAGTTCAATCGATAGAAACATTACGCATAATATGTATATTACACATAACTTTTTACAAAAGGAAAGACGGTGCCTTACTTACGATATAAATATGGTATTTTCCAATGATCGGTAGGATTACGGCCAACTTAATATTCGAATAAAGATTTGTAATTAAGTATTCTGTGTTAGTGAATACGTCTTACATCAAATGTTGACATAATGGGCCAAAATAGTAACTTATATGACAAATACACGTTGGTCCTATTATTAATTTACCTAAGTGTGATATTGCCGAACAGTGTTCCTCATTGGCAGAGCTACAGTTTTACAATATTACGGAATATGTAATTTTCTTAGAATTATTTGGAGTTCAACTTTAGACTAAAATGTCGAGAGAGAATAATACTTTTCGTTCCCTAGGAAGGACCCGGCGTAACCAGTAGCACCATGGTGTAACTACAATGGTGAGGCGGATCGCTCCCTCTCTCTCATGAGGATGACGTCACAACGGGAGCTTTGCGTTCGGTGACACAGCACTCTGTAATGCGGCTCTGGTCATAATAATATAACTTGAAGGCATTAATAAAAGCATTTATTATAACACTGTACATACTTTGTATTGTAAACACTGATAATAATGTTGGTAATTATGAATACGGCGTACCTCTAAACAATAGTAATGGCCCTTTAACGAGATCCACTACTTTTTCACATTGGTGAATTTACACATTTTGCGATTCAATTTTCTCTGTGAATTGCCGAAACTTATTTTTCTGTTTAAGTCACGCAACCTAATATATGTTCAGGTTCGAGCTAAACAGTGAATAACCTCATATGCAATATTAATATGAGGCAATTTTCTCAAGGTCCTGCTGGTTAATTCATTGAATATAAACTTATTAGTTGAGAGCGAATTGCTATGAAATTTATGAAACTCAGCGTCCATTGTCTTTGCAACTTCCATAAGTTCATTAGAGGGATACAAAAGATTTCCCCTTGAAATAAACTGGATCCAATCTGGGCCTTCTTTACTGGGTTCGTGGGGGTGTGGTGGCTCAGCGGTCTAGCTGTATGCCTCTCACCAAGGCGGTCCGGGTTCGATTCCCGGTCAATGCATGTGAGATTTTCGAAGTGAAATGCCACGTCTTGTGGTTCGGATTCCACGTAAAAAGGAGGTCCCGTGACTTATGTTCTCTAGATTAACGGTCACGTTAAACTACAAGCTTCCTTCCTTTTTTTTACTGGGTTCAAGTTCTTGAGATAATGTTCCCAAGTTTTTGTACGTATCCCTGAATCTGTGTGCTACATATACTGTAATGTATTTTAAACCTTCGTGGTTCATTTCATCTTTAAAATCCGAGAGATCAAATTCATAGAACAATTCATTCTGATGATCGGTCATTTCAAACAAACTCATGTTCATTTCCTCAATTTCGTAATTTGATTCAATAAATAAACTAGAAACTAGTTTTTCTTCGTCAGGAGCATCCACTATATCAGGAATACGTTTGGCAACATTCACTAACGCAGTCTGCGAGAAACAGGTGTCAGTTTCTGTTTCCATTGGTTTAATCAGACACTTTTCGTCAATATCCTCCTCTGTATTTCTATTTACAGTAAAAATTGAAGCAGAGTGCTTGCCCAAAATGCACCATTTCAATCTATATTTAATGTCCAGAGGAGATGGGTGATCATTGGAGCCTCCCATTCCTCTAATATACGAGAAAAGGTTCTCCAAAATATCTTGATTTAGACGATAAGTTATTATGTACTCGACTTGGTACTCGGCTTCAAGTATTTAAAAAGGTTAACTAGAGACGTGTTGCTTAGTAGAATTCTTTTTTGAAATGGGAGTAAGGCTTTATGTCGGCCAACTCTCATGGACGTTATCAACTCATTAACATTATTTAGCAAACTGATTTGCTTGTCTAAATCAGTACCAAATGCATTTCTTTCAGAATGACTCCCAAATTTGTTCTTAGCATTAAATAAGTCAAACCAGTCATTTATTAATTTGATACATCTAGCCGCTTCTTCCCAGTCAATGTTTTTCATCAACCCTTTCCCTCCACACCATTCAAGAGCCTTTGATACCTGGTTTGAAAGTACTTGAGCTGCAGGCCGAACTTTTTGTCTCTCTGATCCCTTTAAATATAAATGATATCTGCTAATTTTGTGCGCAATAGTGAGTTCAGAAGAAGACATAGAAATTAGTAGTTCTAAACATTCCTTATTCACTTTTTTCCCATTGAGCAGCACAAATCCCTGATCTAACAAATGATTTCTCACAAGTTTCAATAAATGAGGAATGTCTGCAAACACAAACACTTTTAAGGAATCGTTGCTTGGATGATTGAATACACATTCCTTATTATGTCCAATATTAAGCTCTGACCACAAGCCCATATTCCCAGACCCCATATCACTTGTAATGGCTACAACAGTGAAGCCTGCAGAATGCAGATTCGATACTATTCCAAGAATAATATCTTTTTTCATTCTTTGGTCAAAGGCATAATAAAGAGGCTGCTTCCACTGACCAATCAAACCTCGTGCCATGACAACTTGGCAAGTTTTGTGAGGGCCAATTTTCTGCTGGTTGCTTCTGTCGATACACATGCGATTTGAAATATAAATTTCGTCAAATGTCAATACAGTCAAGCGTTCCAATTCGGTTAGTCCTGCTGATTTATATTTCATTAGTTTCACAACATCTTGCAAAACACCCTGCTCTAAATTCAAACATTTAGCCCAATCACGTAATGTCGTCAGTCCTGGCAAGGGATAGTTATTAGCCCTTAAAAACCGGTAGGCTTTAGGGCTTACACTTCTGAGTAATATAGCCGCCGCTATATCGTCAGAACACCAATTAATTTTCTTACGTTTCTCTGTACTTAATAAATGTTTTATTTGACCTGGAGTGAAGACTTCACCCAGTATCGTCTGAATTTATTTGCAACGACTGTTCCTCAGATCGGCGATTTCTTTCTTCAACGCCGAATGGTCTGCACATAAATCATCGTACTTTTGTTTCCAAGCTTCGGATTCCTCACGTACCTCCTCAACTAATTTCTTCAAAGTGTTGACCTCATCTTCATGAGAACGAGTGCTTAAAAGGAAAGACATTCGTTGAATTATCAGGTTTATTTTTTGAACTTATATTGGATCTAGAGTAGCCTACGTTTCTATTCACAAGAGCAATATTTCTTTCATATGACCACTAAACTACGGCTGCATGAAGGTCAAGATTAGATTAATACTATAGCTACACCAGGCTTTATTTAAACTCATGATATCAATGTCTCAACGATCCGGTGAAAGCAGTGCTTTTCTCCGCTAGTTACCTCTCTTCCAAGTATCATAATGAACCTTAGTTGTATTGTGCGTGTAAAATAAACAAATTCACCTTTTATTATTAAATGAGACTTCAATGTTCAAAAACAAAAAGAAGCTTACCTTATTAACTCCTTCGCATTCAAGCTGGTATGTTTAGATCGTATTCCGTCGGTGAGTGTTTCATTGTTATGTATAATTTCACTTATAACACTTTTATGACGCCTCTTTCCAGCCTCATCGACCGACATTCAGCTACTTCCAGAGATCTTTTCCTTTTCCTTTGTGTAATTTGAGTGGATTATGGTAGATTATCAGTCGGAATGGCATCTAATTTTAAAGTTCTACAGTGCACTGGAGTATAGTTCAACAATTGCTGTCGAAGTGGAATAGCAAAACTGTCTTCAGTGAAATGAAGAGAACATATTCGAGCTGAAATAATAATAATAATAATAATAATAATAATAATAATAATAATGTTAATAATAATAATAGACCCTAATAATCTCCACTTGTAATTGTTATTCGGTTTGCCTATTCATTTCTATAATATTCTTTAATATCTCAGTTTGAAAATGCGTCCAGAGCTATTGCAATGTTTTAATTTTAGAGAGAAATAATTTAAAGAATGATTTACTGTTATGTTCACAACAGGCAGATTAGTTTTAGAAATCATAACTTACTCTGACCCATGAGCTCGCTACATCTTCGTCTTGTGGAAATACAAAGTATTTTATATTAGACCCTTTTGTTTCCCTGGAGTATTTGTTGCAACCATACATAGCACAATTCGGCATTGCATCCCACTTTCCGTCGACAGAGATTAAGAAATACAATACTTTCACTAGCAACGCACACACTTGTCAACATTAGCATGTTTCAATCGACTGCTGATCACGCGCTTGACTCCCGCCTATAGCCACAACTCGCAGTTGCCCCCGTTCTGACGTCATCCGCATGAGAGAGAGGGAGCGATCCGCCTCACCATTGTAGTTACACCATGAGTAGCACCAAAAACCGCACTTGACTCCTACACAGGCGGCATTCCTGAATTAATGTACCTCGAGTTCAATGATTTTAGCTAACATCCGTCCTTCTTGTGTTACAATGCGTCCACTTCACAACAAAACTTACATCTTTGTCTCCGACGACTAGCGTTACCAACTGAAAATTTCCAAATGCAGGACATTGCTCAGATAAGAACATGTCTGACAAGTTCAATCGATAGCAAAATTATGCATAATAAGTATATTACACATAACTTTTTCCAAAAGTAAATAAGCTTACTTTACTTAATGTGCTGCAGATATTTTCCTTGAAGCTGTATTTTTCAACAGAACCTACTTTAGAAAGAAGACGCGAATTATTTTCTTGAAGCACATATTTATGGAATTCTTCACACTACGTACGGTATCTTTGAAATTGACCGTCACAAGTAACATTCTACCAACAAACGGTTCCTCCATTGAGCATATACGGTACGGTATGAATAAACACACATTGCTGCCTGGTCTGGCAAACAGGCGAATTGTACAAAAGTTCAGACAGAAAACTCAATGTTCTGGTGCTTATTAAAGAAAACAGACCATTGTTGGTCTACTCTAGTGTTGTGTCTTAATCAAAGTTGAACTTTTAGAATAAGCCCCTACGTTGAAGAACTGGTCGAATAACATTCAATCATCTATTTCTACACCTTTTGACTGTAAATATTGAATAAATGATACAATATCATCAAAACTGTGGTCCTTAATGTTTGGAAGTCTTAACCATTTGAAACACTTGAATACCGGTACCTCCATAGGTTGCATCCATTTATCCAAGTAACTTACCATACTCATTGCAGGTTTCATAGAAACATAGACACCTTGCATTCTTTATTCAAACCATCTTCTGAAAATGTATTTAACATCTGTCGGACTTTAAGGGGAAATCCTAAATGAGCAATCAAGAGAAATGCCTAACATTTTCGATAAATTACATATGCCGGCCGGACATAACCAACATGAATGAAGGAAGACCCGGACATTGGTAACCCTCCGTAGGACGAATTCACTTAAAAGGAAGATTCTTATACACACCCTGTAAAATGAGACAATCTGTCGTGGTGAAACTGTTCCAAGATACATACCTCATATGTGTACCCTCAATAACGCAGTGTGCTGGGCTGTACCGGTAGCGTATTTCTTATCCCTCCCGGACTACAAGTCCCGTATTTGAAAGCATGTGATTGGCGGATATTATGACCAAATGAATTGTATGAAAAATATGATCGTTCAAAACTACAATCGTTAATCACGCTGGATAGCACCCTGGTTAGTATCCTACATTCTTTGGTAGTACAGTATCTTCCTTTTGTCAAGTCAGGAACAGGAGGTCTATTGTTTACAGCACACAAGAGTGTTACACAATGTAGGGAGGAATTCTGGTGTGAAAAATAATTTAAAAAGGTTGAAGAATATGTTAATTAAAACTGTAGTTCTTGAAATGACAGTGCATGTTTTCAGATTATTTCTTTAATGAGAACAATTTAATTATTTAACAAAGCCCCTGGTGGACAATTATAACCTATAATAGTACTTGAATAGTATTTTGCACAATGTGCATTGAATGCGGCTTGTGGCCATGTGTATTTGTGTTTATTATCAGTTGTTAATACTCGTGGTGACCTTTATTGTTTAATTCTGGTGCAATTTTCTCAATTCAATATAATTGTTAGCTAGATTACCGGTATGTATCAGAGTAGGTTGGTGTACTGTGAGAGCCCAACTGAACCTATATGCATGAGACAGGCTTAATTAGGCTACATGTCTGCCTTTACATAGCCCTGATTTATTGGAACGGGGCTATACCAGTAGCCTACGTAGGGTGTAATTAAACTGTTGATCTCATTGTGTTTCATTTCATTTTTCAGGGCATGACCCACATCAAGAAGGCAGCAGATTATATACCACAGTTGTCGAGTAGTGGGTTCAGAAAGCCTACAAGCTGGAATTGTCTGAACTCTTGTCTGAGCAGTGGAATCAGGCAAAGGTAACTTATTGATGAAACTTTAATCTATTAATTTTTCACTAGTTTTGAGTATATAGGTAGGCTAGATCAATATTGATCAGGGAATGATATAGTTCACTCATCGGCTGTCTATAACCAACCCAAATTATAACACGACATACATTAGTTAAAAATTCAAGCTGAGTCGGCCATTTTCAGCGTTAGAACAGTATTGCTAACCCCACGCATATGGTACTGATATGGGCGGTTTCCTAAAACAAAAGAACTCCAATCTCAACACATTCAATCCAATGGTTTTTGGGTCAACAGTGCCCCGGTAACCTCCCGCGGCCAAAGGCCGCACCCACACCCGACCATTTTAAACTTCGTTTCGTCCCATCCAATGGTTTTTGTCAAAGATTACAACCTAACTCGTCCTGATCAATGGTTTTTGTCAAACGTGCTAGCTTCCCACGGCTAAAGGCTGCACCTACACCCGATCATTCTAACCTTCGTTTTGTCAAATCCAATGGTTTTTGGCAATGGTTACAGCCTAACGCCTACAGATTCTCCTAGTACTGGTGTATTTTATATGTTGGGCACACTGCCGTG
Organism: Meconema thalassinum; assembly: GCA_946902985.2. Classification (NCBI taxonomy): domain Eukaryota; kingdom Metazoa; phylum Arthropoda; class Insecta; order Orthoptera; family Tettigoniidae; genus Meconema; species Meconema thalassinum. Next base: position 180,627,747 of record OX336388.2, read on the forward strand.
ACATCAATATTTCGTCATGCCTCGCCCAGATGGAGCGAGTCAATATGGCCGCCATAGTTCAAATTCAAAAAGAAAGAAACACACATAATTATGTAATTTAGCATATATTCCCAGTATATTGGTCGTAATGAACCTGAAATTCAATAGGTATTGTCCCTTGGAACCCCTGAAAAGGTATGAAAATCATATATTATCATTTACCTTCTAAGTGAAACTGTAAAAGTCAGGTTACTGTTTCATGCACTGGTAATCTAAGGCATTTCATATGCCGAGTGCGAACTGTGTCTGCGAATTGTGTAAAGAAAGGAGTGATAGATATCACGTACTAATTTGCCCTGAATGACTTGAATCGTTACGGTACGGTATTAAATCTCTGTACTCATCTGTAATTGTATCTAAGTGCATTGTGCGTGTTTCTATTATTATTATTATTATTATTATTATTATTAAGGATAAGTGCACACAATGTGCATTACACTTATTATTATTATTATTATTATTATTATGGGAAAGGCTTAATAAGTTAACTTCCATTCTATGTACCGGTTTAGCCCCGTTCAATAAACCAGGTCTATGTAAAGGCAGAAGAGACAGGCATGTAATTAAGCCTCGACTACCTCCACTGTGCATGACAAAATCCAGGGGAGTTTATATTGGCTAGGGTCGCGCTACATAACAATTGTTTCCCCCAGGGGCTCACATCTTGTGGGACGTGGGTTGGCGACCACGGGACCCCAGCTGAGTCCGGCATTGCTTCCACTTACTTGTGCCGGGTTCCTCTCTGTCTTCTTTCCTGTCGACCTCCCTTGGTCAACTTTAGTTCTTTTCCGACCCCGACGGTATTAGGGTATCCGAGACCTAGTGAGTCTTTCACTTTCCCGCCTTAATTGGCCATTGTCTCATCTTTCCTGATCCCTCCTTCTTCGAGGAGTCAGACCTCTTGTTTTCTTTTCATTATATTTCTTTTTCTCTGTAAGATTCCCGCACTGTTTTTTTTACTTGGTTCCCCGTGTATCTAAATTCCATTTAGCGACTTTTTTGTAGGTATTTTTAATCTAAGTTGCATTTTGTAAGTTTTTTCGATCTAAATTACCTCTCGCGATTGTTTTCAACCTCAATTGCATTTTGTAAAGATTGACAATCTAAAATGCTTTTTAGTAAGTCTTTCAATGTAGGTTCAGGGCATTTTAGTGAGTATTTTGAATTTCAATTGTATTTTGTACGTATTTTCAACCAAAACTGCATTTCGCAAGAATTTTAAATCTAAATTGCATTTTGTTTGGTTGGCATTTTGCAAATAATTTGATTCTTTATTGCATTTTGTGGGTATTTTGAATCTAAATTACATTTTGTCAAGTATTTTCAATCTAAATTGCATTTTGTAAGTATTGTCAATCCACATGAGTCGTTTCAATCTACCGTAGCCTACATTTTGTAAGCATTTTCAATTTCAATTGCATTTTGTAAGTGTTTTGAATTTCAATTGTACTTTGTGAATAATTTGGATTGGAACTTGGATATTTCAATCTGAATTGCATTGTGTACTTTCAATTTCAATTGCATTTTGTAAGTATTTCGACTCTACATTGCATTTTGTACGTATTTTGAACCTAGCCTACATTTTGTGGGTATTTTTCAATCTTTTCTTTTTGTGAACCTTTTCGTTCTAAATTCCCCTTTGTAAGAAAATTTTGTGAGTTGTTTCAATCTGAGTTCCTTTTTGTAAGTATTTTCCGTCTCACTTAATTTTCGTTCTGGTTTCCATTTCATTAACATTTTCGCTATCACCCAGATCATTAGGGGCCGACAACCTAGATGTTAGGCCCCTTAAAACAACAATTATCATCATCATTATAACAATTGTTGGTCTAGGCAAAGACCATTGGTCTGGATGAAAATATTGGCCTAGGCAGAAACCATTGATTTGCATGAAAATTATTGATGCATTTTGATTACGGACCCTGATTTTTGGTAATATATTCTCTGTGAGCTGCCAGAATAGGATTGACAGTTCTCGTCTCGCCATGTGGTCTGAGAACGAAGTTGCTAAACTGTACAAGCCAGAGGCACAGCTGACCAGGCACTGAAGCCCGTGGGCTGTAATATTGCATCACAGAGTATTATGACATCAACTATGCGAACATAGTCAAGACGCGACGGGGTGATGACTGACGTGGAATTTCCGGCCAAATGTCAATCCCATTCTGGCAGCTCACAGAGTATAAAAGGCTTCAAAGCGGTGAAATGAATTTTTTAAAAAACATAGTGGTGAAATAACAAAAGCGAGGTGTGAGTGTGCTTAATAACCATGTGTACGGTGCACAGATTTGGTTAAATAATGAACATTATACAAACATTTGGAGGAGTAACAATCAATTTATTCTAGTTCTTTTTTTTTTTTTTTCGAAAGGACTTAACCTCAAATGAATTTGTGTTCAATACCTAACCTAACATTTACTTCTCCATGACTACCAGTCCTTTTCACACTAACTCGTGAAACGTATGTTGTCCCCAAAATTATGCAGAGCATTGTTTCCATGTTTTCAGGACTTCAACCAATCAAGTCTGAAAAGGGACTTCGTTATCCCGCATCTTATGAAACGTTTATATTTTTAAGATTTCTTATTTTCTTTGAAGGGACTATTCCAATTAATTTTAAAGTAAATATTAAAAAAATCTTATTACCAGCATTTCGTTGGCATTTAGCATTTTAGAGTGAAAATAATATACAGCGACTTTGTTTCATTTGTGACGGGTATTTTTGCTCGCCCACGTTGTGAGCCTGTCTCCCGCCAAGCACTTTGCCGTAATGCGGCGCTCCTCCGGCACTGAGTCATTGAATAGAGGAATTTGTACTTACCTAGTTCACAGCTGGTGCTGAATATTTGCCAGCGATGTGTATCAGTGAATGGTGAATATTTAGCCGACCAGGGATGGTCCTTCATCCAGCCCACCTGATATGATGAAGATAGTGGAGAAGATGGAGACGGTGCAATGCCATTTCTCTCGCCTGCCAGCTAATTGGGTGGCTACTGCATCTGCTGGCCCTTCCTCTCCCACGACCATCAAGCGAAGCCGGCAGAAGCCAAACTCCTTACTGTGGAGGAACTTCCCTATACTAAGAAGAAATCACCGGCGGAAAAGAGAGAAACGACGTGTCAGAGACGGACACCCAGTCTTCAGACAGGGAGAAGGTCCCTCGACACCGCTATCGCTCTTCTCCGAGAGTGAGACAGGTTAAGTCCCACGAGGACTGCGCGCCATATAAGAAAGCGCTCCCTCCTTCATCTTCGGATGGAGATGTACAAATCGAGGAGTGCTCTCCTCTCATATCATCTCCATCTACAGATGGGGATGGGTGGCAAACGGTCAAGCGGAAGTCACTATTACAATGGAACTGGATAGCTCATGTAATTAATTAAGAGTGGCTGGAGGTCCCTGTATAATCCGGACACCTAGCGAGGTGCCTCCGTGGCGAGTCCCGCATCCGAAATTCGGTTAGATCCACATCGTGGTCCTAAGGTGAATACGGATGCCTCCGTCTATCGGAGTCATTTCCTCAGCATAGTTCACCAATTCCTGGATGCTGGCATTCTCTACACGGATGGTTCGAAGGTAAACGAGAAAGTGGGTTGTGCTTACGTAATTGATGGTGCAAATACAAAGATTTCTTGGCCTGAGGCCTGTAGTGTGTTTACTGCGGATCTCGTTGCCATGAAGCTCTGCAGTTTGCACTGCAGGATGCACGAATCCGCTTTCTTTTACATACCGTCATGTTTCCCACAACACCTAGTGCACCGAATCCACGACGTACTAGCCGGGTTGTGCCGGGCTCTGACACTCGCCTTTTTGTGGCTTCCAAGCCACGTGGGAATTGCGGGAAATGAGCTAACAGACCAAGCTGCAAAACAGGTGGTAATAACTACCACCTCAACCAATGGAGGTACCAGCTAGAGATGTTCACTCTAAGTTACGCCGACAAGAGACAGTCGTTGGCTAGCCGTCCCAATGCCCGGTAAACTGAGATCGATCAAAGGAACTACTCGCGTGTTGTAGAGCTCCTTCCAGTCACGGAGGATTTCCTTCATTTTGTATAGGCAAAGTATAGGTCATGCAAGATCCACCCACTCGTATCTAATGAGAAGGGAAGACCCCCCCAGTTTGTACTCATGGAGGCGTGTTCACATCTTAACCGAGTGTGTGAATCTTGCTGACTTACGAAGAAACCTTGGTTTGTAGATGACACTCGAACCTATATTAGCTGATGTCGTGGTGGCTGCTGATCTCATCATCCGCTTTATAAGTGAGAGTACGTGAATATTTACTCAGAGACAATGTCCTTTTTCGAAAATTTAATTTTTGTTTTCTGTATGGGGGGGGGGGTATCGAACCCTCAACCTTCAATGGCGCTTTGGGGGCATTTTCGTATATCCGATGTAGCATACGACTTCCTAGTATTTTTATGAACACAACACCGTACACATCCGGGTCATGCATAGCAAATTCGTATTCTCCGCTTAGCTCCTAGGAGGGGTATCGAACCCTCGACCTCCAAAGACGCTACGGGTGACTTTTCGTATATCCGATGTTACAATATTGTTTTCATAGTATTTTTATGAACAAAATACCGTACAAACCTGGGTCATACATAGCAAATTCGAATTTTCCGCTGAGCTCCTAGGAGGGATATCGAAGCCTCAACCTTCAAGAACGCTACGGGTGGAGGTTGGTTCCATTCCCATCTCAGCTGTCCTAGAAGTGATTTTCCGTGGTTTCCCCACTTGTACTCCATGGAAATGTCGGAATGATTCCTAACTCCTAAGCCTTAGTTACAAATACACTCACACCACAAAACTTTATATGACTAACGTATGCTATTCGACAAACACTACACTCTTGGTACTCCCCAAAGTGGAATTTCTATAAACTGTCATCCCAATCGGTTGTTTCTGCATTGAGATTAATTATTGCAGAGATAAATGAGTAGAGCACTAACAATGTTCTGTTTATTGCAGTGTAGGGCAGCTGGATTGGCACAGCTGCAGCTCGGATTGAATACGGTTTTGCTATTTTTATAGGTCAGGACTGACTCACTCTTTGGGAGATTAGATAGTCTACCGATAATCATAACTTATCATGAAAAGGCCTGAGGTCACCTGCATCTTATTACTATTTATGGTGAAGATATGTCGGTATGCTCACGTCTCTAAAAGATCCGTATCCGAACACACTTCCTAAATGGAGGCATATGATTCACAAAGTTCCTACCCAGCTCGCTGGAAGGGTATCCTGATGATGATGAGCATGTGTTTCATATGCCCCTTAATAATAGTATTGCTTTTATGTCCGACCCTGACTATTATCCGCCAGAAAACTGTACTATAATGAGGCTCAATTTAACACTATTTTTCATTATGAAACAGTTTCTCTCACCAATCAGAACTCAAGAAACAGTTGTTTGACCAATTATATAATTAGATGCGTTGAGTTCCACGGCCTTCTAATGTAAATCACACTGCCTGGCCTAGTGTCATAGTAGAGTAATCGAGGTGGCCATGGTCAAATACAAGGCATTCCCTGCGTCTCATGCGCTCTGTTCAATACACAAAACTGGCGAAATCTCGACAGATATTTATGAATATTTTTGTTCGAACATAAAATAGTTATGATAATTATCGTCGAACATAAACAGTCGTATGCCACTCGCCTATAATGGTAATTAAGACACTCGTATGGAAATTATAAAACTCGCATACGCTCGTTTTATAAACATACTTGTGTCTTAATTATTGTCATTATAGGCTCGTTGCATAATGTACTTCTTATTCCTCTTCTTTTCGAATCACCCACTTTGGGGAACGTCAGATCAATCACTTCTTAGATGCTTGTGCTCTCCTTTTCTCCCAATACTTCTTCATTCTCTCTGATCTCCTCTTTCTTTCCTCTTGTGATATCTGCATCGGTTTTCTGGAGACGGTTCTGGCTTGGAACTTCTTGGTGTTGTCTTTGGTAACGGTTTTGTCTGTGCCATTCATCAACATGGTTTCAGTAATCTGAAGCTCTCGCAGGTCCTTTTCCACTTCCGTAAACCAATTAGGTTTGATCTTCTTTTTGGAGAAGAAGTCAAAAATTTTCTTGGTTAATCGGGCAGGATTCATCCGGTAGATGTGTCCATAGAAATCAATCCTCCTTTTCCGTATGGTATCTGAATGTCTCTCCGACTTCACATACAGGGTGTCATTCCTATAGAAAATTTGTTTGTTATTTTGGAATTCCTCAAAATTTTTCTCTCTTTGATTTCCAATTTTTCCATTTGCCCTTGTCTCCTCAAGACTAGTGTTTCTGCTGCAAAGAGTGCCTCTGGCTTAAATTACGGTGTTATAATGCCTGATTTTCGTATTCCAGGAGAGGGTTTTCTTATTGTATGAATTTTTGGTTTTCTGGAAGGCTAGTTCAATTTTGATTCTTCTCGCCTCCATTGTTTTTCCTTCAAGGTTATTCCAGTCGATCCATTCTCCTAAGTATTTGAAACTATTAACCACCTCGATTTTATTAGCTCCTACTGTAACTCTCTTGGGCACATCCAAACTATTTGACATAATTTTCGTTTTTTCAAAGGAAATTTTAAGTCCTATTTTCCCCGCCATCTCTTGTAATTCTGTGATTTGTTCTTTGGTTTCCTCCCATGTTTCTGTGAGCAGCGCCAAGTCGTCAGCAAAGGCCAAACACTTAATCGTGATTCCTTTGATTTTTGTTCCTAGACGTATTCCCCCTCGTGTTTTCGCATTCCATTCTCCCATAACTTTTTCAAGTGCACAGTTGAACAACAGGGGGGAGAGACCATCCCCCTGCCGGACCCCTGTTCTGATCTCAAATGGATCAGACAATTCGCCCATGAATCTAACTTTAGAGGACGTATTCGTGAGCGTCTCCTTTATGAGGGCTAGGGTTTTCCTGTCCAGGCCAAACTCTTCCAAAATATTGAGCAACGACTCTCTGTCGATGGAATCGTAAGCTTTTTTGAAGTCTCCAAAGGTCACTATATACGGTTTCGCCCTCTGCTATAATGTTTCTTAGATTTAAAATTTGTTCAGCGCAAGATCTCCCCTTTCTAAACCCTGCTTGATACTCCCCAAGTTGGCAGTCCAACTGTGGTTCTGCTCTTTCTAATAACGCTCTTGAAATTATCTTGTAAGTCACGTCCATCAGTGAGATCCCTCGGTAATTGCTAGGATCCGATTTCGAACCTTTTTTGTGAAGAGGGTGTATCAGGGCCATTTTCCATTCCACTGGAATGGTCTCAGTCTTCCATATCTCCTCAAAATCTTTTGGAGTGAGCCAATCGCATCTTCACTGGCATACTTCCATAATTCAGCTGTTATCTGATTTTCTCCAGATGCCTTGAAATTTTCCATACGAGTCAGTATCTTCTGAATCTCTCTTACAGACGGGGGTTTACAATCATGGTTGGGAGAAGATTTTGGTCCACAATCGAAATACATCTTTTGGAGTGGTTCATCGCAATTTAGGAGTTCTTTAAAGTAGCCGGCTAGAATTTTACAGTTACCCCTGTTACTATATGCCACGTTCCCGTTTTCGTCCTGAAGTTGGAGAGTTGGGGGGGGTCATATCTGCTTAGGTTTTCCTTGAACACCCGATAATAGTTTCTCATATTGTTCTTCGCAAAGTCATCATTTATCTTCCTGAGCAGTTGGTCGCCGTGCTCCTTCTTTACTTTCTTGATCCCCTTGGACGCCATCTTCCTGGTTTCCACAAAGTGTTGCCAGGTACTCTCGTCCTTTTTGGTTTGCCAAAAGTGCCACGCCTTCTTCCTCAGATCAAGTAGTCTATCACACTCGTTGTTCCACCATCTATGCTTCTTCGTCTTTGTAACAGGAGCAAATTGTTCTGCCTTGGCTAGAAGACTCTTCTCCATCTGCCTCCAGTCCTGGCCTTCTAGGTCTCTGGTTAATGTGTCCCATTCTTCCATGTTCTCCTTAATTTACTATTATATGGTATTTACAAATTTCGTTCTCTTTGCAGGTATTTCATGTGAATGGATGTGACCTATGATTGTTCTTCTGTTGAGCTCTTCGGAACATCAAGATAACTGAAGAGATTAATTTTAAGAATGAACATTGTAATCTCTTCTTCTATTAGCTGTAATGCCAACCAGTCTTTATCATCTCTGTAAATATTTTAGTAAGGTACACATTATGCAATTATTACCTCATAACTTATTTAAATTTAATATTTCTCTCTCTTTTCATAATGTTATCATCTTAAACTTATTGTAACTTGCAGGTTGGTTGTAATACAGAGAGAACAATGATTTCTCCGGGGGTAGCATGCATTTAAACTTATCGTAACTAAAAGCTTGTAGTTTGACGTGACCATTAATATTGACATCATGAGCCACGGGACCTCCTTTTAACGTGGAATCCGAACCACATGACATGGGATTTCACATCGAAAATCTCACATGCATTGATCGGTCCACCTTGGTGAGAGGCCAACAGCTTGACCGCAAACGTATTGTAACTTTCAGGTTGGTTGTAATACAGAGAGAACCATGTTTTCTCCGGAGGTGGCATGCACCTGCATAGAAACCGGTTAAACGCCATATCCATTATACAGCATATGTCTCATAAGTAATGCCATTTTTTTTAGAAAATTTTGTAAGGAGAGTTTTCTGATAAGAAATTAAACTATTCTATGGTCTTGAGCCATCTTACAGGGAGGCTTCTTATCCCGTGACGATACCAGTCTCCGAGTTCTAATGCGAAGAATTCTGAGGAACCCACTTCCACAGCTTCAATGTTTTCGACATTTTTTTTCCACGCCATAAATGGGCCATGGATCGCAAAAGACGGTAATCTGAAGGCACAAGATCAGGGCTGTATGATGGATGTGGTAGCTGTTCAACTCCTCCCAAGAAAATATTCTGTTAATGGCCATAAAGGATTAAGGCATTTAGGTCAAGGATTTTACAAGTGTACAAACCATGGACGGTAGAAAATTAAAATATTGGACTCATACAGGTCACTAACTTGGGACCTCCAGCTTTGGCTTCTGTTACTCTAACTCTGAGCTTATGTTGTTGATCCTTTAGGTGCTCTGCGATATCATGGTTATGTATCGCCGTATACTTACGTGTGAGTACAAGTTGTCTGCTAACCTGTGCACTGTCATGTCTGTACTAGTGTGTGTACTGAACTTGTAATCAAGGTAGGATGTGGATAGGAAGCGGCCGTGGCCTTATATTAGGTACCTTCCTGGCATTTTCCTGGTGTAGAAGTGGAAAACCATTTCCGGGAAGGCTGAGGTAGTAATCGAATCCGCCCCTTCTCGGTTTGCCTCAAGAGGCTGAGAGTACCAGCCCTCTGACTAGAATTAAATTTCTTGGCAGACACGGGAATCGAACCTGGGCCTCCACAGTAACTGAGCTTATGTGGAGCCACCTTTAATTCTCACGTCAAGGGTGCATTTGTGTCATTGGGCTATGCATTAGCATGTCCAACGTATACGGTAGGTTCAGAGGAGTTGGATGTCACGGGCTCGTTTGTTCAACTCCATTTGATTGCATTGAGGCGGGAAATCTACAGTATTGACCTTGTTAGGTTGTTTTAGGAATATTCGTATCATTACTAGGCTAGTAAGGAATATGTTTCTCAGCCTTGCTTATTTCAACACACCTCTAAGCACGTACTGCACCCGAATTCCGCATAGTCATAGCCTATATCCGCTGAGATGGAAAAGGATTGTAGGGAAGTCGATACCCAGCCAGATTAACCAACACTACCCTACTAGGATAATGACTAGGAAACCATCGATACATACCGGCCATGTAACAGCACTAACGATTAGTTACACATTTACTAGAAATAAAATATCCTTAACACAAAATGGTAGGGCGAGAATCTCGGATCTCGAGCGTGAACGGTGAAAGTTGAGACTACGTGAATTCTAGTAACTAATTCGCAGTATTGTCGCATGTCGATTGCAAGCATGAAAAGATGATCAGATTTATAAAAAACGAACAGGCAAACACAAAAAAAAAAAATGCCTGGGATTTATTACTAAACAAATTACAAACAATAAAATATTCCCTATCACCATTAAAATATGTAAGCAAGTTAAAATTAAATATCTCACACGTCAGATAGTCCTACTATCTGTAGAATAAATGTTATTAAACATTATCATAACAACAATGTAATTATATTAAGTTTTATAAAAAGTTTACGCACTTGACAGTCACCCTGTGACTATGTCACTGAAGCAGTCTGATCAACATCAGCTGTTCAATCATCAAAAATGAAGTTAACACTGAAAAACCCCTACATTAGACACGTGCGTGTGTAAAACGTGACTATCTATACTGATAATAATGATATAATAAATTAAATAAGGTTTAAATATATACAATATCTACAATTTTCCATGATTTACACGGTATTAAAAATATAACATTCGCACTATCAGTCGCGATCTGACAGTCTTATAGTGTCTCTGTTAAATAACAGTTCTCTGAACAATATTCCACACAACAATAGAATTCTCAGGTACTTCTGGTAATATGTCAAAGTAAATAAAGCTTGAATATCAAACACTGAAGTTAAATATAGCTTAGAATGTCGTGTCAATGAATAAAACAAAATAATAAAGAGCGATACGAAACTACTTAAAAAACTCTACACACTTCGTGGATCATATACTGATACTCTCTGACATAAACAGTTCAAACATTAACCTTTGTGTTAGCGCTTCTTACACATACTGTAACAATTCGTTGCTCCACATGGCAATACATTTCTTTCTACCGCAATACAGTGAACAATACTTATAGGTGGCGTTTACTACGCTCCGAATATCTCTTACTTCCATCTTTTCCTTACTACCAACAATCTTCAATACTCCGCACGGCATTACTTCCATAAAAAACCATCTTGCTAGAAACTTGTAGAAGAATTAGTGATTTTACTAGGTAAATACGCAATTGTATATGACCGTTCAGAATGCACTCCTAACCCCAACTCTCTTCTAAAATTATTAAACCACGTGCATCAATTACAACAAACACATGTTCGTTCACAACAATACATCTCACACAGTGTTTCTTATTTCTTTCATTAGCGCTTTTCATTCACTTAGTTCCATAATAAACTGTTTTTCCACGTTACCAAATGTTAAAAATACTAATTCGTAAGTCGCTCGTCTTTAGTAGTTAATATAAATAAATACATATCCTCACGGCTCTGGTGTACATTTAAATATATGAACCTTTCATATTTAAGTTGATTTTAGAACATAATAGACCTCAGGTAGACTAACAAATCTCCTGGTCTGTTTATTTCAGTTTAACAATTTTTCCAATTTAATTATTGATAAATATAGGCATCATTTGACCTCAATTGTCACTACCATGATCCTATTTTATAGTGTATTTTCGTAATATCAATAGTCCAAGACTATATAGTTGTCAAATAAGTTATATTCAGCTATTGGAATCTTATAACATCCATATTGTTATAAATAAATATTTCAGTTGTATATTGACATAATAATGTCTGTTAAACAATGTTACAGCATTTCACAATAATGTTTTACTTTATAAAATGTAATATAAACATACAAATGTATTCTGTCGCTGTTACGCATTTGTAATTGTTAATAACAATCTTAATGTTCAAATGTTCTTACAATTTGAAAGTAATTTCAGTGAAATATGTCATTATCGAAGCATTCTCTTCGAGATACAATACTATCGAAATACAGTATTATCGAAGCATTCCCTTTATAAAACGAGTTTCGTTCGAAATTGAGTATGTTAAAACGATTCCTTCAAAAATAAATGCATGAAACGATATCCAAGTCATTAAAGCATGAAATATCGTCTTAAACGACACACGAAGGCGTATTAAAAATTACGATGAATCTCAAAAATTTTAACTATGATGAACATAGAATAAAGATAAGAATTTCTACAATGAAGTTGATCACTCCCAAATGGACTTCTACTGCTACTGCAAAACTACTGATATTAGAGCAATCGGTTGTTCTACCTTGAGATGTCTTCTGCTGCCAAGAAATACCTCTATCCGATGTTCTTGGTTCTCCGTTGAGACTGCGAGCGCTCGTCTCCCCTTGAAACCAGTTACTGCCAGGCGCGTGCGAATCAGCTGTGAGCGACCCCGTCTCAGTCATGCTGCATTCACCTGCTCTCCGCCTCGACTGGTGGCTTCTAACGGCAAATCTTTCATTTTCACGGTTAGCGACCTGGGAACTGCGTTTCTTGGTCCGATTGGCTGCAAGCGGTCATCTTCTTCTTATCTCTGTATCTCAGAGAGGCCTCACCAACGTAGATCTGAAAGTCCTGGGTTGACATCTCCTCCTGATGGTAGTGGACATCTTGCTTGTAGTGTAGAAACTCATGTTGGAATACTGCAAGTTGTTGAGCAGTTGTATATGTATCGATCCTTGATCTTCCAAGTCACTCTGACTTTCCAATCCATGGTATAGACTAACCTCCTTCCATTGTTTTAGTTATCCATAATAATCTCCTCAGTATTTGTAGAATAAGTTTGTCCTCCCCGATTCAAATTCGTTGTCGACTTGTTGACTCTGATGTTGACTGTAATGTATTAACGTAGAATATATACTGTTGAATATGTTGTAGCAATACTGTAGCTTGAAGTAGGCAATACTGCTGGTTATTGCCTTTCTTTAGAATGCTGTTGTATTTGCGAAGCCTCGTTCTGATGATATTATGTTTCAATAAACGCTGAACTCTTCAAATGTAGTGCATTTGCACTTCACCGGCTCCTCTGATAACTTCCTCGGCGATTCCTCGATCTCCCGACAGTACAATAGCGTTTGTCGACCGGGCTTATGTTCCGTGCAAAAAGTGCTTCTCTGCTGGGAGCGTGCGACACACGTCCGCTCGTGTCAAGTAGCTGCGTGAGAGTCCTGGCTCGCTTCTCTGCTGTGACGCGCGTGCCATCGCTAGCCTCCTGGGCTAGCCTCGCACAGTTGCATTTTAATAGAAATATACTCATAGTTTCTCTATTAACCAATAATTTATATTTCTATTATACCAAATAAATTTTATATTGCATTCTACACCTGTAGATGTGCTTATTTCGCTTTATATATGCCAAATTTATATAAAAGCGATTCCCACAAAATGTATGTGCTTTAATCTGATTGGCTGCTGAAATATCGTGACAGAAGCTCCTGGAACTAGCCTCTTATCAACGGGTCGTGTGCATAGCTTTGTTATTGTCGCCTAGCTGACCAAAACTGGATTTCTGGTGCTAAACATGAAGCCTGGTACAATTTCCAGCCTCGAATGATCCAACTCTTCCTAAGTTAAACTATCATTTACCAGAATATTTCCAAATAATAATTCCTTAAAAAGCTTCAAAATTCTCCAAAATACTTTCATTATGCATCATCCACTTCCCAAAATGCTTAAATAATTATTAAATTATTTTAATTCCATATTTCCAATTTTTCATTCCAATTGTGCATAAGTCGGTTCGAACCTCGGCTCAGTCAAAGTCCTAAGCTGGGCTGAATTCGAGTTCAGTACCTTGCATAGAAATTCATACTCGGCCTCGGTAGCAATACGATTTTGCAACGAAGAAGGAAATCTGGCAACCTGGCAAATTTTATTCCCTTCTTAGAGTATAACGTTCCCTCCTTTGAACACAGCCTGCCAGGCCTGTTTCAAGACCAAGGTCAATAGTGTTGACCCTTGTAAATAAGCAGTTACGACACTGAACGGAGCGACGTGGATGAAGTGGTGCATAAGTGGTCTAAGCAACAAAGAAGCTACAATGTACGCATTCCACTTATGGGGAAAGCAGAAGGATTTGCCAAGAAATGAAAAAGTTTAAGAATTTGTGGGCATATAAAATAAGGATAATTATAACTCAGCAATTTTTCTAGATTGTGCCGTGTCTTGTGTGGGGTTTTGTCTAGGACACCAAGTTGGCTCATCAGCGGGCTCTTGGTGTCCCCGCCCGGACACCCACAGGAGTAGCGAACTACACGCTACCTCCCTTTTTATGAATCACACCTGCGCCTCTTTGCTGCGAGAACTAAAAGCAAAAAATTAGGCGAAACCCCACACAAGGCACGGCACAAACCTAGAAAAATTGCTGAGTTTTACATTGAATCTTATTTGCAGATCCACCAAAATGGTTTTATTCATTACTCTTTATTGATAACCTTCTGCCACACTGTGCAGGCCCCGTGGTGTTGGGGGGGGGGGGGGGGGAGGAGTAGCGTGCCTGCCTCTCACCCAGAAGGTCCGGGTTCGATTCCGTCAGGGATTTCGAAAACTTGCGTGATGGCTGGAATGGGGTGCACTCAGCCTCGAGAGGATAATTGAGTAACTGTCTGGCAGTGAGGCTGCGCCCTGGTCACGAAAACCAGGATTAACGGCCAAGGGGACCTGACGGGTTGACCATGCGTCACCCCAATATCTGCAGGCCAAATGGCTGGGTAGTGGTCTCTTGGGAAGCCTAGGCCCTTCATGGGCTGTAGTGCCAGGGGTTGTAATTATTATTGTCATTATTTAGCCACACATTTGATGTAGAAATATAGTGTTGATTTTTGCCAATTCCATCCCTGTTGGCTTTAACTAGTTACCTGAACAAAAATTCAAGTATTGAATGTACACCCAGGGATAGTTTTCTCTATCAGAACTTGACAGACAGCCATGCCCATATCAATGTAAATGTATTGTAGAGCCTTTGTTCAGGTTCAATGATATTATATAACTGGACAGGATGAAATTAAATCCAAGTCTGCTTCCAGTCGACCGACCGGGCCAGGGAATGGAATGAATGAATCCCCCATATAGCGACGAGGATATGAACTGTGCCGACTGCCGAAGCCTGTCGCACTCTCCTGGGGCAATAATTAAATGAATGACAAATGAAATGATAGTGGAGTGTGTTGCTGGACTGAAATCGTGACAGGGAAAACCGGAGTAAAACCTGTCTGCCTCCGTTTTGTCCAGCACAAATCTCACATGGAGTAACCGGGATTTGAACCACGGACCCAGTGGTGAGAGGATGGCGTGCTGCTGCCTAAGCCACAGAGGCTCGACTGGACAGGATATTGTTTCATTTTAGGTTACATGTGGTCATTCAACCCTGTATATTTTCTGTTAACCTGTGTTAAAGTGTCTGTAGTATTGCTTGTATTTCACTCAAATCCGTATCATCTTCTTTGCATTTTCCCATTTATGTGGGGTCTGCCTTCCTGCAATGATTCCTCCACTTCAATCGATCCATAGCGTCCCGGGGGCGGAGTTTAGCGAGCCGCTTGTCATCTCTCACCTTATCCAGCCAGCGTGTTTGAGGTCGCCCTCGAGGTCGACGACCCTCCACATTCAGTTGAAGGGCAGTCTTAGCAACTGAGGTTTCACTGCAACGGAGCACATTTCCATACCACCGCAGACGTGATTCACGCATTTTCTCTGTGATTGGGGAACCTTGAAATCTTCCGCACATCATCATTCCTTATATGGTCGAATCGAGTCAGCCTTTGGACCACCGCAACATCTTCATTTCCATTGTATGAAGTGCTTGTTCGTGCTTCGATGTTGTAGGCTAGCATTCAGATCCATAAAGGGCCACCGGTCTAATCGCTGTGCGATATACTTGAGATTTTAGATGCCATGGAATTTTCTTATCGCATAGGACTGCAGTAACTTGCCGCCATTTCATCCATGCGGCAGTGACTCTTGTTTTGACATCAGGAATCGTGCTGCAGTCTGAGGTGATGCATGACCCAAGGTATTTGAATTGGGTCACTTTATTAAGTTGAACCTCACCAACAGTGATCGTGCCATCAGTTTGGCCACCGCATTCTAGGTATTCCGTCTTCTTCAGGTTCAACTTCATCCCAAATTCCTCAAGACGCATGTTCCACTCTTGTACTTGCTGTTCGAGGCGCCCACAGGTCTCGTTAGCTAACATGACAACATCCGCATACAATAATGTCCATGGATGCCTGGTTTGGATGTAATTTGTGATGGCGTTCATGCAGAGAATGAAGAGCAAGGGGGACAAGGCTGATCTTTGATGGACACCAAATATGATGTCATATCTCAGAAGTTGCCATGTCACAGAAAATGAAATTAAGCATTTGATTATCGGACTCATTCCGACAAATTATTTTTGAAAATGCTCTTTATTTAGGCAAAACACCAAATAGATTTGACCATCTTACAGTTCTAAAACAAATTTAAAAATTTACTGGCATAAAACATATATAATGAGAGTTGTGCATCTAGGATTGGGAAGAAGGCAGCCATGGCTGTAAGTTTGGAATCATCCTGGCGTAGAAGTGGGAAGCTGCAGAATACCACTTCTAAGAAGGCTGAGGTGGGAATTGACCTCCGCTCTTCTCAGTTCGGTCTCGTGAAGCTGAGTAAACCCTGTTCCAGAATTAAATATATGAAAGTCAGGAATCAAACTGCTAAGAATGCTGACCACTACACCACAATATGGTCGCTGAGCTGATATGTCTAGTTTCAGGAATACTGTACAGAGCAACATACAGGATTTCACATATTTAACTGACAATCTGAAAGGTGTGCTTGGTAATCAGAAACAGGTAGGAGTACATTGCTTTCTGTGCTAAGTTGTTGCATTGACACGCTTATCACGGTTTTGGTAGTATCTCAGAAAATTGAAATTTAGCATGAAACGTTCATGGTGCGAGTTTTTGTTGACATCATAGCCCAAACATGAAATAGTGTATGAAGCTCCAATAATGCATCTTGATTTCACTTTCATTCATAATGCAGGTCGAAACAGTAAAAAAGTCTCTATTGGAACACAAGGAAGCTGATGGAATGGAATCCGGGCTAGCCATAAGAAACAACAGTAAAAACAAGTAGTTCCGTGAAGAACTATACAGCCTATTTTCATATATCCTGCTCATGTTAATTGCCTCTATCAACATACAAAATTTCAGTTTAATTGCTGTAACAGATTCGTAGATATTGAGAACCGTCTAAGTATTTCAGATTGTCACCAGGTTGGATTTTTATTTTTGTACTATTACATTAAGATTATTGTGTACGTGTGGTATTCAAACTTCAATCGCATGATTAGAACACAAGAAGTAAAAACGAGATTTTAAAATTACGCACAGCAGCCATCTTGTGATTATGCAAACAATTGAAATAAATTAGATGCCAGTGGATCAACATTTGTATAAGCATTTAATGTGCAACGTTTCACGGCACTCGGATAGTTAATTCGCGAGAATCGTCCATTTAAATATTTATACTTCGCCTCGCCGCCATGTTGGATTTGTGCTCACCAGGTTACTGAAAGTCCTATAGGTGAACATATGTTCATAGTCTCTATGAACATAAAAAAATCAGTTTGGTTGCTGTAAAAGTTTCATAGATATTGAGAACCGTCTAAATATTTCGGAAGCTCGCCATTTAGGATTGTTATATGTATAGGCCATAGAGTTATGTACCATTCAAGGACAATTATCGTATAGGTTCGTTATTCAAACTTTCACTTCGATCGCATGATTACGACACAAGAAATAAAAACTTATTTTTAAAATTTCGCACAGCCGCCATCTTGAGGTTATGTAAACAATTGATTTAAATTAGATGGTAGTGCATTACAATCTGCAAAATCATTTACTGTACCACATTTCACTGCGCTCAGAGAGTTAAATCACGAGAAAAGTCTATTAAAATATTTCAAATTCGCTTGGTCGCCATGTTCGTTTTGTACTTTACAAGTTTATGAAATATACATAGGTAAACTTGTATTAGTACCCTTTATCACCGTACAAAATTGC
Source organism: Meconema thalassinum (assembly GCA_946902985.2). Lineage (NCBI taxonomy): Eukaryota > Metazoa > Arthropoda > Insecta > Orthoptera > Tettigoniidae > Meconema > Meconema thalassinum. Next base: position 180,645,597 of record OX336388.2, read on the forward strand.
AGGATAATATCTGTAATAGTTTCGGAGATATAGAATGTCAGTGAAATATTTCGCACAGCCGCCATTTTGAGGTTATGTAAAGATACATGCACTCCAGTGCATTACAATGTGTATAAACATTTGCTGTACCAAGTTTCATTACGTGTGGATAGTTAAATCGCGTAAAAATTCTATTTAAAAGTCTCAAATTCGCTTGACCGCCATGTTGGTTTTGTTGTCACCAGATTTTTGAAAGTCTCATAGGTGAACTTCTAGTAGTGCCCTTTATCACCGTACACAATTTCAGGGCGATATCAGTAATAGTTTCGGAGATATTGAATGCTAGTGAAATATTTCGAACAGCCGCCATGTTGGATTGGTGAGACGTAACAAAATTTGAAGGGCACGGTCGAGGTCGCCGGGAATAGTGCTATGAACTTACCGAGTATCATTGAAATCGCTCCAGCCGTTTAGATTTTATTAGGAGGGGACACACACACACCTCACACACACACACACACACACGCACACACACACGGACAAAAGGTGATCTCATAAGCCTATTTTTTTAAATTGAAAATAGGCTAAAAAGTGTGATATGAGGATATCAACAAAACTTCAAACTAAAGCAATATATTATCCTCTGTGATTGCGACAGCCGAGCACGCTCTTAAATGTTGAACTATTTTTTTAATAACCCTGTGTAAAAGAGATATTTATAACAGTTTAATTAATAATTTATTTATTCATTTCAATCATGAAATAAGCATAACTTAATTTACCAATTGAGCAATCAAACTTGCTTTTTCCAGCTCCAAAATCTATTCTTAGCTGATGTTCCTCTTCATCCCTTGCCCTTTTCCTCATTCTGTCTTCCCAATCTTCTTCCGCCAGCTTTCTCATACATTCACGGTCTCTCTTATTTTCTTCAGTTTCTTCTGTATTCATCTTTCTTTTTTCTTCCCACTCTTGCTGAAGTTCCACTAGCCTTCCTTTTTGCCTCTAATAAATGCTGAACTTCTTTGGTGTCCTGGGTTGGACGGCGTTGCCTCTTCAATCACCTTGGTGTTAAAATTGGAACTGTAAATAAGAAAGAAAAAATGTAAATACACAATACAGTACTTTGCTAAAAAGTCTGCTATGAAGTTTGGTATCACAGTAATGTTATGTAATGTTAATTTCAACCACAGCCGATGCATAATCAGAAGCACAGTACGGTACTTTCATCTGAAGTTCAGCGGCTTCGGTGGCGTAGTCGGTAGCATGCTGAGCTTCTATGCCCAAGATAGCGGGTTCAAACCCGGCCGAAGCCGTCGGATTTTTTAAGAGCGTTAAAAATCCCTCAGTATGCCTTCCTTCGGAGGGGAAGTAAAGCCGGCGGTCCCATGTCATAGATTTATGGCATGTTAAAGAACCTTCCACTAATTGCACCTGTGTGAAGCTAAATTGGATAGGTTATTGTAAACAACGCTCTTAGGTTTCTAAGTTCGTTGCCAAGAGCCGACTGCGGTGGCGTCTAGCAGCTGAGTTGTGAACTTAGCCTAGTAGTCGTTGACGGTGGCGCTTGGCTGCAAAAGTAGGAACTATTTGAAAAATTCTAAGTTGCAGTACTTAAATTAAAATAACAGATAACACACACTAATACAGTCATCACAATTAACACCGGTTATCAGACAGATTCTACACACACCCTAAGAACACGGGGCTACATGACCGCGTTGTCGCAGCCCCTAAACTTAAGAACCAACCAACCAATCTGAAGTTCCACTAGCCTTATTTTTGCCTCTAATAACGGCTGAACTTCTTTGGTGTCCTGGGTTGGACGGCGTTGCCTCTTCAATCACCTTGGTGTTAAAATTGGAACTGTAAATAAGAAAGAAACAAGTAGTTCCGTGAAGAACTATACAGCCTATTTTCATATATCCTACTTATGTTAATTGACACTATCAACATACACAATTTCTGATTGATTGCTGTAATAGATTCGTAGATATTAAGAACCGACTAAATATTTTGGATGGTCGCCATATTGGATTTTATATATGTAGGTCCTAGAGTTATGTACTGTTACATGCAGATTATTGTGAACGTGTAGTATTCAAACTTCAATCGCATAATTAGGACACAAGAAAAAACATGGAGATTTTAAAATTTTTCACAGCTGCTATCTTGAGGTTATGGAAACAATTGAAATAAATTAGATGCCAGTGGATTAACATTCGTATAAGGATTTACTGTACCAAGTTTCACTCCACTCGGATGGTTAAATTGCGAGAAATGTCCATGTGAATATTTATAATTCGCGTCACCGCCATGTTGGATTTGTGATCACCAGGTTATTTAAAGTCTTATAGGTGAACTTAAGTTCATAGCCCCTATGAGCATTAAAAAATGCAGTTTGATTGCTAAAATAGATTCGTAGATATTCAGTATCGTCTATATATTTCGGATGGTCGCCATGTTGGATTGTTAAATGTATAGGCCATAGAGTCATGTACCATTAAAGGAAAATTATTGCGTAGGTTCATTATTCAAACTTTCACTTCCATCTCATGACTACATGACAAGAAATAAAAACTTAATTTTAAAATTCGCACTGCCGCCATCTTGAGGTTATGTAAACAATTGAAATAAATTAGATACCAGTGGATTACAATGTGTATAAATATTTCCTGTACCAGGTTTCAGTGCGTTTGGAACATTAAATCGCGAGAAAGGTCTATTTAAAATTTTCAAATTCGCTTGGCCGCCATGTTCGTTTTGTAGTTAACCGGTTTTTGAAAGTCTTATAGATGGACTTCCAGTAGTGCCCTTTATCTCCGTACAAAATTTTAGGGAGATACCGCTAATAGTTTTAGAGATATAGAATGCCGGTGAAATATTTCGCACATCCGCCATCTTGTGATTATGTAAACAATTGAACGAAGTTAGATGTCGCTGCATTACAATGTATATAAACATATACTGTACCAAGTTCCATTGCGTTTGGTTGGTCAAATCACGAGAAACGTCTATTTAAATGTCGCAAATTCGCTTGCCCTCCATGTTGGTTTTGTAGTTACCAGGTTTTCAAAAGTCACATAAGTAAACTTATAGTTGTTCCCTCTATCACCATAGAAAATGTCAGGGTAATATCGGCAATAGTTTCGGAGATATTGAATGCTGGTGAAATATTTCGCACAGCCGCCATGTTGGATTGGTGAGTCGTAACAAAATTTGAAGGGCACGGTCGAGGTTGCCGGGAATAGTGCTATGAACTTTCCGAGTTTCATTGAAATCGCTCCTGCCGTTTAGATTTTATTAGGGGGGGACACACACACGAATCACACACACGCACACACACACGGACAAAAGGTGATCTCATAAGCCTATTTTTTCAAAATTGAAAATAGGCTAAAAATGTAAATACACAATACAGTACTTTGCTAAAAAAGTCTGCTATGTAGTTTGGTATCACAGTAATGTTATGTAATGTTAATTTTAACCACAGTCGATGCATAATCAGAAGCAAAGTACGGTACTTTCATAGAACATGACAATAATTAAATTAAATTAGGGGCAGATGACCTCACTGTTCAGCAACAATAACTAATAATTCAATACTCGGTTCTAACACCTTTTGGAAGGCGAGGAATATATTTAACATAGTGTGAATAAAATTACTAAGAGGCATTACAGAATAATAATTTATACTCCATCATTGCGCACAAAAATGAGAATAGAGCCCCGGATAAAGGATAAACACAATTACAGGATTCACTTCCTTAGTAGGCCTATTAAGGAAATAAGATGATCATATTTACCAAAAGTCTATTAATGTTCACAGGGTGTTTGCCCGATATGTTTTGTCAGGCTATTGCCACACTTGTGTCTGATACAAGCTGGGAAATTCACTGCATAAAAACCTCTAAGCCACAGCTTGAAGAAATAGTGCTGTTGTATGGTTTCATATCAAAGACAATGTAATGTTATTTGATGTTATTTTTACCACAGTCGATGCAAATTCAAAAGCACTAGACATACTACATACGGGAACACCCGTCAAGCATTGCACATTGTTATGGGGCTATAATTCAATCTCGGCGCACTCGGTATCCAAATATTCCATCATAATGGAATAGATCACGAAAGAACTCAACAGGCACTAGACTGGTAATCACACAAGGGGTGGCTATGCTGCTGGTGGCAATACCTGCTTCGTGTGGTCTAACGCACTTGAACACTGTAGTTCAAAATTGGACCGAGGCGCACACATGGGTGCTAACTTCACTTCACTAAAAACACAAATTGGATATCACCTGTAGCAAGGTTTGGCGACTGTCTGGACAAAAAATACAGATGAAGTTAAATGGGTGTCTGGACGAAATCATTGGTCGCTACCTGGTTAGATGACTGTCTGGACGAAAATTACTGATTGCACTACAAGCTAGGGAGTCTGGGACACATGCATCACGTTAGGTTTGTTTTGTATGTAGAACAGTATTCACCACTGTTATGAATGCAAGGATTCCAGTTTCGAACTAAGCGGCAAAACCAGCGCCAACCAATATTACATGTATAACGTAGTACTGTGAGTGCAGGGTTGGCAATACTGTACTTGTGCATAAATAACGGTGAAAATGGCTGATTCAGCTAGAATTACATCTATATAAGTCGTGATCCTATTTGGGATGGCGCGTGGTTTATAGACGGCGGATGAGTAAACATCTATTGCTACTTTATCTCCAGATTTTTTCCTGGCCATTACTACCGGTATTTTGGGAAATGTTTGTACTTTAGAAAAGTTATGAAGGAGTGATACGTTATTCAGCGTTACCAAGAGTTCTTCCATTTCAAAACGTGGGTACAAGCAATGATACAGAGCATGTAATGGAACAGATGTAAATACTGTACCTGGCATATTTTCAGGAGAAGAACCAGGATCGGCAGGTAATTCTTCAGTGACAGACTGGGTCTGCGATTGGGTGACACTCGAAGCACCGAGTGAAGTCTCGGTCGGGCTACGTGGTGCTACATGCAGAGGACGTCTCAAATTCCCCGGAGAAAATGAAAATGAGCCAGAACAGTCAATTTCTTGGCTCGTTATCTGAAATTATAAGGAGATAACATATATGAGACATCTATAGTAGTTGGACATCAATGGAGAAGTTTTGGAACTTTCGCACAGATGTCATGCCGCGGACATGTACTAACGAAGAGTTCCGAACATCATGTATTTCGAGCAATTAATTTACTACTTACACCAAGTATTCCACACGATTATCAGGGTATTGATGATGATTGTTGTTTAAAGGAGCAGAACAGCAAGGTCATCGGCCCCTCATACAGTTAAAACACAAATTTTGGTTATATATAAAAATATATGAAGGGTAGAGAGGAAAAAAGATTAGGGTCCACCATCAGTGAAAAAAGAGATGTTGCCACCAGCAGGTAATTGGTATGCGGGTGTATTATTTTAATATTACCAAACATAAACAATTAACTTCTGAGAAACATGCCATTGATGTTTGAGTGTTTGTTTGAAACACTGATCAGGGTCTCCTTAAACAACAACCACCACCACCACCAGAAGTGAATTTTTTAAACATTGGTATAGGAACGTATAGCATGAAGTGTCATTAGTTCTGAATCACAAGAAATACCGTAAGCAACCTTTGAGTCGCACAACAGACCTATTTGTAAATTGAAATTTGCTGGCCCTAACCCACTGTGTCCTATAAAGCAGATGGCACGATCAACAGCCACCACATCGTTTGCTAATATAAGATCCAAGTGTATTCTGCAGACCATGGTCTCTATGTAGATCAGCAAGATCCACACACTTGGTTAAAATGGTGAATGTGGCTCATCAATTGTGAAAGGGTGGATCTTGCATAAAATGGCAAGATGCACTTTAACGCTCTCAGCTCACTGTGTTTCAGATCAGCTAGCCACCGACTATCCCAAAATGCCAGTACTTGGTTGCATTAATTAGAGCAAATATCTTGAGCTGGTAGTCCATTGGTTGAGGTGGTAGTGATACGGCCTCTTTTGCAGCTTGATCCGCTAGCTCGTTTCCCGCAATTTCCATGTGGTCTGGCAACTACAGGAAGGGGATGGATTAATTGTGCTCGACGTATCACTCTTTTCCTTTTCGCTTTCCTTTTGACAATATATAATTTTCGTATCTTATTTCATCTTATAGGGGGACATTATCAATATAGTTACTCCTAACCTTGATCACTTCTGCACTAGATATATGTGCTAAATCACGTAAATATTTGTTTTTATTTATTGTTTATTTAACAACTGGAGCAATGATCGTCAGCGTATTTAGTATGTGAAACTGCCGCAGCGAGCGCTCGCAACGAGGCGCACACATTGATGTGAGTAGTTGCCAACATGTCCGAAACAAAATACATCAGACGACACACGTAACGTTGTAATTATGTGAGAAAAGAAATAATTGGGCTTGTGTGTACTATTTGTAAATAATGCTTGTCACTTTACCGCAATTCTCTATAGCGAGGTATGGAGACTACTGTCTGGACGATAAATACTGTTGAACTAAAATGGTTGTCTGGGCTAAACCATTGGTCGAAACTTGGTTAGACGACTGTCGGGACGAAACCATTGGTCGCCACTTGGTTAGACTGTCTGGACGAAAACTACTGACTGCACTACATGCAAGGGGGTCTGAGGCGTAAGCCCCAGGTTAGGTTTGTTTTGTATGTAGGGCAGTATTTGTTTAGATGAAAATTATTATTGAAAGAACGCTATTAAATTGGAAAAAAAAAACAACAACAAAAAACACACATTGGTTGTGGGGAAAATAGTAATGAGGCAGCTTGCACAATTCATTACGAACTGGTTCGAACTCTGCGCACGGTCAATTGAACTCAACGGTGTTTTGTTTCACCGTACCGTGCATATACAAAGAAGTACCGTAAGTATGCGGTTGGCAATGCTGTACTAGTGCATAATAAATGGCGGACACATCTGGCATTTCATGTATGTAAGTCGTGATCTAATTTTGGAAGGTGGGTGGAATATAGACAGCGGAGGAGTCAACATCTATTGCTACATCATCTCCCGATTTATTCCTGACCGTTACTACAGGTATTTTGGTTAATTTTTGTACTAGAAAAAAGTTATGAGGGAGTGATACGTCATGCTGCACAACCCACTGCACTAAGAGCCGTTGAAGCGATCGACTACAATGAACTCGAGAGTCTGTAGCCTACATATTAGTGGAGTCGTGGAAACCGTAGATCTTATGACGAGCTAAGCAGTACAGGTCTGTGCCAAAGAGGACTTCGTATCAGCTTCAACGATGATGTAGGCACCTTCACCTTGAACCATATGTACAGAATTTCTGAATCTATAAAAAGGTGAACTAGAATGGATATTAATCCAATGTATTTTCTGCGTTGGGGTGATTTTGGATCAGGGATTTGCATGCCCTACCTTGATACCCTGAGAGATTTTGAGACTCTCGACCCTCAAGGGCGCTACGGTTGACTTTTCGCATATTCGATGTAAGAAAAGTTTTCCTACAATTTTTATCAACGCAATACCGTACCATTCCGGGTCATTCATCGCAAATTCGAATTTATGGCTTAGTACCTGGGAGGGGAATTGAACCCTCGTCCCTCAAGGGCGTTAGGTGTGGGTGCAAAACTAATAGTATATTCGTGATCAGCAACCACGATTTACCCATAAGTGATGTAAAAAAATCCGTACCACATATAATCTCCATAAGTGCCAAATGGTCGGGTGAAGGTGCGGCCGTGGCCGTGCACAGCTAGCGGGGCACGGTTGACACAAAACCATTCATGTGGGTGAGTTAGGCTGTAACCATTGCCAAAAACATTGGATTGGACAAAACGAAGGTTAGAGTGGTTGGGTGTAGGTGCGGCCGTGGCCACGCGCAGCTAGTGGGGCACGGTTGACACAGAACCATTGATCTGGATGAGTTTGGTTCTAACCATTGTCAAAAACATTGGATTGGACAAAACGAAGGTTAGAATGGTCGGGTGTGGGTGTGGCCTTGACTTCCCTCTTGTTGCAGGTTACAGATAAGTTATGTTTTATTCTCCTAACATCCACTTCACGATGGCATTTCGGGCACGGTAGTGTTTTTGGTACTAAAATGTGGTGTTACAATAGCTTCAACAACCTCTCAGGTTGCTCATAAACCGGCGGTTGAAGTTACTGATTGTTACAATCCATGGTGAATAAATGATTCAATTCGGCGCACTATCAAATGAACTGAGTGCTGCACACGAATATGCGCACTAGAGAATGAACCGAGCGCTTCTCTTTTTATATAGTGCCGTAAGGGCGAGGTTGGCAGTACTGATTAGATGACAGAGTAGCGGACCAAACAAAGAGCCCGAATATTCACTACCGCAACTGATGACGGTTGATTTGGACTAATGGCGGCCACAGCTGTAATTTTGGCTATATATGTTTTGATGCTATTTGGGATGGCTGAGTGGGTCACAGACGGCGGAGGAGTAAACATCTATAACTAAATTTTCTCCAGATATTTTCCTGACCATTACTACAGGTATTTTGGTTAGTTTTTCTACTTTAGAAAAGTTATGACGAAGTCATACGTCAGGCACTGCTAACAATATTATATTGAATTGAGAATATTGCACCAGAATTAAGCAATTAAGGTGACAAGTATCAAAAACTGATAATATACATAAATACAAATGATGCCAATGCCGAGTTTTCGTCTTTTCCTTTTTTAAATAATTACTGGTCTTGCATTATTCGTAAATGTTAGCCGCCATGTCAATAAATCGGTGCCTTATGCATCAATATTGACAGAAATGCATTATAAAAAGCAGATAAGGACAACGAACAATGTGACGACAATTGGTGCAAATGGGTGACGAATATTGGAAAAATGCAAATACATCGTGATGATTACTAGCGTAAAAACACATAAAAAATACATAATTTTTCCTAAAACGAATATGTTACTTTCGGCATTGAGAGTTTCCTAGTGTTTGAGTATAGTTTGAGGTTAGGTACACTGATCTTGTTGATTTAAATTACCAAAAGACGACTATTGGTACATTTACCTTACCTCACTGTAGAATACGCCATGTTTCCTCTTCTGTAGGTGCGGTCTCCTATATTCTTTGGGGACGGTTCAGCCACAAACTTCACTTGGAACGTAATGACCCTAGCATGCCAAGCCTCCACAGAAATCACCTTCTCTCTTGGGACATCCTCTCTCTTAGCCAGACAAGCTACAACAGCAAACAATTAGGCTACTTAAAAAAGGAACACACTTAAAATTTTATGTTATGAATATCTTATCTTAGATGAGCAACGTTCAAACCTTGGCCTATACTATGTAACCCAGTACAACTACGTCAACTATCTGCAAATTGCCACTTGTACATAGCCTAAGCTATACCATTTCAGTTATTAGAGTGGTTAATTGTTACCCCCTCATGATTTCTTACCTCGCACGTTGACTACTTTTTGAAAGAACTTTCAACTCTCAACTTCAAAACAAACTTTTACGCTTCAATCTATTGTACTGTACTAGACCTGGCATCGTATAACAGTCCGTCAAGAGTCAAAGTGGTTGTCCTTTACCAATGCTAAAAAAAACCTATTCAAATAAAAATTAGCTAATGATAGGGATTTGAGACCCTTATATGAAATGTGGAAATAAATATATCTCCTTGTTTTATTATATTAAGCTATATACATAACTACACATTTAAATGACAATATTAGCCTAGGCCTATGTCTTAAATCGCCAGGGGGCTTACTACTCAGCCTGAACATTAATTTATGTTCATTGCCTGCCTACTAATTATGCAATTACAGTATATACGCCTAACATCCCATTGTAACTCGCTCAATATCATAACGTTCTAAGAAAACTACACATTCATTGCACATTTTGCAAAATACTATTATAGGTTATAATCGCTAACCTGGGGATTTAGTGTTAAATTGCTCTAACTAAACAACTCTTAAAATTATCTTAAAACATACACAGTCATTCCAAGAACTACAGTTTTAATTAACACATTTTTCAACTTTTTAAATTATTTCTTTACACCTGAACGCAAAGCGGATGAATGATCCTGGATTACAACCGAGGCGCTACAGCGATGACGACTTTTCTGAAATATATAAGCGGATTAAATAATGCTCCTGGATTACAACAGTGCCGTTACAGCGATGACGACTTTGAACTATCAATATTCTCATACAGTTCATTATCCGCCAATCAGATACCTTAAAACAGTGGCCGTGTTGTAGTCCAGGAGGTTTAAGAAATATGCGTACAGGTACTGGTCACAAGCATGTCTTCACTGTTAGTTAATTAAAAGGCACACGGATTGATATTTGAATACTAGATGTATTTTGGCACATTTCGACATGATTGAGTGCATACATGTTGACCAAAGAATACATACAGGAAGTCACAGCCTTCTCATCATAAAGTCACTGTAAAAAAAACATAGTGCAAAACAAGCATTACTAATATACTTATGAACTAAAATTGAAAACTAAAGTTGTACAGAACAATTGATTATCTTTATGACAATGAGACATTCTAACACCCTCACTTAATCGATTGTTTGTTCACAGAACACATGAATTAATCTGCCATCCCCATAGATGCAATGCAAAAATCATGTTTTGCTCTTGAAAGTGCTTTGGTTAGCACATCAGCAATCATCTGTTCAGTTGACAAGTATTGTTTACTGACAACACCACATTTCACCCAATGCTTTATTTGATGGAACCTGATATCAATGTGTTTACTTTTTCTGCCAGATGACTGGTTCAGACACATATTAATAGCTCCTTGGTTATCATTAAATATTTTAATACATTTGATTGGGACTGATAATTCCCCAAGAAGACCTCTTAAATACACACCATCCTTACCACATTCACTAGTAGAAAAATACTCTGCAAAAGTTGTGCTATCTGCTATAGTTACAGATCTTTGTTTTATTGCCAGCCAACTAATGGCTCCACCTGCTAGCTTGAACACATAGCCAGTAACAGATTTTCTATCAACAGCACAAGCAGCAAAATCAGCATCTCCATAACCAGTTAAACTACAACCTCCGTTACAATATTTTAGCCCTAAGCCCATTGTGCCTTTCAGGTATCTAACCACTCTCAGGGCAGCATTTAAATGTTCATCATCATTGCAACTGTTGAACTGGCTTAAATAATTAACAGCAAAACATATGTCAGGTCTGGTGCCTACCGCCAGATACATAAGAGCACCTATCAATTTTTGATACAGTGGATGATTTGTAGAATGCATTGGCCTGACAAGTTTACACCAAGTGCTAGGGGTGTGTTCACTCCATACCATAGTTTTTGACAATGTCGAGAGCATAGCTTTCTTGATCCAAATTAACTGAATGAGATTTCCAGTCTCTTGTCACACTCATACCTAGACATTCACTTACAGGAGCCAAGTCCCTTATTTTAAAACATTTAGACATAGTTTCCTTAAGTTTCTGAGTTTCCTGCTTACAGTTTGAGAAAATATAGAAGTCATCAACATGCAAGCCAATCGCTACACATGTTTTACCTTCGTTTTTAGTGTAGACACATGCATCATACCCTGAATTCTGGAACTTATGTTGAATAAGAAAATCATGAATTTTATCATTCCGGGATTTGGCAGCTTGATTGAGACCATATAAAGCTCTTTGCAATCTGCACACTTTACCTTCATTGCCCTTTTCCAGAAAACCTTCCGGCTACTCCATGTAAATTGTTTCAGACAAATCACCATTTAAAAAGCAGGTGTTACGTCCACAGGGTCTATTTCCCAGTCTGACTCGGCAGCGAGGGCAAATAGGACTCTTAGCGATGAGAGCCTGACAACAGGTGCAGAAGTCTGATCATAGTCTCTACCTGGAACCTGAGTGAATCCTTTCGCCACAAGTCTTGCTTTGTAGAGCTTGGACCCATCCAGTCCTTTCTTAAGTTTGTAGACCCACTTACACTGAATAACATTGTGATCTGATGGTCTATCGACCAATCTCCAAGTTTGATTGTTAGTTAACGTCAACATTTCCTCTCGCATGGCATTCCTCCACAGCTTCTGATCTGACTTCGAACATTCTTCTGAATAATATTTAGGATCTTGTGGCCCAACAGTCAGAAAAGAGTATTCATAATCCTCATCCCTCTTGGCCGTTCTTGTACGCTTGGGATATCTGCCCCCCATTGTATCAGGACGGTCATGCTGGGGACCAGGCTCAAGACTAACAATATCCTCAATTGAGCTTTCATCACTACCAATATAGAGGTTAGAAATGTCAAAACTGCTATCACTATCAGATGATTCAGCTGGTGTAGTGTCATTGGACACAGTCACAACCCATTCAGTTTCATCACTCATAACATCAACATTGTGGTGATCAACAAAAGTATTAATTACAGGCACCAACAATATTGACATGTCATTTACAGCATTAAATACTGGATTATTTGCATTCACTTGGAATGATGGACCTTCAAGAAAAACAACACTCCTAGCTACAACAATACGCTTTGGGTCACTTTTTCTTACAAGGCGGTATCCTTTTTGTGTTTCACAATAACCAACAAATATCATCTTATCAGATTTATTGTCAAACATCTGCCTTTTAACATCAGGGACATGAACCTGTGCTTTACACCCAAAACTTTTTAGGTGGGAAACATCAACTTTTACTCCAGACCATGCCTCCTCTGGTACGAGATCCCTCAATGCAGCTGCGGGTGACCGGTTCTTGAGATAGATAGCAGTGTTCACAGCCTCTGCCCAGAATCTCTTTTCTAGACCTGACTCAAACAGCATGCAGCGAGATTTCTTTGCCAACTTCCTGTTAGTCCTTTCAGCAATACCATTTTGCTGAGGACTATATGGAATACTGGTTTGATGAATAATTCCGTTCTCCTGTAAATACAACTCAAATTCCTTACTAGTATAATCTTCACCTTTGCCGGTTCTTAGACACTTAATGCGTTTATTGAGCTGGTTCTCTACCATCTCCTTGAAGAGGCGAGATTTAGGAAAACTTCAGATTTAGAAGCAATCATATGACCAAAAACTTTCCTAGTAAAGTCATCGACAAAAATCAAACAGTATCTGGCTCCTCCCCACGATTGCACCTCCATGGGACCTTGCACATCACTATGAATAACATCTAGAACAGATTTAGCTTTGCTCCCCTTTTTAGGAAATGACTTTACTGTTTGCTTACCTTCCAGGCCGGTAACACTAGCAATTTGATTGATCTGATTAAACTTCATGCCAGTGACCGTATGTAGTAGTTATTTCATACGTTTACGATTTAAATGACTCAGCCTTTTGTGCCACAGTTCCCCAGCAGAGATACCTTCAGCGGACAATGCCCTCACTGGTTCCTGTGAACAGTCAGCTATTGAGTATAAACCATCTTGTTTTACACACTTAAACTCTAAATTTCCATCAACAGAAAAAATTGATCCATTAAAGACTTTACAGGACTCATTGTCAAAGACAAGATTGTATCCTTTTTCTGTCATTTTATGTACTGAGAGCAAGTTTGCAGATAAATTTGGAACATAAAGTACATCAGTCACTGTTTTATTATTATCATTACCAAGATTTAGCACAACCTTACCGACACCTTCAGACAATATCTCAGAATCGTCTGCAACGCTGATTGACGTACGAATACTTGTGTCAACATCTTGCAGTGATGGCCTTTCCTTGGTCATGTGGGACGTTGCACCCGAGTCGATGACCCATGCTGAGGAAGCCACCTTGGTAGTTAACGCCTTGGTGAGGAGAGACTTCTGCCCGCCTATTGTTCGGTCAGCAGTTGGTGCACGGTTCGCTTGAAATTTCTTGCTTTGCTTCAACTTCGGACAATTGGGTCGACCATATTCAGGGCTGCCACACTCGTAACATTTAAATCCTGGATCGCCTAGCTTTCTCTTGTTATAATTTTTCTTCTTGCATTGATTGGAGAACAAAGCAGTGGCAGATGATGATTCACATTCTCCCTTCACTCTTCTCCTCTCGCTTTCACCCAGAAGAGCAACCTTTACATCTTCTGAAGTGAAATCTTCCTTCAGCTGCTGGTTCAGCGCCGCAACGAAATTTTCATATTCGTTTGAGACACCATTCCTCATAACGAATGAGACCCATTTATCTTCAATAGTTTCACCTATATCGGCGAGTTTCTGCACGGTCATCATGATGTTGTTGACGAACTCTTCCATTGTGCTGCTTTCATGCCTCGTGTTGAAAAATTTCCGGGTCAGCTCGAACTTGGTGGCCATACTACATCCTTCGAAGGCCTTTTTGAGGTTATTCCAGGCATCCTTCGAGTTGGTAGCGTTATGCACGTGAATATAGCAAGAAGGTTTAACAGCCAGGCATATTTTTGCCAACGCACTATGGTCACGAATTGTGTCCACGTGTGAAGTAACGGGAATTGTTCCATCGATATAACCAAACAATCCCTCCTGCATAAGACACATTCTCATTGCGAACTTCCAGCTTCTAGTTTCTCTATAGTAGGCACTGATGATGAAACAGTAATCCCAGAGATAATAGAAGTCGATGCGGAAAACGTGGTTGAAGCATTTGATTCAATCGTTGTTGCCATAATGTGTAAATAGGCTACACCGTTTCTAGGTATTTACTGAGCGATGTTGAATATTAGTTTCAAACACGCACTACTAGTCCGGTATGGGCCCATAACCTGTTAGTTAATTAAAAGGCACACGGATTGGTACTTGAATACTAGATGTATTTTGGCACATTTCGACATGATTGAGTACATACATGTTGACCAAAGAATACATACAGGAAGTCACAGCCTTCCCATCATGAAGTCACTGTAAATAAAACATAGTGCAAAACAAGCATTACCATCATACTTATGAACTAAAATTAAAAACTAAAATTGTACAGATAAATTGATTATCTTTATGATAATAAGACATTCTAACATTTACACTGCTTCTCTAAGTAGACTCGCAGACTAATGTTAACATCACTAGACTAACCACACGGTATAATGCATTCTTACTTCCATCGTGGAGACGTAATTTTATTGTGACTTCCTTACATGTTGCCAACACGTTGCCAACTGTCCAAAACAAAATACACCATATGACACCACCACTAAGAAATCTCGACGCATTAGACTGTAACAATTGTCTGATTCATTGATCTGGACGTGTTAGGCTGTAACCATTGTCAAAACAATTCATCTCGGCGTGTAAGGCTGTAGCCATTGTCAAAACCATTGATCTGGACGCGTTAGGCTGTAACCATTGTCAAACACAATTGGATTGGAAAAAACGTAGGTTAGATTAGGTGTAGGTGCGGCGTTTGACCGTGGGAAGCTAGCGGGGCAAGGTTGACAAAAAACATTCATCTGGGCGGGTTAGGCTGTAACCATTGTCAAAACCATTGATCTGGACGCGTTAGGCTGTAACCATTGTCAAAACTATTGATCTAAACACGTTATAGGATCAATTTCACGGCGCTCTTTTGTTTTTTTATACTGGGTGCGAAATAGTAGGCTACCAAATGCGAGGGGTTGGCATTAGTGACTCCTTGATAAAAATGGCTGTCAGAGTTGCAATTTCAACTATATAAGTCGTGATCCTATTTGGGAATGCTGGGTGGGTTTCAGACAGCGGAGGAGTGAACATCTATTACTACATCATCTCCAGATATTTTCCCGACTATTGATTCAGTAAAAATCGTAAATTTCAGTACCGGTAGTTGAAACATTGTATACAAAGGAATACCTCTCCATAAGTTTTACCGTTAACTCATAGTTATTAAAACAATATTCTTATTTCGATTAGTATTCATAAAATGCAATAAATTAACATTCTCTTTGCATGTACATTATTTTCATTATAATTTCCAACACAATGAACGTAATTGCCAATAATATGCACAATTAATAAAAATAATATGGAAAACAGTACGGCACCGTATCCTCCTCACGACCGTAGTGCAAAGAGAGCGGTATTTGATAGCAGACGCGCTTCCATCTATAAGCAGGAGAAACATGCAAAACTTAAATTGAATTACGATAATAGGCCAGGCAGATAGTGAAGAAAATTTGTAGTCTTGTTTCATTCATTTGTTGCAGATAACTGAACATTATGGAGGGTTCGTACTTTATCTCATGCGAGCCGGGCCTGCCGTTATTTCCTGAAGAAACCACACTTTCTGTGAAGTACTATCTAGTCTCTTGTATATTGAAAGTTCTTTGCCGTAACTCATTATTCAAGGCTTACACAAATACGGTACAGTAGTTTGTTAAGGTTACTGGTGTCCCTAGTTGTCAACTCTTGTGGGTCCCTTGCATGATTGTAATAGTTGTAATGTGTTACTTATTGTTTGTATGTATATTGTTTATGTTGTTTGTTTTGTGTTGTACCATACGCTAATAATAACTCTTGTGGGGACACCGCTCAGCCAATGGCATGTGATGGGTGTAGAAACACGCACCAGTCATATCATGTTTTATTGTACTTGCCCATGCAGTGGTACAATTCCATGTCCTGAGGAGATCAAGAATGTTGTATTTTTATTAATAATTCTACTACAGTGAGGACCATCCCTATAGAATGGGTCTTTCCAATAGCCGTGTCGCAATGCCTCACTGTCACACTTATAGCCTCTTCCGATTACAACAGCGCACCGTGAAGCCTTGAATGCTTTCATAGCATTTATTACATACGCAGCTGGCAAGATACCTTAGTTGTGATAACTAAGACTTGCTATGAAGTAATGTTGCCTAACTCGTATCACGTGCACAAGGTTAGGTATAGAACAAAACATCGAAGTTTCCTAGGGGAAATTTATCTCCTCAAGAAGAAGTTTGCAGTGAATTTGTTGACAAGTTCCAGCGCCGTGCGATTTTTACTTGTGGAGGAAACTCAAACAAAAGGTATACAGATACACTCCGCGTACTCTGGAAACTTGCGTCAACTAAATAACTGCGCTCATTCGGAATATCAGTGTGGACGAAACTTCCTACGTTGGTGCAATGTGTGTTTACAACTATACAAGAAGCTCTGATTACATTAGTGGGTAGGTTGGAAGGAGGTTGGATTAGAATTCTATCATTTTTAAAATGAGTGTAACAACTTATTCGTTTCTAGAATATATTAACTCTTTTTATGAACTTTGTTTGCATATTTTAAATTGTGGTATTACTGTAATTTCTCCATCAGACGCTGGTAAGTAAATCTAGCATATCAATCAATTGGAACAAGAATTTACCAAGGAAAAAGAGGAGTCCATTGAATGTAGCTCCTCCAATTGTTAAATGTTTCATAATTTTTAGTAATACCAGTATGCTGTTTTTTTAATGTATTTTTCTTATAATCCTAGTACTCTTTGGTTTCAGTCAAGGGGAAGTTTCCTCACGTACACCGTGGATGATGCATTTCAAACTATTTTAAAAGAGTAGATTCATTCTGCTTGCACTTCATGAATCAGAGTATTTTCTTCGTTGGACCAGCGAAGGAGATAAACTAAGTTATAGAGTTCGATTGCCGTGCAAGGCAGTTGGATTATTGAAGGACTTAAAAAAATACACGGCAATTCAGGTCGTACAATGTTAACCTGTAAAATATAACTCGATTCACTTTTGCTGATTACAAGTCCAAACTAATACTCAGTTGCAATTGCGCTCAATCTGGGTACAGTAAATGTCAAAATTAGACTTCAAATAACATCAAATCCAGGTAGCTGAAACCATATCGTTATTGTCATATACCAGAGTGATGTAATCCTAAGAGACCTCAACATTTGCGCAAGTACGTGTCTTGAGGTGAGCTTATACTATGAAGGTGGTGTGGTATTTTCAAAAATGTATGTGTAATAATTAAGTAATACATGTATTTCTTTCCAGGAGTGTGTTAACATATATATAATTTGTACCCCACCCAATTCATAGGGCACAACCGTGTTCACCGACTGAAAAGCAGCAAAAGACAATTCCCCTCAAGAGGTTGGCTTCAGGCAGGGCATCCAGCCATAAAACCCACGCATCGCATCTCTTCCTCGGCCCCACAGAAATGGGAATAATAATAGGTATGGCATACATATTGCTTCCCTGCCTTACATGGCTACTGAATACAGAGCTTACCAATTAATCATAAGGAGTACTTAAGTTTAAATAGGTCTAAAGTACAGATGTCTAACCAAATACTTACTTTGTGATTTAAATCTTGTTGTAATTCTCATAGTTCCTTAATAAATTATAGTTCTGTAAGATAGAAATGTGAACAAGAGCGGGTATTTATGGAAATAGTGATAAGAAGATAATTACACAGTTAAGGTTTTATAATATTCTCGAACTAAGAGATTCGTATTAAGTAAATGTCGATAAAACTATCGCTGTAAGTTGCGAAGAACTAAGTTACACGTCCACCTTTCCGAAAAACCATCTGTTGGGTTTTTGTCCAGTTTATTTTCAGACTGTTATTTCATGCCCATTCTACCAGTGCTGAGAAGGCGTGTTGGAGTTCTTCCTTATTTGGTGATCCTAGGACCATGTCGTCCGCATATATGTAGATCACTGCGTCCTTTGATTTCTCTCGGATGCTGTTGTTACATCGGCTGTGGCAATATTGAACCGTATGGGACTGAGGGGGTCACCTTGCAACACTCCATTAGTTTAGGTGATTTCCTTTGTTTTGCATACTGCGTCATCTCTGGTGATCTGGTTGTATGCCAGGATATTTTTTACTACGATTGTTAAAGGGTTGTGATTTCCGATGATATTTTGAAGTTTCAATGTGAGCTTTCTTCTGTCAATTAGGTCGAAGGCCTTTGTATAGTCTATAAAGACTGCATAAAACTTTCCCTTTTGGAGTCGTTTTGCTTCCTCTATGTCATTTAACAGATTTTGAATTGCGTGCAAGGTTCCTCTTCCTGGTCTAAAGCCGAATTGTTCCTGCGGTATCTTGGAGTCGACTTCGTGTACTATCCTGTTGGTTAGAATTCTTGTCAGTAACTTGAAGGTGTTGCTTTCCAGTGCAATTCCTCTGCACGAGGTGGGGTCGTTGGTTTCATCCTTTCCTTTATGGAGAGTTTTAATGGTCGATTTTCTCTATTCTTCGGGGATATTTCCTGTTTCTAGGCATTTGGTAAACAGCTTAGACCATAGTTCTGATAGGTATTGTGCCGATTCCTTTAGATGTTCGTTGAAAAACCCGTCTGGTATTGCAGCCTTGTTACATTTCGTAGCCTTGATTATTTCCAATACCTCTGTTTTAGTGATGGGGAGTATGTCTTCGTGTTGATCTCTACATTCAATTTCATATGCCGCTTGTTGACCTGTACCGTTAAGGATGAGAGTGAAGTGTGATTCCCATATTCCTATTTTTACGTTGCTAGATCTTGACGATCTTCTTGGTCTGATGGCTATGTATGGATCATTCATTGCTTCTTTGGCGATCCTCTCACCTTCTCTTTCTATGTATTGAAAGCGTTTACGTTTTAGGAGATTCTTGTAATATCTCCGTGTTTCCCCACATACTCTTAGGTCCTCTGGTGTTGACGTGATCCTAGCTATAAGTAGCGCCTTATGTGTAGTTTGCCTTTCTGCATAACATTCCTTATCAAACCACGGTTGAGCTTTCCTTGTAATCTGTTTGTGGGTTATACTTGCTCCTAGTATCTTGTTGATTGTTGTTAGGGCTGAATTTAGGTCGTTTTCCTTGATTGTCTTTTCTGCTTCAGGTACTTTTCCTAGTTGTCGCTGTAGTGCTGCCATGTTAAGGTGTCTGGATATGATGGTCTTGACGCAATTTGGAACAACTTTCTTTGGAGTTTTGAGTAAGAATTTGGTCTGTATTGGGATGTGTTTTCTTAGTGGGGTTACTGGTGAAGTCCATAGACTCTTTCGTTCTAAAATTTCAATATCGTTTCCTTTGTGGAACACGAGGTCAATTGTGCTACTGCCATTATGGGCAAAGTAAGTTTTGCGTCTTGGGTCATTTACTATTTTGAAATTTTCTTCTGTAAGGAATGTAAGGACAGTTTTACATTTCGTATCAGGTTTGTCTAGTCTACAATTCATATCTCCTGCTAGTATTATGATTTCTTCTGGGTTTGCAACTTTCCGTAGGGAGAGCGTGAGGAGTTCCATTATTTCCTCTGTATCAGTGTTGGGGCGTACATACGTGCCTATTATCGTGAAGTTGTTTGCTTTCGCGATTATGAGGTTTTCTTCTATATGTAAGGTCTTTAAGGGTCCTATCCATGGTTTATACAGGATAGATACACCTCCTGATGGCCTCCCTTCTGTAGGTTTTCTTGCTAGAGAGTGGATGGAGTAGAAACCTCCTATATCAATAGGTGTCGTTAGGAATGTCTCTGTGAAGATTAGTATGTCAGATGTTTCAAATGTGTTTCCTGGGGTTAGTTTCAGTAGTCCTTTAAACCCTTCTACATTCCACAGGAGCATGCTAATGCAGTTATTCGAGAGATGCGCCTTCGCTTCTTCTGCGGAGGCGAAATCGAAATCGACGCACAATTACTCTACTTGGCCAAAATTCGGGGTTGGATGTCATTTCTAGGCAGTCAAAAGGGATGCCAACTTTGTACGCTTTGGAGTCTCCTCTTATGGCGGCCTCTTCGCAGCTGACGTCCCCTCGGATTCCTTTCTTTCTGAGGTAGTTTATTACCGTCTCCGAGGTCGTTTCTTTCTTCAGCTTCCCAATAAATAGCCATGCCGTTTTCCCTTCCGCTTGTAGATCGTCGTTCTCTGTTCCAGTGCCGATTACTGTGTTAGATGGTGATCGGTATTGCTGACTATTTCGTGGTTGATTCTGTTGCTGATATGTTTTTTCTGTATTGTCTGGTCTTCTCGTCACTCCTTGTGTTGTAGTGTCACGGTTGATAATTTTGTTGGGTAATCCCGGCCATTCTATGCTTGATAGTGATCTGGTTTCGTATCGACAGTTGAGTTTATTTGCTGACTCTGCTGTGGTGGTTTGTGGGTCTGGTGATTGTGGTTTGATGGTTGGGGTGATGGTTGTGGGGTGCAGCGGCGTTGCTGTTGTTGGTTTTTCGATAGTGTCTTGAATTTTTGAGTAGCACGAGACTTGTTGTTTTGCTAGTATATCTGCTTGTTGCAGTTGTGTCTCGAGAATTAAGGTCATTTTTTTCATGAGGCTATCAGATAGTTCTTCAAGTATTTCTTGGATGTTATCATATGATTTTTTGTTTTCCAATGCTAACTCTTTTACTTCGTTGTTTATTCCTTGGTTGCTCGTCTCCATAGGGGTCATTCCGTTCGATTTCAGACGTAGACTGCAGGTTTCGCACATGTGATTATCGCCATGTTGAGAGAATCTAGTATTGCAGAGTTCTTCCGCTGAAGTAGGCCTTGGATATGCTGCCACAGATGATCTTTCTCAATGACCGCCAGGTGCCACTAGGTGCTGATGTTTGATTCCATGGTGTGCAGATTGACCACCAGATTTCACTAGCTGTTCCACCAACAGACAGTCTTCCACCTGTATGATGTTATCTCTTTGCACACTCAAAACCTCCTTTGTTGCATTCATGACATTTTCCATTTCGCTGTTTGGAACTTCCACTGACATTTTCATTTCTGTGATATATGACCTGATGTCAGTTACCGCTTTGAGCAAATCTTCTTTGTTCACCTTATTTAAGTATCCACCGCTACTGAAGGTATTTTCAATAAATTTGAGAGCTCCTTATAAGTGATCTTCTAACTCGGTCGTCATCTATTTTTAAATGGACTAACTATGCCTATGAACCTCCCGGAAGTGTTTACAACAACTCACCAAAATTTGATCGCAATCGGATGAATGGTTTATGAACGCGTAAAAGACGAGCACACAGACATTCCTTTATATATATATAAGATAAGATTAAATATTTTCACGCCATAGAACGACAACTTGAAAATCATATATTGTAGGAATACCTTTAATGGGACCACCAAACCTTCAAGTATGCAATATACATTTCAGATAGTGCTGCATTTTGGTCGATAGTGCCTCGCGTGCTTACATCAAATAACAATACAGTAAACGTATAAACATTTAATAAATAATAATTGTTTTCATTAAATATCATATAATAAATATTTTCACACCGAAGAATGACCTTTTCAAGATCATTTATTGTAGGAATATCTTTAATGGGATCTCCAAACCTTGAAGTAAACCACATGTGATATACATTCCACATAGCTACATAACCGACAGTACGTTGTGGTATCAATCTCAGCCACCGCGCGCGCACATTGTTTGTGTTGCATTTCAGTTCCATTTGCATTTCATTTCTTAAAAATCACCCCCACGCCAAAAAAAAATATAGCAAGCGAGTGGAAACATGTTACACATCTATAATTTTAGAAGCGCTCTCTGGTATTGTATGATATTTTATTTTAGTACTGCATAACTGTTTGTTGACTAGCAATTACTGTTACACAACATTTGGTAAGCTCTACATAAGTATCCTCATTGTCTCTGGTATAATGTCTTGTTTTAGAAACATGGTCAGACTGTTTTGTCTATAAATGATAAACAGCTTTCTAGAACTGTACTCACTGGTCAATAACCAATATAGTGGCCAAATTGTTTCCCTAATAGGTAACTCATGTTTGGTTAGTCAATTGTTATTGCAAGGCCAGTCAAGACCAAAAAAAATTAGTCTTAACGTATATACCAATCATCAACACCAAATCATTAAACAAATCAAACCATCTTAAGGTATTTATTAAATTTAATTGCATTTTAGGAACCTTGCAAGCATCTTGCAACCTTGCAACCTTGAAGAGTAAAGTATAGACAGGAATTGTGAAAAGGAAACCGTTCAATCATTCAATGTAGTTAGCGTTATGAACCTCAACGTAAGAGGTTATGAAAGTCTATGTGAGAGTGTGGTTTTTACAGCTGGATGCCTTTTCCTGACACCCACCTCAAAGACGAGTTTATGGGAGATGAAACGCAGCTATCATATCGAATGTGGAGCTTCTAGTCTAGGGGAAAGTCATGTTGAGGTATTTGTCTGCAGGGAGTGTGGTAAACGAAACAACAACAAAAATGCATACAAGTAAAGACAATATTATGGAATTTTCGAGCTCATGTAGTGAATTTAAAAAAATTGTTAAATTTCATGGTTTGTAGACCACTCGGCTTAATTTGGTAAATTTTAGTGAATTTTCATCTATATTCGGGTAATTTTATATGAATTGGAGGTAGTTTAAACCATTGTTTGTTAAATCAATGGCATTTCAATAAATCTGGTAGTCATTTGTTGGATTTTGCTGAAATTTGCTCTGTCACTGTGATGCCTTAATTAATGTGTGCCTTTGACTATGAAGGGTAGGAATGGGAAGGAGGTGGTAATGGACTTAAGTGAATAGTCATTTATATTCACTTTCAGGATGCATGTTGTGGGAAATACGAACACTCCTCTTGGTAGTTTTTCAAATAAGTGTACTCCATGCCACCCTTAAAAAGCTGCTTATGAGCTCTAAGCATTGGCAGTTTGCAACCATCTCACTATTCTTAACATAAAATGCTCATTACTTGTTATTTTAAGTACATGTTGTCATGTAGGTATGGGATTCATCCAAACATAACATGTTTGGATTTTCTTTGCGCTTGTGTGTGGGCAACTATGGCATTTACTGGAAAACCACACGAGTTTGACGTTTAGAAAACTCACCTCACCTCACCCCAACTGTTTGGAAATGAAAATAATTTGTTTTTGTCTCACCTATTGGCTGAGAAATCATGGTCATCACTCCCATGTACTGTACTGTACTTAGGGAAAATAATAAGGGGTCATGTACACTATTATTAGCTGAGTATCTAATACAATTTTGCATACCCCTAGGACCGGTATTGCATTATAAAGGCATGCCATGTATTAGCATCCTTAAAGCCAGTGATATAAAATAAAAGAGGTCTTCATTTTCCACCCCCAAACATGGGCTTACATCTAGTGGTATGCGGGTTGGCGACCACGAGGATCCCAGCTGTGTTCGGCATTGCTTCTACTGAATTGTGCCGGGCTCGTCTCTGTCTTCTTTCCTTTCGACCACACTTGGTCAACTCTTGTTCTCTACCGACCCTGATATTAATAGGGAATCCAAAGCCTAGGGAGTCTCTTCTTTTCCAACTTAATTGGTCGTTGTTTAATAATTTATTTCTGTTACCCTCGTTGTGTGAGGAGGCAGCCTTCTTTTATTTTCATGATATTTCCTGCCTTTTGCTCAACTCCCACTAAAGGTAGGGTGTATATATAGTCCCACAACTTGTGGTGCACTCTGCATATGGCTACACCCTCAGGGGGAATTACGACTGATCAGTTTGGAAGTTGGCGACCCCAAGGGATTCCTGAGCTGGCTTCGGTTTCCCCCTTTTATCCATTACCTCTGAGACAGAACCTTTCCTATTTTACTTTTCTATCTGCCTTTCATGGCTCTCCTTCCTTCCAAATCCTTCAATCCACATTCTTGAGGGTTGAGGACCATTTTATATTCCTTTTGTCCTTCTAGTATATAAATGTGTAGTTAGTTTTAGTTATAGTTTAGATTTAATTTTCATCTTTACGATCACCCAAACCATTAGGGGTTAGGTGGTTAAGTTTATAGAACGCTTGTCTTTTCTTCGAAACAACACCAGCTTCAATTCCTGACCGGATCATGAATTTTTGATTTTAACTGCAGTGTACAGTGTAGAATTGGAAAGAGGGCGGCCGTGGCTTTTTGAATTACAACTATCCTAACGTCGAGGCAGGTGATAAAGGAGGCCAAGGTTCTTCAGGGACGGTAGCGCCATGCAATAAGTAAGTAAGTAAATAAGTAATTAAGTAATTAAGTAAGTAAGTAAGTAGTGTTTGCCTAAGTTGTGATGTGCAGTCCGCTTCAACTCCACATCTGCTATCAGTCAGACAAGAAACCAAATACTTTCTGACAACATTGTACAATTCTTATCACCAAGTGTCACTAGTTCTGCCTACCTAGTCCGACAACAGCCAGCAACTATAGCAAATGCATTCAAACATGTGTTTGTTTAAAATGCAACTTTATCACTCTGCTGTGACCACAGAGGTCCGGGATCGATTTTCAAAAGGCTACAACAGGGTACAATCAGTCTTGTCAGGTAAGACGTTTTGGGTCAATTCATAAATCATGGGAAAGGGTTAGCCATTGTGGGTCCTACCATATCTTACTTCACCCTCTCCGATATTTAGTTTATAAAATCTCAGGACGATAACCTTAACGTTTTGGCCCTTTTGGGTAAATTCAAGGGACATGGCAACAGGCTGGCCATCCTGACATGTACAACACCTCATTCAACTGTCTGTCCTTGTTCACTAGCTATATATATACATTAATCCATAATAACCTAATAATAATAATAATAATTATTATTATTATTATAAGCAAGCTAGTCATCCTCCATACACACGTCCATTAAAACATGGTTTCACGGAATGCATATGCTATTTAGGTGTTTAATACCTTTTTCCCCTGTAACATCACTATTCTCTGTTTTATGCGTCAAATAACCTATCGAGGTAAAAGCGTGTGTCATCAACTATTTTTCAACTATGACACCTAATTTTAGGGTTCTTAGTTTGCAAAATATAGATTTTTTCAATTTGGGGGTAGTTGTGATCTCCTTACTATTTTTCAAGAAAAACAAAAGATTTTAGGTTCAATTATAATTTTTTACATGATTAACACATTTTCCCCCTGCAAAATCCCTATTTACTGATTTGGGGTTGAAATGATCTATCCAGGTAAAAGCCTATGTCATGACCAAATTTTAAAGCTATAACACCTAATTTTACGATTCTTAGTTTCCAAGGTATCGATTTTCAAATTTGGGGGTAGTTTTCACCCCCTGCTATTTTTCATCATAAACAAAAGATCTTTGGTTCATTTATCATTTTTAGGTGCTTAACTTGTTTTTTCCCATAACATGACTATTTACTGTTTTAGGGGTGAAATGAGCAATCGAGGTAAAAATTTATATCACCACCTTTTTTTGAGCTATCACAACTAATTTTAGGGTTCTTAGTTTCCAAGATAGTGATTTTTCAATTTTGGGGGGTAGTTTCACCCCCTTTTGGGGGGGGTAGTTTCACCCCCCAAAGGGGGACGTCGCCCAAAGTGCTAGGATCCCACATACAAGTCCCTAGCATGATTGGTTCGCGAGATATTTACAAAAGTGTACTTAGGCCCTTTTGACAAACAATTAATCATACATTCAAAAACGGGACGTCACCCCAAGTGCTAGGATACTGCCTATGGCAAAATCCCTTCAGGGGTTCAGAAAATATTAACAAAAGTGTAGTTAGGCCCTTTTGTCAAAAATCGCCTGTGTGCATACAAAAAAAAATACTTTTTCACCCCGGGTAAGGGTAGTTTTTATTTTGGGGTAGACACACCTTGTCCATAGCAAATGGGGGGGGGGTCACCACGAGTCCTACGACAACCCATATGTTTAAATGGCATTATTGGTTAGCGAGATACTAAAAAGCGAATTACCTATTAGCTTCTTTGGTTCTTAATAAATATTTTAAAAAACTCATCTATAAATAATCATTTAAAAATCCCGCTCTCTTACAAAAGCCCTCAAGAGCACATGCATACAAAAATTACTATTTCACCCCCGGTTAAGGGTAGTTTTTATTTTGGGCTGGATATACCACGTCCATAGAAAAGGGGAGTTCACCACGATTCCTACGACACCCCATATGTTTAAATCCGATTATTGGTTAGCCATATACTAAAAAGGGAATGACCTATTCGTTTTGTGATTCTTAATAAATATTTTAAAAAACTCATCTATAAATAATCATTTATAAACCCCGCTCTATTACAAAAGCCCTCAAGTGCGCATGCATACAAAAAATTACAATTTCACCCCGGGGTAAGGGTAGTTTTTTTTATTTTGGGGTGGATATATCCCGTCCATAAAAAGGGGAGTTCACTACGAGTCCTACGACACCCCATATGTTTAAATCGCATTATTGGTTAGCGAGATACTAAATAGCGAATGACCTATTAGTTTTTGGGTTCTTTAATTATTTTATTAATAACTAATGTACAAAATAATAATCATTTAAGAAGCCCACCTACTTACAAACGACGATACAAAAAAAATAACATGATACACGTCATTATCACTTTTATTAAATATCCCCAAAATGTCAAAACAACATGTTTACCCCAAATTGCGTTTCCAAATTCCACCCATTTTGAAAAATAACCTCACCATCAAATAGAGCGGGAAAAATATTATCTAAACGATCCCTCACTCAACCCTACTCTTCCCCCACCACCTAACCTTTCCCCAACATAGCCATGCGTATTCAAGCACACACGCAACTTGCAGGAGAACTGTAAAACGTGCATAGGTTTTTCACCTAGCGACTTCAAATTTATCGTGCGGGTAGAGGGGGTAAATACCAACCATTCATGTCAAACAAACTTTTTTTCTCATCTTCACCGTTTCCAAAATAGTGACCATTTTTCAAAAATCATTTTCTTTTGGCCTACACACTTAAAACTTGGATTCTGCCTAGAGGGCATAGGCACCATTCATTAACGTCAAACAAACTTTTTCCTTATCTTCATCGTTTCCAAAATAATCAAAAATTCAAAAACAAGAATTTTAAAAAATATTTTTAAAAATACCAACACACATTCTTAGCAAAGAGGACGTCACCCCAACGCCAACAACACCCCGTTCTTTAAAATCAGATCATGCGTTCGGGATATATCGGCAAAGTTTATATGAAAGTAGGGGGAGTCACAGCTTCCCCACCACCCCACTACTACAGTTCATCTTCTCCTTGTCTGAAAAATCATAACAGAATGGAAGGAAAGCAATAACTAAAGAGTTAGAGATCGTCATATACCCCCCACCTTTTGATTTCAAACACAAAATCAAAACAACTTATTTACAATCGCACGATCTACACAAGATACGACCTCTACCGAGCAGGCAGTTTCACTACACGTCCCCTTCTTGTTCTCATCACTTGTTGAAAACTGGGGGCCTCACACTCGTCATCACTTTGTTTGTCTTTACCCAAGGGAGCATCCTGCGATGACGATATTTCCAGAGGGTATATCCACTGGACTGGTCTGGTCATACTTCTCCCCGCTGCCTTAACACGAACCACCCTGACATTGTTGTCCTTGCCAGGGAACATTTCTGTGACCTTTCCCACTGGCCACTCCAACCTCTTCCTGTCATCCGACCCCACCAACACAACATCACCGATCTTCAATGTTCCATGGGGTTTCATGTCAGCATGCGACTGCACCAGGAGGCTCAGGTATTCATCCCGGGATCTTTTCCGTAAATCTTCACGCAAGCGGTGGAGATACTTGGCTCCCCTTCTGATGTCTGTTCCATCCAAGTTGTCAAGATCAGGAACTCCGGTACAACGAACGTCTTGCAGGAACATGGCCGGTGTCAATGGCATCAAGTCATCTGCAACCTCCGAGAGATAGGTCATGGGTCTGGAGTTGATCACGGCTTCAACATCAAATAGAATTGTTGTAATCTCCTCATACTTGAGACAAGCTTTCCCCAATGTTCTCCTCAACAGCTTCTTGACCATCTGAACCACCCTCTCCCACCATCCATCCCACCATGCAGCAGTGGGTGGAATGAACTTCCACTGAATTCTCTTGATGGAAGACGTTCTTTCAATCTCAGCCCAGTCCAGTGAGGCAAAGGAATTGTTAGACCCAGTGAAATTCGTCCCATTGTCACTGTACAATATTCGAGATCTGCCCCACCTGGCGATGAATCTCCTCATTCCTTGGAGGAAGGCTTCTGTAGACAAACTTTGCACAAGTTCCAAATGAACTGCACGATAAACTGCACAGGTGAACAACAGGATCCAGGCCTTTTCACCATCCCTGAGGTGCAAAGGTCGCGCTAGGTCAACCCCACTCACTTCAAAAACCGATGCATCCCCCACTCTATCTCCTGGTAGAGGTACACGTCCAGTCTCAACTCTCTTTGCCTCAAATCTTTGACATCCGACACATTTATTAACCACTCTCCGCACTGTCCTCCTCCCTCTTAGAATCCAATAATCCTCCCTCCAATTTCCAAGTAACATTTGGACACCAGCATGAGAGTACTTCAGATGATAGTCTCTAATTAGGACCTCCACCAATTTATGATTTGACGGTAGCAGAATGGGATATCTGAAGTTCTCAACATCATCTCGCCGCACAATCTTTGTCTTCAACCTCTGAAGACCATCTGAACCAAGAACTGTGCAGAATTATTTCAATAGTTTCTTGTCGGTCTCCTCCGTCACTCCCAGTTGAACCAGGCGTAATAACCTTCTTTCGGCCTCTTCGATTTCCAAAACAGAAAGCTCACCAGACACGCAACCTTCAAGTTTTGATGCATTCCTGAAGAAGCGCAATATCCAAGCCACAAGCCTCACAATCTGTGAAAACCTCGAAAAGTGTCTCAGGTACCAGGGGTCTTCCTCTTCGATTAAACTGCATAGTGTTGACGTCACCTTCCTTTTTTCTCCATCGACTTCTTCCTCGTCTGCAACCACACCTGACATAGGCCAGTCCTTTTCTTCTGCTCTCAGCCAAGCTGGCCCCTCCCACCATCTGGAATTTATGAGGGATTCTGTAGAGCAACCTCGCGAAGGGAGGTCAGCTGGGTTACACTCCCCAGGTACGTGTCTCCAATCTTCTACGCTAGTCATTGTTGACGAACACGCTCCAGGGCTCGTCCTTCTTTATCCATTGTAATGCAGTAGAGGAGTCAGTCCAATAGAATTCAGGAACTTGCAAATTTAGACTTTCTCTCACACAGGCAGTCAAACGACTGCCAATGCAACATGCCAGAAGTTCCAGTCTTGGCTTAGAAATATCATTCAAGGGCGTAACCCTTGCCTTGTCCATCAGATGTTGTATCTAAACAGATCCCGGTGTTCCACTCCTTAAAAAAAAAGCAGCTGCATAGGCACTTCGACTGGCATCACAAAATGTATGAAGATTCCACAATTTTTCAGGCCCGCTGTCAGTGAAATGTCTTGGTATCTTCACCTCTGAAAGTCGGGGAACTTCTGATTCCCACTTCTTGAACTTCCGCTGCAAATCATCCGGTAATAGGTCATCCCAGCCCATCTTCAGGATCCAACTGCTCTGGATGAGAAGTTTTGGCAGCAAGGTAAAAGGACAAGTAAATCCTATAGGGTCAAAAACCCTTTGGGCTGCAGACAAAATTCTTCTACGAGTGGTGTCACCAGATCCACTCTCAGATATATCACAAAAGATAACATCATTGTCTTTGTCCCACATCAAACCGAGAACAGAAGAAACCTGTTGACAATCACTCTCTCCACTCAGTGAAGGATGTTCCCATCCGCGAAGTTAAAATTTCCAGTCAACAACAGTTCTGTGGATTCAGTGATGAATTTATCCATTTCTTTTTCTGACCCGAGTGATGTGACACAATTGTCCACATAAAAGGAGCTCTGAAGTAATCTTGCTGTATTATGGAATTCAGGTGGGCTCCTCTCTAGATGAAGATCAAATACGGCCAGCCGGAAAGGACTGCAGTTGAGGCCAAATACTACCCGTTTATGTCTGAGAACTTGGAGTTCTCTCCTCTCAAAGTCCTCCCACGAAAGAAACCTCATATAATCCCTATCACAGGAAGCAATGGATATCTGGAGAAAAGCCTCCCTTATGTCGTCAAGTACACCAATCTTCCCTTTGCGAAACCTATTCAAAATCGGGAGAATCTGTTCAAGCAGTTTTGGTCCCTTCTTTAGACAGTCATTCAGGGACAGATTTCCTTTCCTCTTACATGAGGCATCAAACACTGGCCTAACAGCTGTCGTGGAGTTTTCCTTGAACACACCTCGATGCGGTAAGTAGTGACTTTTCTTGTCTATTTCTTGAGAAGGCATCTCTTCGATCACGCCTTCCTTCTTCCATTCGTTAAATACATCATTGTAGTCCACATATCTGCCACTACGAATCAGTTTTATCGTTGTAGATGTACATCTCCTTTCAGCAATGTCACGATTCTCTGAAATGTCTTCAAATATATCATTCCATGGCATATGAAATTCATAACGCCCCTCCTCATTTATATGCACCGTCTCCTTGAAGTGTTCAAGTGTGGTCGCTTCTAATTCTTCTTTAGATTGTTTCTCAGCTGGATCCCTTATTCCTAGTGTGTGCAGCTTCCAAAGATCAGTCACTGAAGAGTTCAAGGTTAACAATGAGATCGCGAGTGCACTAGAAGAGTTCGAAAACCTATCCGTTGATAGTCTCCCCATAATGACCTAACCAAGCCTAGTTTCGACAGCCACAGGTCCACAAGTCAGGTTTCGCACTCTTCCTGTTAGCAGAGGTCCACAGGTGTCGGCACCTAATAGCAGTTCGATCTCTGGCCTATCATCACCACAGTCAGAGATAAATATTTTATTTTCTCTAAGTTCTTTCATCCAAGGCCCCTTCTGAACTCGAGGGATTGTACCACAAATGATGGCTTGATCTAGAACTGGTACCTCACACGTGTATTTCCCATCTACACTTGCTAGTCTTAGTTGATAACTGGAGTGCATTTTCGTTGTTGCCTCAGTCCCTCCTAATAAAGCATGTGCCATTTTCTCAGAACCTGAGGGTTTCAGTCCTAAACCATCTGCGGTCTTCTTCAGCAAGTTTGATCGTTGCGATCCAGTGTCGATTAGGGCTCTCACGATGCGTTCCTCTTCGTTTCCTGTAATTCTAACCAACAGGGTTTGTAGAAGTACGTCTTTGCTGCATGTCTGGTTACTCAATGTAGCGCTGGGGTCTGTCTTATCCGTCTCTTC
Organism: Meconema thalassinum; assembly: GCA_946902985.2. Lineage (NCBI taxonomy): Eukaryota > Metazoa > Arthropoda > Insecta > Orthoptera > Tettigoniidae > Meconema > Meconema thalassinum. Next base: position 180,677,476 of record OX336388.2, read on the forward strand.
CTTTTGCTTCTCTTCTCGAGTCTTCTGCTGGAGCTCAGGGCACATTAGCACAATATGCCTTTTCACACAGACATGACACATGACACTACATTTGCAGGATTTTGCCATGTGACCTCGTTTCAGGCATTGAAAGCAATATCCCGCTTCCATCAGAACATTCTTCCTTTCAGTTAAGTTCATATTTTCTGCTATAAAGCATACCTTGATGTCATGAGGTTTGCTGCAGAACACACAATTAAGGTTTACACTTGTTGAATCCCCGCACAGTAAGCTAGTGGCAGTTGGAATGTTAGTTGCATCTTCCAGTCCCTTTCTTGGTTTGTTCACCGTCCGTTGTGAAGCCTGGAATCCCCCTTGAGCGAGAGTGATTCTCCGTTCTCCCTCTACTTCATTCTTCAAGAATAGAGACAACTGTTCAAGTTTCTCATACTACACGTTTTCTACTGAATCGCTTAAGGGACGTTGGACAGAAGTTCTCAGGCAGATTCTCAGTAGTTCTGGAAGAGATGACTCTACAAACGGGAATAAAAAAGCGCATACCTGTCACTAGTCATCCCTAACGACTCAAGAGAAAGGAGGTGAGATTCCAAGCGGTCATATAACTGCAATGGAGAAAGTCTCTGCGATGAAGTGACATTCTGAATCAACAATCCTAGTAGTTCACGCACATAACATTCAACAAGTAATTCTTCCCTACTGTACCATTACCCTCAAGCGTTAGTTGCAGTACTGTGATCTGCAGGATTTGATTTGAAACACAACCCAGCACATGGCTGGAGAGTCTGCGGCACGACAGCTGACGGGGATCCTGTTAGGCTCGCCCGAGCTGAGCCAAGGTTCTCCGAAGTTGCAGGCGCGAGCTTGGCATTCAGAACTTGTGCTCCGCGCAGATCCAAGATATTGATTGAATATTGAAAGATTACTTCATCTATAATAACGAGGAAGAGAAGTTTATTTATGATTTTCAACATTTACCCAAGATGTATTGACATTGCACAATATTTTGAAGAGCTGATTTCTTCGGCAAGACTTCATGATATATGACAGCTATTTTGATTATGCGCCAACATCTTGATTTATCGATTTACGCACCGTTAGAGTGGGGGATGTTCACCCTCACCAATCTGCGGGCAGTTCGAGCAAGACACATTCTTATACATCTCTGCCTAGAGCTGAACGACCTACTAGCCCGATTATTCAACACGTATCGCGAGTTCGAGGCCTACTTGAAAACGTGTGCGAGGCCATCGTCAGGAAGTTAGAGTTATGTGTCGAAAGATTCTACCCTAGGCATTTCAGTAGTGAGTGCAATCTTCACTCTGAATATGTGTCATGTAACGTGCAGGCTTAATCATGCCATACATATATTAAGGCAAGCTCCAAGCAAAGAGCAACATTAACTTTGGCAAGTGAACTGCAATACCTGAAGTAGAACATTCATTTCAGAATAGTGCTACTTCTATGGACATAAGTCTTGTGATACGTAAGCACTACATGGACTATATTACTCATTCCTCTTATTTTACCGACATGATTATCAACGAGATGTCGGGAGGAAGAGTTTACATGCACGATTACCTCATAGCTATGGTTGGCTAAACATTTATACATGAATACTGCGATGTAGGCGACGCAACATACATTCTACGGAATGGACACTGATATTTTTAAAGCGTTATCGCTAATGCTAAATTTCTTCTCATTGTCGGCTAATTATGACATGTTGGCATTAAAATGCAATTATCGCTTCGGGCGAATACTACTACTTTGTGACGAGATTCTTATTCGGAACGATACGGACAGTACGTGGATTGCCGTATCAACCGGTGTTGTCCGGATGGCTGTCTGGAACCCGTGCGTTGGTGAATGCCGATCCGGGGTTCCTTTCTATCGACATTCCAGGATGACCCAGGTTATTTTTACGTATCAGGAAAACTTGCTTTCGATTCCATCATCGTCTGGCGAGAAGGTACAGCAAATTAACACTCATGAGTAGTAGTAATGCATGAATATTGTAATGTTTTAGTAACTGTCATATTTTATTTTTATATTTCTTAGTATAGTCGATGGGTAGGATTTAGCCTTGACGTCTTACTCATAGCTGGTCCTATTCTCGACTGGATTTTGATTCTTTTTAAAGAATGCATTCATTTAATAGTGTGTTTTTACACAATTTATGGTAACTTATAGTAATTTATATGGGAACATTTTTGTCGCAGTGAAGAGAATCAACATAGGGGAAGATTTAATTTTACGTTTTATATATTTAATATAGTGGTTTTGAATTTTCATTATGATATTTTTATTTGCCACGTTTATTCCCATCGGAAATTATCGACGGATCTATTTTATAGGGATCATTCTGTTTGTTGGTTGGAGAGTTGTTAATATCCTTTTGAACATTTTTCTACGTCGTGTTAGATAGTTTGGACTTTATTAAGCACACACTTGGTGTGATAGGATTCTTTTTAGCTTTTGCTAAGATATATTTTCAGTTTTAGTGTACTATTGAAACAGTAGGGTTTTCTAATCGACGATGTAGGTGCTTATCGTTACGATCACCCTCGTCGATGGTGTAGGAACCCTATATTATTTTCCAGAACCCACTCGAGCAGGAATATTTCTTCTTATCCTTTAAACATCTCGATCCAATTAAATTTATTGTTCTGACACACGAAAGTCAAGTTAACTTTGAGCTGATAGAAATCCATTTCTTGTGGTATTTTTCAGACTTTTCGATTCGAATTATAGTCTATTAAAGACATTCTGAACAGCATTTACAATCTTTTCTTCAACAAGAATCTCAGATAATCGAATGTGGAGGCATGCCCTTTAACAGACGTGTGATTGTAATAAACTATTGTAAAAACATTAACAATAATTCCAATAATTATTTGGAGCCATAAGAGATATCATCATAGATACTCGATATGATGTATAACGATCCTGTATAATTCTAAAAACGCAAATATAAAGCAAACTGTAACTATTAGAGTTCGTATCACCATAGAGGGTGACTAATGATTATAAGTGTATCAATGACAAATATGAAACAGTAATAATGTATACCTAGTGGAGTAGATTTATCATGCGGGTAAGACCGGGTATTGGCACCGTTGAATTATATAATAATTAATTAATGTTTAAAATAATAATTATGAAATCCATTGCTGAATGGAAGGTGAATAAATAGTCAGGTGTGAATTAGATTGATTATAGATTTACAGATATCGAACTAGATAGCGATAATGTATTATCAGGAAACGTGTACTTCTAGACACGAGCACGTATAAGTTGAGTCATGATCTTCATTATCCGATTTCTGAATTTTATTGCAATGCTAAAAGCTACATAATCGTCCCTTTGATGAATTCTAGGATCAGTGTTGAATGAATTTGATAGTTTTGCTTGTTCTCACAAGAGATTACTGGGTCCGAGGGACACCACATATCTATGATAGAACTACCACGAAACCACAATTGAATTTTAAAAATACACTCATGGAGGGTGTACAATCATCGTGTATTCCACAGAACACTCTGAGAGGTGTTGAAACAAATTGTATATGTGTGTATAAATTCTTTTTCAGGGTCATTATTAACATGTGTATCAGGAGAAATTACCTACTGAACGAAGCAGTTCTGATATTCGATTCAATAGGAGTTTGTGTGGATCTATAATTTCTTATGGAATTTTACAACACATTCTTGTGTGTGGGATTTGATCCTTGTTTTGTGTGATTTATTCTTGACCATGTCAAGCCTATTAACGTTTATTAGATTATTATCTGAAGACATAGCACTTCGTAACGCCGTTTCGTGAATAAATATTTTCAGTTCCATTTTAATTCGACATTGTGGTGATTTATAGAAGTGAGTGTAGGTCACGTTAAGAAAGCCATTGCTGGATATTTCTAGGTGTTTGTACACCTGAAATTACACTCTTGTGTAGATCTCGTGTTCTTTGAGCTGTTGCTTTTTAGCGTTTAGCCATGGATTTTCTTAACGTTGCCTGGTTAGGTTACCCTGTGCCCTATTATCCCCGTCTCTTGTTGGTAGTATCTGGGGGGTTTTAGCCTTGATATTCAAGGTTCTCCGATCCAGTGATCTTCGTGGGATTTCAACAAGCCGATGGTAGGTAATTTCGGGTACAGTGGATTGGCGGCCAGAAACGTTTGGGCTCGACTAGAGATTTCGAGTCCTTTTTGGTTTACGCTGATGTAAGGGATTGACGTCCAAACTATTGGAGCTCAGAAAACTGGAATACAAGAGAGAGGATCAGTTATTGGGCGATCCATGACTATGGAGATTTAGACAGAGATGTCGTACTCCATGTCGATCCAACGAACTGGTCGAATGACGCCATTTTATCGTAGCTTCGAACTTTGCTGTAGAACACGTGGACGGTGTCATGAGCTAGTCATTTCCGACGCCATTACAGGGATCATTGTGAATTCTCCGAATGTCTGTTGGAAAAATGATGGTGTACTGATACCTTTTTAGCACAAAAGATCAGAATTCACTCGTGTATAAAGCGATCATGAAGTTAGTCAATCTACATGGTATTGGTGTGGAATCGCAATCATTATTAGACTTTGTTTCTTTTTTAAAGTGGTGCTACACTTATTTGTAATTAGTCTACGACATGAACATGGTTAGGGAAAGATACTCTCCGAAATCTTTACGAACACGTTCAGTCGAATAGGGCGGTTGATGCAGCTCATGTATGAGTTACATTCAAGTTGCCTGGCTTTGGTATATCCGGCTGATGAGGATTTCTGAACTCATCATTAATTCTAGAATACTTTTGTTCACTTAATTTTTATTAAATTAGGATAGTTAATATACCACCGATATAAATCACTACACAATTAGTATCAGAATGTTTCGGATTCATAGTTGGTATTATCCTGTATTAGTTGTAAGTTAGCGGTAAGATTAACGCTATACGATAAAAATGTTGCCATTATGAAAGTGAAATTCCATTAGAATGTTTGTGTTTTGCTTTGCATTAGCAGTATTCATGTTGTTTGTGTTATTGATATTATCCATAGTATAATATGGCTAGTAAGGATGGCGGTGAGATCGCTGATCTGAAGACTTTGTATGCAATGCTGCAGACTAAAATGGACAGCATTCATGAAACTTGGACCACACGTAGTCAGTCCGTTATTCAGGAGGTGGTAGCTGACAGCCTCAAAGGGAAGATTAGTTTAATCCAAGCTTCCTTAAAATACATCAACTCTAGCTCTAAAAGGGTTGAATTAAAAGTTAATAAATTAGAAACCACAGTAGATGAGGTCCAATCAGATGGCAAACAAATCCAAGAAAATATTAGTTCAATCCAACATTATATTAGTTCAGTCCAAAAGGATCTTGGTTCTGTTCAAACCGGCCAGTTAAGGTTAGATTCTTGTGTTAGGAAGATTCAATCAACGATTGATGAAGTTCAACTCAATATCGTTAAAATAGAGACTAGTCAGGATAAAATGCAATCTAACATTAGTAAAACAGAGACTATTCAGGATAAAATGGAGACAAAAATTGTGCCATTACAATCAACTCAGAGTCATATGTATGCTACTCAGAATCAAATGAAGACTACTCAATCTAATATTAAGACCAAGATTGACATTTTTGACGCTAACCAAAAGCTGATGCAAGTTCAATTAAACGAGTCTGAGCAATCTAACAAAGATTTTCAGCTTGAAATCAGGTTAGAATTATCTAACAATAAAAAGGAAGCCAAAAGTAACTTAGACAGTTTTCAGTTGCAAGTATTGTATCTCGTGACTTCAGTCAGACACAAGACACTTCGCAACAGCTAAGGGCTGAAGTAAGTCTTCTTCAATCCCAAGTAAAGGATCACAATAAAATGATGAAAGACGAATTTGATGTAGACATTAAGGGTATAATTAATGATAACATTGTCATTCTTAGAAAAGAAATGCTTAAAGTCAATGAGGACTATTTTGAAGATTTTAAACAGAAATCAACAACAAAATTGTAGAAGCAGAGGCTAGATCGAATAAGGAAATAACCGATGTAAGAGAGGACGTGATAAAAAGATTAAATGTAATTCAGAATGCTCAATCGGAAAATCATGGCGATCTTGAGACTAGGATTAATTCCATAGAGAACGACGTGGATCAAGCTATGTTAGAGTTGATAGAAGTAAGGGAGAAAAAGACTTCAGAAATAAGTGAAGTCAGAAAACAACCCGACAGGTTAACATTGGGAGGTCCAATAATGTAGATAAGTTGCTAGATCAACTTAGGACGATTTGGAACGCGGATTTCATTGATACTCTTGATGGTGTTGATGATACAGGTCAGGATGGGGAAGATGGGAATCGTCAACAAAACCCCATAAGTCATGAAACACCCAGGTTCGATCCAACGCAATATGGAAACATAGCGCAGCAACGTTCTTCAACATATAATCCTCCGACAGCTAACATGAGCATAGGTCCTTACGCGACACGAGCGTCAGATGGGGCAGGTCATATTACCATAATTCGTAACTTCGAAGATAAACCTCGTCGTTTTAACAACCTCGATGGGACCACCCCAATTGAATTTATTAGAAGTGTACGTGATTACTTCACGGAATCTCACGTACCACGTGAAAGAGAGTTGAGAGTGGAGGGATGCTTCCTTGTGGATGCCCCCCGTCAGTGGTATTGAGCCTTCCGCTACACTTTCAGTGATTTCGAGGAGTTAGCGGAAGCCTTCATCAGTAGATTCTGGAGTGTGGAAATTCAGAATAGTCTGCGGTGAGAAATGTACTCTAGGAAATATGCGAGTACAGGGCCAACGAGCTATTCCGAATACATTGCTTCCCAGTTAGCGAAACTCCGTTTCCTTCAACCTCCGTTGACACAAGCGCAACTGATCGACTCCATATCTCGACAGCTTCCTGTGGAAGGGCGTAAGCAAGTTATTTCATCAGGTGTAAGCGATCTTACGACCATGAATGATCTGTTACGACGTTTAGATCACGTAAGTGCGCTCACAGCTTCCACAATCCTGAAGAGCTCACGAAATGAATCGAGATGTGTGAATACGATCGTATTGGATCGTACTCAGCAAACTGACCAACCTCAACCAGATAATAGATACAACAACAGGTATAATACACGTTATGGTAACAACCAACGATATAATCGGCAAGATAATCGTTATGTTGATTATACGGAACAACCTTGGCAGCGCAAGTACGAGGAAAGGAACTTTTACCGGCGTGATTATGGCAACAATAGGAATCGTTATCGTGAAACTCCATACCAGTCAAACAACAGATCAAATCAAGGTTACAGTCGCTATAAGAAATATAGGACAGAGGAGTTCCAGCGTAACCAACAGCGAGATAGGCTCAGAGGAGAGCGAGATAAGCCTAATGAATACGCTAGGCAAAGAAATTCAAAACAGAGAAAAAAAGGAGCAAGAAATTGCGGAAGCTACTCCAAGTACTAGTCGTCAGAAAGATAAAGGAGAAAGAAACCCTGATGACAGGAAGAGAAACCCGTCTAACCAAAGAAGAAAGTAGAAAGAACTGATGATTTTACACCTCCATGGATAATAAGGATTTATGAATTTTTTAAGATCACAGTTGAAGAGTGATGGTATAAAGAAGAAAGAAAGATATAGGAAGATGCTATAGAAAAAAATAGTGCTAAGAATATCCGGAGATTCTATAAGAAGATTATACAGTAACGCTTAGAGGATAAGCTACATAGCATTAGAATGCATTATGACGTGTACATAAAAGCAGGTTCTTCTTTTATGTAAGATGTCAGGAGGAAAATATACCATTACCCTCAAGCGTTAGTTGAAGTACTGTGATCTGCAGGAATTGTTCTGAAACACAACGCAGCACATGGCTGGAGAGTCTGCGGCTCGACAGCTGACGGGGATCCCGTTAGGCTGGCCCAAGCTGAGCCGAGGTTCTCCGAAGTTGCAGGCGCAAGCTTGGCATTCAGAACTTGTGCTCCGCGCAGATCCAAGATATTGATTGAATATTGAAAGATTACTTCATCTATAATAACGAGGAAGAGAAGTTTATTTATGATTTTCAACATTTACCCAAGATGTATTGACATTGCACAATATTTTGAAGAGCTGATTTCTTCGGCGAGACTTCATGATATTTTGAATATGCGCCAACATCTTGATTTATCGATTTACGCACCGTTAGAGTGGGGGATGTTCACCCTCGCCAATCTGCGGGCAGTTCGAGCAAGACACATTGTTATACATCTCTGCCTAGAGCTGAACGACCTACTAGCCCGATTTTTCAACACGTATCGCGAGTTCGAGGCCTACTTGAAAACGTGTGCAAGGCCATCGTCAGGAAGTTAGAGTAATGTGTCGAAAAACTCTACCCTAGGAATTTCAGTAGTGAGTGCAATCTTCACTCTGAATATGTGTCATGTAACGTGCAGGCTTAATCATGCCATACATATATTAAGGCAAGCTCCAAGCAAAGAGCAACATTAACTTTGGCAAGTGTACTGCAATACCTGCAGTAGAACATTCACTTCAGAATAGTGCTACTTCTATGGACATCAGTCTTGTGATATGTGAGCACTACATGAACTATATTACTCATTCCTCTTATTTTACCGACATGATTATCAACGAGATGTCTGGAGGAAGAGTTCACATGCACGATTACCCCATAGCTATGGTTGGCTAAACATTTATACATGAATACTGCGATGTAGGCGACGCAACATGCATTCTACGGAATGGACACTGACATTTTTAAAGCGTTATCGCTAATGCTAAATTTCTCCTCATTGTCGGCTCATTATGACATGATGGCATTAAAATGCAATTATCGCTTCGGGCGAATACTACTACTTTGTGACGAGATCCTTATTCGGAACGATACGGACAGTACGTGGATTGCCGTATCAACCGGTGTTGTCCGGATGGCTGTCTGGAACCCGTGCGTTGGTGAATGCCGATGCGGGGTTCGTTTCCAGCGACATTCCAGGATGACCCAGGGTATTTCTACGTATCACGAAAACTTGTTTTCGATTCTATCATCGTCTGGCGAGAAGGTACAGCAAATTAACACCCATGAGTAGTAGTAATGCATGAATATTTTAATGTTTTAGTAACTGTCATATTTTATTTTTATATTTCTTAGTAAAGTCGATGGGTAGGATTTAGCCTTGACGTCTTACTCATGGCTGGTCCTATTCTCGACTGGATTTTGATTCTTTTTAAAAGAATGCATTCATTTTTATAGTGTGTTTTTACACAATTTATGGTAACTTATAGTGATTTATATGAGAATATTTTTGTCGTAGTGAAGAGAATCAACATAGGGGAATATTTAATTTTATGTATTCAGTATTTAATATGGTGGTTTTGAATTTTAATTATGATATTTTTATTTGCCACGTTTATTCGCATCGGAATTTATCGACGGATCTATTTTATAGGGATCATACTGATTGTTGGTTGGAGAGTTGTTAATGTTCTTTTGAACAATTTTCTACGTCGTGTTAGATAGTTTCGACTTTATTAAGCACAGACTTGGTGTGATAGGATTCCTTTTAGCTTTTGCTAAGAGATATTTTCAGTTTTAGTGTACTATGGAAACAGTAGGGTTTTCTAATCGACTATGTTGGAGCTTATCGTTACGATCACCCTCGTCGATGGTGTAGAAATTCTATATTATTTTCCAGAACCCACTCGAGCAGGAATATTTCTTCTTATGCTTTAAACATCTCGATCCTATTGAATGTATTGTTCTGACACATGAATGTCAAGTTAACTTTGAGCTGATAGAAATCCATTTCTTATGGTATTTTTCAGACTTTTCGATGGGAATTATAGTCTATTAAGGACATTCTGAACAGCATTTTTAATCCTTTCTTCAACGAGAATTTCAGATAATCGAATGTGGAGGCATGTCCTTTAACAGACGTGTGATTGTAATAAACTAATGTAAATGCATTAACAATAATTCCAATAATTATTTGGAGCCATGAGAGATAACATCTTAGATACTCTATATGAAATATAACGATCATGTATAATTCTAGAAACGCAAATATAAAGCAAACTGTAACTATTAAAGTATATTAGTGATAAATTCATTCGTATCACCATAGAGGGTGAATAATGATTATAAGTGTATCAATGACAAATATGAAACAGTAATAATGTATACTCAGTGGAGTAGATTTATCATGCGGATAAGACTGGGTATTGGCACCGTTGAATTATATAATAATTAATTAATTAATGTTTAAAATAATAATGAAGGAATCAATTGCTGAATGGAAGGTGAATAAATAGGCAAGTGTGACTTAGAGTGATTATAGATTTACAGATATCGAACTAGATAGCGATAATGTATTATCAGTATACGTGAACTTCTAGACACGAGCACGTATATTTTGAGTAATGATCTTCATTATCCGATTTCTGAATTTTATTGCAATGCTAATAGCTACATAATCATCCCTTTGATGAATTCTAGGATCAGTGTTGAATGAATTTGATATTTTTGCTTGTTCTCACAAGAGATTACTGGGTCCGAGGGACACCACATATCTATGATAGAACTACCACGAAACCACAATTGAATTTTAAAAATACACTCATGGAGGGTGTACAATCATCGTGTATTCCACAGAACACTCTGAGAGGTGTTGAAACAAATTGTATATGTGTGTATAAATTCTTTTTCAGGGTCATTATTTACATGTGTATCAGGGGAAATTACTTACTGAACGAAGCAGTTCTGATATTCGATTCAATAGGAGTGTGTGTGGATCTATAATTTCTTTTTATGGGATTTTACAACACATTCTTGTGTGTGGGATTTGATCCTTGTTTTGTGTGATTTATTCTTGACCATGTCAAGCCTATTAACGTTTATTAGATTATTATCTGAAGACATAGCACTTCGTAACGCCGTTTCGTGAATAAATATTTTCAGTTCCATTTTAATTCGACATTGTGGTGATTTATAGAAGTGAGTGTAGGTCACGTTAAGAAAGCCATTGCTGGATATTTCTAGGTGTTTGTACACCTGAAATTACACTCTTGTGTAGATCTCGTGTTCTTTGAGCTGTTGCTTTTTAGCGTTTAGCCATGGATTTTCTTAACGTTGCCTGGTTAGGTTACCCTGTGCCCTATTATCCCCGTCTCTTGTTGGTAGTATCTGGGGGGTTTTAGCCTTGATATTCAAGGTTCTCCGATTCAGTGATCTTCGTGGGATTTCAACAAGCCGATGGTAGGTAATTTCGGGTACAGTGGATTGGCGGCCAGAAACGTTTGGGCTCGACTAGAGATTTCGAGTCCTTTTTGGTTTACGCTGATGTAAGGGATTGACGTCCAAACTATTGGAGCTCAGAAAACTGGAATACAAGAGAGAGGATCAGTTATTGGGCGATCCATGACTATGGAGATTTAGACAGAGATGTCGTACTCCATGTCGATCCAACGAACTGGTCGAATGACGCCATTTTATCGTAGCTTCGAACTTTGCTGTAGAACACGTGGACGGTGTCATGAGCTAGTCATTTCCGACGCCATTACAGGGATCATTGTGAATTCTCCGAATGTCTGTTGGAAAAATGATGGTGTACTGATACCTTTTTAGCACAAAAGATCAGAATTCACTCGTGTATAAAGCGATCATGAAGTTAGTCAATCTACATGGTATTGGTGTGGAATCGCAATCATTATTAGACTTTGTTTCTTTTTTAAAGTGGTGCTACACTTATTTGTAATTAGTCTACGACATGAACATGGTTAGGGAAAGATACTCTCCGAAATCTTTACGAACACGTTCAGTCGAATAGGGCGGTTGATGCAGCTCATGTATGAGTTACATTCAAGTTGCCTGGCTTTGGAATATCCGGCTGATGAGGATCTCTGAACTCATCATTAATTCTAGAATACTTTTGTTCACTTAATTTTTATTAAATTAGGATAGTTAATATACCACCGATATAAATCACCACACAATTAGTATCAGAATGTTTCGGATACATAGTTGGTATTATCCTGTATTAGTTGTAAGTTAGCGGTAAGATTAACGCTATACGATAAAAATGTTGCCATTATGAAAGTGAAATTCCATTAGAATGTTTGTGTTTTGCTTTGCATTAGCAGTATTCATGTTGTTTGTGTTATTGATATTATCCATAGTATAATATGGCTAGTAAGGATGGCGGTGAGATCGCTGATCTGAAGACTTTGTATGCAATGCTGCAGACTAAAATGGACAGCATTCATAAAAATTGGACCACACGTAGTCAGTCCGTTATTCAGGAGGTGGTAGCTGACAGCCTCAAAGGGAAGATTAGTTTAATCCAAGCTTCCTTAAAATACATCAACTCTAGCTCTAAAAGGGTTGAATTAAAAGTTAATAAATTAGAAACCACAGTAGATGAGGTCCAATCAGATGGCAAACAAACCCAAGAAAATATTAGTTCCATCCAACATTATATTAGTTCAGTCCAAAAGGATCTTGGTTCTGTTCAAACCGGCCAGTTAGGGTTAGATTCTTGTGTTAGGAAGATTCAATCAACGATTGATGAAGTTCAACTCAATATCGTTAAAATAGAGACTAGTCAGGATAAAATGCAATCTAACATTAGTAAAACAGAGACTATTCAGGATAAAATGGAGACAAAAATTGTGCCATTACAATCAACTCAGAGTCATATGTATGCTACTCAGAATCAAATGAAGACTACTCAATCTAATATTAAGACCAAGATTGACATTTTTGACGCTAACCAAAAGCTGATGCAAGTTCAATTAAACGAGTCTGAGCAATCTAACAAAGATTTTCAGCTTGAAATCAGGTTAGAATTATCTAACAATAAAAAGGAAGCCAAAAGTAACTTAGACAATTTTCAGTTGCTAGTATCTCGTGACTTCAGTCAGACACAAGACACTTAGCAACAGCTAAGGGCTGAAGTAAGTCTTCATCAATCCCAAGTAAAGGATCACAATAAAATGACGAAAGACGAATTTGATGTAGACATTAAGGGTATAATTAATGATAACATTGTCATTCTTAGAAAAGAAATGCTTAAAGTCAATGAGGACTATGTTGAAGATTTTAAACAGAAATCAACAACAAAATTGTAGATGCAGGGGCTAGATCGAATAAGGAAATAACCGATGTAAGAGAGGACGTGATAAAAAGATTAAATGTAATTCAGAATGCTCAATCGGAAAATCATGGCGATCTTGAGACTAGGATTAATTCCATAGAGAACTAGGTGGATCAAGCTAAGTTAGAGTTGATAGAAGTAAGGGAGAAAAAGACTTCAGAAATAAGTGAAGTCAGAAAACAACCCGACAAGTTAACATTGGGAGGTCCAATAATGTAGATGCGTTACTAGATCAACTTAGGACGATTTGGAACGCGGATTTCATTGATACTCTTGATGGTGTTGATGATACAGGTCAGAATGGGGAAGAGGGGAATCGTCAACAAAACCCCATAAGTCATGAAACACCCAGGTTCGATCCAACGCAATATGGAAACATAGCGCAGCAACGTTCTTCAACATATAATCCTCCGACAGCTAACATGAGCATAGGTCCTTACGCGACACGAGCGTCAGATGGGGCAGGTCATATTACCATAATTCGTAACTTCGAAGATAAACCTCGTCGTTTTAACAACCTCGATGGGACCACCCCAATTGAATTTATTAGAAGTGTACATGATTACTTCACGGAATCTCACGTACCACGTGAAAGAGAGTTGAGAGTGGAGGGATGCTTCCTTGTGGATGCCCCCCGTCAGTGCTATTGAGCCTTCCGCTACACTTTCAGTGATTTCGAGGAGCGGAAGCCTTCATCAGTAGATTCTGGAGTGAGGAAATTCAGAATAGTCTGCGGTGAGAAATGTACTCTAGGAAATATGCGAGTACAGGGCCAACGAGCTATTCCGAATACATTGCTTCCCAGTTTGCGTAACTCCGTTTCCTTCAACCTCCGTTGACACAAGCGCAACTGATCGACTCCATATCTCGACAGCTTCCTGTGGAAGGGCGTAAGCAAGTTATTTCATCAGGTGTAAGCGATCTTACGACCATGAATGATCTATTACGACGTTTAGATCACGTAAGTGCGCTCACAGCTTCCACAATCGTGAAGAGCTCACGAAATGAATCGAGATGTGTGAATACGATCGTAATGGATCGTACTCAGCAAACTGACCAACCTCAACCAGATAATAGATACAACAACAGGTATAATACACGTTATGGTAACAACCAACGATATAATCGGTAAGATAATAGTTATGTTGATTATACGGAACAACCTTGGCAGCGCAAGTACGAGGAAAGGAACTTTTACCGGCGTGATTATGGCAACAATAGGAATCGTTATCGTGAAACTCCATACCAGTCAAACAACAGATCAAATCAAGGTTACAGTCGCTATAAGAAATATAGGACAGAGGAGTTCCAGCGTAACCAACAGCGAGATAGGCTCAGAGGAGAGCGATAAGCCTAATGAATACGCTAGGCAAAGAAATTCAAAACAGAGAAAAAAAGGAGCAAGAAATTGCGGAAGCTACACCAAGTACTAGTCGTCTGAAAGATAAAGGAGAAAGAAACCCTGATGACAGGAAGAGAAACCCGTCTAACCAAAGAAGAAAGTAGAAAGAACTGATGATTTTACACCTCCATGGATAATAAGGATTTATGAATTTTTTAAGATCACAGTTGAAGAGTGATGGTATAAAGAAGAAAGAAAGATATAGGAAGATGCTATAGAAAAAAATAGTGCTAAGAATATCCGGAGATTCTATAAGAAGATTATACAGTAACGCTTAGAGGATAAGCTACATAGCATTAGAATGCATTATGACGTGTACATAAAAGCAGGCTCTTCTTTTATGTAAGATGTCAGGAGGAAAATATACCATTACCCTCAAGCGTTAGTGAAGTACTGTGATCTGCAGGAATTGTTCTGAAACACAACGCAGCACATGGCTGGAGATTCTGCGGCTCGACAGCTGACGGGGATCTCGTTAGGCTGGCCCAAGCTGAGCCAAGGTTCTCCGAAGTTGCAGGCGCAAGCTTGGCATTCAGAACTTGTGCTCCGCGCAGATCCAAGATATTGATTGAATATTGAAAGATTACTTCATCTATAATAACGAGGAAGAGAAGTTTATTTATGATTTTCAACATTTACCCAAGATGTATTGACATTGCACAATATTTTGAAGAGCTGATTTCTTCGGCGAGACTTCATGATATATGACAGCTATTTTGAATATGCGCCAACATCTTGATTTATCTATTTACGCACCGTTAGAGTGGGGGATGTTCACCCTCGCCAATCTGCGGGCAGTTCGAGCAAGACACATTGTTATACATCTCTGCCTAGAGCTGAACGACCTACTAGCCCGATTATTCAACACGTATCGCGAGTTCGAGGCCTACTTGAAAACGTGTGCGAGGCCATCGTCAGGAAGTTAGAGTTATGTGTCGAAAAACTCTACCCTAGGCATTTCAGTAGTGAGTGCAATCTTCACTCTGAATATGTGTCATGTAACGTGCAGGCTTAATCATGCCATACATATATTAAGGCAAGCTCCAAGCAAAGAGCAACATTAACTTTGGCAAGTGTACTGCAATACCTGCAGTAGAACATTCACTTCAGAATAGTGCTACTTCTATGGACATAAGTCTTGTGATACGTGAGCACTACATTAACTATATTACTCATTCCTCTTATTTTACCGACATGATTATCAACGAGATGTCTGGAGGAAGAGTTCACATGCACGATTACCTCATAGCTATGGTTGGCTAAACATTTATACATGAATACTGCGATGTAGGCGACGCAACATGCATTCTACGGAATGGACACTGACATTTTAAAGCGTTATCGCTAATGCTAAATTTCTCCTCATTGTCGGCTCATTATGACATGATGGCATTAAAATGCAATTATCGCTTCGGGCGAATACTACTACTTTGTGACGAGATTCTTATTCGGAACGATACGGACAGTACGTGGATTGCCGTATCAACCGGTGTTGTCCGGATGGCTGTCTGGAACCCGTGCGTTGGTGAATGCCGATGCGGGGTTCGTTTCCAGCGACATTCCAGGATGACACAGGGTATTTCTACGTATCACGAAAACTTGTTTTCGAATCTATCATCGTCTGGCGAGAAGGTACAGCAAATTAACACCCATGAGTAGTAGTAATGCATGAATATTGTAATGTTTTAGTAACTGTCATATTCTTGGCCATGTATAGCCTATTAACGTGTAGATCTCGTCTTCTTTGAGCTGTTGCTTTTTAGCGTTTAGCCATGGATTTTCTTACCGTTGCCTGGTTAGGTTACCCTGTGCCCTATTATCCCCGTCTCTTGTTGGTAGCATCTGGGGGTTTTTAGCCGGGATTTTCCAGGTTCTACGATCCAGTGATCTTCGTGTGATTTCAACAAGCTGCTGGTAGGTAATTTCGGGTACACTACCAAATCTACTTCCAAGACACTGCACTGCTTTCTCATAATTGTTCGCAGTTGGAAGGAAACTATTCACTATATTCCTAGCTCTACTGCCCTCCGTGGTGGCCTGGAGTAAATACTGGAATTTATCTTCTCGTTCTATATCTGGATCATTATGAATGCGTTGAAACTGACTCCAAAAACCTAACCAGTCCTTAACCTCTCCAGAAAATTTCGGTAGTTCGATTTTCGGTAACTTCAATTTCTTCTTGCCAACACTATCGCTCATAACGGTCATAGCTCTATTTTCCTCAGTCGTAAGATGCGCAGAATTCACATAATCAGTCTTATAACGGGCCTTGTCAAGTTTATCGCGGTATTCTTGTACCTTCTAGCATTCAGTTGCGTATTCCGACTCGTCGTTGTTATCGAGAAGGAATTCCAATATTTTTTCATCCACGTCTATCATTTCTGTGCCAAGGCGTTTTAATTTCGTAAATAGCAATCTTACCTTGTCGGTATCTGCTTCATCCAGCATTGTATCGTATGTCTTAGTGAACATGGCCCGTTTCGGCTCTCTCGCTTTTACGAGTTAATCCATATTTAATCGCACTTATGGGTGTGTTCACGTCAAAAATGTCCTGTCACGGTCGCCTCTAATGTTGAATCGAACATGATATGTACCCGACTTACTAATATTCGTCAAAAACTGGCTTTTTCATCACACACAAGATAATGGTACAATATTATACCAGATCAAAACATTCACAGCCTTCTTTCTTTTGTTTACAGTTCATCTTCTCCTTGCCGGAAAAACCATAACTGAAAAAAAAACCGCAAAGAAATAACTAAAGAGTTAGAGAACGTCACATAAGTAATGCCACGCAGCAGAGTTCAGTGGCACGTGCACGACGGGGCAATCAGTCAACAAAGTGGGATACAGCGAATCAGCGAGTAAGTCGGGTGTGACACAGCAGTTAAGTACACATATTTGTATTCGAGAAGACAACTGACAGACTGTTAATATTTCAGCTTTGTGCAGGAATATTCCGTTAAGTGCAGAAGGCCGAGGTCCTAAGTTCGGCGCGGATAGGATAAGAGAACACGAGAGACTACTACAGCGGGCTTCCGTGGCTCCAATGGTCAATCATTATGCGGCAGAGCGGTAAGTAGTTGCGTTCTGCCAGCTCTGCAAGTTTTCACCGGAGCCAGCTACCGCTCTGAGGCTGTCTACCGGACTCCTACCTAAGCTAACCTGCGCGTTACCTGCTCGCAGACGGGTTTGCACAGGCACAACCCAGGCATTTTCCAGATCCTCTGTCCTTCGGTTTGCGCCTCTTCTCGGAATGGGTCTCAACAACCATGGCTATAGCCTTGGTCCCGGGTTATAGACCTTCACAGCCACCTCGGTATGACTCCTGTACCACCACAATCCTCCGCCACACTTGGTGGACACGTCATCACCACCATCACCTTGGTCCCGGGATATAGACCTCCACAGCTACCTCAGTATGGCTCCTGTACCACCACAGTCCTCCACCACACTTGCCGGACACGTCACCGCTACAGCCTTGGTCCCGGGTTATAGACCCCCACAGCCACCTCAGTATGGCTCCTGTACCACCACAGTCCTCCACCACACTTGCCGGACACGTCGTCACCACCACCACATTGGTCCCGGGTTATAGACCTCCACAGCCACCTCAGTATGGCTCCTGTACCACCACAGTCCTCCACCTCACTTGCCGGACACGTCACCGCTACAGCCTTGGTCCCGGGTTATAGACCTCCACAGCCACCTCAGTATGGCTCCTGTACCACCACAGTCCTCCACCACACTTGCTGGACACATCACCGCTACAGCCTTGGTCCCGGGTTATAGACCCCCACAGCCACCTCGGTATGGCTCCTGTACCACCACAATCCTCCGCCACACTTGGTGGACACGTCAACACCATCACCTTGGTCCCGGGTTATAGACCTCCACAGCCACCTCAGTATGGCTCCTGTACCACCACAGTCCTCCACCTCACTTGCCGGACACGTCACCGCTACAGCCTTGGTCCCGGGATATAGACCCCCACAGCCTCCTTGGTATGGCTCCTGTACCACCACAGTCCTCCACCTCACTTGCCGGACACGTCACCGCTACAGCCTTGGTCCCGGGTTATAGACCCCCACAGCCACCTCGGTATGGCTCCTGTACCACCACAATCCTCCGCCACACTTGGTGGACACGTCAACACCATCACCTTGGTCCCGGGTTATAGACCTCCACAGCCACCTCAGTATGGCTCCTGTACCACCACAGTCCTCCACCTCACTTGGTGGACACGTCACCACTACAGCCTTGGCCCCGGGTTATAAACCTCCACAGCCACCTCAGTATGGCTCCTGTACCACCACAGTCCTCCACCTCACTTGCCGGACACGTCACCGCTACAGCCTTGGTCCCGGGATATAGACCCCCACAGCCTCCTTGGTATGGCTCCTGTACCACCACAGTCCTCCATCACATTTGCTGGACACGTCACCACCATACCTTGGCCCCGGGTTATAGACCCCCACAGCCACCTCGGTATGGCTCCTGTACCACTATTGACACAATTTATTGTAGCTTAGTAGTTTTTGGCGGCTGTCAACTATCTTATCCAGCACTGATAAAACTTTGATGGTGCTGCCAATAACAATCTTGAGCCATGAATGCTGGATCCAACAACTACAATGGCAAAAATGTCTGTCAATGGTGGGTTTCGAACTTCTTACTTCTCCACGCCACGAGTTGACCCTTATGGCTGTCATGACACACCACCTGGCGTTATTTAGCGTTCGCTACATATATGCAACACGGCAAGAAGTAGGGTGCGGTTTTTTTTTCAAGCGGAATTTATAGTGCCGTATGAGCAGCAAAGCAAAGCGATTCATCAAATTAAAACCGCAAACGGCACAAATTGGTGGTCATGTAAAACGTGTCTCAGTCATTATTCCGAAATATATTTAATACAATGTAAAGATGCGTCCACCAGGAGACTACAATTATGATGAATGCATGTGATGTCGCTCAAAGAACAATTTTGTTAATTATATTAGGAGTAATTTTTAGTTCAGGCCTAGCCCATGTCTTGCGAAGTAATGCCCATGGTTAGCATTTAAAGCCGAATTAATGTGATCGTTTGACGAATGAAGTAGCCTTTAGAAAAAACTTCCCGAACTTAAGGTTACATTGGGCGGCTTCGGTAGCGCAGCTGATGCAGATGACCTCGATGTTACACTCCCCTCCACCGCCTGTCCAAATGATGCAAAGTGTTATAACACTCACAACCAATGAGACGCTGGTGATGGTTAAGGGGCTGTTAGTTGTGCCAGAATTCAAGATTCATGTTTCCTATCCAATCATCCTTCAGACATACATTTTCATTTGAGACAGTTTTGCGTTTCAGCGACCAGTCTAGTCTGCAAGCCTCTAATTGGAAATAAGTCGCCTCTATGTTCCCCTATTAGCAGTTAGCCTCTGCTTCTACTCGTCTCACTTTGAAATCATTAAACACTGAATCTAACCTTCGCCTCCTAGGTCTGCCTCTGCTTCTCTTACCGTCTACAGCAAAACTCATTAACCTCTTGGTAATATCTACTCTCTCATTCTCTACACATGACACCACTAGCTGAGTCGGCTCATACGAATAGCTTCATCTAGAATGTTCATTTCTAACTTGGCCATTATCTCTTCATTACTGTCATTGATCTTATCTATTTGTGCCCAGAAATCATTCTTGCTACACTGATATCAGTTAACTGTAGCTTATGTATCAGCTCTCACTTCCATACAGCAAGGTCGGTCTAAATACTGAGCGATTTAGGGAGAGTTTCGTCGCTACACTAACTTCTTTCTTACAGAATGCTGAACATCGCAACTGAGAACTCACTGTATTGGCTTTTCTACACTTCGACCCTATTTCCTTCCCCATACAGTACTACCAACCTGAGAGATTACACAGCCCTAATACAGCCCAAGTTCAGTAGCACAGAATGAGATACGAACTAACGATAAAATGTTCTACAGTACATAAAATAGCCAAATTACCTTAAATGATGAAAGATAAATCAGAAAATGGAGTAATAACGATTACTCCTCCGCTGACCATAACCCACACACAGTCCCCTTTTAGACCACGACTTTTATAGTTAAAAGTCTATCTGTGTCTGCCATTATGCGCGTGAGTTATCGTCAAAGACAGTATTGCCAACCCCGCACATTCGGTACTATGTCTGCCAACCCCGCACATTCGGTTCTATGTCATATCCGGTATCGTAACATAAAAGAGCGCCGTCAAGTGTTAGTCTTAAGTTGACATGGATTGTGCGTGTTGTGAGTTAACAATCTCCAATCTCAATCGAGAATATCATAACGCATCAATAACTTTCATCCAAACCAATGGTTTTAGCCTAGCACAGTATTTCAATCCAGACAAATATTCGTTAGCTATATATACTTCCTCGGTTTTTGTCAAGCACCAATAATATTTAATTAGTGAAGTGTATTTTTATCCCACATTTTGGCAACAATGTGTGCGCCTCAGTGTGTGCCGTTGATTGCATCTTGTTGACAGTTGGGCAAGATTCGAGCGCGGTCGGAACATGGCTGCCGTTGTTAAGAGAGCAATACATAAAAACACATATTTACATATGTTAGCAATTATTTCAGGTGCAGTAGTGACCATGGTTACTATTTTGAATAGGTAATGTCCCCCGGAAGATGAAACAGAGTATGTAAAAGCCACGATGACGTCTGATGCAAGTGTAAAAGCCACGTTCTGGCCTCATTCAGAATTATTATACGTTCAACCTGCCCCTATTTTGTTCCCTTCAACTGGCATTCTACCATCTTGCATTTCTCGATCGTCTTTGAAATGCTGATCTTCATACCATACTCCTTACATTTCTGTTCAAGTTCAAGCATATTGGCTTGCAAGCTTTCGACGGAGTTCGTCATTACAACCAGGTCATCCAAATAGGCCAGACTACTTACCTTGAAATACAGCCAGCCAGTTAATGCCCTTAAAGAAATGGTCCATATAGCAAATACAACAGTGGTTTAATCCTTGCCTCACTCCTATACAAACCATGAACCCATCCTACCGTCAAATCTCACTCTAATTTGATTATAATACATAATTACTTTAGATTGCCTGTAGCAGACTTCCCTCGATACCACAATCCCTCAATATGCTAGGCATCTTCTCCCTGGGTGCTCTATCTTACACCTTCTTAAGTAACAAAAACATAACTGTCTATTCCTCTCGTGGCATTTCTCAATAACAAGGGGCATACGGTACTCAATTTGTGATCTTGACATCCTCGTTGTGGTCTAAAGCCACTCTGGTTTTCATCCATCTTACTCTTGGCCAATGATCGAAGTCTCCTTTCAACAATGCCTGAGTACACTTTGCCCGGGACATTTATCAAAGAAATCCCGCTATAATTATTGCAATCATTCCTGTTAGCTTGCTTGTAAATTGGTGTGATTACTGCTTTTCTCTAGTCAGAGGGTACATTTCCTAAACCCTTTGCCAATTTGATTATCCTATCCAACCGTCTCAGCCGAGCTTTCCCACTATTATTTACAATTTCTGGCTAAAATTCAACTACACCTGCCGCTGTGCAACATTCTTGTTTATTTACCACCCTCTCTTCTTCTTCAACTGTGATCCTGTTCCTGTCCTCATTCTCCTCCTGCATAACCTCAAAGTCGGCCACATTGCCAGAAAAGTCTCCATTAAGGGGAGGTATGACTGAATTGTTCAAGTTTCACAGTTTTCATCATAACAAGACCAGATGTTAATCTCTTACATAGAGAGTTGCAGGCTTATGTTGTGCTAATTTATATTTAGATAGCTTCATTAGTGTTTGACTTATTGAACATTTTTGTATTAAAAAGTGGTCCCATAAAAAGTCCCTCGAAACAGAGGTTTCGTTTGATCAAGCTAATCCTTTTTCTACATGCAGTTAAAATGTATAGAAACAATAATTGCTCAGGGGTTTGGTGTTAGTTAGATGGATACTGTTATTTCCAGAAATATTTAAACTCTCATTTTAAATATTTTTGAAATTCAGCATTATTAATATAAATCTACCTATCAAAATTACATTAAAACTCAAAGCAGTTCAAAACCCAAAGCACATTTACATTACTGTACCTTAAGTAACTATTGTACCAAGTTACAACAATGTGTGATAAGAATTGCACCACAAGGAGCATATTGTACACAGCAACACATTGGAAAAGAGCTGTGCGAGAAAGAGGCAAGTTAATATTTACTGTCCTCCTCCTTATGCTTTTCCTTCAAATCTCCTCGCTTTTTCTTCCTGAGATTTTTTCTGCCACTTTAAATGTCTCCTGGTCATTTCCCCTCTTCTGTATTATTATTATTATTATTATTATTAAAGCACCTCAAATGTTTAAATGACATGTGGTCTCATACGAAGACGCCTCTACAAGCTTAACAATAGCCGGAATGACTCAAATAACATCATTTCTTGAAAGAGGAAGAATTGGGCTATTTTTGTATGAATAAAACAAACAAAAAACAGTTTTTGCTTCAAAATCCACAAAATTCAGTCATACATCCTCTTAAGTGGTAGTTTGTTATTATATATAAAAGTTGGTAACCCTTCCAGATAAACCACACCACAAAGCGCAAGCTAATCCAACTCTCGGCACACCACCGCAAGCCTCGATCTAACGTCCCACACATTTACTGACACAATTTAATCTGAATATTTACTTTTCATCAACCAACAGCTTAATCCCACTCCTCCGAAATAGTATCATAAATATTGACCTGGGTTTGCACTCCAACATGTTTATATTATGTACACCATTATTCCAATTATCTTCCGGTGCTGGAAATATTGCTACACCAATTTCGGGCCTGTGTTAATGTATGTTCGGTTTTAGTGCGATTTAAAATGTATGCTTCGGTGTCGATGATTATTGCATAAAGGAACTGCGTAGCACTTACATTTGAATTATGTAAGTCCGGCCTTTTATCCTTGTGTTTCGGATTAACGTTGTAGCCCAGTAGAAGTGGTTTTTTTTTTCAAGGGTGAAATAACATCGTTGATGGCTCATTAAGTAACCTAGTCGTGATTAGGCAACCTGGGTTACAAAAGTCAAAACGGGTTGAGGACACATAAACCTACAAGGGAAGGTTTAAAGAAGCGGATGATCCTTACAAAACGCATTGATTAACTTATCACTACAGCATATGTACAGTATTTTCTTCAAGCAGATGAGAGTAACTTCCACAAGACAAATTGTCATCAACAGGATGACTAACTTTTCTGAACCCTGGACCCCATATTAGAGCACTGGATGCCCCAGTGCATCTTAGTTTTGCTCTGGGTTTGTGTTGGCAACCCTTGCAGCCTGCAGTCGCCATGATTTTTATTTGTCTTTGACCGTCTTTCAGTTGCCATATTAGTCACAGTTGTAACGGACCAATTCTTTGCTATAGATCGGTTTTGGGGCACTGAGTACCCCAGTGTAGGTTAGTATTTCGTTTCTTGTTGAGTACTTTCCGCGAACCAAGGACACCAAAACCACTATGGTGTGTGCAGAGTGTAAGATGTATGTATGCAAATGTCATATCGTATCTGTTTGTGTCAATTGCAGAGATTACATTCAGTAAAATACTCTAAAATATGAGGTGTTGCAAAATGTTGATAAAACCTGTATGTTTTTAACCTACTTTCGATTTTTGCAAAAAATGAAAGTAGACTTATGAGATCACTACTGGGCCAAAAAATGTGTGTCTGTCTGTGTGTGTGTATGTGTGTGAGTCTGTGTGTGTGTGTGTGTGTGAGTGTGTGTACTCTGAATGTCTGTCCCCCCCCCCCCTATCTATTAGAACACGGTGAAACCGAATTGAACGAAAGTTGGTAAAGAGGTAGAACAAGCGAAGGGCACCTCAGTGTCGCGTTTTATATCGCCGCCATCTTTACTAAAACTGAATGGCGGCCACTCAAACGTTCAAAACGTAAAATCAAATAACGACAAACCAAATCGTCCGATCTCTACCAAATTTGGTAACAACTTACCTTCATATAGGACGCGTCTTGTGACCAAACTACAAGGTCATCCGCCATACCATTTCAGGATGGCGGCCGTGCGAATTATGCAAACTTTATAATCCATATCATGGGACCCACCAGTTCCGATTATCGAGCCGAGAATCGTTTTAACTGTTCTAAAGGAAGAGGCACGTTCGAAATTAAATTTTGTAATACTATAGTGCAGACGTGATTTTTAAAAAGCTGAGCCGTCTCGGTAATAAGACATGATGGCAGCGGATATCTTGTGCCTGACTTATATTTCACTAATTTGAGTATTGCATGCAATATAGCGTACTGATACAAAATAAATAAACTTTGTATGAAATGCTTTATATATAAATAATAAACTCCACTGATGAAATCGTTTAGTATAAATCATTATTTGCTAACAAATTCTATGTAAGTCATTTTTATAGAACGACATTCGTTGGCCCAATTGGCTCAGAGGTAAAGCGTTGGCCTATTGCTCAAATGCCTATGGTTCAAACCCGATCAGAGATAGGTTTTTTGCTTGAAATTTTATATATTTATTGTTTTGTAATGACTGAGACGTTTTAAAATTAAGCGTTATATTGTGCATATTATGGTGGAAAATATATATTTAATTAAAACATAATTCGCCAGCAGATTTGCTCGAGACATCTAGCAGCCAAAAAGGTAACTGCACGCCGACCTACTTATTAACTTCCAGATTTTATTGAAAAGTTAATTCTTATGGCCGCTAGAATGCACTCGCTCTGTTAGGATTATATTGTTCGATACTTCTCCACTAGATGTCACGACTGGTCTACCATTGGCATTCTATGCGCATCGAATTTGAAGAATGACAAGATGATACTACGATACATTTTTACTTTTTTATTTTAAAGGGTTTGTAACAGCCTATTGTGCGTTATTTGAAAATGTTATTTGAAGTAAAGAACAAAACGATTTCACATAGTAACTGAATTCTAGCCGTTGGTGCTAGTTCATGTTATTAATTAATAATTTTATTTCAGGCAAATAGCAATCGAAAATATCCACATAGTTTGTATACACACGTCTCTGTAGGGCCATGGAAAGATTTGATAATTCAATTAGGGTTGTGAAAGCCATGCACAACCAGACGTGTAAAGATATGCCTCAACTCAAAGTTGGATGTTGCCCACGGCAGGTCGATTATGTAATAATAATAATAATAATAATAATAATAATAGTAATAATGTTATTGGTTTTACGTCCCTTTTAACAACTGCTGCTTTTAGAGACGCCGGGGTGCCGGAATTTTCGGCCCGAAGGGGATCTTTAACATGCCAGTAAATGTACTTACACGGCTCCCTCGCATTTGTGCACCCTCAAATGCCAGCTGACTGCGCCAGGATACGAACCTGCAACCTAGGGCCCAGCAAGTGAGAATGTTACCGCTGAGCCACGCAGCCAGTCCGGTCGATTATGTCTCAAGTTCCATAACATTCTTGAGAAACTTCTTATCTTTCTTTCTTTCTTTCTTTCTTTCTTTCTTTCTTTCTTTCTTCAATGATGGTAACAGTTTTTATCTAGGTTGTGGCGTTTGGTAGAGGTAAATAGTTTCTAAGGTCTTCAACCAAGAAATGATTCTATTATACTCTTTGATAATAACAACGAGTTATAACTATACTCATACAGTTAGGAGAAAGTAGGCTATATGTTCTTTACTGAACATCCAGTTTAATATTTTTTTTTTAGTATAGAATGATTAAGTGTAATATTAACTACCTTTTCCGTAAGTCTAATCAAACCAAACTAACCAGTTGTTATACTAAATTCAATAAATATTGGATTGTAATATGTAAATTCAGCTTGTTATTTTTGGGGCACTCAGTAAGATTAGTGTATGTAATAAACAAGTGCAAGTGTCCAGGGTTAAACACTTTCTGACACTGAGAACTCCGAATGATAATTTGTGGGCTAGTAAAGCGGAAGTCAATGTCAATAATGTATCTACTTTGATGAGACAAGCAGTAACGACTCATAAAATGCGAGATATATCTGACTATGCAAACTAAACTTATTCATATCCAAAACATTCAGTTATGCAAACACAAAAGTTAAGAAACATGTTTCCTCATATATTGTACACTTACTCATTTGGATGATTTCCACTTGCTTCACTTTCCCCATCCTGGGTCTCTTCTTGCATGTCCTAGGAATAAAGTGAATCAATTATGGTGATTATTTTATTTATTTGGCATCACTAATACTTTTTACACAATTAGCAAACTATGTAATTGTAAATCACAACACAGCATTACACAGATGTGGTTATGTCTTCCCTAGTTCTAAAACATATAATATACAATATCCCCAAGATAACAAGTAAATCTCAGTGCGACACAAAATGCTGACTCAGTGCCTCAATGGAAGTAATAGCTATAAGGATTGAGGACAAATGGGTATGAATTGTTTCTTTTTAACTGGAAGGCCGTAAGAGGTGTTAGGAACTAACACGTCCACCTATCATTAAGTAAAAGGCGACTATACCCTTAATATTTGTACCAGCACATCTTTTGAGACTTCCACGAGTTTCTAGTCCTGTTATTACTGATCTGGGGCCGATAACCTAGATGTTAGGCCCCTTAAAACATTTATTATCATCATCATCTTCATATTACTGATTCTTATCCCCAAGCTCTTAAGGGGGCACACACAGCTCAAGGAGCCACAACAATAACCATTTTAATATTATGACTGTGCTTGCCACAAATCTTGTACAACAATGATATGCATATCCAAGGAAACACACACACCTTGCTATTAGAAGCAAAGTTAAAAATTTTCTAAATTGAAATGATAATTATTTTTATCATTTTTTTTTCAAAATTGGTTCTTGTTTTGTGCTGACCTTCACCGTTTCCCTGATATCTCCCGTGTTTATAGGGATTTTTGGAGTTTTCTTTTTTTAATGTGGGTGTTAAACCTTCTGCTACAAAATGAATCTCGCATATTTTCACATTATTAATTAATTAATTAATTAATTAAGCGTCATTATTTAGATTTTTATTCTGAGCAAACTAAAAAAAATGTTAAAGTTTCATTGAAAGACTAATTAAAGTCACAACGGTTTTGAGTGAGATTCATTTTGTAGCAGAAGGTTTAGCACCCACATTAAAAAAAGAAAACTCCAAAAATCCCTATAAACACGGGAGATATCAGAGAAACGGTGAAGGACATCACAAAACAAGAACCAATTTTGAAAAAAAAATGATAAAAATAATTATCATTTCAATTTAGAAAATTTTTAACTTTACTTCTAATAGCAAGGTGTGTGTGTTTCCTTGGATATGTATATCATTGTTGTACAAGATTTGTGGCAGGCACAGTTATAATATTAAAATGGTTATTGTTGTGGCTCCTTGAGTTGTGTGTGCCCCCTTAAAGTGCTAATTGCTGTTGAAAATCTCTACAAAAAAGATGCCGCCGTGAAGGTTCAGTACAGTTCCTTTATGGAAGAATATGAGTCCGCTGGTCATATAAGTAATTTCTTAAACTGAAGATGTTCGGCTACGGCAACACTTGCGTCTTTGTCACACAGCTGAACGACCTGCGAGGTGGGCACCACACTTGTGATTTGTCACACAGTTGAACGACCTGTGAGGTGGGCACCACACTTGTGATTTGTCACACAGCTGAACGACCTGCGAGGTGGGCGACCACACTTGTGATTTGTCACACAGCTGAACGACCTGCGAGGTGGGCACCACACTTGTGATTTGTCACACAGCTGAACGACCTGCGAGGTGGGCGACCACACTTGTGATTTGTCACACAGCTGAACGACCTGCGAGGTGGGCACCACACTTGTGATTTGTCACACAGCTGAACGACCTGCGAGGTGGGTGACCACACTTGTGATTTGTCACACAGCTGAACGACCTGCGAGGTGGGCGGCCACACTTGTGATTTGTCACACAGCTGAACGACCTGCGAGGTGGGCGACCACACTTGTGATTTGTCACACAGCTGAACGACCTGCGAGGCGGGCGACCACACTTGTGATTTGTCACACAGCTGAACGACCTGCGAGGCGGGCGACCAAACTTGTGATTTGTCACACAGCTGAACGACCAGCGGGGCGGGCGGCCACACTTGTGATTTGTCACACAGCTGAACGACCAGCGAGGTGGGCGCCACACTTGTGATTTGTCACACAGCTGAACGACCTGCGAGGTGAGCGGCCACACTTGTGATTTGTCATGAAGCTGAACGACCTGCGAGGTGAGCGGCCACACTTGTGATTTGTCACGCTAGATTTCTGCGTGAATAAGAACTCTCGGGGATAGCAGTGACGCCTAGCGACGTGGAATGACAGTGTATTATATATTCCATGTATATTATGTATTTTCATTGTGCGTCGCTAGGCGTCACTGCTGTCCCCGTCATCTACATGTTGCTATAAGAACATCTTACTGAAGTACTCCTAACCGGTCAGCCTGACGACGGCACGTGGCCACACTTGCGTGATTGTTTTAGTGTGTTGTATATTGTGAGTAGCAAAGCTTCGCCATTGCTCTGCATATGGAAAGCATTCCATTAAATAATAGCTCTGCTGCGTTGGTTGTTCTTCGTCGTTAGAGAAAATATTGGATTCATCGTTTGTAAGTTTCCTCGAAATATATTATCTCACTGTCTGACATTCTCCTAAGCATATGTACTCTATATACGGTATATAAATACATATGCCTGATAAGTTAAGACTAGGGAACCTTTTTTTTTTACACTCTCTTTTTATCAACAGAAAGCAAAGCACACTAACTGCAAAGGCTAAAATCCAATTAACAGTTATAGTAAAAAAAAATAAACGCAAAATATAAAACTATAACCTGTCAGTCGCTGCTACCTAAATAACGTATACTTCGTAAATAAACTCAATTCAGGCAACTATCTGCTGTTCCTTAGGTTTCAGGAGTATAAAAAATTAAACCCTGTAAGTTACCTAGAATCAACAGAAAATTCTCTATTTAGCGATGGCCTGTCGCTATTACAATCGCTACTCATTATACATAACTCCTGGTTTCTACACTAATCCTAACCTAAATAAAATAACGTTGACTCTACTCTTTGAACTGTCTCTAATATTTACATACGTTTACACAGTTTCTTCCTTTCTCACTTCCTTCTCAATATAAATACAACATCTCCTTTACCATGTATCAATTTCGGTTATAATTGTCAATATGGGGATCTATTATCCGTTCACTAAAGCTTAGATTATGTAAAAATCATACTTCTTCCAAGTCTTTCAAAATATAAATAGTAATAGCCTAATAATAATCATCGACTTTTTCGTCATACTGTACATAACCAGTATTAGCATTTCTGTTTTTACATAGAAACATCTGATCTAATTGTGACTTTCATTTTACTCTCGATCAGCTGTTAACTTAAATTCTGCCTCGTTCCAATAATCTACCGTGAAACATCGCTTAACAACATCGAACTAACTTCAATCAGAACAATAACTTCTTCAAAACACCTGGTATTCCATTCTAGTATGCATTCTTTTCCACATATGCCGTATTCCTTCGCAGAATAACAAACTTCCATTATCTAAACAACAATGCTGTCATAACTCATTGCTACTTCACTTGATTATGCAATGTCTGGGAATACATCCTATCTTTCCTTACAATATATCTATCTCGTCGTAGCTTTCATATATTAACAATAATAATGCTCCCTTTACCTTCAACTTTACCTTAGTTTCTTTCCCTGCTTATTTTTTGACAATATCTAACACGAGGTACAGGTAAAGGCAACAAAATGGTGGAATGATAGAGTGAAAGAAAAGGTAAGAGAGAAGAAGGAAGCTTGGAAGGAATGGAAAACAAAAAAGACTAAAAAAGTAGAGCAAAATATATAGAAGCAAACAGAGATTGCAAGAAAGTAATTGCAGAGGAAAAGAAGAAAAGCTAGGAAGAATTCACTCAGGAAATAAGGGAGGATTTACATTGTGGAAAGAAATTGCTGTTTGGGATTATAAAAAGCAGAAGGAATGAAAAGGAGAACACTCGGCTCGTGAAAAACAAAGAAGGTGAAATATTGACAAACCAGGAGAGATAACGGACAGATGGAAAGAATATTTCAGCGAGCTGTTGAAGGTGAGACGCCAGGCATGCGGAGAAGTTAGGCAAACAGCCAAAACGGTGGAGGAAGGAATAGAAGAAGAACCGGACATTACTATGGCAGAAGTGGAATGGGCAGTTAGGAAGATGAAGATGGGGAAAGCTGTGGGAATGGACGAAGTGGCAATAGAAATGATCAAG
This sequence comes from Meconema thalassinum, assembly GCA_946902985.2. Classification (NCBI taxonomy): domain Eukaryota; kingdom Metazoa; phylum Arthropoda; class Insecta; order Orthoptera; family Tettigoniidae; genus Meconema; species Meconema thalassinum. The sequence goes on from OX336388.2 coordinate 180,708,336, forward strand.
GCGGCAGGACCAGTGGGACTGCTGTGGACATACAGACTACTCAGGAGTGTGTGGCGAGAGAAGAAAGTACCTGAAGCCTGGAAAAGGGAACAATATTGCCAATATTCGAGAAAGGAGACAGGAAGGTGTGTGGTAACTACCGAGGAATCACCATAATCTCGCTTGGTGCCAAAGTAATGGAAAGAATCCTAGAAAAAAGAATTAGAGTAAAGGTAAAAAGCCATATAGAGGAGGAGAAATTTGGATTTAGAGGGGGCAGGTCAACAGTGGGACCCATTTTCATTCTGAGATAGAACATTGAAAAGAGTTGGGAATATGAGACGGATATGGTATTGAGTTTTATTGATCTAGAAAAGGCCTATGATAGCATCCCTAGAACAAACGTTTGGGAAAGCTTAACAAATAGGGTGATAGGCAAGGAACTGAGAGAAATGATAAAAGGAATGTGCATGGAGTGCTATAGTAGTGTGAATACTAGAGTCGGGTCATCGGAATGGTTTAAATTTGACACTGGACAAAAGCAAGGAAGTGTGTTGTCACCATTATTGTTCGTAATGGTGATGAATGACATCATGAAGGCAGCAATGAAAGAATATAGTAGAACGAAGATGAAGGTAATGTTGCTTGAAGACGACGTTGTGATCTGGGGCGAGGATGAGATGGAGGTACAAGAACAGTTAGACGTAATAAATGAGAAGATTGAGCAATGGGGATTGAAGATAAATGTGGAAAAGAGTAAAAGAGTGGTGATGAGTAGAGATAAGAAAGAAGGAAAAGGAATGATCAAAGTAGGAGATAAGGAATTGGAAGTAGTGAAACACTTCAAATACTTGGGAAGTGAACTGACTGAAGATGGAAGACTAGATTTGGAAATTAGCAGAAGAATACGACTCGGGAGTGCTTTCTACCAACAGGTACGGGGACTAGTATGGAACAAGGATATACCAATTAAGGCTGAAGAAGTTATGTACAAAGCGAATGTAGTTCCTATAATGATATATGCAGCAGAAACTTGGACAATGACTAAGAGGGATGAGAGCAGAGTACAAGCAGCTGAGATGAGATTCCTGAGAAGTATGGTCCAGAAAACGAGGAGGGACAGAGTGAGAAATGAAGATATACGGAAAGAACTGGGAGAACAAAAACTGAATGACAAACTGGAGAAAAACAGATTGGGATGGTTTGGACATGTCAAACGGATGAATGAAGTAGGGCTACCAAGACGAGCACTGGAACGACGGATGACAGGGAAGAGAGGACGAGGAAGACCAAGAATGCGTTGGATGGATTCGGTGGAGAATAGTATTAGAAAACGGAACATGGATTGGAACACTGTGTCGGAAGAGGAATGGTGGAATGACAGAACAAAGTGGAGAGGAACCATATATGCCCCCACCCAGTGTCAACTGGAAAAGGGAAAATGAAGATGATGATGGTGATGAAGATATTCCAATATAACACACTTTCACTTTACTCTCGATCAGCTGTTAACTTAAATTATGCCTCGTTCCTATTATTTACCGTGAAACATCGCTTAACATCATCGAACTAACTTCACTCAGAACAATAACTTCTTCAAAACACCCAGTATTCCATTCTAGTTAGCATTCTTTTCCACATATATCGTATTCCATCGCGGAATAACAAACATCCATGATGTAAACAACAATGCTGTTATAACTCATTGCTACTTCGCTTAATTATGCAATGTCTGGGAATACATCCTATCTTTCCTTACAATATATCTCGCCGTAGCTTTCATATATCAACAATAATAATGCTCCCATTACCTTCAACTTTACCTTAGTTTCTTTCCCTGCTCATTTCTTGACAATATCTAACACAAGATATACCAATATAACACTTCGCAATACCAGCTGATCTAATAACAAAAATACTTTCTCTGAACACTGGTTCATAACTTCACTCAAAACGTTATGGTAAATCAATACTTTTCATAACATCAATAGCTCTATTATCTCGTTTACTCCCTTCCTCTTTACTGCCTATCAACAATAATAGGGTCTCCACGACATAACATCCTTCTTAGGTATATTTATCATCACACTACTTGAAACCCGTCAAAATATGACGGACAATGAACAACATATTTACTGAAGAATTTTCCTATATAAGTTACATTCTTCGTACGAATAATTTTTGGCACTATGGCAAGTTTAAGGGCGTCAAAAGATTGCAGTCTCGACATTGCAACATACTGCTGGCACAAATCTTACATCGAGTGACCGGGACTTCAACCACGGACCCAACGGTGAGAAAGCAGCGTGCTGCCACCTAAGCCACGGAGGCTTTCCCAAGAAATAAAATAAGGTATGAAAATGATATATAGTCGCAATAAAACAAATATTTCCGGTGCAGCAGTGACAATTCAAATTGAAATCAACTTCTAATGACTCCCAGAAAGGTATGTTAATCATAAATAATATATTTTCAATAATCTGCCTTGTGAAAGTTATGAAGAGGGAGGAATACCTACCCTCAACAATTAATGAATTTTCCCCCCTTTATGAATAACTTTCACATTTAAACATCTGCCATGTCTGTTGTACCGTGATTTTCACGTAACAATGCCTCGAGTATCAACAACATGAACTTAATCTATTGGTAATGCTTGAGTAAGGTGTGATTTCGTTCGTGCTCCGCAAATTAATGTAACGTGTTAAGGAAAGTTCTGTTTTGGTGACTTCTTGCTGTGTTGCAGTTGGATTCTAAGTGATAAAGTGCTTTAAGATACAAAAATCCAAAGTGGAAGTCGGGTATGTAAATTGATTTTAACATTTTAATATTTCTAAAAACAACACAAGCCAAACGAACAAGTGAATATTCACAGTGCGAGTGTCACCAACCAAACAAATAGAGAAGGAGCGCGATTGTCACAGTCATTGTTCGAGATATCGATATGAGTGCCAACGGCAAAATGGACGGAAAGAAGCGCGGCGATTCATCGGCCGGAGAGAGAACCAACACGGCAGCAGTGCCATCTATTGCCGACGTGTATGAACTCCTTCAAGCTACAAGCAAGGAAGTTGCTAGCCTGAAAATCCTACACAAAGACACTGAAAGAGAACTGAACAAATCTCAGGAATTCGCTCATCAGAAAGTAGACGAGAATTACGAACTCATAAAAATTCAGTCTGAAAAACTGACCAACTGTCTACAAGTTATTGAAAAACTTAAAGAAGAGAACATAATGCTGAAAAAACGATTGCATGAAACCACGCTACAGCTGGATGACCTGGAGCAATACGGCAGACGGAACACTTTAGAAATAGTAGGGGTCCCAGATATGCCTAATGAGGACACGTTAGAAGTTGTAAAGAAAGTAGGTATCGCTCTAGATATGAACATTGAACCAACAATGATTGACATCTGTCACCGCATCAGGAAACAACCGCACCAAACCAGGGCGGGGATTGTTGTGAAGTTTGTGCGGCGAACCGATAAAGAGCAGTTCTTGCAAAGGCGAAACGTTAAACGCAATCTCAACTCCCTGATGGTGGGTTATGTTTCCAACGAACCAATTTATGTCAACCAAAGTCTAACATCGTACCGTAGGTCTATCTTAGGTCAGGCGAGAAAGCTGAAACGCGAAAAGAACTACGCCTTTCTCTGGGTTGACAGATCTGGTACAATAAAATTGAGGAAGAAAGCTGAAGATAGACATGTCTACGAGCTGCGGACACCCGACGAACTTGAAAAACTGAGATAAACAAAATGGCTGAGGACAAGTCTCTTAGGATTTACTATCAAAACGTCCGAGGACTGAATAGTAAAACACAAGAATATTTCCTTAATACACTTAATTGTGAATATGATATAATTCTATATACAGAGACCTGGATTTCGGATAGTATGCAGGATGGTGAGCCATTTGATGATACTTTGACAGTATATAAAATAAATAGGGAAGGAACTAAAAAAAGGGGGGGGCGGAGTTTTGATAGCTGTGGGAAAATATATTGTTTCGAGTAACTGCCATTTTGATACCGGGGGCTTAGAAGCATTGTGTGTTAAAGCAATAATTAGTGGAAAAATTCATTTTATCATTACTGTGTATTTCCCTCCGAACTCCAAATTAGAGTCTTATCTTGCATTCTTCTGTGCAATTGAAGAAAAATATTATCAACACCATAATTTAATCATTGCAGGGGATTTCAATATTCCAACAATTTCAGGTACATGTTACGATTTTATAGCAGGTGGACCTTGCAGTAGAGTTCTTGCAAATTTTATGTAATTGTATAACTTGTCATCCCATAACAATATTCAAAACTCCAATCAAAGAACATTAGACCTTGTATTAACAAATATAAAAAATACCATATCAGTCTTTAGGGAAAGGTACCCGTTATTTCCAGAAGATGTTCACCATCCTGCTCTATGTTTAGTCATCAACTACAATCGTATAGGAAGGGTAACAAATAGTACTCCAAAAAAAGTATATAATTTCAAGAAAGCAAATTTTTAGGCCTGTATAGCTCGTTGCAAAATTCGGACTGGACCCCATTAAAACAATCTTGCAATGTTGAAGAAGCTGTTGGATATTTTTACAAAATATTCAACTCAGCTTTGGAGACAAATTCTTCTATAAAACATATTCAGTCAAAAAGAAAGTATCCTTGTTGGTTTAAGAAAGAAATCATTAATGCTTTAAAACTTACAGATTATCACCGGAAATGATGACGTACAGTCAATCAAGTCTTGATCTTACAAAGAGCTAACAAAAAATGTTAAAACTATGATAAGCAGGAGTTACCGAAATTACATAAAACAGGTTCAGGAAAACTTAGGCCATAACGAAAAATATTTCTGGAATTATATTAAAAATAACAAAGGTAGCACAGATCAGAGCAATCAAATAATGACATACAAAGGTAATCAGCCGAATAATTCAAGAGATATAGCAGATGGTTTCGCTGCATGTTTTCGAAGTATGTATTTGCCACAAGCTGCAAAGTACGTCATTCAAGCAGAAGGAGCTGGTCCTAAAAGTTATTCTCCATTTTTGAATGATGTGACTGAAAATGAATACAAAATGGCTGCCAAACATCTAAAGCCCAAGCATTCAGTTGGTCCTGATGGTGTTCCGCAATATATAGTAAAGAGCTGTTCGGATGTGCTCAGAGAACCACTGTGTCTAGTATTTAACCTGCTACTGCGTACTCAAACTTATCCGTTATTATGGAAAACTACTAGGATCTGCCCAATTTTCAAATCTGGAGATAGGAACACAATCGAAAATTATAGGCCTGTATCAATTGTATGCGCACCCGCAAAGATATTTGAGTTTATTCTGTACAATATAATATTTAGACACGTTCAGAACTACATAACGGATAAACAGCATGGATTCTTCCCTAATCGCTCGATCACTACTAATTTAATTAATTTTGTGCAGTACGTAATTAATGCATTTCATGATCGTAGCAGGGTTGATTGTATCTTTACAGACTTCGCGAAAGCTTTCGATAGATTAAATAATGATGTATTAATTAAAAATCTCTCTGATTTTGGCATCTGTGAACTGCTATTAAACTTGATTGCATCATACGAGGCACGTCCAGAAAGTAAGTTCCTTTGGTAATAAAATTAAATTGTGTACAGATACAGAAAAAGTATTTATTGCACAACATTCTACACCTCTTAAACTACTTTTCCACATAACTGTTGGTGTATTCTTGGAATACACGGTATGAGAGAATATAATTTTTAATGCTTTTGCATGTTCATTCCTTCCTTTTTATCAAACACCAACAGTGATCTTCTATTTTCTCTTTGATGGTCATGTCTCTTATGTCATTGTGAGTCTGTTCTAGATATATATCTTCCATGACCCACCTAGCGTCATCTAGCAGCGAATCTCTGAAGCTCTTCAATTCTTCCTGGTGCAAGAGGACTTCCTTTTCCATTTAGCCATCAGATCTCGTTACCATCGCCAGCTATTATCTCCATGAGCAAGAGAATTTCGTTTACTTTTTCACTCACCATGCTGTGCTAGTATCGCCTGCTATCAACTCTTTGAAGACCATTCATCAAGAAGAACATTTATTTTTGATAAGTTGTCTATTCTGATATGTATTCCTTTTGTTTCTTACCCCCACTCTTTTCCCTTCCTTGGACCCTCCGCGCTTCGCTGAGCGGGTCTCACTTGTAAGTCGGCAGTTGACTCGAACAGTTAGGGCTCAACTAGAGCCAGTCTCCTCAAACCAAGAGGCACTCTCTTCGTTGTACGCCATGTTGGCACATTAAGTATCTGTCAAAGGGAACTTCACCTTCGCCATGCAACAAAGATAAGTACCTACTTCAAGTTTTAACTTCATCTTCATCGGTTTTAACTTCTACATGCTTTCAACGATATTTTATAGACAGCGTGAGATTACTTATTTGGGGCGGTAATCATTCTTCGCGGGATTTGCCATGTTGAGCTTTTGTCTGTCTAAGCCAACCTTAATAGAAAGTAGCTTTTCTTAAGCTAATTAAATGAGAAATCTTCTCACCACGTGGGATATTATCTAATACCCGCTGTCTATAAATTACCAAGCTAGTTCCTCCGCTGGATTAACTTTGGCCCCATTCTTCTATTAAGATCGTTCTGGAATCTTCCAGATCCTGTACTTTATCTACAAGTCCTGCCGTCATGTATTTTTCACTCACTTGTGGGAATACTATTTAAAATGAGGAATCTTCCTTATAAATTACTGCAATAGCGAATTTTCTTCCACCGTTGGAATGTTCTATGGCGCATTTAATTGTAATTCTCAACCTTCTCAAGAAATAGACTCTCGCCTACCTAGTGCAACCAGTTATTTTCATCATTGCAATAACTTTCTTTCCCATAAACTTTCGTGTTTCTACAGTGAACTTTTCATCTATTTAATAGACTATAGTGAAAACTCGTGCTTGTCCAACTTTTCTACCGCGTCGCGATCGTCCGTTTACATTAAATAAGGCCATGAACATTTATCCTCAATCCCAATTGATCTTTCCTAAACCTTCTACTAACAAACCATATTAATAAAATTGTAACTCTGGATCATTTCCAATAAGGTGTCACTCTAACGAAGTGCCCTTCCATCTTGCTTGTTTATCATTAATTAATTTCTGTATAACTACGTGTTTTATACACGGTTCAAACTTACATTGTTTCTACCTTATAATCAGGGAAAATAATTATTTCAACTCTTGAGTGAGTTATTTCTAGGTCTCACGAAATGGAAACTGCCCCATTTGGCTCGTGATTCCTACTTAAACATAGGAGGTCAAGAACCTTCCTTTTGATTTTCTCTTCAGGTTTCACAGTACGTGACCTGCCCTTATTTGTATAATAACCAAAAGTAATTCAGCTTAAACATAAGAAGTTGTAGGAACTTCTATCTTATTCTTCATGTTTTTCTTATTGTTATTTTCGAAGTTGTCACTCTTTCTAGAATATTCTCTCAGGAGTTTCTTAAAGTACACACCTTGTATTCTATTTATTGTTGAATTTTAATAACTTCATTTGGTTTTTTTCTTACAAAGATTTTAGAGAATATATAAGGTTCGAAACCTCATAAATTGTTAATTGCCTGGCGCAAACGTTTAATGCTTTCTGAGGTCTGTGACCCCAAAATTGTTAACCAAATTGAAAATATATTTGTTAAAGTTATCAACTTCTCTTGCCTTGTTAAATAAATTAAATATTTGTTTTTGGATTTATCATTTCGCAAATACTACCGTTAGGCAAGATCCTGGCTTTCCTAACTCTTCCTAGGTTCATGCCCTCGTTAATACGCAATAAATCTGTTACTATCTGTCTTGCCAGACTATCACCCTTCCCCATAGTAGTCTTATGCATGCTTGAGAGGGAATACACTAAAGCCTTTCTCTGGCAAACCGCCCAAGTCTTAGCTGCGGTTCCCGTTAGCTTCGACCAGGTCCTTACCCACTTTAGGTATCAGAGAGCGGATTTGCAGTGGCAACCGCCTCTAAGTGCATTTAAAGTTAAATTTATAACTTTTGTGGGACTCTCATCCTATTTCTCTATCCTTTCTCTCCAAACCGAAACCCACCTCCTCTTCTTTATCATCTTCCCTTGGTGGGTAGGTTATTCCTCAGCCAATAATCTACCCAAAATTTGGTCCCAGAAACCCGGGAGAGTCCATTTGCTATTTCTATTCTTTGTCAAGTGTCATTTGACAATACCTTACAAATTATTAATATCTGCTTTGAATCTTTCAGCTATAACTACATCATGCAGAACCTGTGAAGGGGAAAGAGGCCGCTCCTGTCTCCCGTGGTGTGTCCCTTTCTTTCAACTTATTCGCTGCTGCCAGCCTGACAGCATTTCCGAGGTTCCACAGTCTCGTGAGTTACACTTCAATCTATTTACTTTGTCATGGCTCCTACTGAAAAAGATGAAACTCTCATTGCCAGATGTTCTTCCTATAAAGGGCAACTCACCAGATTCAGAAATTTCATCAAAAAATTAAATCCCGCCGAGTGTGATCTAGACATCTTGACACAACACCTTAAGTTGTACGAACGGTCCTATGATTATTACGATCAAACTCAAACCGAGATTGAATCCGCTTGCCCAGAACTTCAATCGGATCGGGACGAGGTCGAACCCTTGTACTTTGAATGGATTGCCAAGGCTCACCAACTGATCCGCAGTATCTCAGAACCGGACACTAGGGTCATCAATCCGGCCCAGTTCGCACCCGCTTCAGTTCACAAGGATAAACCGAAACCGTTACTTCCAAAGATAAGCCTACCTCACTTCTCAGGCCAGGAAGGTGAATGGTATTCTTTTTACGAACTTTACTGCTCACTTATTCATGAAAACTCAGACGTTGTCGACATTCATAAGTTCTATTTCCTGCGTGCGTCCTTGGAAGGCGAGACCTTGGCCTTGGTTCAGTCACTGCCTTTAAGCGCAGATAACTACCACATCGCCTTTAATCTCCTTAAAGAGAGATATGGCAATTTACGTTTGAGTGTTGCTCGCCACATCCGCTGTCTGTTCAACCTGCCAGCCGTCAAACCTAATGACGTCACCTCTTTAAGAGACCTGTTAGACTCTATTCAATTGCACGTGAGAGCGTTATATCAACTCAAGCAACCAGTCCAAACGTGGGACACTATTCTTATTCATCTAGCTACATCAAGATTCGATTTTTCGACACTAAAGGCTTGGGAGATCGAACTCACTCGCAAGGAGGAATTTTCGTTCGAACACCTAATCTCGTTTCTCAACAGCCGGTGCCAAGTCCTTACAGCACTCTCATTTCAGTGCGAAAATGTCGAAACGAGTCATCAGTGTCACATTTTTGAGAAAAAACCTTGCTTCTTCAGAGGGTCATCAGCCCCCATCTGTCGAGAACAAGCAAACTCGTTCTGCTTCTTTCAACAATCCAAGAGAACATATCAGGCCGCTCAACAAATCTTTAAAATGCACGCTCTGTAAAAAGCTTCACACTTTGTACTCCTGCAAATCTTTTCAAAAATTGTCTGTCGAAGACCGAAGGAAGTTTGTCTTCAATAGTAAATATTGCTTCAACTGCTTGTCACCTAAGCATTCTTCATCTAGCTGTACGTCTTCCAATCTCTGTTTTCATTGCAAAAAACCGCACCATTCTTTATTGCACGTTCATGATAAATCGAGGTCACCAGTACCTGCCTCTTCAAACTCCATGCAGAGCAGCTCCGAACAAACTAAAGCTTCTTCCTGCATTTCTAACGCCGAAACTTCTCACAGTGCGCAAGTCCTTTTGTCCACTGTACAATTCGAAATCCAAGATAAATTTGGAAATTAGTTTCGAACCCGCGGTCTTCTCGATTCCGCTTCAACTCATAACTTTGTTTCGCAATCGTTAATTAAAAAACTAGGTCTTTCGTCATCACCGACTTCTATCGATTTATCCGGCATTGACAATTTGAAAACTCAAGCCTTGCAGTCTTCAAAATTGAAAATCAGAGACATTTGTCAAAGAAACACCAATCTTAACTTAAACTGTCTCATTCTTACCAGTATTGGCAAGGACACTCCTAGCAGCTCTATTAACACTTCCGGTTTAAAGATTCCTTCGCACTTAAGGTTAGCTGATCCTCAGTTTAATGCTCAAGATCCCATTGATGTACTTTTCAGTGCCAATGTTTTTTGGAATTGCCTCCGTAAACAGGTTCGCAAGTTATCCTCAAACGTGGCCGCTAGAGACACCGATTTTGGTTGGGTTATTACTGGTGAAATCCAACAACCCAGTCTTCAAACCAAATCGCAATGTCATTTTGTTACTGCTGATATAAATCCCTTTTCTGAAAAAGAGAACACCTATGTTTTCGATCTCGACACTTTTGAAAAATACTTGCCGAAACGATGTCTCATTGTGAACAACTACGCCACCTTTGTAAGTTGTTTAAATGGTTTTGCCTTCTTCCCGCATAAAATGGCAATTCAAGTTCGCCTCGCCTTGTGTTACTTCGTTTACCTTCTCATGTCATTTTTTATAGCAGGTAATTGCTTAAAATTTCTATCGAAAACTATCTTCCCTTTGTGTAAAACCATGGCTATCAGTCTCCATCACTTCGCTGTAAGCTATGTTTCACTTCTTTCGCTATTTAGAAGGATGGCCACGGCCGGCTCCTTTCCGCTTCCTCACAATTGGAAGCCGCTTTTGAAACCGCTTAAAAATCTGAATTATCTAGCATCTAGAATAACTATTCTTACGCATAAACTCCTTTTCAATGTCCCAGCTTCTCTTCTTTTTTCGGAAGAATTAAGCTTTTTTCTGTCGAAAATTTTCGGATTCCGTAATCCTCAAAATTATGCGAAATTGATTTCCTACTTTATTTCATATGTCTTTAAATTGGTTTTTCACGTCCAAGCTACGGATGACTGCATGTCGTGTTACTCGTTGCGCTTTAAGTCACAGCTGATTCAACTAGTGTTGTTTGTTTATTTCGAACTGCTTGTTTGTCAATCTTGTTTGTATACAAGTTTGGGTAAGGCCAAGTTACCGTTTATTTCCTTTATGCTTGCCAAAGGTCAGAGCAAGCATTCCTTATCTCAACTCTTGCTGACTGCCAACCATTGTCTTGCGAGTCGCTTCCGTAAGTTCAGAAGCTGTTCACCTCATTACCAAAATAAACTTGTTCCGCTCAAGGACTCTCTCAGCTATTTTTATTCCTTATCTCGCTGTACTATGTGGGTCAAGGTCGTTCATGCTTATGTCTCCCACTTACTCACGCTCGTATCCTACAACTGCTTCGATTCTTGTTTCATAACATCGTTGCGTATTTATCACGCGCTCATGTATTGCTCCTTGCTTACATATTTTGGAATCTTATTGTTCATTGATGAACAAACTTGGTTTTTCTCGTCGTCACATTCGATGTGTTTTTGTATTTATGCTTGTCATGACACGTTTCTCGCTGACTTAAGTATTTTTCTGATTAACTCCTTTGATACTTATTGTAACTTAAGGTCATTGTTTATGGCTACTAGATTGTTGTTACCTATGGCGTTCTTGCCTCCTACTCGCATAGTTCCTTTGTTTATTTGGTATATTCTTATCCTTAATAGATGTACTTGTTTCTATACGCTTTGTTTAAACCTGTTAATTCTTCTTTCGCATCTTATCGCAATCTTTACTAGTGCTTTATTTCCCGCAGCTTCTAGCTATTTTGTGATTGAAGGTGTTGTTAATTCTTGTCCATTAACTCCGCTTTCCAATGACCCTGATGACCTGCTTCCACTCACACCTGGTCACTTCCTTACACGCACTTCTCTCTCTGCCCCTCCTCCTCTTCCTAATTCTTACAGGGATTCTAATCTACCTATCGTTTGGCGTAAACTTGAAGCCCTCCGTAATTCTTTTTGGAAGAGGTGGAACTTGGAATATTTAACTTCCTTGCAACGGAGACAGAAAAGGTTTCTTTCCAGTCCCGACATTAAAGTGGGGGACTTGGTCTTGGTTAGGGATGTTTCACCCCCCCCTAGTCTGGACTTCTGGTAGAGTGACCGAGTGTTATCCTGGAAGGGATGGGAGAGTCAGGGTGGTCAAAGTCTTGACCACTAATGGTCCGATCACAAGACCACTGTCTTTGATAGCTCCATTACCTTTAAATGTTTAACTGCTTATTTGTTCTCTGTTGGTGTTTTTTCCCCTCCCAGTATGGTGTATTCTTGGAATACACGGTATGAGAGAATATAATTTTTAATGCTTTTGCATGTTCATTCCTTCCTTTTTATCAAACACCAACAGTGATCTTCTATTTTCTCTTTGATGGTCATGTCTGTTATGTCACTGTGAGTCTGTTCTAGATATATATCTTCCATGACCCACCTAGCGTCATCTAGCAGCGAATCTCTGAAGCTCCTCAATTCTTCCTGGTGCAAGAGGACTTCCTTTTCCATTTGGCCATCAGATCTCGTTACCATTGCCAGCTATTATCTCCATGAGCAAGAGAATTTCGTTTACTTTTTCACTCACCATGCTGTGCTAGTATCGCCTGCTATCAACTCTTTGAAGACCATTCATCAAGAAGAACATTTATTTTTGATAAGTTGTCTATTCTGATATGTATTCCTTTTGTTTCTTACCCCCACTCTTTTTCCTTCCTTGGACCCTCCGCGCTTCGCTGAGCGGGTCTCACTTGTAAGTCGGCAGTTGACTCGAACAGTTAGGGCTCAACTAGAGCCAGTCTCCTCAAACCAAGAGGCACTCTCTTCGTTGTACGCCATGTTGGCACATTAAGTATCTATCAAAGGGAACTTCACCTTCGCCATGCAACAAAGATAAGTACCTACTTCAAGTTTTAACTTCATCTTCATCGGTTTTAACTTCTACATGCTTTCAACGATATTTTATAGACAGCGTGAGATTACTTATTTGGGGCGGTAATCATTCTTCGCGGGATTTGCCATGTTGAGCTTTTGTCTGTCTAAGCCAACCTTAATAGAAAGTAGCTTTTCTTAAGCTAATTAAATGAGAAATCTTCTCACCACGTGGGATATTATCTAATACCCGCTGTCTATAAATTACCAAGCTAGTTCCTCCGCTGGATTAACTTTGGCCCCATTCTTCTATTAAGATCGTTCTGGAATCTTCCAGATCCTGTACTTTATCTACAAGTCCTGCCGTCATGTATTTTTCACTCACTTGTGGGAATACTATTTAAAATGAGGAATCTTCCTTATAAATTACTGCAATAGCGAATTTTCTTCCACCGTTGGAATGTTCTATGGCGCATTTAATTGTAATTCTCAACCTTCTCAAGAAATAGACTCTCGCCTACCTAGTGCAACCAGTTATTTTCATCATTGCAATAACTTTCTTTCCCATAAACTTTCGTGTTTCTACAGTGAACTTTTCATCTATTTAATAGACTATAGTGAAAACTCGTGCTTGTCCAACTTTTCTACCGCGTCGCGATCGTCCGTTTACATTAAATAAGGCCATGAACATTTATCCTCAATCCCAATTGATCTTTCCTAAACCTTCTACTAACAAACCATATTAATAAAATTGTAACTCTGGATCATTTCCAATAAGGTGTCACTCTAACGAAGTGCCCTTCCATCTTGCTTGTTTATCATTAATTAATTTCTGTATAACTACGTGTTTTATACACGGTTCAAACTTACATTGTTTCTACCTTATAATCAGGGAAAATAATTATTTCAACTCTTGAGTGAGTTATTTCTAGGTCTCACGAAATGGAAACTGCCCCATTTGGCTCGTGATTCCTACTTAAACATAGGAGGTCAAGAACCTTCCTTTTGATTTTCTCTTCAGGTTTCACAGTAAGTGACCTGCCCTTATTTGTATAATAACCAAAAGTAATTCAGCTTAAACATAAGAAGTTGTAGGAACTTCTATCTTATTCTTCACGTTTTTCTTATTGTTATTTTCGAAGTTGTCACTCTTTCTAGAATATTCTCTCAGGAGTTTCTTATAGTACACACCTTGTACTCTATTTATTGTTGAATTTTAATTACTTCATTTGGTTTTTTTCTTACAAAGATTTTAGAGAATATATAAGGTTCGAAACCTCATAAATTGTTAATTGCCTGGCGCAAACGTTTAATGCTTTCTGAGGTCTGTGACCCCAAAATTGTTAAACAAATTGAAAATATATTTGTTAAAGTTATCAACTTCTCTTGCCTTGTTAAATAAATTAAATATTTGTTTTTGGATTTATCATTTCGCAAATACTACCGTTAGGCAAGATCCTGGCCTTCCTAACTCTTCCTAGGTTCATGCCCTCGTTAATACGCAATAAATCTGTTGCTATCTGTCTTGCCAGACTATCACCCTTCCCCATAGTAGTCTTATGCATGCTTGAGAGGGAATACACTAAAGCCTTTCTCTGGCAAACCGCCCAAGTCTTTGCTGCGGTTCCCGTTAGCTTCGACCAGGTCCTTACCCACTTTAGGTATCAGAGAGCGGATTTGCAGTGGCAACCGCCTCTAAGTGCATTTAAAGTTAAATTTATAACTTTTGTGGGACTCCCATCCTATTTCTCTATCCTTTCTCTCCAGTCCGAAACCCACCTCCTCTTCTTTATCATCTTCCCTTGGTGGGTAGGTTATTCCTCAGCCAATAATCTACCCAACTGTCGAACTTTTGCAGGCATTTGTCATAGCGTGACAGAAGTTTAGGATACCTTCTTCATAGAAGTTTGCCGCCTGTGTCTTCAACCAGTTGGAAACATCTTCTTTCAGCTCGTCGTCATTGTTGAAGTGTTGACCACCAAGGAAACACTTGAGATGTGTGAACAGATGAGAGTCGCTAGGAGCGAGGTCAGGGCTGTACGGAGGGTTGTCAACCACGTCCCAACCAAATCCCTGTAGGAGGTTTTTCGTCACATTTGCAGTGTGTGTTCGTGCGTGGTCGTGAAGAAAAACAACACCTTTTGACAGCAACCCTCGGCGCTTATTCTGTATTGCGCGGCGCAATTTCCTGAGTGTCTCGCAGTAAGCATCTGCGTTGATTGTTTGACCACGCGGTAAGAAATCAATGAGTAAGATGCCTTTCCAGTCCCAGAACACTGTGCACATCATTTTCCGAGGTGTCAAGATTTGTTTCGGCTTAACTTATGCTGGGGATGAAGTGTGCCTCCATTCCATTGATTGCCGCTTACTTTCACGGGTGTCGTAGGAAACCCAAGTTTCATCTCCTGTTACTATCTGTGTCAGAAATTCTTCGCCGCCTTCATTGTAACGAGTCAAAAGCTGAAGTGCACTACCCATCCGTTTTGTTTTGTGTTGCTCCGTAAGAATCTTTGGTACCCAACGTCGGCAAAGTTTACGAAAGTTCAGTTTTTCGGTAACAATTTCATGAATTGGTGATCGTGAGATTTGGGGAAATTCCATAGCGAGAGCATTAATTGTAAACCTGCGGTTTTCCCGGATCTTGTCATCAATCGCGTGATCCAGTTCTTCTGTAACCAAAGATGGAAGCCCACTTCGTTCTACATCGTGCACTTCACTACGTTCTTCATTGAACTGTCGGACCCATCTTCTCACCATTGAATCACTCATCGCATTTTGTCCATACACTTCGCAAATTTGCCGATAAATTTCAATTGGTTTCACTTTCCTAGCATTCAGAAAACGAATCACAGATCTGATTTCACAAGCGGCGGGATTTTCAATCAACACCGACATTGACGAGTAAACATGCACAACAACGCGTACGTGGCTGACAGCGCTCTCCAAATGGCGCACGTTTCTTCTCCTTGATACAGAGCGTCTACCACGCATATGCGGAACTGCGCTGCAGCGAAACATACAGATAGTTGAAGACACAGGCGGCACACGTCTATGAAAAAGGTATACAAAAACTCGTGCCACGCTACGACAAATGCCGGCAACATTTCGGCAGTTATGTAGAAAAGTAGTTTAAGGGTAGTAGAATTTTGTGCAATAAATATTTTTTCTGTATCGGTACACAATTTAACCCTAGAACTGCGGACCGTCTTCCAGGAAGACGGTGTGTTGTTTAATATAGTGCGACCGTCTCTCTGAAAGACGGTCTTGGAATTCTAATATAGTACTACTGTTAGCCTTCAGATGGCACTAATTTCAAGTCATGCTGGTTCCCGATGCTTTTATCTTTCGTTGTGTAAGTCTTTGGCAAACAAATGACAGTATGCAAGCTATTATTTGGCTGCATAAGTGGAAGTACCTCCATGTTGATATTGAAGTTGCATTGAGCAAAATGGCCACCAACCATGTATACGATTCAGAAATTGAGCACTTGATTTTTGACGATTCGTGTGATAGTATGGACGATGACAGTGATTATTGTGTGGAATCGTATGAAAATGAAGATGGTGAAAGTAGTGGCAGTGATACCGGCGAACAGGATGTCACGCAAGTTATGGAAATCCCCATCAATGCAAGAGATGTTTATCATGTTCCGACAGACCCTGTACACATGCCTAATGTTAGCTGTGAAGGGGTAAGTGTGAACTAGACTGATATTCAACCCGAAGAAAGTGACCTTCCAGGTAAAAATGTACCGTTTATTGTTCATCATCCTGGGCCTGTGAACTTGCCTCCCCGTAATCACGCGCCGATTATGTACTTCAAAATCGAGAAATGTCATATTTTTGTAAAAATAAATTTTCTTTTTAGTAAATTACAGGAATTATTTGAAACTGGTTCTCGAATTAGTAAAACAACTATGAACTTTTCATTTACGATGTCTCTGACGAACATTTAACTCGGCAATATGGTTTTCTAGAGCAGAAAAGTCAATAATTTTTTATTTTTTTATTTTTTATAAAATACTTTTTATAATTAATTCAAACTGACGAGTCTGAATGATTCACCTATATCAATATAATATAGAACAGTCTTTCATCTTTCTATTGCTGTATGATAAGTCATATTCATGAACACAGTATGCTTACAGATACCAAATTCCTTTAGTGTGTACTTTATGGGAATTAACTGCAGCATTTGACAGATAAACCTGCAGCAGTTCTAGGGTTAATGTTATTACCAAACGGAACTTACTTTCTGGACGTACTTCGTATTTGAACGGTAGACGGCAATACGTTTTTTGTAATAGGTATGAATCCTATGAATTCATAGCCAACTCCAGATACCCACAAGGATCAAATTTAGGCCCATTATTTTTTATAATATTCATCAATGATCTACCACAAAGAATAAAACATTCAGAATGTAAATTATATGCAGACGATTTTAAAATCTACAAAGTTATAAACAATTTAGAAGACGCAGTAAAGTTACAAGAAGACATTGACCGTGTTTTTATCTGGAGCAATAAAAATCAGCTAGCACTGAATATAAACAAATGTTTTTACCTTAAATTTTCATCAGCAAAATGTACATCTGATTATACATACACAATTAATGGAACAAACTTAAAACCAGTTATGTCTATCAAGGACCTGGGAGTTATTTTAACACATAACATGTGTTTTAAGCAGCACATCTATTTCGGTGTCAATTCGGCATTCAAAACTCTGGGATTTGTTATTAGGACAACTAAAGAGTTTACGCGCATTAAAACCATCGATCATCTATTCAAAATCTTGGTTCGTAGCAAGTTAGAATATGCTTCAGTTATTTGGCATCCGTATTATAAATCACTGGAAGGGAGCCTCGAAAAAGTTCAAAAATGTTCTAAGGTACTTATATTACAAAGACAACAATATATCTGCATTTAAAGCAAATAAATCATACACTCAACTACTGGATAATTCCAACCACATTAGTTTGGCAGCAAGGCGCGAACACTTACAGCAGGTGTTTTTGTATAAAACAGATAATGGAATATTGGACAACAGTGGCTTCTTGCAGCAGATTCGTTTCAATGCCAGAGCAGGAAACTTGTGAAATCGAGATCTCTTAATTTGCAAAATACCAAAAACAGTATACTATAAAAATTCACCATTAGTAAGAATGTGTCTGATGTACAATAACTTGCCAAAATCAACAATAGTTTAGACTTCAGCTCTGCATTACCAGCATATATTAAGGTTTTAAGAGCTACAATTCTTGCATTGTTAATGAATAAATTGAAAATGTTAGCAACTACCTGTATGGAATGTAATCTGTAATGTTGTCTGTATGTGTGAATATGCAGAGTACTTATGTTATATCTGAGATATAGTGTGACTTATGTATCATTGTCAAATATTTTATAAAACTTCTTTCCTTTTTTGTTTGTAATATAGACTAAGTATTCATTTTGTTTGTTTGTTTGTTAAATCTGTAACAATTCAATACAGTGCAATGTACGCCTTCTGTAATTGGAGCCTAAGCTCTATTGAAGGTATAAATAAATAAATAAATAAATCCAGCCGGCATGAATAAAGATTCATCTCTCGACGTATTTGGCAAACATTTCTAAATATCATCAGCTGTGGCCAATGAAATCGCGGTTCTGTCGAAGGTTATTGGCTATTACCGTCGATATAATCACTGGCCATTGGCAAGTGTCGACAACCGTAAAGTAATAAAATTTGTGACCTTAAAATAATAAAGTTTTGGCCTAGTCTGAGGTTGTTTTGGTAGTTCTGAATCAACACAGAATTGAGTTCAACAATATAAACAATGAAACATCGACAGTCCATCTTGGAATATCTGACTGAAAACGTGTAAAATTTTTAAATGATCTATCGGGGCGAGTTTTACTAGTTTCGGAGCCCCGAAGAGTTTGAATTTAATTCGATAACGCCAAAACAAAATTTATTAGCCTAAATGAATTATAATCTCAGCAGCAGAAAGTAATATCTGATATTTTTAAATGTGTACGGGTAGGTGAACCTGGTTTGGCAGATTTGTCCTAGTAACGATACCTACTTCTTTGTTTCATGATCAGCACTAAGATTTTTTTGGATTCTCTACTTATTTTATTGTAAAGGGTACGGAACTCTGTGTTTTATTTGTTGTACCATATTTTGACTATTTCTTATTTGTGTTTTAATTGCTTTGGTATTGGTGACTGATCATTAATATATTGGTTTATGAGTTGAATTTCCATTTATTGATTTATTATTTGTTTGCCTTCTGCTGCGGTCCGAGTGCCGTTTGATGTCCACTGGTTGTGCTCGGACAGATTCTGCCAAGCTCTTGGGGACCTTACTACGTACGAACTCTAATGCCAAATAATCTAACCTAAAAATTGTACGATCCACAGCTCTTATAATAATATTCTTAAATTTATTTTCCTTTTATTTCTTAGCCTTCTGATGGTCGTAACTCTCGTTTATGAAGGTTTTGTTTCCCTTTTATTGTCCGTTTCCAGGTGACGGTCGCCATTACTGAATTTTCAATAATAATTTGAGTTAGATGACAGTTGTCAGACGAGAAGGAACTTGATCCGTGTTATTGCGTATATGATTTAATATTTTGAGCGGATAAACCTTAATTCATTTTTCGTTTTCGTTATGCCGTTTCCTTAACGGGTTTGATTTAGTTTGTTTTCTGAATTATCAAATACTTATTCATTTAGGTCGTTTCATTTTCGTGATTTGAGTACGACCTCTTATGCGAGGTTTCCTATTTGGTAACTTATCATCTGTCCTTTCTGCTTAAACTTTTACCGTTTGGTGTTTGAAACTTAATTAATTGAATCGTGAGATCATATTCGACCTCTTAAACGAGGTTTTGTTTTGCGTATTCTTCCCCTGTCATTTCTGCGTTTAAGTTACTTATTGTATTGATATTTTGGGGTCTTGAATAGGCCCTAACTATCTTTAATTTGTTTGATTCCGTTGTTCTTTTCATTTTATGGATTTGGTGTTGTCTCCGTGTAATAACTAACTATCAAATTCCTTGATCCGTCCTTTATCTTGTAAATTAATTTCGTTCTTGTATTATACATTGTTTGAAAATACGTTTTTTTTTCTTAGAAAAGGGAAAGGTAACAATAGTTTCTAACACGGTTCTGGGATTAGGGCCTGCCTTCACACAACGGTCAATCTTTGTACCAGTACATTAATTTTGGTAGCATTCGCCCGTGGTTTTCGTTTACTCAAATTATCTTTTGTTGAATCAATCGTGATAAATTAACATTAGTTAGGTTAGGAGGTTACTTGTGTATTTTTTCTAATCCTTGTGTTGTATTTCTGGTTTCATGTAATGGTTCGTCTAATTCTTGTAATCAAATTCTTGACGAGTGAGGAAGTGAATTATGAACTTACCATTCGCCACATGGAGAGACCCGGAGATGAGGATTTGGCCCGGGGGATTTTTTTGGAGAATGCCGAGTTGGATGTGGTTCACCAAATGCTTGATGGTGGTGCATTTTAGTCCAGTAAGTTCCAGATTGTATCAGAAGTAGATGCTATTGTAAATGTAGTGAATTTTTGCAGTCGGGATGGTATAAGTGTTGCTCAATATGATAGGGCGTGCTCTCGGGTAAAGTATCTGTTTACCCGTATTGAGGATGTACAAATTGTTTCTGATCATCGTTCGGGTGATGATGTTAAGGTTTTGAATGATTGCAAAATGTAACTCGAAGAGTGTAATAACTATATTTTTGATGAAGCTCGAGATATTAATTTGGAGAACCAAGTAATAACTTCGACTAGTTCAAGTTATGTTGCTATTGTGAGTCCGATGAACGTAGTGTGTTTTAATGTAATTAAAATAAACATTTACTTGGCATTGTCCCTCCAAGTAAGAATCACTAAAATCACTATAAAAATCACTTCACTATCGTTTGAAATTGTCTTGCTTAACCTATTCAGTACTTATTTATATTTCTTCATTAATTCAAGTTACATTTACTTTGGCATCGAGCATGCTTATCATTCTAGTCAAATTATTCATCTAAGGCTTTGAACATTTAAATTATTTTCACTACCCTTCAGGGCTCTCTTTATTAATACATTTATTCATTAATCTTCCATTCAGTCCCTCGACTGAGAGACTATCTTCCACAAAGCCTTAGGTATCTTGAAAAGCACAATACATTATTCAACAAACATGCCATGTCATAAGTCGAACCATTACTCCTTCATTTATCTACTCATTCTTCAAGGTGATTTGTTTTAGCGTTTTACCATGCACTATTTTATTTATTATTTGTGGGATTTTCCAGTCGTATTACTTCATTATTTCATAACCCGTTAGTTGCATTACTTCTCAAAGAAAGAATCACTTTCTCTCAACAATGATAATATTTGACCAAAATCGTCAAAATTTACTTAATTACCTCAAACATAGGCTTGGGAGATTTGTATCAATCGCAGCACTTTTAATATCTAATTTATAACAAGCAAGCACCTTTTAATCAAAACTTTTATATCACGGTCGCTACTCGCTAGTCTCCATTCAATCCCTACTTGACAACAGAACCCATTATGTGGTCTATCCCCTTTACAAGAAGCGAGGTCCGGGTCTGGCTTCCCGCCCCCTACCCCTTCGACAATTAGCTCAAGATTTCTGACGTCTCGCAGACTATCCTTCCTCTACATTTCTGTTTACAATCTTTCAAACATATGGTTATCCAAGCTTTAATATTTCACTTCTCATACTGCAACTTATTTCCTTATTCCTTATTATTATTGACCTGTTACGATCATTTAAAAAGAGAAAGGTAATCCAGAAGCAAGGTACACTATCATACCAATAAAAATAATAAATATGTGGAAGGAGCGTACTGGACTGAATATAACCCAAGGTAATAAGAGACTTAAAAATACATGTCTACTGTGAACAAGAACACCAAGAAACAACTCTTAGGGTAACCAAAATATATTTAAACATAGAATCAAATTACAGTAATGTTTTGCCACAAAAGGCAATGTGATTAACAAAATTTGTTTTGGATAAGTGAAGAATCTAAATTTAAAAAAAATCACATGTGAAAATTAAAACTTGTTTGGTACCGAACCAGGCGAAGAGCAAAAAATCCATGAAGTTAATTGATAAAATAATTAAAGAAAAAATAGTAACATATTTAATTACCTTAAGGTGGTGAAGACCACATAAACAAATACATTAAGGTCAGGGGAGAATCCCAAATCAAGAAGAAATAATTAATTAAGTTGATAATATGGGAGCTATTTATCAGTGTGACTGGTTCAGTCAAAATCCCAAAAGATAGTCCTTTAGCAAGAAGAAAAAAACAAAACATCCCTTTAATAATGATAGCCAAGAACAATGTCCAAACGTTCTCATGGTAACCATGACATAAGATGAAAAAGACCATCACTCAGATGGTAAATAAAACAGTATTCCAAGGAATATTCTACGTGTCCTATCCGGGAGGAAAGTTAATAAGGTTAATAATAAATAAATAAATAAATTTAGAGGTTATAAAACTCGGATAGGACAGTCGCAAAAATGAAAGTCAGTTGACCAACAGGGCAGAACGCCTGTGTATGACAAAAACAAACCTTCACCAATTACATGCAATAAAAATAAAATATACTTAACTGAATTATTGTAGTCATAACTGACACTACGCAACTTTGTTCGATCCCAACATGTTACTCTAACCAACAACACAACTCACCTAAGAGATACAATTCAACTGGAAATTCCAGCACTAAATAAAAATAGAAGAACGAGCTCTCAACTTCACAAAAGTAATCACAACAAATAATACAAAACCGCGCAGTTACCAGTTACTTCCACAACGAATTCAATCACTTAGTATACTTTCAAATTACATACCTTGGTTGTCCGAAACAAATTATTAAAATAAATTCCCCCCCTTTAAAATTAAAATAAGCTAAGCTCTCCCACGAAGTCGGTTACATTTTCAATAGAATCAAGCTGCCACGAGGCCAATCACCTTTGCCTAGCCGAGCTAGGCTCACCTTGGAGCAACTTTTAGAGCCCTTACATCGTGTAGCTTTCTTCGTCGAGGTTCAGACAATAATCATCTCCAACACTCACACTCGAAGGGTAACAAACAGTTACCAGGTCGATCGATAGTTCAATTATATCGTAACACCATGTTACAATCACAATTAATTGTAAACAAAGATTCAGACGGCCATGTTGGACTCCGGAATACGAAAATGTTAGTTCCGATGGCTGACACGGACTCGATACTGGAGTGGAAGTGGTTTACCCGCCATCTGGTAGCGGAGAAAGGCAACACAATGCCTGAGTTTTACCAAAGATAATCTCCAGACGAGCGCTAACGTATCCTAGTTCCCATTCACCCTCACAGATGGAGCAGTGTTATCAATTCAGTACAAGCCTAGAGTCACTTATCAATACTCCCTTCCTTCGAATCGTGGCCACATTCCACAAATTTTGGACACGTGAACGTTCAGAAGAGGAGATAGAGAACATTATAAGGTCACTTGAGGTAGTAATTTTTGTAGGTGGATATCCTAATAAAGTTCATCCACAATTAACATGCATAAGTACACCAACTGATCATTAACAGTCACTTTTCGAGTTCCCAGACATGCTTATAACATTAACGTCTTACTTTGTCAAATACATGAAAACAGAACTTCTTGAATACAAAGTTATTACAGTTGATAATATATATGGTTTTCCAGTAGAGCGAAGACGAGTACGATCAGCTAGAGACTGCAGCTTCCATCATGATTCTCCGGGCCCTTGGATCTTCACAATGGCACTGCACATCGACCAGGTTGGACAGTCTTCAGCACTTCCATTGTAAACAAATATGGACTGCGACGGAAAATGTCATAGTTTCTTCTTAAGACTAATGACAAGTCAAGTTCAGAATGTTTTGCATTACCCACCCAAATAATATGGTTACCCCTTTTTTTTAGAAAAGACCAACATAAAATTACAATAAACAAATTGCCATTAAAAACTAGATAATACTCAAATAAGCTTAAAGATTCTTCACTTTTACATAAATGTCAGATTAACTTTTACAATTCATGGTCTAAACAAAACAAATATTGAGAATATTTACAATCTCATGGTATCATAAACCAAAAGAAAACAAAAGGAAGGAGAGCAACAAAAATAGATGGATCACGAAATCCACAGCTCAGCCTCGTAGATAACAAGAACAAAATTCCTAGATGGTAAGAGCATCTAATTAAAACAAATTTAAATGACAAATTGACTGAGACTTAGGCATTAGAATCCTATTGTACCTTGTGTTAACTTACTAGAAAACATTAGACCCAAAACTACAATCGACGATAAGAAAAGCCAAAAACAAAGGACAACCAGGAAAAATCAAACAGACGACAATTAAGTCCAAAATTCGACCAAACAATTACTCCCATTTACTTGATTAACGACATCCACACAAATTTAAAATAACACACCACCGAATCCTTACCAAAAATATTATGCCAAGAAAATACCATAGACCAAGAAAAATCCTTATGATGCCAAGAAACAACGACAGTAAAGAAATAAATGTGCAAGAAAAGGAGGAACAGAAACCAACATAAGGAAAGGACAAAAATTAATTTTACCAGAAACAATAGATAAAAACCAAAAGTATAGAAACTGAACACACGTGTAGACAAACCCAAATACACAAATCTTCCATGCACTCACACATAACCTTACAAATCCCAAGATTACTAATTACAATTTACCACCCACAAAGAAAATATTCCCAACAAATCTACCAGAATATAAATCATTATTCATAAAAATTCCATTGCACAACACACTTACCAACACACAACTTTTACATACTTAAATGCTGACTCGGATCAAACAGAATAACTAAAAACGTACACCGCACGTACTTCATGAGAACCAAAATGAGCCCTATTAACATTTCCCTTTCACCATTTAATAAATTTACACATTTCCTTCACACTATGCTTACCCAGTACAGACAGAAATAAAACGAACTAAAAGAACGCATCTAGAAAGGACATCATGGGCCTTTTTAGCATCAAACAACCTTCTTTTACAAACATTGCCAGAACATAACAACCATACTTAAGATAATCTTTACCTCCCAGATCAAGCAAGCAATAAAGATGACTTACGTACACCAGCTTGGAGAACATATGGGAACCTATTCCTAAGGTACTTACTTTGTATTCAGTGCATCACCTTATGTCACCTTAAAACACTAGTTCAATACCAGAATATAATAAGGATCGTAAGAAGAATTTCTTCTAAACAGTGATTTATATACTCGGTACCAAAGCAAAACAGAATTAAACGATAACTTTAACAAAACAGAACCTAACCTTATTTGACACAAGAACAACAATTAATTTCCCACCCAATTACAAATGCAAAACTAACTTACAACATTCACACCAAACTCACTCATGCCTCACGCATACAGTTCGTTCTACACAATTTAGAAAATTAATTACTCTCACTATTGGGCAAATCCATACCTTTCTTCACATGGATAAATGGACTCTGAAAATCTTCTTCTTTACGGAGTAGCATAACAATAGAGTGACGGGCGTCACATATCTAACTACCTTATAAGGGCCACGAAACTTTTCCCGTAACTTGCCTGATTCCTTAGGGCCAACTTCTTTCAACGTGAATTTTTTAATGTAAACCTCATCACCAGCTTTTAACGATGAAGGCTTTCGACCTACGTTGTATCTTTTCTCTAATCTTTCGTGAGCCACCTTCATGTTACTTCTTGCCTTCTTCCAGATCGTTCTTACATCATTAAAGGTGTACTGGTCGGGCAATATTTGGTTTAAGGACCATAAGTTTGAGATAGGAGAATTATGTCCGAAGGAGAACATTAGAGAGAAGGGAGTCATTTTGTGTGACTCGTGAACAGCAGTGTTAAAGGAAAATGTAAGCCAAGTTAAACTGGTGTCCCAAAGACTGTGGTCCTTATGGTGAAAAGCAATTAGGGCAGCCCGTAAATTGCGATTCACCCTTTCGGCGTACGAACCTTTGGGGTAATAGGGCGTGTTAGTGACGTGTGAAATGGAGAGTTCAAACAAAAAATTCTTGAAAACATGTGAAGTAAAGCACTTCGCATTATCAGATACCAACGTTTGGCATGGACCGAAGTATGCGAAGATTTGTTTAAGACAAGAGATTACCGTTTGAGTAGTAGCAGCTTTGGTAGGGAATAACCAATTAAAACGAGAAAATCCGTCGGTGCATACCAACACAAAGCGGTTTCCTGACTTCGATACTGGAAAAGGTCCTATATAATCGACAAAAAAAAATTCCACAGGAACCTTGGCAATATCAGATGACAACAGACCAGTTTTCGAGTTATTAAGGGGTTCAGCCCTCTTACAAGTATCACAATTGTTCACCATTTTGCGCACATCTTTATCAATCCCTTTCCAGATAAAATTTCGGCGAATTTTCTCTCTCGTTTTGAACACGCGTAAATGTCCTCCAATCGCAGACTCGTGGAAGTATTTAAAGATCACAGGAATTAAGACAGATGGAATGACAATTTTCGGAAATTTATCATTTCGAGCTTTACAAAACAGAACATTAGCCTTCAAAGAGTAAGGTTTTACTACTTCTCCTTTCTCCAGTTTACCAATAATCTCACCGATGACAGGGTCTTCTCTCTGGTATTCCGAAACATCTCGGAACAATTTAGGGCAGTTAGAAAGGATAACGTTAGCAAGATTGTTATGGGTGTTATCATCTTCACCAGAATTCATCAAATCAACATCATTTTCACCGTACATCCTACTCAGGCAATCTGCGATAACATTATCAGATCCTTTTATATGTCTAACATTGAACTTGAAAGAAAGGATGCGAGTAGCCCATCTGGCTATTCGACCGGTCTTCCTAGGTTTACCCAGGACCCAACTTAAGGCCTGATTATCGGTCTCTAAATCAAACTGAACATATTCCACATAAAGCTTGAACTTTTCCAGGGCAAACATCACCGCTAGACCCTCTAACTCATACACTGAGTATTTCTTCTCGGCATCGTTCAAAGTTCTCGAAGCGTATGCAACGGGTAAACGTCCTAATTCATGTTCTTGTAAAGGGACTGCACCGACAGCGCTATTAGAAGCATCAGTCTGAATTATGAAATTCTTAGAAAAATCAGGGATGGCAAGAATGGGGGCGTTGGTTAAAACCATTTTCAGATCTTCGAAAGCTGCATCCTGGTCAGCACCCCAAGCAAACTCGACTCCCTTTTACCTTAATTTGTTGATAGGTGCAGCACGATGGGCAAAATTGGGTATAAACTTACGAAAGTAATTAATCATGCCAATGAAGCGGGCGATTTCTTTGCCTGTCTTTGGTGGTCTATACTTCCTAATGGACTGGGTTCTTGAATGATCTATGGATATGCCAGAAGATGAAATTATGTACCCTAGGAAGGAGATCTGAGGCTTTGCAAAATATACCTTAGAAAGCTTAACAGTAAGGCCCGCACCTCTAAGTCTAGATAACACCTCTCTTACATGTTGTAAATGTTCATCGAAGGTTTTACTGAATATGACAACGTCATCCAAATAGTGGTATACAGATTTAAATTTAATACCATCGAACACATTATCTAACAATCTACTGAGCACTGCAGCTCCGGTAAACAGGCCGAACGGGAGACGTTCGAACTCAAAAAGATTCCAGTCAGTGATGAATGCCGTAATGGCTTTAGACCTTTCTGTTAAGGGTACCTGGAAATAGACACTATTGAGGTCGAGAATAGTAAAGAAATTGGCTCCCCGGAACCAGGCAAAGCAAGACTGTAAGTCCGGAAGAGGAATAGATTGCAAAATAACCTTTTTGTTAAGTGCACGGTAATCAATAACAGGTCTGTATTGCCCATTAGGTTTAGGTACGAGGAAAATAGGAGACGCATATGCTGAAGTTGATTTCCTGATAATTCCCTCCTTTAGGATATCGTCTATAATTTCTTTTAACACCTTCATTTTAGGTGGAGACAATCTGTATGGGGAAGCGCGTACAGGAATGGTATCGGAAAGTTCTATCTCATATTCCAAAAGATTAGTTACACCCAGTTTGTCAGTCAAAACCTCGGGGAATTCCGAACATAAAAGTTTAATCTGCTTGGTCTGATGTTCATTTAAATTATTAAACTCAAGATCATCAACAGTCACAGGTTTAGAATCCAGTTGAGCTGAGTTAACAACATTATTATCATGCATCTGGTTAAATGAAATCTTTAATTTAGGTTTGAATTGAAACCAACATAACCTTGTCCTCAAATCAATTAATAAGCCAGTATGAGAAATAAAATTGGCCCCAAGTATCACGCTACAGGACGAATTGTTAACAATCCAGAACTTAAATTTCCACGAGAAATCAGCAATGTTAATCTTGACGATAACATAACCTAATACATTAAGAGCCGTAGAATTCGCCGAGATAACATTATTGGATTCATTTACCATCTCACCAAATTTGCATACTGATTTCATCCTTTCAAACCATTTCCTATCTAAAAAGGAATAAGTGCTGCCTGAATCAATCAATGCTGAAACAGGTTCGTTGTTAATATATATATCTCAATAAACGGGCAGTTACTCTTAGACGCACACATAATACGACTACTAATTTCATTATTTTTATAGGCATCTCTGTCATAATCACTATTATCAAAAATTTTAAACTCTTTTTGGTTAGTATAATTCCCTGATATATGACAATCCGAGGAGATATCCATTAGATGGCGTCACTTATCGCGACTAAATTTTCTATCACACCATCGAGCAATATGGTTGTAGGAACCACAACGATCACATCTTCTCCCTTTGTTAATTCTTACCTCGTTGGGTGAAGATGCCATTTGCCACTGTAAATTACTACCAGTTGGGTAGCTAGGAGGAGATATCTCAGGTACATACATGTTTGTAGGCACATAGGTATTAGGAAAACCAACAGCTGGAATAAGATTACTAAAATTCATAGGTGCAGAAACATATGAACTAGCAAACATACTAGGGTGACTCACATTTGGGGAAATCATAGGCGAAGAACCACAGTTGTTAGGTAAATAAGCAGATTGCATTGCATTACCCAAGTTAATTGGACTCGCAGTTGGGGAAATCAGAGACGAAGAAACGCAGTTGTTGGGTAAATATGCAGACTGCATTACATTACCCAAGTTAATTGGACTCACAGTTGGGGAAATCATAGGCGAAGAAATGCAGTTGTTAGGTAATTAAGCAGACTGCATTACATTACCCAAGTTAATTGGTGGAGGAACGTTGCATACTCTCAAGGAATCAGCATCTCTGATAGTTCCCGCATACCTAATAATTTCGTTTAATTCCATTAAGGTAGTAGGTTTGGATTCTAAAACGAAATAGGAGCGACATTCGGGATTTACCCCAGCAATGATCGAAGAAACTAACTGTTTTTCAGACAAGTTTACCTTTAAAACTCTGTAAAAGGTTTTAATGTCTAGGAAATAATCATTAAGGGGTTCTCCAAACCTCTGTACTCTAAAAAACAAGGTATGTCGAAGTACACTTAAGGCACGAGGGGGAATGAAGGATTCTAAAACATCCTCATGAAAATCTACTAATGAAGTCTGAGAACTCATTGCCTCCACAATCTTTTCCCTCATCAATCCAACCGTATAAGGAAAAATTATTTGAAAAATTTTGGCATTCGATAATCTAAATACCACCGCGTTATCAATTAAATAAATTAGAACTTTCAAAAAATTTACCAATTGATTAATGTCGTTACCACTGCATATTTGCAAATCCTTCAGACATGCACTAAGAGGATGAGGAAGGCTAGAAAACTTAACCTCATCACACGAATCTAATACACTGGACATATTATTATGCATCGACGCACCAGGTATTTGGGAAGGAGCCATTTGATTAACCTCTCCAACCCTAGCATATTCGAACATACCTTCATTCCTAGGTACAGGCCTAGAAACTGTAGGATATCTACTTGGCAAATCATTCAAAACACAGTTCAAGGGTATATCAGGTAACGATCTGGAAAAATTATCCCTCAGATTATCAGAATTAACTTCAGGTCTTCTGTTACTCAATGCAGACGTACCTTCCAAAAAATTCATGTTCACTGATTCAACTGACGAAGAAATTGGTCCTAAATTATTCAACAACTCCCCTTCGACACGACTAACATTAGTCAATTCGCTACAATCACCAGTATCAGGTACATCAACGTCAGTATTAACAACACGATTAGTCCTATCACTGCGTTTAGTTTCATCAATCAAATAAGTATAGCACTTGCATAACCTAGCACGCAAAGAAATCAATTTATCAACAAATTCACTGTCTTTTTCCTTCCAAACTTTGATTAAATCTGCAAGACGATGGTACCAATGCACTAAACGAAACTTAAAACGATTAAATTGACTAACCGAACTATTATCAGCAGTGGACAAGAACTCAAACAGGATAAATAATTTATTAATACTTGGTACAACAAGGTCCTTACCTTTAGTCCAATCTAATTCATGCCAATTTGGAATGCGAACCGGTACAGATTTCAGCGAAGACTATATTATCAAATCCTTCTCACGATGATTACAGGGAGTATGTCCCCTAAAAAATATTTCATGAAAGATTACATCTTAGTTTAAAGAAGAGACTGACGTTAGGATTCTGTTTTCCATCAACCCTCGATAAGACATGAAACAAACAATGACACCATGAATTAGTAAAAATTCAGACTAGACAGGCCTAAGAATATTTCTTGAGCTATCACTTTCAACACTGTATTCAAGTCTCCAATTAATTCCGATTAAGAAAGTGAACCACGCTACTGATTACCAATAATGACCTGTTACGATCATTTAAAAGGAGAAAGGTAATCCAGAAGCAAGGTACACTATCATACCAATAAAAATTATAAATATGTGGAAGGAGCGTACTGGACTGAATATAACCCAAGGTAATAAGAGACTTAAAAATACAAGTCTACTGTGAAAAAGAACACCAAGAAACAACTCTTAGGGTAACCAAAATATATTTAAACATAGAAACAAATTACAGTAATGTTTTGCCACAAAAGGCAATGTGATTAACAAAATTTGTTTCGGATAAGTGAAGAATCTATATTTTAAAAAAAAATCACATGTGAAAATTAAAACTTGTTTGGTACCCAACCAGGCGAAGAGCAAAACATCCATGAAGTTAATTGATAAAACTAGTAAAAATAGTAACATATTAAGGTGGTGAACACCACATAAACAAATATATTAAGGTCAAGGGAGAATCCCAAATCAAGAAGAAATAATTAATTAAGTTGATAATATGGGAGCTATTTATCAGTGTGACTGGTTCAGTCAAAATCCCAAAAGATAGTCCTTTAGCAAGAAGAAAAAAAACAAAACATCCCTTTAATAATGATAGCCAAGAACAATGTCCAAACGTTCTCATGGTAACCATGACATAAGATGAAAAAGACCATCACTCAGATGGTAAATAAAACAGTATTCCAAGGAATATTCTTCATGTCCTTTCCGGGAGGAAAGTTAATAAGGTTAATAATAAATAAATAAATAAATTTACAGGTTATAAAATCCGGTTAGGACAGTCGCAAAAATGAAAGTCAGTTGACCAACAGGGTAGAACGCCGGGGTATGACAAAAAAAAACTTCACCAATTACATGCAATAAAAATAAAATATAAGTAACTGAATTATTTTAGTCATAACTGACACTACGCAACTTTGTTCGATCCCAACATGTTACTCTAACCAACAACACAACTTACCTAAGAGACACAATTCAACTGGAAATTCCAGCACTAAATAAAAATAGAAGAACGAGCTCTCAACTTCACAAAAGTAATCACAACAAATAATACAAAACTGCGCAGTTACCAGTTACTTCCACAACGAATTCAATCACTTAGTACACTTTCATATTACATACCTTGGTTGGCCGAAACAAATTATTAAAATAAATCCCCCCCCCCCCCCTTTAAAATTAAAATAAGCTAAGCTCTCCCACGAAGTCGGTTACATTTTCAATAGAATCAAGCTGCCACGAGGCCAATCACCTTTGCCTAGCCGAGCTAGGCTCATCTTGGAGCAACTTTTAGAGCCCTTACATCGTGTGGCTTTCTTCGTCGAGGTTCAGACAATAATCATCTCCAACACTCACACTCGAAGGGTAACAAACAGTTACCGGGTCGATCGATATTTCAATTATATCGTAACACCATTTTACAATCACAATTAATTGTAAACAAAGATTCAGACGGCCATGTTAGACTCCGGAATACGAAAATGTTAGTTCCGATGGCTGACACGGAGCGCTCCACCATCTCGATACTGGAGTGGAAGTGGTTTACCCGCCATCTGGTAGCGGAGAAAGGCAACACAATGCCTGAGTTTTACCAAAGATAATCTCCAGACGAGCGCTAACGTATCGTAGTTCCCATTCACCCTCACAGCTGGAGCAGTGTTATCAATTCAGTACAAGCCTAGAGTCACGTATCAATACTCCCTCCCTTCGAATCGTGGCCACAATCCACAAAGTTTGGACACGTGAACGTTCAGAAGAGGAGATAGAGAACATTATAAGGTCACTTGAGGTAGTAATTTTTGTAGGTGGATATCCTAATAAAGTTCATCCACAATTAACATGCATAAGTACACCAACTGATCGTTAACAGTCACATTTCGAGTTCCCAGACATGCTTATAACATTAACGTCTTACTTTGTCAAATACATGGAAACAGAACTTCTTGAATACAAAGTTATTACAGTTGATAATACATATGGTTTTCCAGTAGAGCGAAGACGAGTACGATCAGCTAGAGACTGCAGCTTCCATCATGATTCTCCGGGCCCTTGGTTCTTCACAATGGTACTGCACATCGGCCAGGTTGGACAGTCTTCAGCACTTCCACTGTAAACAAATATGGAATGCGACAGAAAATGTCATAGTTTCTTCTTAAGACTAATGACAAGTCAAGTTCAGAATGTTTTGCATTACCCACCCAAATAATATGGTTACCCCTTTTTTTTTAGAAAAGACCAACATATCATTACAATAAACAAATTGCCATTAAAAACTAGATAATACTCAAATAAGCTTAAAGATTCTTCACTTTTACATAAATGTCAGATTAACTTTTACAATTCATGGTCTAAACAAAACAAATATTGAGAATATTTACAATCTCATGGTATCATAAACCAAAAGAAAACAAAAAGGAAGGAGAGCAACAAAAATAGATGGATCACGAAATCCACACCTCAGTCTCGTAGATCACAAGAACAAAATTTTTAGATGGCAAGAGCATCTAATTAAAACAAATTTAAATGACAAATTGACTGAGACTTAGGCATTAGAACCCTATTGTACCTTGTGTTAACTTACTGGAAAACATTAGACCCAAAACTACAATCGACGACAAGAAAAGCCAAAAACAAAGGACAACCAGGAAAAATCAAGCAGACGACAAATAAGTCCAAAATTCGACCAAACAATTACTCCCATTTACTTGATTAACGACATCCACACAAATTTAAAATAACACACCACCGAATCCTTACCAAAAATATAATGCCAAGAAAATACCATAGACCAAGAAAAATCCTTATGATGCCAAGAAACAACGACAGTAAAGAAATAAATGTGCAAGAAAAGGAGGAACAGAAACCAACATAAGGAAAGGACAAAAATTAATTTTACCAGAAACAATAAATAAAAGACCAAAAGTATAGAAACTGAACACACGTGTAGACAAACCCAAATACACAAATCTTTCATACACTCACACATAACCTTACAAATCCCAAGATTACTAATTACAATTTACCACCCACAAAGAAAATATTCCCAACAAATCTACCAGAATATAAATCATTATTCATAAAAATTCCATTGCACAACACACTTACCAACACACAACTTTTACATATATAAATGCTGACTCGGATCAAACAGAATAACTAAAAACGTACACCGCACGTACTTCATGAGAACCAAAATGAGCCCTATTAACCCTTTCAGCATTTAATTAATTTACACATTTCCTTCACACTATGCTTACCCAGTTCAGACAGAAATAAAACGAACTAAAAGAACGCATCTAGAAAGGACATCATGGGCCTTTTTAGCATCAAACATCCTTCTTTTACAAACATTACCAGAACATAACAACCATACTTACGATAATCTTTACCTCCCAGATCAAGCAAGCAATAAAGATGACTTACGTACACCAGCTTGGAGAACATATGGGAACCTATTCCTAAGGTACTTACCTTGTATTCAGTGCATCACCTTATGTCACCTTAAAACACTAGTTCAATACCAGAATATAATAAGGATCGTAAGAAGAATTTCAACTAAACAGTGATTTATATACTCGGTACCAAAGCAAAACAGAATTAAACGATAACTTTAACAAAACAGAACCTAACCTTATTTGACACAAGAACAACAATTAATTTCCCCCCCAATTACAAATGCAAAGCTAACTTACAACATTCACACCAAACTCACTCATGCCTCACGCATACAGTTCGTTCTACACAATTTAGAAAATTAATTACTCTCACTATTGGGCAAATCCATTCCTTTCTTCACATGGGATAAATGGACTCTGAAAAACTTCTTCTTTACGGAGTCGCATAACAACAGAGTGACGGGTGTCACATATCTAACTACCTTATAAGGGCCACGAAACCTTTCCCGTAACTTGCCTGATTCCTTAGGGCCAACTTCTTTCAACGTGAAATTTTTAATGTAAACCTCATCACCGGCTTTTAACGATGAAGGCTTTCGACCTACGTTGTATCTTTTCTCTAATCTTTCGTGAGCCACCTTCATGTTACTTCTTGCCTTCTTCCAGATCGTTCTTACATCATTAAAGGTGTACTGGTCGGGCAATATTTGGTTTAAGGACCATAAGTTTGAGATAGGAGAATTATGTCCGAAGGAGAACATTAGAGAGAAGGGAGTCGTTTTGTGTGACTCGTGAACAGCAGTGTTAAAGGAAAATGTAAGCCAAGTTAAACTGGTGTCCCAAAGACTGTGGTCCTTATGGTGAAAAGCAATTAGGGCAGCCCGTAAATTGCGATTCACCCTTTCGGCGTACGAACCTTTGGGGTAATAGGGCGTGTTAGTGACGTGTGAAATGGAGAGTTCAAACAAAAAATTCTTGAAAACATGTGAAGTAAAGCACTTCGCATTATCAGATACCAACGTTTGGCATGGATCGAAGTATGCGAAGATTTGTTTAAGACAAGAGATTACTGTTTGAGTAGTAGCAGCTTTGGTAGGGAATAACCAATTAAAACGAGAAAATCCGTCGGTGCATACCAACACAAAGCGGTTTCCTGACTTCGATACTGGAAAAGGTCCTATATAATAGACACAAAAAAATTCCACAGGAACCTTGGCAATATCAGATGACAACAGACCAGTTTTCGAGTTATTAAGGGGTTCAGCCCTCTTACAAGTATCACAATTGTTCACCATTTTGCGCACATCTTTATCAATCCCTTTCCAGATAAAATTTCGGCGAATTTTCTCTCTCGTTTTGAACACGCGTAAATGTCCTCCAATCGCAGACTCGTGGAAGTATTTAAAGATCACAGGAATTAAGACAGATGGAATGACAATTTTTGGAAATTTATCATTCCGAGCTTTACAAAACAGAACATTAGCCTTCAAAGAGTAAGGTTTTACTACTTCTCCTTTCTCCAGTTTACCAATAATCTCACCGATGACAGGGTCTTCTCTCTGGTATTCCGAAACATCTCGGAACAATTTAGGGCAGTTAGAAAGGATAACGTTAGCAAGATTGTTATGGGTGTTATCATCTTCACCAGAATTCATCAAATCAACATCATTTTCACCGTACATCCTACTCAGGCAATCTGCGATAACATTATCAGATCCTTTTATATGTCTAACATTGAACTTGAAAGAAAGGATGCGAGTAGCCCATCTGGCTATTCGACCGGTCTTCCTAGGTTTACCCAGGACCCAACTTAAGGCCTGATTATCGGTCTCTAAATCAAACTGAACATGTTCCACATAAAGCTTGAACTTTTCCAGGGCAAATATCACCGCTAGACCCTCTAACTCATACACTGAGTATTTCTCCTCGGCATCGTTCAAAGTTCTCGAAGCGTATGCAACGGGTAAACGTCCTAATTCATGTTCTTGTAAAAGGACTGCACCGACAGCGCTATTAGAAGCATCAGTCTGAATTATGAAATTCTTAGAAAAATCAGGGATGGCAAGAATGGGGGCGTTGGTTAAAGCCATTTTCAGATCTTCGAAAGCTGCATCCTGGACAGCACCCCAAACAAACTCGACTCCC
Organism: Meconema thalassinum; assembly: GCA_946902985.2. Taxonomy (NCBI): domain Eukaryota; kingdom Metazoa; phylum Arthropoda; class Insecta; order Orthoptera; family Tettigoniidae; genus Meconema; species Meconema thalassinum. The sequence goes on from OX336388.2 coordinate 180,744,523, forward strand.
TTTTTCCTTAATTTGTTGATAGGTGCAGCACGATGGGCAAAATTGGGTATAAACTTACGAAAGTAATTAATCATGCCAATGAAGCGGGCGATTTCTTTGCCTGTCTTTGGTGGTCTATACTTCCTAATGGACTGGGTTCTTGAATGATCTATGGATATCCCAGAAGATGAAATTATGTACCCTAGGAAGGAGATCTGAGGCTTTGCAAAATATACCTTAGAAAGCTTAACAGTAAGGCCCGCACCTCTAAGTCTAGATAACACCTCTCTTACATGTTGTAAATGTTCATCGAAGGTTTTACTGAATATCACAACGTCATCCAAATAGTGGTATACAGATTTAAATTTAATACCATCGAACACATTATCTAACAATCTACTGAGCACTGCAGCTCCGGTAGACAGGCCGAACGGGAGGCGTTCGAACTCAAAAAGATTCCAGTCAGTGGTGAATGCCGTAATGGCTTTAGACCTTTCTGTTAAGGGTACCTGGAAATAGACACTATTGAGGTCGAGAATAGTAAAGAAATTGGCTCCCCGGAACCAGGCAAAGCAAGACTGTAAGTCCGGAAGAGGAATAGATTGCAAAATAACCTTTTTGTTAAGTGCACGGTAATCAATAACAGGTCTGTATTGCCCATTAGGTTTAGGTACGAGGAAAATAGGAGACGCATATGCTGAAGTTGATTTCCTGATAATTCCCTCCTTTAGCATATCGTCTATAATTTCTTTTAACACCTTCATTTTAGGTGGAGACAATCTGTATGTGGAAGCGCGTACAGGAATGGTATCGGAAAGTTCTATCTCATATTCCAAAAGATTAGTTACACCCAGTTTGTCAGTCAAAACCTCGGGGAATTCCGAACATAAAAGTTTAATCTGCTTGGTCTGATGTTCATTTAAATTATTAAACTCAAGATCATCAACAGTCACAGGTTTAGAATCCAGTTGAGCTGAGTTAACAACATTATTATCATGCATCTGGTTAAATGAAATCTTTAATTTAGGTTTGAATTGAAACCAACATAACCTTGTCCTCAAATCAATTAATAAGCCAGTATGAGAAATAAAATTGGCCCCAAGTATCACGCTACAGGACAAATTGTTAACAATCCAGAACTTATATTTCCACGAGAAATCAGCAATGTTAATCTTGACGATAATATAACCTAATACATTAAGAGCCGTAGAATTCGCCCAGATAACATTATTGGGTTCATTTACCATCTCACCAAATTTGCATACTGATTTCATCCTTTCAAACCATTTCCTATCTAAAAAGGAATAAGTGCTGCCTGAATCAATCAATGCTGAAACAGGTTCGTTGATAATATATATCTCAATAAACGGGCAGTTACTCTTAGACGCACACTTAATACGACTACTAATTTCATTATTTTTATAGGCATCTCTGTCATAATCACCATTATCAAAAATTTTAAACTCTTTTTGGTTAGTATAATTCTTTGACATATGACAATCCGAGGAGATATCCATTAGATGGCGTCACTTATCGCGACTAAATTTTCTATCACACCATCGAGCAATATGGTTGTAGGAACCACAACGATCACATCTTCCCCCTTTGTTAATTCTTACCTCGTTGGGTGAAGATGCCATTTGCCACTGTAAATTACTACCAGTTGGGTAGCTAGGAGGAGATATCTCAGGTACATACATGTTTGTAGGCACATAGGTATTAGGAAAACCAACAGTTGGAATAAGATTACTAAAAATCATAGGTGCAGAAACATATGAACTAGCAAACATACTAGGGTGACTCACATTTGGGGAAATCATAGGCGAAGAACCACAGTTGTTAGGTAAATAAGCAGATTGCATTGCATTACCCAAGTTAATTGGACTCGCAGTTGGGGAAATCAGAGACGAAGAAACGCAGTTGTTGGGTAAATAAGCAGACTGCATTACATTACCCAAGTTAATTGGACTCACAGTTGGGGAAATCATAGGCGAAGAAATGCAGTTGTTAGGTAAATAAGCAGACTGCATTACATTACCCAAGTTAATTGGTGGAGGAACGTTACATACTCTCAAGGAATCAGCATCTCTGATAGTTCCCGCATACCTAATAATTTCGTTTAATTCCATTAAGGTAGTAGGTTTGGATTCTAAAACGAAATAGGAGCGACATTCGGGATTTACCCCAGCAATGATCGAAGAAACTAACTGTTTTTCAGACAAGTTTACCTTTAAAACTCTGTAAAAGGTTTTAATGTCTAGGAAATAATCATTAAGGGGTTCTCCAAACCTCTGTACTCTAAAAAACAAGGTATGTCGAAGTACACTTAAGGCACGAGGGGGAATGAAGGATTCTAAAACATCCTCATGAAAATCTACTAATGAAGTCTGAGAACTCATTGCCTCCACAATCTTTTCCCTCAACAATCCAACCGTATAAGGAAAAATTATTTGAAAAATTTTGGCATTCGATAATTTAATACCACCGCGTTATCAATTAAATAAATTAGAACTTTCAAAAAATTTACCAATTGATTAATGTCGTTACCACTGCATATTTGCAAATCCTTCAGACATGCACTAAGAGGATGAGGAAGGCTAGAAAAGTTAATCTCATCACACGAATCTAATGCCCTGGACATATTATCATGCATCGACGCACCAGGTATTTGGGAAGGAGCCATTTGATTAACCTCTCCAACCCTAGCATATTCGAACATACCTTCATTCCTAGGTACAGGCCTAGAAACTGTAGGATATCTACTTGGCAAGTCATTCAAAACACAGTTCAAGGGTATATCAGGTAACGATCTGGAAAAATTATCCCTCAGATTATCAGAATTAACTTCAGGTCTTCTGTTACTCAATGCAGACGTACCTTCCAAAAAATTCATGTTCACTGATTCAACTGACGAAGAAATTGGTCCTAAATTATTCAACAATTCCCCTTCGACACGACTAACATTAGTCAATTCGCTACAATCACCAGTATCAGGTACATAAACGTCAGGATTAACAACACGATTAGTCCTATCACTGCGTTTAGTTTCATCAATCAAATAAGTATAGCACTTGCATAACCTAGCACGCAAAGAAATCAATTTATCAACAAATTCACTGTCTTTTTCCTTCCAAACTTTGATTAAATCTGCAAGACGATGGTACCAATGCACTAAACGAAACTTAAAACGATTAAATTGACTAACCGAACTATTATCAGCAGTGGACAAGAACTCAAACAGGATAAATAATTTATTAATACTAGGTACAACAAGGTCCTTACCTTTAGTCCGATCTAATTCATCCCAATTTGGAATGCGAACCGGTACAGACTTCAGCGAAGACAATAGTATCAAATCCTTCTCACGATGATTACAGGGAGTTTGTCCCCTAATAATTATTTCATGAAAGATTACATCTTTGTTTAAAGAAGAGACTGACGTTAGGATTTTGTTTTCCATCAACCCTCGATAAGACATGAAACAAACAATGACACCCAGAATTAGTAAAAATTCAGACTTGACAGGCCTAAGAATATTTCTTAGTGTTCCTATCACTTTCAACACTGTATTCAAGTCTCCAATTAATTCCGATTAAGAAAGTGAACCACGCTACTGATTACCAATAATGACCTGTTACGATCATTTAAAAGGAGAAAGGTAATCCAGAAGCAAGGTACACTATCATACCAATAAAAATTATAAATATGTGGAAGGAGCGTACTGGACTGAATATAACCCAAGGTAATAAGAGACTTAAAAATACAAGTCTACTGTGAAAAAGAACACCAAGAAACAACTCTTAGGGTAACCAAAATATATTTAAACATAGAAACAAATTACAGTAATGTTTTGCCACAAAAGGCAATGTGATTAACAAAATTTGTTTTGGATAAGTGAAGAATCTAAATTTAAAAAAAAAATCACATGTGAAAATTAAAACTTGTTTGGTACCCAACCAGGCGAAGAGCAAAACATCCATGAAGTTAATTGATAAAACTAGTAAAAATAGTAACATATTAAGGTGGTGAACACCACATAAACAAATATATTAAGGTCAAGGGAGAATCCCAAATCAAGAAGAAATAATTAATTAAGTTGATAATATGGGAGCTATTTATCAGTGTGACTGGTTCAGTCAAAATCCCAAAAGATAGTCCTTTAGCAAGAAGAAAAAAAACAAAACATCCCTTTAATAATGATAGCCAAGAACAATGTCCAAACGTTCTCATGGTAACCATGACATAAGATGAAAAAGACCATCACTCAGATGGTAAATAAAACAGTATTCCAAGGAATATTCTTCATGTCCTATCCGGGAGGAAAGTTAATAAGGTTAATAATAAATAAATAAATAAATTTACAGGTTATAAAATCCGGATAGGACAGTCGCAAAAATGAAAGTCAGTTGACCAACAGGGTAGAACGCCGGGGTATGACAAAAAAAAACTTCACCAATTACATGCAATAAAAATAAAATATAAGTAACTGAATTATTTTAGTCATAACTGACACTACGCAACTTTGTTCGATCCCAACATGTTACTCTAACCAACAACACAACTTACCTAAGAGACACAATTCAACTGGAAATTCCAGCACTAAATAAAAATAGAAGAACGAGCTCTCAACTTCACAAAAGTAATCACAACAAATAATACAAAACTGCGCAGTTACCAGTTACTTCCACAACGAATTCAATCACTTAGTACACATTCATATTACATACCTTGGTTGGCCGAAACAAATTATTAAAATAAATTCCCCCCCCCTTTAAAATTAAAATAAGCTAAGCTCTCCCACGAAGTCGGTTACATTTTCAATAGAATCAAGCTGCCACGAGGCCAATCACCTTTGCCTAGCCGAGCTAGGCTCATCTTGGAGCAACTTTTAGAGCCCTTACATCGTGTGGCTTTCTTCGTCGAGGTTCAGACAATAATCATCTCCAACACTCACACTCGAAGGGTAACAAACAGTTACCAGGTCGATCGATAGTTCAATTATATCGTAACACCATGTTACAATCACAATTAATTGTAAACAAAGATTCAGACGGCCATGTTAGACCCCGGAATACGAAAATGTTAGTTCCGATGGCTGACACGGAGCGCTCCACCATCTCGATACTGGAGTGGAAGTGGTTAACCCGCCATCTGGTAGCGGAGAAAGGCAACACAATGCCTGAGTTTTACCAAAGATAATCTCCAGACGAGCGCTAACGTATCGTAGTTCCCATTCACCCTCACAGATGGAGCAGTGTTATCAATTCAGTACAAGCCTAGAGTCACGTATAAATTATTATCATCAATATTTCGCGTTTCCAGAATATTATGCGCTAACTTCGTAGAGGATATACGACGATTACTTTGTAACAATTCCACTCACTGTCGGATGGCAAGGCTGGACACGATCCCCAGACTTATAAGCATATAACAACATGCCATAACATATCATAACATACCATAACACAACTATTCCTGAGGGAATTACCCTTCCACTTTTATCACGACTAATTATAACACAACTATTCTAGTGGGAATTACCCCTCCACTTTTATCACGACGAATTAAAGCACAATACCATAACACATCTATTCTAGTGGGAATTACCCTTCCACTATTATCACAAACCACAATATATTGACCTCGTCAGGACCCTGGCCTGCTAGCGGGCCACGCCCTTGAATAACGAGGAATCCGACTCAGTTTAACTTCACTTTTCATCTCTCGAAATAAGGCATATTCTGGATCACGTATTTCTTACAAGCTTGAAGCTAAATTTATTCAATATTTCAAATACTTGGCCCATTCGGCAATACAACTTGTCTTGGATATCTATAATTCAATTACTTTCTCAAATAACAACTTTATTACATCGCGGTAAGACTTCCGGGTCTTCATATTACATTTAAGTCCCATAACTTTGGCGTGACAGCCTACAATACAACATTACATCTCATTCTTGGGTGTTCCGTATTCACCATTTACTTTAAAGATCCGTAAACTCATTATCCTATCAACAATACGTCTAAGCGTTACTATTCATTCAATTAATTAATTAATTTCCTTTTACTTTTGAGCTCATTATTATTTTTATTCAACCTTTCACTACTTTACCAACAACTGTGTCTGGAGTACAACAACTAATTATTTGACCATATTTTTCAAAGTACAATACTCGATAATTATTATTATTATTATTATTTCAACTTTCCACTAACTTTATTATGGTGCTTATTTACTTTGCTTCACAATTCATTCACTTGGCGAAAATTCAAGCCACTGATATTTTATAATTATTATTATTCTTTCAACTTTCAATAACTTCATTACGGTGCTTATTTACTTTGAAATTCCTTTACTTGGCGAAAATTCAAGCCACTAATAGTTTTACTTTCGATCCTTCTTTTAAATTCATTAATTTCTTATCATTTCATATTTACGAGTTTTATTTACTTTACACCTACTTATTTCAATTACATCTTTACACTCCACGAGACTATCCTTGCGGTTAACAATTATAATTATCATCCCAAATCATATTTCCCAATTATTCAGTGCATTACAAATACATAGTGAATCAAGGCTAAACTCCCCAGGCAGCGCTTGATTTCACCAGTTCAGTGCATAGTACAACCACAATCATAATGAAAATTTCATGACTCACCTCGTGCGCAGACGTTAATTATACCCTTGAATGGGGTCGCCCATCTCACTACACTTCTAGTACTTTTCCATAGTACTTATTTCCACACACTTCCTATCATATTCACAATGAACACATTTTTTCACTTATCAAAAACACTTTACATATAACACTAAATTAATACCCTTTCTTCTTACAACACTTTACATCACTTATTCGTACACCCGTATCTCAGTGATTCCTGGCAATCCCTATCGACGGTCAACACTTCCATGTAAGTCCCACAACTCAGCATCGAACGTGTAATGGCTCGAACGGGATTCCTCTCTCCTACTCTGGAACTACCGCTTTAGTCTATTTACACTGCTTCGAATAGTCTATCATTCGGTTTTCCCTATCGGCTTTATTTAAGCGATAACTGTCTTTCACTTTGCTTCACTTCTGACTATATCTGGCGGTATATCGAACTTTCTATTCCTATCTTTGGCCTCTCCGTCCCGAGGACCGTATACTCTTCTATCGTATGCTTTGATTAGCTCGTTCAGACTTCGAACCTGCGCCTTTCTTAGTTCATTTGGTTAGAACCTATATCTTTGCGATGCGACGTAATTTGCTTTTATCTTCGTATATGAATGTTTTTAAATGTCGTCTCCACTGGGCGTACCGTAGATAAAATTCATTGGAGTTCTTTGACCTGGTCACTATGTCGAACTCTCGTCCCTGAAGTCGAAGTTCCTCACTGTTTATGATGCCTGATCGCTGTTTCTTTTAGATGCTATAACCTTACTGGTTCGATTTATCTGTAGAGACCCTTCGGAGTCTTGAACTAACAACTGTTCAGCGTGGCGCACTTTTAATATACTGTCCTACACTTTAGGCAGTAATATTGTCTTATGATTTGACTCGACGTAACTTGCCCTCATAGAGGTTCTTGTAGAATACTTATCGATTGATCCGACGCAATGCGCTTTAGTGACCACTGCGGACTGATAGTTTGCGATGCAGCGTGTAACGCCCCTGTGCACACTTGTAGATTTACTTGAACTGACTGTGAAACAGCCCTACGCTCTCCAGCGTTTCTGGTCGACTGAATATCCGATGAACAGTGTCACGTCCCCCTAGAACTGACTAAGACTGAAGACTGAATTTAACTGCTAGGATACAGTACCATGCCCTCCGGCGTCTCTGGTAAACTGAATAATACTTGATGAAACAGTATGACACCTTTACTCGGGTCCGTTAGACTGAATAATTACTGCACGATTCAGCGCGTCCCGCTTCAGTGGACACCGTAGACTGAATAACTTTCCTTACGTTCGCTCTATTTATTTGATTCATGAAAAATAAACTACTTTAGTTTCTTCTCCAGAATTGTCTTCAGAAATAACCATGGTATCTTTTTGAATAAATAACCATCTTGAAGCCTTTGTATAAATGTTTCAAATATATAAAAATTTCCCAAATTCGATCGTGAGAACATATTAATAAACATTTAAATACCTCCTGTTCGGTACTGTACAGATATTAACAACTTTTACCACTCTCAAAATTCTGATTTCTAAAATAAATAACATTGGCGGAGAGATTCTTCAGTAATTTTGCGTATTTCTGGCTAATTTCAGTTATTTTCTTAATTTCTTGGCCACACCTCCCAGACAGTGTTGGCAATTTATTGCTGACGACGTGGTTATCAGTTGTATCTTTTATCTCTCTCGTACACGGAAGATTCCACTGGGTCTATTTTAATCTTATGCGTCAACCTTTTTCCGCTGAGCTCGCAGTGACATCATTTGCAGCTGCAAGCCTTACCTCAATATTGCTCCACTGGTCTATGCGTCATACAGATGTGATTTCCTATTAACCCTTCTGATACCCCCTGGAAACTGTACTAAAAATCCTTTATTATTTCTTCGTTTCCGGACTTAAAATGTCATGGGTTCGATGCCTGTGGCAACGTTCATTTGGGCACAGATCCCTCATTCAAAGATCAATAAATATTCGAAAACCTGAAGAAGATTTCTTGATCAAATTTCTATACCTTCAATTCCGAATCTGTTATATTCTATATAACATTTCGGTATTTACCACTGTATGGGTAATAAACGTCTTAACCCGTTTCAAAAAAACAAACAAAAAATTTGAAAAATTATATTGAGCAACCTGTATACTATTTTCTTTAAATTATTCAGCTCGCTCGTATGTGTATTCCTTCTCACTGAGGTTCCTTTTAGGCATCCTGTATACTATTTTCTTTAAATTATTCAGCTCGCTCGTATGTGTATTCCTTCTCACTGAGGTCCCTTTTAGTCTGCGCTTGCTAGTCCTTTCAAAGTGTTTCCCCTCTGGCTTGCTTGTTCCTTTTTATGATGACCTTGTTAAGTAGGCAAGCTATTCTGGACGTCTCCAACTGCACGTCACCTCCCTCGGTTCTATTCATTAGTCTAGGCCATACAATTCTAGATAATGTTGACTTCAACCTTTCAATTCTCAAGCCTTCTACGCTTTCCTGCTCACTTGCGGTTTCTCTCTGTTGTGGGGGTACATAATCTGTTTATTGTTCCTTTAAATACTGAGTACTGGGTTCATCCTTTCTTTCTTTCTTTCTTTCTTTCATTCCTTCTTAGTGTCGTGCCTTTCTAATCTATGTTATCAAACTATACTATACCTTATTTCCTAATAAAAACATAATCACAAACTCTATGTACATTTCCTGTTTTAGGTGCCTTTAACTTAAATATTTCCCTTTACCTTTCTCTAGGGGTTTAATCCATATCTTCTTCTTCTCTTAAGTATTATGTTTATTTCTATGGCCATCTCTTCATCTTCTTCGCTTTCCTCATCTTCTTCTATTTCTCCTTCACCCTCTTCTTCTATTTCTTCTTCCTTTTCTTCTTCTTCCATGTCACCGTATCCTTCGTCTTCCTCTTCTACTTGCCATTCTTCTTCCATTTCATTTTCAAAATAATTCTCGTCTTCTCCTTCCTCCTCTTCATCTGTCTCCTCATATTCTCCGTTTTCGTCTCTTCTTTTATTCTCCTCTTCCATTTCTATTTCTCGGTTCGCAATTCCTTTCCATTTCAGCACTACTTCTCTTGCTTTCTTTTTCACATCTCCCCCGTAATTCCCGAGTTCCTTTACTGTCTTCCCTACCAAGGTACACCTTAAATATTTTACGTTCATTGGAAGATGATTCAGAATGTTGAGGCTGTACAACATCGCACCATCTATGCCTCTGCATCTTTCTAACGCCTTTTGGTAGTATACAATTGTGTTGATTATCCCTGAGCTATCATAATTAATTTCTTCCTGTGTTTCCCTCCCTCTCTCTTTTGGGTCTTTTGATTCTTCTTCTGGGAATCCGTTTTCCCCATTTCCTCACATCCTCTTGTCAATTTAAAATTTAATTTCTTCTTCACCCTTTTCCATAGTTTGGTTTTCATTTTGAGGGTTTTTCTTTTCTTTCTATCTCTTTTGATTTTCCCTTTCTTCACCGGCTTAGGCCACGTCCTGCCCGTCTGTGTCGTTTCTTCTGATTCTTCGTGCCTACGTTCGTCTATAATTGTCATCTCCTCCTGTTCAGACTCTATATTCTTAACCGGTATCACCCAATCAATAAATTCTCTACTTTCTAACTCTGGATTAGGTTCTAATATACTGGGCGCGAAAATGTTATTTATCCCTAAAATCCCTTCAATAATTATCGGATGGAATTCCGATGTTTCCCCGTTGAGAAAACTGATTTTAGCCCTTAATTCGTCATTACATTCGGGTTCCGTTACTAATGTGATATCGGTCAACCTTGGAAAATTTCCCTCAGGAATCTCTGAGATATGATTCATATTTTGACAGGTTATAATTTCACATTCAACGACCCTACTCATTTGTACAAACTCACATCGTTTACATTTATGCCTTGAAAATTAATTTTTAACTAAGTACTGCACAGCTATTGCTCTGAATGTGCCACATCCACTTTCACTTCAATACTTTCTTACTCATTATATTCTCATTTTTTTCACTTAGGTACATTGAATTTATGTTTGGTAAATTTTAGCTTCATACAGTACGTTGTATGTTTAGTTTTTTGTTTATTTACTTTCCCGGCAGTGTTGTTGTTTTTTTAACAGAAAGTATATATGAAACGTAAATTCTTAGGCAATAGACATGCTGTAAATTTAATATAGACAGTGAACAGTGATTCTTTGTTGCAGTCACTTGTTAGTGTTGATTCTAACCCAACTTCTCCTAGTGGCATTCCTGAAAATAGTCCATAGCCACGAAGTGCATTCAAAAGATAACTTTCCAAAGATCAATTGCATGATATGAATAGTATTGAGTTTATATCACATTCTAATGCTGGCAATGTAATTATAGGCTTAAAAGTTCTGACAGATTTCATACAAACACATTCTGTAAAATTTGTAAAATGAGTGATAGTTTATCAGTTGTGAAGGATGTTTGTGTATGGAAAGGTGTGTACTCCAAGTTAATTTTTAGACCTTCAAAATAGGGGTAATAGAGGAGTACTTACATTTAATGATGGTGTCATTTCAAGGAATCATATATTAATGGAAATGGGTGTGAGAGTTAGGAAAAACTGTCTAGAGTCATTGAATTCCATCGACCAGAAGTGTATATATTAAGATGAAAGAGCTGCTGAGGCCATGCAAAAGATTAAGAACCAAGATAAGGTTCAAAAGGAAGTATATAAAGGGAGGGGATGAATCCAAGGATGATTATTCTCCTAGGATGTACTGAGATTAGACTCAAGACTCTGTCATAATGTTTTTTGAGAATTTCTCAAAAGTATATTTTTTGAAACATATGTACCTTTTTCTAAAAACTGGGTAGGACTATCAAGCTGATATTTTGTATACACTGTATAACCATATCATTGAGTATTGATGACTAGGATTATCCAAATTGATCCAGTAGTTTCTGAGAAACTTTAATAAGTAGCACCAAATTTTCATGAAAAATTAAACTTTTTTTTTACAAATTTCAAAAAATCATAGATAAGAACTTGTTTATCATAGAGTTAAGATTCTAGTCATCAGAATAGAACAGGGTAATTAGATTATCTGCGTAAAATTAAATGCACACATAGCCATTAGTTTCTGAGAAAAAGGTACACGAATTTAGGCATTAGTTGCATTTTTTTAAATATTTTCAGTGCATTATTACTGGCCTTATTACAATACTGTTCGACTGTGATCAATGTAGATTACTGTGTATATTGATATGTCTATTTTAAGCAAATGACACACATTTCAAAATACTAACATGAAAATGTTCTGAAATATTGAGATATCTGTAACGTTCTGCATTATTTACCAGTTTCACACTACACGGTTATCTTAATTATAGGGCATCAAAAGGGATAAGAAGACTCTCATCAAATCTTAACCCTTTTGGTGTCAAGCAATTAATTGATGCCCCTTCTCAATACATTTTACAAAGCACATGGTACATGAAGAGTGTTAAGGGTTAATATGTGCGCCTTGAAACCCCCTTTGCTAGCAAAATTGGCTTAGCATATGCTACATTCGAATAGTACATATCGCTATGGGTTCACACTGGTGTCTTCAAAGGTTTTCTGTTATCAAATTATGGCTTTTGCAGCTATGCATTAACACATGTGCTTACAAATACCTTTCCTTCAAATGTCCCTTATAAGTAAATTTGTCTTCGCATATGCTACACAGGTAAGGGTAAAGGTGTATCTTCAAATGTCCCAACAAATTTGGTTTGGCATATGCTACTTGGTCTTCTCACTACTACGGTTTAAGTTGTGTTTCTTCAAAGCATTTTAGGGCATATTTAGCACCGCATGTGCTACGCGAAAGTGGCTTCCTACCTGTATGGGCTAGCATGTGTCTCTTCAAATGACTTTTCCGACTAAATTTGACTGCGCATGTGCTACATGAATAACGCTTCTCACCAGTATGAGTTAAAGTGTGTGTGCCTAAATTCGCTTTCAGACTAAATTTGGCACCACATGTGCTACATGAGTATCGCTTCTCCCCAGTATGGGTTAACATGTGTTTCTTCAAAGTGCCTTTCTGACTAAATTTTGCTGCGCATATGCTACACGAGAATGGCTTCTCCCCAGTATGGGTTAACATGTGGATGTTCAAATTACCTACCTGACTACATTTGGCTCCGCAAGTGTTACACGAATAACGCTTCTCCGCAGTATGGGTTAACATGTGTGTTTTCAAGGTACCCTTCCGACTAAATTTGGCTCCGCATATGCTACATGAGTATCGCTTCTCACCACTATGGATTAACATGTGGTCCTTCACAGTCGCTTTCCGACTAAACTTGGCTTCGCATGTGCTACACGAGAATGGCTTCTCCCCAGTATGTGCTAACATGTGCGACTTCAAACCATATTTATGGGGAATCTTGGCTCCGCATGCGCTACATGAGAATGGCTTCTCCCCAGTATGTATTAACATATGCGTGTTCAAATGATACCTACGGGCAAACTTGGCATCGCATTTCCTACAAGAATATGGCTTCTCCCCGGTATGGAATAACATGTGAGAGTTGAAATTACCTTTCCGACTAAAATTGGCTTTGCATGTGCTACACGAGTAACGCTTCTCACCACTATGGGCTAGCAGGTTAGTCTTCACATTTTGTTGATTTGTACTATTTCTTTCGGTTACAGAGCTACTATTCTGTCCTCTAGTATTACATAATGCATATATCTTCCTTGCAGTAGGATCCGAGATATCAGGACATGCCAGCCTGAAATCATCGGTATTAATACAGTGCAGTACGCTCGTAATTATGTTGAATTATCTGAGAATGGTGAATAAAACGTTCAAAATCCAGACATCTAACTTATGGAATGATAACTGGACCAAAATTCATTAATATCACTACTAGGAATACTGTCCGTATCTAATACCTGGAACTGATCTCGTTTTTAATATGCAATGCTATGTTTTTCATACAGTCTGAATATTTCCAAATTACTTATATACTATGTAAACAAAATGGTGCGTCACACCGGAGTATTTGGAGTCATAGGTTTCCTTGATAAATATGAAATCCGTATCTATTTCAGAAGCACTGATTATACATGGAAATGGCAAATTATTTCTAAGAACAAGTTGTTTGCTAGAAGTCAACTTTGTCCTAGATCAGTTAAATAATTGAAACTATTGAATGGATACGGAAATAGTGTGCTAATTCATACTAGCAGTGAAAGTGTTCAACTTATTTCACACCACGTTGGCCGCCTTAACAACATGGATGTACGGGGATATGATTATTTAATAGAATCTGGATAACTGAAATCCATCTGACTTATGAAGTGCGTGCTCGTACAGGTGGCAGAATAATCCGTATTATATTCCCTATAGAATCGCAATGCTGGCATTTGGATTAAGGTGGGAATTTTGGATATGCAAATCATGTGATTTCGAAACCAGATAGGCTATTATGCTTTGGTCTTGAATAAATCGCGGATGAATTGTTTGTTAGAGCTACATAAATTGTGTGGAGGTGAGTGATTAGCTTTAGGTCCAAGAAAATATCACATACTATATATAACGGTGGTTTGTTATAACATACTGAAAGTGGTAACTCTTTAACATTAACCACTCCATATAGCGAACATTTATCCTACTCTTGGCTCACTACAATGTGACTCCCGCCTAACCACGTACTCTAGCTGGGAACATAAAATAAGCAATTTTCCCCCCAACGATTCAATATCTCGACTTCCTATTTACACGTCAACAAATTCACACTTTGTACACTGTTGTTCTAAATTGATAATCGATATGTTATATTCTATGTTTAAAAATATCTGACATAAAAATCTAAGAGGTTTGTTAAACCTGGCACAATATCCTAAAAGTGATGAAATAGAATAAGAGATTTCACTTCTTGAACAAATCGATGCATTTGCATAAATAAATCCGCATACGCGCGTGCAAAATTGGCTGAGCTTTTGCATGGGCGGCGTATAGGTTGAGTGACGTCACTCATTCTTGAGGTTACCATTCAATTCCCGCAGAACCTACACACCCTACATCCGAAGGAATTCGTTCAAAATAAATATCTTGGTTATCCCCTAGACCCGTCCTTCCATAACAACTGTAAGGTTTCAATTTCAGTTGCCTTAGTATGTGCCATTCCAAACTATCCCATTTATTCGTAACCACTCGTCAGATTCATTTACCCTCCCCCACTCGTCTTAATACCCTTCATTAAGTATTATATTTAATCTTTTAATTATCACTATTTTCCTACAACACCACAATCGAATATTTCTATTTCTAGCCTACTTTTCACATTTTGCAAAAATGAGGAAAAAGTAGACTTATGAGATCGATCCGGGAAAATGTGTGTGTCTGTCTGTCTGTGTGTGTGTCCCCCCCTATCAACTCCTACACGGCTGCAGCAATCAAAACCAAATTTAGTATGAGTAAAGATGTGCACCGGAATAGCTCACGTCCATATTTGAAAATGATGTCAGTGCTACCAACTGTTGAAAAAACGCACTAGAAATTTGAGCTCCATGTTGGATATCTTGCAAGGTATGCATGGGAGCTATTCCAAAATTGGCACACATGTAGATAAGACTATTTCAGTTTAATTTCCAGGAGGCCAACCATGACAGTGTTGCCAAAATAATTTTAAGCCTTCTCATAGGTCCAATGTTTAAATGCATATAACTTCTACACTATCGATTGGATTTCAACCAAATTTTGTATGTAATATCTGTACATAAACAGATATGACTGAGCGTATTCTTAAGAGCCACCAGGGCTTCCAACTGTTAATAATTGCTCTCTATATTTTTTTTTATCCAAATACCAATATATCAGAAAGTATGCAAGCCAACAGCTTTAAACTATGCACACGTATATTCTGACATTTAAGATTAATTTGGAGTAACTTATATACGTCAGTTCTACCAACATGATTATAAGCCTGCTGATAGTACCAATTTTTAAATGCATGTAACTTCTATACTATCAGTTGGATTTCAACCAAATTTCGTATGTGCTATGTGTACCATAACAGATATGACTATAAGTATTGTTAAGAGCAATCAGGGCTGCCAACTGTTAATAAATGCTGTCTGTTTCTTTTACCCTAATATCAATATATCAGAAAGTATGCAAGCCAACAGCTCTATACTTTGCACACGTATAGCACCTGACATTCTAGATTAATTTGGAGTAATTAATACAAGGCAGTGCTGCCAACATGATTCTATGCCTGCTGATATGTCCAATTTTAAAATACATGTAACTTCTATACTAACAAATGGATTTCATCCAAAATTGGCACAACAAGATATAATAATAATTCAGATTATTTCTGACCAGCACACGCATGGTATTGTTGGCAACATGCTTTTACGCGTGCTGATAGATTCAGTGTCTAACTGCATGTAACGTTCCTTGGACTTCAACCAAATTTTGTATTCTATACCGTAAGAGGTGGAACTAAGAATATATTCAGTCACCAGGGCTGCCAACTGTAGTGCTCTATTAGGCTACATTATACCAGGTATATTTTGAACTAATTAGATATTTCGATATTACCAACTTAATTTCGTCATTATTCTAGATAGGTTCATATACTGTAGAATAAGCATTGGCATGAAAAGTAGGCTGTATAGTTCTTCACGGAACTTCTTGTTATATATTCTGCAGCAAAAACAATCCAAGTTTCGCATCCATATATCGCCAAGCTCCAGGCAATGGCTTCAAAAATGACTTTTTAATACCTAGATCTATATATCATTTAAACAGATGTCAACCCTATCTGCATATCTTATTTGCTTCGTCCATTCTGTGCCCAAGTTGGAGTCACCAACGTCTCTTAGTGTTTCAACAGTCAATTGATTTCAATATTCTTATTTTAAATCTTCCTGCTGCATTCCGTTTATTCTGTTTCAAATACAACGATTTTATTATGAAATCTATCCTCAACACCTAGTACACACCGTTTAGAAACATGATCAAATCCTCTGGTGATGAGGCTAAGATGACATTGTCGTTAGTAAGTCACCGAGT
Organism: Meconema thalassinum; assembly: GCA_946902985.2. Taxonomy (NCBI): domain Eukaryota; kingdom Metazoa; phylum Arthropoda; class Insecta; order Orthoptera; family Tettigoniidae; genus Meconema; species Meconema thalassinum. The sequence continues at coordinate 180,761,194 of OX336388.2, forward strand.
CGAAATTACTAATCTTCGTCCTCAATTCAACTTTAAATTTCTTTGGCATGTCCTTCGTTACTTGCCATATCTATAGATTGAAAAGTACGAATGATAAAATGCAGTCTTACCTTATATCATTCTAAATACCAGTCTCTCTCTCATGTCTATCGAATCTAATAAACACCAGCTGGTTGTAGACACACTCAGAATCCTGATTTGTATTCCGAAACTTTTCAAACTGTCAAACAATATCTCCAATCAACATCATACACAGCCTTATTTATACTAAATATGCCACGAACGTTTTCCTCTCGATCTTTATTCCATCAAGACAGTCTAATACTCAATACAACTACCGTTGTCTTTACCTAACTCGGCTGTCATCCCATCCATTTGTTTCATCATTATCATCAGCTTCTAAAGGCTAAAAGCCTTGTCGTTGTAGCGATTTCTTACGGTCTTCAGCAGTCCTCTTCATTTTGGCATACGAGTCACATTCCATCTCCTTGACAATGTTCTTGAGATACGATTGTTTTGGTCGTCCCATTGGGTTTTCCCCTAAGTTTTCCTAAAAAAATTACATGGAAGAGAATGTTATGTCTGAGTATTTGTCCCATGGATTTTGCTTTCCTTTTCTTGATGGTGTTCAACAGGCACCGATTCTCCTGAATTTGGTTCAGAACAAGCTCATTTGTCTTTCTTTCCATCCAGCTTGTTCGGGTCATTCGTGTCCAAAACCACATTTCAGCTGCCTCAAGTTTTGATTCTTCTGTTTTTCCAAGTGTCTATGATTCACAACCGTAGGTCAAGTCACTCCAAACAAAGGTCTCGAGAAATGACTTCCTTATCTTCAAGTTGAGGTGGCCATTGAGCAGCAAATTCTTCTTATTGTGAAAGGTTTTCTTCGCCAACGCTATTCTTTTCTTAATTTCTGAGATGCATCTGTTGTCATAATTAATCACACTTCCCAAATAGCAAAATTCCGTTACTTGTTCAATGTCACTATTATTGAACATTATATTAGCTAATATTGGTTGTTTTTTTTTATCAACCACCATTAATTGTGTCTTCCGAGAATTAACTTTTAGCCCGAATTACCCTAAGGATTTCTGAAAAACTTTTGACATTCTATTCATTACACATGCAGAGTTTGCTAAAAGTGCAATATTATCTGCAAAGCGAATGCTATGTGCCTGTAATCCATTAAATTTTAATCCTTTGGTTTTCTCTTTCAATGTATTTACTGCAGCTTCTATACAGATATTAAAAAGACATGGTGATAGAGTACAACCCTGCCTTACACCTTATTTTTGCTTCTCTTTTATTGCCATTAACTGTTATTCGGTAGTTTGATTTTTATATAAGTTCAGAATAAGGCGCCTGTCTTTCCATTCAATCCCGAATTTGACAAATAAGAGGCACGTCCAGAAGGTAAGTTCCGTTTGGTAATAAAATTAAATTGGGTACCGATACAGAAAAAATATTTATTGAACAACATTCTACACCTCTTAAACTACTTTTCCACATAACTGCCGAACTTTTGCAGGCATTTGTCATAGCGTGGCACAAGATTTTGGATACCTTCTTCATAGAAGTTTGCCGCCTGTGTCTTCAACCAGTTGGAAACATCTTTTTTCAGCTCGCCGTCATTGTTGAAGTGTTGACCGCCAAGGAATGACTGGAGATGTATGAACATATGAAAGTCGCTAGGAGCGAGGTTAGGGCTGCACGGAGGGTGGTCAAACACGTCCCAGCCAAATCCCTGTAGAAGGTTTTTCGTCACATTTGCAGTGTGTGGTCGTGCGTTGTCGTGAAGAAAAACAACACCTTTTGACAGCAAACCTCGGCGCTTATTCTGTATTGCGCGGCGCAATTTCCTAAGTCTCTCGCAGTTAGCATCTGCGTTGATTGTTTGACCACGCGGAAAGAAATCAATGAGTAAGATGCCTATCCAGTCCCAGAACACTGTGCACATCATTTTCCGAGGTGTCAAGATTTGTTTCGGCTTAACCTTTGCTGGGGATGAAGTGTGCCTTCATTCCATTGATTGCCGCTTACTTTCAGGGGTGTCGTAAGAAACCAATGTTTCATCTCCTGTGACTATCTGTGTCAGAAATTCTTCGCCGCCTTCAGTGTAACGGGTCAAAAACTGAAGTGCACTCACTAACCATCCGATTTGTTTTGTGTTGCTCCGTAAGAATCTTTGGTACCCAACGTAGGCAAAGTTTACGAAAGTTCAGATTTTCGGTAACAATTTCATGAATTAGTGATCGTGAGATTTGGTGAAATTCCATAGCGAGAGCACTAATTGTGAACCTGCGGTTTTCCCGGATCTTGTCATCAATCGCGTGAACCAGTTCTTCCGTTGATTTTCAATCAACACCGACATTGTACGAGTAAAAATGCTAAACAACGCGTACGTGGCTGACAGCGCTCTCCAAATGGCGCATGTTTCTTCTCCTTGATACAGAGCGTCTACCGCGCATATGCGGAACTGCGCTGCAGCGGAACGTACAACTAGTTGAAGACACAGGCGGCACACGTCTTTAAAGAAGGTATACAAAAACTCGTGCCACGTTACGACAAATGCCTGCAACATATCGGCAGTTATGTGGAAAAGTATTTTAAGGGTTGTAGAATTTTGTGCAATAAATATTTTTTCTGTATCGGTACACAATTTAATGTTATTACCAAACGGAACTTACTTTCTGGACGTATTTCGTATAAGAAATATGGTTTTCCAATTAACATTATCAAATGTCTGTTCTATATCAATTAATTCTACATAGGTTTTTCGATTAACTTCCAGACTTCTATCTAAAATCTGACGTAAGGCTAGGATAGCCTCCCTAGTCCCTTTCCTTGATTTAAATCCATACTGATCACTATCCAGATGTTGATCAATTTTCTTGCTTAGTCTATCTTTGATGATGATCAATGCAATCTTTGATGCATGTGAAAGAATGGCTAAAGTTCTATAATTAGAACATTCACAAGCATTTCCTTTCTTGGTTAGTGTGATTGTTCGAATTTTAATAAAATCAGGAGGTACAATTCCGTCCTCATAGCATTTAGTAATGATTTGAAAAAGGCTTTCCTTAATGCTTTCATCACAACATTTTAAGAGCTCTGCAGGAATGTTACCTACACCAGTTGCTTTATTTCCTTTCAGTTTAGCAAGTGCTGCATAAACCACTGCTTTAGTTAGAGTTGGACCTTTATCATCTTCTTCAATTAATTCTTCGTCTTCTATATAAATACTATTGTCAGTAATATCTGGTCTATCATACAAATCTTCAAGGTATTCCTTCCATCGCTCACATACCTTTTCATTTTCAAACAATAGCTTCCCTTTGGAATCGTTAGCTACATTGCTTGTGATGCGTTGTTGATAGTTCAAAGATATCACTTTAAAATAAGCTTTGTCCGGTTTCCCATTCTTCAAGTCATCCTCAATACGCACGCATACCCGCTTCATCCAATTTTCTTTCTCCTTGCGACATTTCTTTGTTATTTGATTCTTTAGGGACTAATAAGCTTGAGTGTCTATATTGCTAAATTTGTTCCTTTATTCAATAAGCTCTAGGATTTCCTGGGTCATCCATTTCTTTTTCGGTTCCAATTTCCTTTGGCCTAGTACTTCCGTTGCAGCTGTTTCTAAGCCATTTCTTATATCGTCCCATCCTAAACTCTCATCCTTAACCAATTATCTAACATCTTTAAATTGTTGTACTACATTAGGATCCTGAAGCTTATTTAAACACCATCTCTTTTGTCCAAATGTTTCATTCCTCTTGAACCTTATATCACATTTAGCTGTAACTAGGATGTGATCACTATCAATTTCCGCCCCAGGGTAACTATGGCTGGCTTTCACTTGGTTCCTATATCTTTGTTTAACTATGATGTGATCAATTAGCAACCTTCTTGTATCCTAAGGTGCTATCCGGGTGTAACGTCTTCTCTTGGGAACTTCGAAACATGTATAAGTTATTACCTTCTCTTGTTGTTCACAGAATTCGAGTAATCTTTCTCCTCTCACATTGACATCACCCATGCCAAACTTACCAGCATACTTAACAGCATTATGAGAGCCAACGGAAGCATTAAAATAACCCATTAAAATAATGTTTAAATTCTCCTTTACTATGACCAACAATTCTTCTATTCGATCAAACATTGCTTCAATTTCTTCATCAGCATTTGTGTATTCTTCTAATAAAAACTTTGAATCGTTAGTCATCACACTCATTGTAGGAGAACCTTCCCATCTGTCAGCTCCTGCTTTCTTCAGTATAGAGACAATGGCATACAGTTCATAACAAGTTTAATAACCCTTCACATAGCTGTCAAAGATCCAACGTATTATAAGCGAAACAAACTGCCCAGATCTTCAGCGTCTATGCATCGTAGCAACTCTGTTGGCACATAACCGATGTCTGGTGGTCCCTAACTACGTAGGTCTTCTAGCGGCCAACCAATTCTGATTCAAATATTAAATATTCATATTGGAAATATCTGTTCCCGTAGGAAACAGGATGTAAAATTGTCCGATTGAGCTATGTACATTAACAAATTCACAAAGAAATTTGATACAATGGTCCGGTTAGCTCAAAACAGTTGCCAGCGTTTCGCCCCAGTGTACCAATGGGCTCTTCAGTTGGTTATGGTACACCTCACCAAGACGCGTGGCTAGTACATACTGTGAAGGCCTGTGCAAGGCACAAATGTCGCCACGAACAGCGCCAATGTACTATGGAAGTCAATACTTCCTTTCAAAAATAAAGTTTGCTTACCTAGCTAATCCATATTGGAAATATCTGTTCCCGTAGGAAACAGGATGTAAAATTGTCCGATTGAGCTATGTACATTAACAAATTCACAAAGAAATTTGATACAATGGTCCGGTTAGCTCAAAACAGTTGCCAGCGTTTCGCCCCAGTGTACCAATGGGCTCTTCAGTTGGTTTTGGTACACCTCACCAAGACGCGTGGCTAGTACATACTGTGAAGGCCTCTGCAAGGCACAAATGTCGCCACGAACAGCGCCAATGTACTATGGAAGTCAATACTTCTTTTCAAAAATAATGTTTGCTTACCTAGCTAATCCATATTGGAAATATCTGTTCCCGTAGGAAACAGGATGTAAAATTGTCCGATTGAGCTATGTACATTAACAAATTTCTTTGTCAAATTTCTTTGTGAATTTGTTAATGTACATAGCTCAATCGGACAATTTTACATCCTGTTTCCTACGGGAACAGATATTTCCAATATGGATTAGCTAGGTAAGCAAACATTATTTTTGAAAGGAAGTATTGACTTACATAGTACATTGGCGCTGTTCGTGGCGACATTTGTGCCTTGCAGAGGCCTTCACAGTATGTACTAGCCACGCGTCTTGGTGAGGTGTACCATAACCAACTGAAGAGCCCATTGGTACACTGGGGAGAAACGCTGGCAACTGTTTTGAGCTAACCGGACCATTGTATCAAATGTCTTTGTGAATTTGTTAATGTACATAGCTCAATCGGACAATTTTACATCCTGTTTCCTACGGGAACAGATATTTCCAATATGGATTAGCTAGGAAAGCAAACATTATTTTTGAAAGGAAGTATTGACTTCCATAGTACATTGGCGCTGTTCGTGGCGACATTTGTGCCTTGCAGAGGCCTTCACAGTATGTACTAGCCACGCGTCTTGGTGAGGTGTACCATAACCAACTGAAGAGCCCATTGGTACACTGGGGCGAAACGCTGGCAACTGTTTTGAGCTAACCGGACCATTGTATCAAATTTCATTGTGAATTTGTTAATATTAAATATTCTCTTTTATGCTCAGCGGTTTCCCCTCCACTTCATTATTCTTGATATTCTTAGCCCTATGAGTCTACCTTCTATTCTATATCTATTAAAGGTTTTCACCTCGGTCACTAATATTAGAGCACTTTAAGCCATCTTTACCCGAACCAAGTCTTAATCATTCGATAAGCTGCATAAATAATTCCTACTTAGAAACAATCATGTGCATTTGGATATTTATGTAGTTTCATTTAAGGAGCATGTACATTTTTGTCATTTAGCCCCGAGTACTTTGGTGGCAATTTGTATGTTTGAATATTTTTGATAACCTGTGTATTCTGATGTCTGTTTTAAATTGTGTATTTGGAATCAAGTCTAGGATTGGGAAGGAGGCGGGTGTGGCCTGAAGTTAAAAACAATCCCCGTGTTTGCCTGGAGTAAAAGCAGGAAATCCAAAATGAACAGTTCGAGGATGGCTGGTGAGGAATTCTAGCCCACCCCTTATCAATTTTGCCTCCTTTGCAGGTCAAACAACCAAATCCAAACCTCCAGGTCGACAGCCAACTATGCTATCCCAACACCTTCAGATAGTCATTGCTCATATTTATTCGAACCATTGTCTTTAGCTTTATTGTACTTCATCATTTCGTCAATTTTCAGACGTCATGGCACACGCTCTTGTTCTTCCATCTTTCATTCATATTGTAGTATATCCTTAGTGAACCTTCTACTCATTCTGCATCTTCCTTCCTCTCTGACAATATTCTCTTCTACGGATTTCTTTTTCAAAAATTCGAGTTGCTTGCATTCTAGGTCTCATCTACTTCATAATAACCAGATTGTAGGTAGAATTTGTGTTGGCCCCAGAGTTCGTTTTGTAATCCCAATTCAGATTTCGGAACCAATCCTTGATGATAATGAAATCAATTTATCAACGTCCTATACCTCCTGATCTCATTCAAGTGTTTATAGTTCTATGGTGTTTGTTAGAAACGTGTTAGCTATGCCTTATTAGTGATCGGTGCAGAATTCTGCCAGCCTGCTCAATCGTTCGTATTTATCATGCGATCTACATTTCACCGCTATAATTTCTTCTCTTTCGCTTCTTAACACGGCATTTCAATCGCACTTTACAGCATTTACAATCTGCAGAATATCACCTTCTGAATTTGTTAGTAGAATTTTATAACTTCTTTATTAACTGTTTGATTGGTAGCCTGCTAGACCTATACTACTCTAATGCACGTAGTTTTCATCTATTTTTAACTACAAGAAGCCTATAATGCTCATAATGTTCCACCCACTGGCCAAGTTCCCAGTCAAATGAGACGTATTCCCCATAACCGTTATTTGATATAGAGCTAAATATTCTCTAGTCTCCTGGCCAGAAGTCCCTTCTTCCTGCCTCCATACGTCACTTATCCAACACAAATCCAACTTCAACCTACCTATTTCAAATTTCATGTTCCTAAACCTTCCTCTGGATAATCAAACTTCTAATATCCATGTTTCGACCAGTAGAATGCCAGACTTCCCACTTGTCACCTTTGTGATGTTAACCCCCTCTCGAGTAGCCCTCGGCTGGAGATTAGAAAGAGGGAGATGTATACCACACGATTGAAATTTCACAAAAGAGAAGGGTAACATTACGTAGAATTATGCATAGACAGGGTCATTACGTCGGGGAGAACATTAAGGCAGTAGTTCCGCGCTGCAGTGCGACAATGAAGGACAAAGTGTGGCACAGGTAAGTAGAGTAAGCCAAGCGGTGGCTATTGGGGGCATTATTTATTATTGTTATAGATGTCCTCACCATCTATGAAACCGGTAAAGCATGGCTTTTCCGTACTGCTACACCCCTTTTATAATGTAATATAAACCAATCAATTACGCATCATATCACGTTTCTGCTCTTAGTACACACAATCCACAATGTTAGTAAAAATTTATTACGAACAGATTTTCATGGACGCTGAGGAACGGCTGAATGAACAAAGAACCATGTAACACAACATGAAGTATCTGCAAAGCTTCTGTGATACTGTCAGACTTCGGAATAATTTAGTCAAAATAATTATTTTACATGGTGGCAAATCCACCATTTTGTCTTACTTCCGTCTCCTGAACTCTTGATCCGTTAGTTTACGCCAACACCTAACAGAGCGTGGTGGGCAAATGATTAGTAGGTGGACGGCATTCGTAGGTGGTATCTGCGGGAGGAGGAACGCGTGCGAAGCAGCTCCGAAAAGTCCCAAGAGAAAGTGCGGGAATCTAAAGAAAGCCCAAAAGCTATTGCTAGGTCTCGTAAAGTCTAGAATTTCGGATCCAACTGGAAGGGACGATACTATTCCCCCAACTATGTAAGTAATGCCACGCAGCAGAGTTCAGTGACACGTGTACGACGGTGCAGACAGTCATCAAAGTGGGATACAGCGAGTAAGTCGGGTGTGACACAGCAGTTAAGTACACATATTTGTATTCGAGAAGACAACTGACAGACTGTTAATGTTTCAGCTTTGTGCAGGAATATTCCGTGAAGTGCAGAAAGCCGAGGTCCTACTTTTGGCGTGGATAGGATAAGAGAACACGAGAGGCTACCACAGCGGGGTACCGTGGCCCTAGTGGTCAATCATTATGCGACACAGCCGTAAGTAGTTGCGTTCTGCCAGCTCTGCAATGTTTAACCGGAGCCAGCTTCCGCTCTGCGGCGGTCCCCCGGACTCCTCCCTAAGCTAACCTGCGCGTTACCTGCTCGCAGACGGGTTTGCACAGGCACAACCCAGGTATTTTCCACATCCTAGGTCCTTCAGTTTGTGCCACTTCTTGGACTGGGTCTCAACAACCACCGCCACAGCCTTGGTCCCGGGATATAGACCCCCAAAGCCACCTCGGTATGGCTCCTGTACCACCACAGTCCTCCACCACACTGGCCGGACACGCCATCACTACAGCCCTTGTCCCGGGTTATAGACCTCCACAGCCACCTCGGTATGGCTCGTGTACCGCCACAGTCCTCCACCACACTTGCTGGACTGCGTAACCGCTACAGCCTTGGTCCCGGGTTATAGACCTCCACAGCCACCTCGGTATGGCTCCTGTACCACCACAGTCCTCCACCACACTTGCTGGACACGTAACCGCTACAACCTTGGTCCCGGGTTATAGACCTTCACAGCCACCTCGGTATGGCTCCTGTACCATCACAGTCCTCCACCACACTTGCCGGACACGTCACCACCATCACCTTGCTCCCGGATTATATACCCCCAAAGCCACCTCGGTATGGCTCCTGTACCACCACAGTCCTCCACCACACTGGCCGGACACGCCACCACTACAGCCCTTGTCCCGGGTTATAGACCTCCACAGCCACCTCGGTATGGCTCCTCTACCGCCACAATCCTCCACCACACTTGCTGGACACGACACCGCTACAACCTTGGTCCCGGGTTATAGACCTCCACAGCCACCTCAGTATGGCTGCTGTACCACCACAGTCCTCCACCACACTTGCCAGACACGTCACCACCATCACCTTGCTCCCGGGTTATAGACCCCCACAGCCACCTCGGTATGGCTCCTGTACCACCACAGTCCTCCACCACACTTGCCGGACACGTCACCGCTACAGCCTTGGTCCCGAGTTATAGACCCCCACAGGCACCTCGGTGTGGCTGCTGTACCACCACAGCCCTCCACCACACTTGCCGGACACGTCACCGCTACACCCTTGGTCCCGGGTTATAGACCCCCACAGCCACCTCGGTGTGGCTCCTGTACCACCACAGTCCTCCGCCGCACTTTCTGGACACGTCACCACTACAGCCTTGGTCCCGGGTTATAGACCCCCACAGCCACCTCAGTATGGCTGCTGTGCCACCACAGCCCTCCAACACACTTGCCGGACACGTCACCGATACAGCCTTCGTCCCGGGTTATAGGCCCCCACAGCCACCTCGGTATGGCTCCTGTACCACCCCAGTCCTCCAACACACTTGCTGGACACGTCACCACCATCACCTTGGTGCCGGGTTTTAGACCCCCATAGCCACCTTGGTATGGCTCCTGTACCACCACAGTACTCCACCACACTTGCCGAACACGTCACCGCTACAGCCTTGGTCCTCGGTTATAAGTAGGGGGGAACGAGGGGTTGTAACGCACTCTAGAACTCACATCACCCCACTACTAAGCCTCAGCCATGTAATATTTGCGATAGCTCGCGAACCCATGGTCAGAGTTTGATGAATAAGTTGTCGTAGGACTAAGTAAAAATTTAGACTTTCACGACCGGCGTTGAAATAGGTATCTCTGTTTCGCGGGCTTATAGGTCGTGTTCCAAGGACATTTTGTCGTCCTGACGTTTCGCTGAATACTGCGTTAAGCATGTTCACAGGTTACATTAAGCGAGGTAAAACAAGTAAACAGAAGATATATAAATAGTCAACAACCCACACATAGAGGCTACCATAGCAACGGCGTGCCACATAAAAGTAATGCATTAAGGACAGACCTGCTCGTCTGTTGCATCATCTCGTCTACGACGGTCAATAAGGGCAGGCTTGAGGGGATTAAGGACTAGAAGCCAAGCTCTGTTCACACGTTCTGCTTCCTCCTTAAGATTGAAGCTGTTAGTATGCTTCAGGATTTCAATGGCCTCCCTTTGTAGCCTGGCATGATAAGACACCGTGGTTGACAGAACTTCGGTGTCTCCATATCTTATATCGTGACCTGCACACTCACTACTTGCAGGTCACGATATAAGATATGGAGACACCGAAGTTCTGTCCACCACGGTGTCTTATCATGCCAGGCAACAAAGGGAGGCCATTGAAATCCTGAAGCATACTAACAGCTTCAATCTTAAGGAGGAAGCAGAACGTGTGAACAGAGCTTGGCTTCCAGTCCTTAATCCCCTCAAGCCTGCCCTTATTGACCGTCGTAGACGAGAAGATGCAACAGACGAGCAGCCCTGTCCTTAATGCATTACTTTTATGTGGTACGCCGTTGCTATGGTAGCCTCTATGTGTGGGTTGTTGACTATTTATATATCTTCTGTTTACTTGTTTTACCTCGCTTTATGTAACCTGTGAACATGCTGAACGCAGTATTCAGCGAAACGTCAGGACGACAAAATGTCCTTGGAACACGACCTATAAGCCCGCGAAACAGAGATTCCTATTGTCGTAGGACTCCTTCCTATGGACCACTCGTTATATTAAAAAAAATGAAAATTTTTGTTTTCGAAAGTAGGGGATAGTTTGAAAACCAAACATGATAGAATGTTGTGCCATGGCTTAAGCGAACGGTTTCTATAATCTTAATTTTTTTTATAATGAAACTTTTTTTTAGTTCAATTTTGAAATTCCTATATTTCGGAAACTAGGAATTCTAAAAAAATGTTTATGTGACATAAAATAATGGCCCTGACCCCCTCTACCCCCCAAAATAAATTTCAAGTCTCTAGGATGAAAATGCAAAAAGAGTAGTGCTGAGTTGTAGGTTCTGCTTCACAGCCTACTTTCCTACGAACTTTGCCGGTATCTCTCGAACGCATGATCGGATTTTAACGAACGAGGTGTTGTTGGCGTTTGGGTGACGTCCTCTTAGCTAAGAATGTGTGTTGGTATTTTAAAAAAATGTTTGATAATTTTTGTTTTTTGGATTGACGCTATTTTGGAAACGGTGAAGATGAGAAAAAAGTTTGTTTGACGTTAATGAAAGGTGGCTATGTACTCTAGGGGGGGCAGCAAGTTTGAAGTGTGTAGGAGGAACTCAATGATAGTCTACTTTCTCGCCAACATTGGCGATAATTGGCGAACGGATGGTCGGATTTTAATAAATGAGGTGTCGTTGGACTCGAGCTGACGGGAGCTTTGCTCTGGACCTCGTATTATACTTTTTTATTTTTTGAAAATTTTTGTTTTTGAAAGTAGGTGATAGTTTAAAAACCAAACTTGATAGAACGTTGGCCAATAGTTCACACGAATGTTCTCTTTGACCTTTAATTTTTATAATAAAACTTTTTATTTTTTGAGACTTTTTGAAAACACTTAAATTTTGATTTTTATATTTTGGAAACTAGGAATTTTACAAAAGAGTTTGTTCGACATAAATGAAGCTCCCTACCCCCTTTACCAGGAAACTAAATGTCAAGTCTCTAGGATAAAAACTATGCATTTTGAAACTTTTTTACCTGTTTCTCTTAATAAAGAGTGTTTGTAGACAGAGACCGGTAGCGCTTGACGTATGTTACAACGAGGCTATGACTGGCCATGGTGAAAACAGGAAATGCCTATTTCGACGGGGCGACAAAACGGTAGAACGAGGGGTAGCTTTCCGATAGTTTTGCTATGACAAACGAATAAAGGCGAATATTTTGAAAATCCCTCATGGCGATCTCGATGACCGTGCCCGGAAGAAATGAATTGCTAGTTTGTCGGGATGGCGGGGCGGCTTATGACGGTTGGTTTTGTGATATTTTCTATGACGGATGGAGGTGAATATTTGAAAATGCGTCACGTGTGCTAAGATTTTGTTTACCCTGAAGGGGATCTTTAACGTTTTAGTCAACGGTGATGAGCAAGACCGCTGTCTGGCACAGCAAATGCTTGTAGGATATGAAAACCTATAACATTCGGTCGACCAAGTGATGTGCATGAGCCCTAAGAGCCAAAACGGCAAGCTCATTGCCCTGAGATGTTATAAACTAATCATTGGACCTGGTGAAAGTGTATGATTAATGTGTACATAACTTTGAAAGAATAATAACATTTTCGCCTTTCAATACTGTGTATTGCTAGTTACTTACAGGGACATGTTTCGAGGGCCAACACTCCCCCTTCATCAGCCAGTCCAACAAAACTTCAAAGGAAAACTTTCCTTGTATAAGCACATACAAATCGCATGAAGAATAATGAAAATGTTCTCCAATCCATTATTTACAATTCCCGCTCCAAAGAATATCCTCTTAATGGATTACTAAGGCCTAAGCACACCAAAACTTCTGAATTGGGCCGGTGCTGCGGGCCACTGCCCCCACTGCTTCATCGTGGGACCACTCTAGTCCCCATGTTGCTCCTGGCAAACATCAAGGCGGAGAAAAACTTGTGGCCGCGTCACGCGCCGCTGAACTGCTGTGCGCTCGGGCGTAAACAAAAACAAACCAAATGCGCCTTGCGAAGGCTCTTACAGCTGAGTGTCACTGACGTGCTTGGGAAGGGGTGGCGGTTGGGGTTGGGGGAGGTGGGAGGCTAAGGAAATGAGAATAAGTGAGGTTTGTTGACGCGCCGTGTATTGCTATTATGGTGATTGATTACTACGTAGAATGAGAAATGTCAATCTTTAGTATGTTATGAAAAATGATGGGTGTGAATAGTGGAATATAGCGGGAATTTTATCTATTACAATATAATTCGTCTATTAGTATTCTGAAACCAGTAGTAAGATGTGTAATAGTGGCATCAACATCGTTACGTGTAGTAGTGTAACGTGTTTTTCGAGGATATTTTACGCCACTGACTAAGTCAGTAGGAAGCCATTCAATGTTTATTTACGCGGCAACTTGTTCAGCCAAGATAATTTTCATTTAACTTATTATTATTATTAAGGTATTTTTGGAACGGTTTTTTTATGATTATAAGTATACAGATAGGTTTTCGATGTTATAGAAAACACTATCAAGCGAATTATTACGAACAACAATATCGCGGAAAATTATATGATTTCGGAATTTAACGGATTTTAGTCAGTTAGGGTTTATTGTGAGAGACATGAGTCATTGGGAATTCAGCTACAGGTATATTCTTGTCGAGAAGCGGTGCCGAAAACCGGGGAACACTTCCAGCTGGCTGTATCAAGAAAAGGCGAAATGGCCTGGTACGGAAATCGACATCGTCGCGCCGAGTAAATTGACCCTTATGTCGGGAGTATCGCGTGGTGGCACAGCCAATCAGAGGAGATCGGGCCAGTAGGAGACGGGTCCGGAGAGGGGATTCGGCGAGTGATATATTCTTTGCGCGCCGAGAAGAAACGACTATTAACATTGTAAAACTTGACCGATGTGGTTGCTCGTTTGGTTGGTTCCGGTGTGATCGGACCATAACTTTAACATTTCTACAACAATCTCCACAACTGACGAAGAAGATGGCGACGTCCAGAAGGCTGATGGAAGCTCTCTTGAACCATCATGTACGAGGGAAAAGCTACGGCAATTTCCAATGGTAAGCGCGAATGACTCAGAACTACATAATCTCTCGCTTCATTGTTTCATATTCAGAATTTCAGTTACTTCTTAGCTTGGGAATAATAGTCAAATCAGTAATTCATCCGACTCCGTTTTCACGGAATTCTCTAGTGGTAAAATTCAAATCGTTACGCTCCAATTTAAATTTATTATTATTATTATTATTAAAATTGCCACTACTTGTTTTTATATAATAAATTCATTTCATATACTATGCAATCTTTGCTTTCAGTAGGTAGCATTAGATATAGACCAAATTCCTTCTCCTGATACAATTTTTAGTTGGGTTAATGATCAAATCATACAACGATCTGAGTGTGAAGATTCTTAAAGGTGTTCTGCCTGAGCTAGGTGTTGTTAAATATAAATTTAGATCTCAACATAGCGTTGAGGTCTTGGCGCCCATTAATACAACGTATCTTAGTCAGAGTAAACATTACATTTATCACCTCAAACGTGGGACTTGTTGCGGGTTTTCCACACTCTCCCCAGTGAAACCGTTACACTTCTCGCTACCAACGTGAGGCCGAAAACCTAATAACATTTGTGGAAGGAGAAGGGTATATATTTCTGTGCCTGTATTTTGGGGGTTTTTCATTTATCGGTGTGTATCAGCATGGGTAGTGTTGAGGAAGAGATGAAGTTGTGTAGTGGTCACCAGTTGGATAGTGAAGATACGAGCAGTATGGCTAGTCTTGAAAATGAAAGCAGTACAGGGATGACGGAGGTAAATCCCGATACTGAGGGGGGTAATCTAAACAGTCAAGCAGGGTGAGAGTGTTTGCTTCTTCAGTTTATGCAACAAAATAAAATTAGCACAGATGCTTTAAATGCTAAACTTGAACAAAATAATGCTAAACTTGAACAAAATAGTAGGGAAAATAACGCGAGTAGTGAAACTTTAAATGCTAAACTTGAACAAAATAATGCTAAACTCGAACAAAATAATGCTAAACTTGAACAAAATAGTAGGGAAAATAAAGAGAGTACTGAAACTTTAAATGCTAAACTTGAACAGAATAATGCTAAATTGGATCAAAACAGTAGGGAAATTAGTGATAAATTTGAGCTGATTGGAGATGAGATCAGAGGGGTGATGGAAGAGAAGGCTAAAGAGATTATTGCAGATGTAGACAGAAAATTAGGAAAAGTACAGGAGGAGTTAGAAATTAGAATCAGTACACAGGCTGAAAATTTAAAAGAACTAGTGCAACTTGAAACACAGCAGGACAAAAAGCAATTGGGGGGAGAAATTGACAAAATTCAGGTAGCAACTAAGGAGGTTAGTTGCTACCTGGGGGAAGAATTGATAAAGTTCATGCAGAAATAATCACTGAAGTTAATGATTTAAGGGAGAGGAATAAGGAAAGCATTAATGAGATTAATGAGAAACAAGCTAAGTTAAGTGGTAAAGTTGAAGCATCGGAAGGGAGCATTAGGTTAACTGTAACTAATATTGAAAGAAAAGCTGATGAGAAAATTGCTGAATTAGAACAGAAGTTGAAAGCTAGAATTAGGCAGGAGAATAGTCAGAGCAGGCCATTTTATGTGAGTAGCACACACAGGGAGATAGAGTGGGGAAAATTCAGCAATCGACAGGGTTGTCCCATGGAATTCATGAATGCAATAGAAAATAAATTCAGGGAGAGGTTGGAAGATGGTAGTATTGAGTGGTGCCAGGTAGTTGAGATTTTAGAGCAAGCGTTTGTAGGGGAGACAAGAAACTGGTTTGCTGTCTACAGAGACAATTTCGAGGACATTTCAGATTTTAAAGTTAAATTTTGTGAGAAATTTTGGAATGAGGTAATTCAGTCTCAGCATCGTGAGGGAAATGTGTGTGGGAAATATAACCCGAGAGGAAACTACACTATGACCGAGTAATTTTTAGGACAGGTATTGACGTGTAAATATCTGGATGGTTTGAGGGAGGAAAGTGATGTAGTCAGGCTAATACTAAGACATTTTCCATATAGAATCAAAGAAGCTGCCTGCATCCAAAATGTTAAATCTATTACACAAGTGGAAAATTTATTAAGTACATTCGATGCTCTGGGATGAGGTGGTTACGAGGAGAATTTCGGTAGGAACCAGAGTAACCATAATAACAGGCCTAATGAGAATAGGAATCAGGAAGTTCAAGGGAACAGTGGCGAAGGGGCCAACGTCCAAAATAGGGGGAACCAGAATAATAATAATAATAATAATAAGCAAAATCAGTACAGAGGAAATGTGTATGGTACGCAGTACCAAGGTAGAAATAATGATTTCAGGGGAAATCAAGGCCCAAATAATGATTTTAGGGGTAACCAAGGGAGAAATAGTAACAATAATAATTATAACCAGAACAGGGGTCAAGGAGGGGATCAGCCCAATGGTAATAACGGACAGAGAAATACCGTTAACACAGCTCAGAACAACCAGACCAGTGCAGTAGTGAGTAGTACTACACCAAGCGGTAGCAGTACTTTAAACAGGAACCAGGCTGCGATGTAAGGTCAGAATCTCAGTCTGTAACATGCCCTGTCCATACACTTATACAGGAACCCTATGACCTAAATGTAAGAAGTGAAGTATTACGTGAACTAAATGATGAAGGTATTATTAAGGATGTGACTAGTAAGAGCCCCATAGTTAAATTTAACGTGTCCGAGGCGTACACAGATGTTTTAATTGATAGTGGTTGTATGAAGAGTTGCATAAGTAGTGCATTTTATGATAAAATGAAAGGAACTGGAGTAAATTTTGAGGAGATGCCAATTAAAAGCACTTTTGTTATCACAGCTGTTGGGAAGAGGTCTAAAGTAATTTCTAAGCAAGTTTAAGTAGACATTAAAATTAATAATCATGTGGAAAAGCAGATTTGTCTGGTAATTCCAAATTTAGTGTTCAGTGTTATTTAGGATTCAGAGTGGCTAAGTAGAGTGTCTGGTAACTTATGTTATGATGTAGGGAGTTTGAAATTTAAATGGGGTGATTCTGAAGTAGAGGTAGCATTCAATGACCATATTCAGAGAAGTAGTGTTGTAGGTGTGATTTGAACTTTAAATGAGATATCGCAAGCCGTAGAGCGGGATTCTCCATGTTTTGTGGGCAGTGTGATTACGAACGGTAGTATAGAGGACTCGTTACGTAATGCTGCATTTCAGGGAAATATAGAGGAAGAACAGTGTGTTCTGCTCTATGATGTGTTATTGTGTAATAGGAGAGTTTTTGAGGATCGCATTAGTATGGCCAATTGCTATACACATTCATTGAACGTTATTGATAGGTCAGTATTCACAGGACATAGATATCCTGTACCTTTCGCTTATCAGAGTGCAGTTGAGGCACAAATTAACCAGATGCTTGAAGATGGGATTATTGAGCACTCAAACAGTCCATATGTTAATTCTTTGATCACCGTGCCCAAGGCCGATGGCACAGTTCGTATTTGTTTAGAAGCTCGTTTGGTTAATAGTAGAATTAGTTCAGATCAGCTGAAATCCATGTGAATAGAGGAATTAATGCAAACATTTGAGGGGAAGAAGTATTTCACTTGTGTAGATTTGAGTTCCAGTTTCTGGCAAGTGCCCCTTATGTACGAAGATAGACCATTTACAGCTTTCAGTCATAAATATAACCTTTATCAATTTTGTAGAACACCTTATGGGTTAAAGAGTAGTTCAGCAGCTTTAATTAGGGCTTTAAACATCGCATTAGGGTATGACACAGGAGAGTTTGTAACCATTTACATTGATGATATGGTAATTAGTTCACGCAGTTTTGAGAAGCATCTACGTCATTTAGATATAGTTTTTCAGAAGTTAGATCAGGCAGGGTTCACTTTGAAGCTGTCTAAGTCATCATTCTGTCAGTCAGAAGTGACATTTTTAGGTCATAGAGTGTCGAGTAGAGGTGTAACACCAGAAGAAAGTAGGGTTAATAAGATACTTAACGCAGAAGTGCCACAGAATGTTAAACAGTTAAAAACATACCTGGGAATTTGCAACTTTCTCAGAAGGTTGGTTCTTAAATACTCAGGGTTGGTAGAACCATTCAGGGAATTGCTTAAAAGTGGGACTCGGTGGAGATGGGAGTCCAAGCATGATCAGGCTTTTAGAGCGCTGAAGGAAGGTTTTGAGAAAGCTGTAGTGCTGAAATATCCTTTGAAAGATAAGGAATATGTGGTTATGACAGATGCTTCGCATATAGGCATTGCTAGAGTATTGTGTCAGAAAGATGATGAGGATAATCTGTGCATTGTATCTTTAGCCTCGCGAGGACTGACAGCAGCAGAGAAAAGATACACGATTACTGAGTTAGAGCTTTTAGGTATTGTTTTCAGTTTGGGGAAATTTAGAATGTATTTAGTAGGGGGAAATTTGAGATCCATACAGATCACCATGCATTACTGTATATGAGGACTTGTAAACTCAGTTCTAACAGAGTAGGTGGATTCTTGCACTGCAGGAATACGAATTCACAGTAAAATATATTAAAGGTAAAGATAACATTCTTGCAGACATGCTATCAAGGGACACTAATTTATGTAAAGATTATCCTGTTGTTAAGTCAGAGGACGGTATTTTATTATGTGCATGTGTGGACAGTAGCAAAAGGGCACCGTTACAGACACTGAGAAATATGCTAGTGGAGCAACGTGATGACGTTAAGTTAAGGGATACACTGGCTAGGTTGGAAATAAGTGAAGAAGAGTATGTGAAAGTAGGGCGGTTCACGTACAAGATGCAGGATGTGCTTCTTGCACGGAAATGTAGGAATAATCGGTGGGCAATATGTGTTCCTGCCACTTTTCGGGAGGAGCTAATTTGGTTCATTCATAGGGAATTAGGACACTTTGGTGCTGCCAAATTCTTCTATGAAATTGGTCGTGACTTTATTTGGAGTAAAATCGGGAGGGATGTTAGGAGGATTTTAGCTAAGTGTGACACCTGTCAAAGGAGCAAGTATCCAGTTAAATATTTAGTGGGGGAGAGATCTGCAGTTCTCACCAGTAGTCCCGGCGAACTACCGTGTGTGGATTTATTTGGCCCGATCGTTAAAGGACAGTACGGCTACGAGTACATTTTTATAGTTATTGACGCTTTTAGTAAGTATGTCAAGCTATATCCGCTAAGGAAAGCCACGGGACTAGCGTGTAGCCGTCTGATCATTAATAAGTATGTACCTGGGTTTGGCCTTCCTCTCAGGATACTATCAGACAGTGGACCACAGTTTACGGCAAAGAAATAGAGAACCAGTATGCAGGAAGCTGGTATTTCACACGTTCATTCCTCTGTAAGGTACCCTCAGGGTAATTCTGCAGAGCGTCCATTAAGGGAAGTGGCCCGTCTTTTTCAGACTCTGGTGCATGACAAGCATTCGGCCTGGGTTGGACATCTTCCCAATGTCGAGACTTGGCTGAATTCTGTCCAGCATGAGAGCCCGAAATTGACGCCATACGAAGTTCACTTCGGAAAGAGACCACAAAACGAACTAGCGAGGGTGTTGGGTTTAAATGAGGGAAAACAACCGGGGATAGATTACATTGTCCAGTTGGCGAAACAGAATTTATCTAAGTCAGCACAAAAGAGAATTCGCCAACAAAAAGAAACTAAATTTGACCTATTCGAGCCGGGAGACAGAGTCTTACTTAGAGTGCCGAAACAGTCAAATAAGCTTGAGAAAGTCATGTCCAAGTTCTTTTTATCTCTACGAAGGCCCATTTATAGTTTCCAAACGTATTGGCAAAACAGCCTATGTGCTGGAGGATGGTAAGGGAAACAGGTTATACGGGACGTATAATATACATAGTCTACGAAAGTATGTGTCATAAAGTGAGTGTGCTTAGCTGGCGAGCCAGCCTATCAAATGAGTAAGTGTGGTATTTGATGCGGGGGAGATCTGGTCCTCCAGGCAGGCGTATCAGAAGTCACAAAGGGGGGGTAGTATACAAGTAATTGAGAGTTTTTAAGGTACAGGGAAATATGACAGGATTGTCGGATGCTCTTGAGAACTAAAATGTCTCGATACACCAAGGCCAGAATTTGGTAGCGCTGGTGAATTCCCATTTGTCTCCTAGAGATGGGGCAGCGCTTGTACAGGGTATTTTTGCTTAAGGCGTCCACGAGACAAAAGATGGGCCACCAGAAGGCGAGACAGTCCTTCATGAAATTCGTACATAACAGCACACGTGATTTCTGCTTACGGCCTCGCCATGTAAGAGCTGTAGGTGTGAAATTTAGGGTAATTAGTACAAAGGTATTATTTGAGTGAGGAGAACTGGTCTGGGTGGTGAACTAGTATTAAGTAGAATATGGTCTACGGGAACTTAGTAAGACAGGGCGATTACGGCACAGAAATATTTTGTGTTATATGTAATGTGCACTTACTGTATTTTTTCTTTTCAGAAATCAATATTAATTTTATCTAATACACAGAGAGATTAAGTATTATGGTCACGATGCGCAGCCACAATAGTGTGATCGTGTGATCGGTGAGATTAAGTTACACCAGAAGAAAGCAACCTCCAGTGATATTAGGAAGTTCTGTGGTGATATATATATCAGAACACCTTTGATGCGTGTGATGTGATATCATGTATACACAGTGCTCACACTTTATTTATGTATATCTTTCCAAACATAGAAATATTTGAGAGGCGGAAATATCCGAGGAGCATTAATCGAAATGGAAAACATTGGACTGATTGCATAGGGCAATCCAATATAACAACAGACTTTGACGCAATGTGCGTAAAGAAAAATATGAGTGTATATATATAGGTAATTTATGGTGATTTAATTTGTGTAATATGTATTTTGGATGGGGATTTTAAGAACGTGTCTGGGATAATCGCATGATGTACCGTCGTCACGGTAAATCATCTGATGATCCGAGGCGAATATGTAACGTGTTTTTCGAGGGTATTTTACGCCACTGACTAAGTCAGTAGGAAGCCATTCAATGTCAATTTACGCGGCAACTTGTTCAGACAAGATAATTTTTATTTAACTTATTATTATTATTAAGGTATTTTTGGAGCGTTTTTTAAGATTAAAAGTATACAGATAGGTTTTCGATGTTATAGAAAACACTATCAAGCGAATTATTACGAACAACATTATCGCGGAAAATTATATGATTACGGAATTTAACGGATTTTAGTCAGTTAGGGTTTATTGTGAGAGAGATGAGTCATTGGTAATTC
This sequence comes from Meconema thalassinum, assembly GCA_946902985.2. Classification (NCBI taxonomy): domain Eukaryota; kingdom Metazoa; phylum Arthropoda; class Insecta; order Orthoptera; family Tettigoniidae; genus Meconema; species Meconema thalassinum. Next base: position 180,782,413 of record OX336388.2, read on the forward strand.
AGCTACAGGTATATTCTTGTCGAGAAGCGGTGACGAAAACCGGGGAACACTTCCAGCTGGCTGTATCAAGAAAAGGCGAAATGGCCTGGTACGGAAATCGACATCGTCGCGCCGAGTAAATTGACCCTTATGTCGGGAGTATCGCGTGGTGGCACAGCCAATCAGAGGAGATCAGGCCAGTAGGAGACGGGTCCGGAGAGGGGATTCGGCGAGTGATATATTGTTTGTGCGCCGAGAAGGGAGGACTATTATCATTGTAAAACTTGACCGATGTGGTTCCTCGTTTGGTTGGTTCCGGTGTGATTGGACCATAACTTTATCATTTCAACAACTATATCCACAACTGACGAAGAAGATGGCGACGTCCAGAAGGCTGATGGAAGCTCTCTTGAACCATCACGTACGAGGGAAATGCTACGGCAATTTCCAATGGTAAGCGCGAATGACTCAGAACTACATAATCTCTCGCTTCATTGTTTCATATTCAGAATTTCAGTAACTTCTTAGCTTGGGAATAATAGTCAAATCAGTTAATTCATCCGACTCCGTTTTCACGTAATTTTCTAGTGGTAAAATTCATATCGTTACGCTCCAATTTAAATTTATTATTATTATTAAAATTGCCACTACTTGTTTTTATATAATAAATTCATTTCTTATACTGTGCAATCTTTGCTTTCAGTAGGTAGCATTATATATAGACCAAATTCCTTCTCCTGATACAATTGTTAGTTGGGTTAATGATCAAATCATACCACGATCTGAGTGTGAAGATTGTTAAAGGTGTTCTGCCTGAGCTAGGTGTTGTTAAATATAAATTTAGATCTCAACATAGCGTTGAGGTCTTGGCGCCCATTAATACAACGTATGTTAGTCAGAGTAAACATTACAATTATCACCTCAAACGTGGGACTTGTTGTGGTTTTTCCACACTCTCCCCAGTGAAACCGTTACAGTAGTAAATTCCATAGTAGTAACTGACCTGTCAGTATGATGTTCACACTACAATGGTTACAACTGTTTTGGTGATGGAGTACAGAGCTGTACAGCCTTGATCCCGGGTTATAGACCCCACTGTCACCTCAGTATGGCTCCTGTACCACCACAGTCCTCCTCAACACTTGCCGGACACGTCACCACCACCACCTTGGTCCCGGGTTACAGACCCCCCACAGCCACCTCGGTATGGCTCCTGCACCACCACAGTCCTCCTCCACACTTGCCGGACACGTCACCACCACCATCATGGTCCCGGGTTATAGACCCCCACAGCCAGCTCGGTATGGCTCCTGTACCACCACAGTCCTCCACCACACTTGCCGGACACGTCACCACTACAGCCTTGGTCCCGGGATATAAACCCCCACAGCCACCTCGGTAAGGCTCCAGTACAACCACAGTCCTCCACCACACTTGCCGGACACGTCACCACTACCACCTTGGTCCCGGGTTGTAGACCCCGACAGCCACCTCGGTATGGCTCCTGTACCAACGCAGTCCTCCACCACACTTGCCGGACACGTCACCACTACCTTGGTCCCGGGTTATAGACCTCCACATCCACCTTGGTATGGCTCCAGTACCACCCAAGTTCTCCACCACACTTGCTGGAGACGTCACCACTACAGCCTTGGTCCCACGTTATAGACCCCACAGCCAACTCGGTATTGCTCCAGTACCACCAAAGTTCTCCACCACACATGCTGGAGACGTCAACGCTACGGCCTTGGTACCGCGTTATAGAACCCCACATCCACCTCGGTATGGTTCCAGTACCACCACAGCCCCCCCCCCGTCAATTGCCGGACACGTCACCGCTACTGCCTTGGTCCCGCGTTATAGACCCCTACAGCCACCTCGGTATGGCTCCTGTACCACCACAGTCCTCCACCACACTTGCAGGACACGTCACCACCACCACATTGATCCTGGGTTATAGACCCCTACAGCCACCTTGATATGGCTCCTGTACCACCACAGTCCTCCCCCAAACTTGCCGGACACGTCACTACTACTGTCTTGGTCCCGGGTTATAGACTCCCACAGCCACCTTGGTATGGCTCCTGTACCAACACAGTCCTCCACCACACTTGCCGGACACGTCACTACTACTGTCTTGGTCCCGGGTTATAGATCACCGCAGCCACCTCGGTATGGCTCCTGTACCTCCACAGTCCTCCACAACATTTGCTGGGCACGTCACCATCACCACCTTGGTCCCGGGTTATAGACTCCCACAGCCACCTCGGTATGGCTCCTGTACTTCCACAGTCCTCCACCACACTTGACGGACACGTCACCACTACAGCCTTGGTCCAGGATTATAGACCCCCACAGCCACCTTGATATGGCTCCTGTACCACCACAGTCCTCCTCCACATTTGCTGGGCAAGTCACCACCATCACTTTGGTCCCGGGTTATAGACCACCACAGCCACCTCGGTATGGCTCCTGAACCACAACAGTCCTCCACCACACTTGCCGGACACATCACCACCACCACCACATTGGTCCCGGGTTATAGACCCCACAGCCACCTCGGTATGGCTCCTGTACAACCACAGTCCTCCACCACACTTGCCGGACACGTCTCACTACAGCCTTGGTCCCGGGTTATAGACCTCCACAGCCACCTTGGTATGGCTCCTGTACAACCACAGTCCTCCACCACACTTGCCGGACACGTCTCCACTACAGCCTTGGTCCCGGGTTATAGACCCCCACAGCTACCTCAGTATGGCTCCTGTACCACCACAGTCCTCCACCACACTTGCTGGACACATCACCGCTACAGCCTTGGTCCCGGGTTATAGACCCCCACAGCCACCTCGGTAAGGCTCCCGTACCATCTCAGTCCTCCGCCACACTTGCCGGACACGTCTCCACTACAGCCTTGGTCCCGGGTTATAGACCCCCACAGCCACCTCAGTATGGATCCTGTACAACCACAGTCCTCCACCAAACTTGCCGGACACGTCACCACCTCCTTGGTCCCGGATTGTAGACTCCCACAGCCACCTCGCTATGGCTCCTGTACCACCACAGTCCTCCACCGCACTTTCCGGGCACGTCACCACTACAGCCTTGGTCCCGGGTTATAGACCCCCACAGCCACCTCGGTAAGGCTCCCGTACCATCTCAGTCCTCCGCCACACTTGCCGGACACGTCACCACTACAGCCTTGGTCCCGGGTTATAGCCCCCACAGCCACCTTGGTATGGCTCCTGTACCACTACCGACACAATTTGTTCTAGCGCTAGTAGTTTTTGGCTCCTGTCAACTATTTATCCAACACTGATAAAACTTTATTGGTGCTGCCAATAACAATCTTGAGATATGAATGCTGGATCCAACAACTACAATGGCAAAAATGTCTGTCAATGGTAGGATTCGAACTTCTTACTTCTCCACGCCACGACTTGACCTCATGGCTGTCATGACACACCACCTGGCGTTATTTAGCGTTCGCTACATATAGGCAACACGCCAACAAATAGGATGCGTTTTTAAGCGGAATTTACAGCGCTGTAAGAGCAGTAAAGCAAAGCGATTCATCAAACTAAAGCCGCAAATGGAACAAATTGGCAGTCATGTGAGACGTGTCATTATTCCGAAATAAATGTAATACGATATAAAGATCCGTCCACTAGGAGACTACAATTATGATGAATGCATAGTGATGTCGCTCAAGGAACAATTTTGTTAATTATATAAGTAGTTCATCTTGCTTGTATTTTTAGTTTAAGCCTAGCCCATGTCTTGCGAAGTAATGCCCATGGTTAGCATTTAAATTCGAATTAATGTGATCGTTTGACGAATAGAGTAGCCTATAGAAAACACTTCCCGAACATAAGGTTACATTGGACAGCTTCGGTGGCGTAGCTGGTAGCATGCTGATCTTCTATGCCCAAGATCGCGGGTTCAAACCCGATCGAAGTCGACAGGTTTTTAAAGAGTGTTAAGAATTCCTCGTATGCCTTTCTTCAGAGGGGAAGTAAAGCCGGCGGGCCCATATCATAGATTTATGGCATGTAAAAGAACCTTCCACTAACTACGATTTTGTCAAGCTAAATTGGTAGGTTAGATTTGATTAACGATATATTAGTTCAAACGGTCGTCGCCAGGAGCCGGTCGCGGTGGCATCAAGTAGCCAAGTTCACGGCTAGATGTCGATCACGGTAGCATTTGGTAGCAAAATTAGGAAAAACTTGAAATTGATCGTTGCAGTCCTTACCAGTATTACAGATAACACACTCTAATACAGCAATCACAACACCGGTTTCCAGACAGATTCTACACACTCCCAATGTTCACAGGACTACGTGACCGCATTATCGCAGCCCATAATCTGAGGAACCAAACAATCGAGGTTACCATATCTATAATAATCACCACAATATTTATGTGGCAAGGTAACCTGGATTAAGAAATTGGGCAATGGGACGCCCAAGCTCTTGACTCCTTTGCCTTTGGTCAATGGGGCAGATGAACTTGCTGTTCCTCCCCTTTAAACAATAACCATAACTCCCTTGGTCAACCCTTGTTCTCTTCAGACCTTCGAAGCCTAGTCTTTCATGGCCTTTTTCATCACTCAATGCATTAATTTTCAAAGGAGTCAAAACTCTTCCTTCTGTAGCATAACTATATGTCAACAGGTGTAGGTGACCTCGATGTTACACTCCTTAAATCACTGAACGCACCACGACCTGTCCAAATGATGCAAAGTGTTATAACACATGCAGCCAGTGAGACGCTAGTGATGGCCAAGGGTCTCTTAGTTGTGCCAGAATTCAATTTTTATATTTCCTATCCAATCATCCTTCAAACATACATTTTCATTTGAGACAGTTTTGCGTTTCAGCGTCCAGTGTAGTCTGCAAGCCTCTAATTGCAAACAAGTCGCCTCCATGTTCCCCTATTAGCAGTTAGCCTCCTCTGCTTCTACTCCTCTCACTTTGAAATCATTAAACACTGAATCTAACCTTCGCCTCTTAGGTCTGCCTCTGCTTCTCTTACCCTCTACAGCAAAACTCATTAACCTCTGTGTAATCTCTACTCTCCCATTCTCTACACATGACACCACCATGTGAGTCGGCTCATACGAATAGCTTCATCTAGAATGTTCATTTCTTACTTGGCCTTTATCTCTTCATTACTGTCATTGATCCCATCTATTTGTACCCAGAAATCATACTTGATACACTGATATCAGTTACTCTAGCTTATGTATCAGATACCTTGATTCTGCCCAGCTCTCACTTCCATACAGCAAGGTCGGTCTAAATACTGAGCGTGGTCTAAATACTGAGCGATGTAGGGAGAGTTTCGTCGCTACACTAACTTCTTTCTTACAGAATGCTGTGCATCGCAACTGAGAACTCACTGCATTGGCTTTTTTACATCTCAACACATTTCCTTTTCCATACAGTACTACCAACCTGAGAGATTACACAGCCCAAGTACTTAAAAAGCTCAGTAGCACTGAATGAGATACGAACTAACGATAAAATGTTCTACAGTAGGCTACATAAAATAGCCAAATTACCTTAAATTATGAAAAATAAATCACGAAATGGAGTAATAATGATTACTCCTCAGCTGACCATAACCACACACAGTCCCCTTTTAGATCACGACTTGTAGGTAAATGTCTAACTGTGTCCGCCAAGATGCGCGTGAGTTATCATCAAATACAGCATTGCCAACCCCGCACATTCGGTACTACGTCATATCCAGTATCGTAACACAATAGAGCGCCGTCAAGTGTCGGTCTTAACCCTCTTAGTGCCAAGCCATTTCCTGAAATACTTCCCAAGAATGCCAAGCCATTTTCAATGGTCATGCAGACTATTAAAAAAAAAAAAAAACATAAATACCACATTTCCAGCGATAGAATCATTATTTCTGCTTTGCATTATTTCTTACATTATGTTCTTAAAAGTAAATAAGGAACCAATTTTTTTTTTAAATTGAGTTGACTCTGATAATGGTTCAATCTTTCAATTTTTTTTTTTTTTGGTAAAGAATCAGTTTTGAGCCCAAAATAAGTACCGTACACTTAAGAGTCATATTCGAAGAAACACTACGTAGAAAGTTCTTAGATACATCTGTAGGCAGAAAACTTCAACAAAAAGAAAACAACTGCACCGCAATTTTGGCGGGAACACACGTGATTGGGGGTGTGCAAAGGGAGGGCGTGAATACAAACTCAAACCTATCGCGTAACGGACTTCAAAGGAAAAAAGTAAACACCGCACAGACAAGCTTGAAACCTCGCCTTTCCAACAGAATGAAATAATCACGGACATATACCTACAGAAATCTACAAATATAAGATCGGCTTTGGCACTTTTGGCATGGATTGTGCATGTTGCGATTTAACAATCTAGTATATCATAACGTATCATTAACTTTCATCCAAACCAATGGTTTTTGCCTAGCAAAGTATTTCAATCCAGACCAATATTCCTATGGGTTTTGACAATGGATTTAGTCTGAGGGCCACGTTAGCTATATATACATCTTCGGTTTTTGTCAGGCACCAATAATATTTAATTAGTGTAGTGTATTTTTTATCCCACATGTTGACAACAATGTGTGCGCCTCAGTGTGTGCCGTTGAGTGCACCTTGTTGACAGTTGGACAAGATTCAAGCGCGGTCGGAACATGGCTGCCGTTGTTAAGAGAGCAATAAATAAAAACACATATTTACATAAGTTAGCACATATTTTAGGTGCAGTAGTGACCATGGTTATTATTTTGAATAGGTTATGTCCCCCGGAAGATGAAGCAGAGTATGTAAAAGCCACGATGACGTCTGATGCAAGTGTAAAAGCCACGTTCTGGTCTCATTCAGAATTAATAATTGTTCTCCCTGCTCCTATTTTGTTCCTTCCACCTGGAATTTTTGTATGAATAAAACAAACAAAAAACAGTTTTTGCTTCAAAATCCGCAAAATTCAGCCATACCTCCCCTTAAGTGGTAGTTTGCTATTGTATGTAAAAGTTGGTAACCTTTCCAGATAAAACACATCACAAAGCGGAAGCTAATCTAACTCTTGGCACACCACCGCAAGTCTCGATCTAACGTCCCACACATTTACTGACACAATTTAATCTGAATGTTTACTTTTCATCAACCAACAGCTTTATCCCTCTCCTCCGAAATTGGATCATAAATATTGACCTGGGTACCTGGGTTCGCACTCCACCATGTTTTCATTATGTACACCGTTATTCCAATTATCTCCCGGTGCTGGAAATATTGATACATCAGTTTTGGGCCTCTGTTAATGTTTGCTCGGTCTTAATGCGAGTTTAAATGTGTGTTTCGGTGTCGATTAAGGAATGGTCGTAGGACGACGTGTGAATTTTTTTTGTAAGTCCGGCCCTTTATCCTTGTGTTTTGGATTACAATTTTAGTTGAAGTGATTTAGTTGCTATGTGAATTAAAATCATTGATGGCTCATGAAGTAGCCTTGTCGTGATTTGGGAACCTGGGTTACAAAAGGTCAAAACGGGTTGAGGACACATGTACATACAAGAGGAGGTTTAAAGTAGTGGATGTTGCTTACAAAACGCATTGATTAACTTATCACTGCGGCATATGTACAGTATTTTCTTCAAGCAGATGAGAGCATTTTCCACAAGACAAATGGTCATCAACAAAAAGACTAACTTGACTTAACCCTGGACCCCACACTGGGGCATTGGGTGCCCCAGTGAATTTTAGTTTTGATCTGGGTTTGTGTTGGCAACCCTTCCAGCCTCCAGTCGCCATGACGTTTATTTGTTTTTGACCGTCTTTCAGTTGCCATATTAGTCACAGTTGTAACGGACCAATTCTTTGCTATAAATCGGTTTTGGGGCACTGAGTAGCCCAGTGTAGATTAGTGTTACGTTTCTTGTTGAGTAGTTACCACGAACCAAGGACACTAAAACCACTATGACGTGTGCAGAGTGTAAGATGTATGTATGCAAAAGTCATATCGTTTCTGTTTGTGTCAATTGTAGAGATTACATTCAGTAAAACACTCTAAAATATCAGGTGTTCAAAATGTTGAAAAAAACTGTATGTTTTTTAATATTATTATTTTATTTTTAGTATAGAATGATTAAGTGTAATATAAACTACCTTTTCCGTAAGTCTAATCAAACCAAGCTAAACAGTTGTTATACTAAATTCAATAAATATTGGCTTGTAATATGTAAATTAAGCTTATTATTCTTGGGGCACTCAGTAAGATTAGTGTTTGTAATAAACAAGTGTAGGGCTCCAGGGTTGAACACTTCCAGACAGTGAGAACTCCGAATGATAATTTGTGGGCTAGTGAAGAGGAAGTTAATGTCAATAATGTATCTACTTTGATGAGACAAGCAGTAACGACACATAAAATGCGAGATATATCTGACGATGCAAACAAAACTTATTCATATCCAAAACATTCAGTTATGCATACACAATAACATGTTCATATGTTGTACACTTACTCATTTTGATGATGTCCACTTGTTTCACTTTCCCCATCCTGAGTTTCTTCTTGCATGTCCTAGGAATAAAGTGAATTAATTAATTATTTTATTATTAGGCATCACTAATACTTTATACACAAATAGCAAACTATGTTATTGTAAATCACAGCCGAGTTGAAGAAAAGCATTACACAGATATGATTATGTCTTCCCTAGTTCTAAAACTTATAATAAACAATCTCCCCAAGATAACGAGTAAATGTCAGTGGGAGACAAAATGCTGACTCAGTGCCGCAAAGGAAGTAATAGCTTTAAGAATTGAGGACAAATGAGTATGTATTTTTCTTTTTAACTGGAAGGCCGTAAGAGGTCCACCTATCATTAAGAAAAAAAAGCGACTATACCCATTTGTACCAGCACATCTTTTGAGAATGAAGGTCAGAATATTATACAATACATTTCTCACAAAACACTGCAATTAAAGCAAATTTTCAAAAGAATTTAGTGTAAGTACGTAAATTAAATGCCTTTATTGTGGAGTAAGTTGCTGCTAATATCAATCATTATAAGTCTACTGGTGAACGATAGCACTTAGTTTGCAAGGTAGATACAAGCCCAGGAAGACATTGGAGTATTAATAGGGTATGTCAATTTCAAATGCTTTTAAGAATGTAGTCACAGGTCACTTAGAATGCTTTCAAGAAGCCAATACCTGGCATCGTTGGTATTAATTGACATTCAGCAATTTATCAATGCAAGTTTGAAATTCATATATTGAATCCAACCTTTATAGTTCCTGCCTTAGAACAGAAACTAATTTCAAACATTACAGCGACAAGCCATGTGTTTACTGACAGAACATGAGTGGGTATCAGTGGCGTACTGACACGCAAGAAGAAACTCAGGATGGGGAAAGTGAAGCAAGTGGAAATCATCCAAATTAGTGTTTAAATACCCCCTCCCCCGAGACATTTGTTTACTTGAATTTTTATATTATCCGAGCTTTCGACTGTTTTACACTACCACTACCGTAGTGAGTCTTCTTTTCTCCTGTATATATTTTAAAAGTGTTCACGTTCGTCACTTGGCAAATGTCCTGCACTCCACTCTGGGCGAGACGACTCCTTCAGAGTTGGAGCCAGCCAGGGATTAGGATTACTGTTGAAGAGGGCGATCGGTAACTTTTTCACGTCGCTTCGGGTTGATTTAATAGTGTGTCCGTTTCATTAAAGATAATTAGTTACACGAGGAGTATTTGGAATTTATTACTATCAATTATACGATAAAGCCATCAAGATTAGCAGATTTTGAGAGTCAATATCAGTCTAATGGCAGTCAAAATTTATTTTTCTCTCACATAATATCAATATTATAAGCAGTCACCTATAGACCACCGCATCATTTCAGTTTTAATATTTAGTTACAGTTTTCCATATTTTTTAAAGATGTATTTTTTCTTTTTATGTTGCTGGAGAAATAGGCCTAAAACAGTTTTCATGCAAAGAGAATGTTTATTTAATTACTGTGTACTGTATAATAATCGAAATATCATTTTAATAATGTATATGATGATGATTGAGTGGCAGAATAGCAAGGTCATCTGCCCCTTGTATAATGTAATACCGGTATGTTAATGAACCCCCCAGAAGGAAAACCTGCATACCCCACTGGGTAAGGTACCTTGAAATGGTTCTTCATGGTTCCCCATTTTCATCTCCAGGTCAACGCTTGGACGTTATCTCTTAAGAGGTCATGATCGCTTCCTTCCAACTCCTAATCATATTTCATTAACACCCCATTTAGGCTTAACAAAGGGGCGAACGGCCGTAAAAACCACTGCCAAATATAAATTCATTTCACCTCCTCCCCGACACAGCAGAATTAGGAATATTAAGGGGTAGAAAATAAACAACTATAAGAAATGTGGTATGAAGGAGGGTTTCTTCAGAACATACTTAAAGTTAAAATAAGTGGACTTAAGTTAAGTATTAACAAATAATTTCTTCGTATGATTCTAGCTAATTCTCTTACTTTTATCTCATATCTTCAATTATTTAATACAAATACACGTGCATGTTATTGAAATGCTCAGCATTGGGAAGCAGGTAATCACGGACATAAGTTAAAGCAATCCCAGCAAGTTCCTGGAAAAGTTAGACACCACATACAGTAAGGCCACTGCTAAGCCCCACTTCTATAACCCTCATGAGTGGATCTCTGAAGAGAATACAGAAATCCTAATTGTATTGCTTTACCCTGACAGGGGGCAATTAATGCAAACATAATGCTAGCTTCATATAATATATCTTTTGCCACTCATAATTAAGATGCATGTCCCATTAGCTCGGTGATCAGAACAACATTGTACATACATTGTCGGTGGTCCCAGGTGGATTAGATATCTTAGTTGTTCTTATGTACATGGAAATGGCTCGTACTTTCTGTACTATACACAAGCTAACAGCTAAGCACTTCCATTTGCCATCAATACAGCTGTGAAAATGCGACCCCTAATCCCAAAATACTATTAAGTTAGGTGATAAGTAGATGTCATGGACGCATGACGGTGTTTAACTCTTTCAGATCTGAGGATGATGTTTCTGATTCGATACAAGGTACGATGTTCGGAATAGGACATTCTGCAATCTTAATATCCCTAACATGGTCCATATGACATGTTTCACAAATATGTTTCCTTTTGCATAAGTAGAATTACGTATTGCACATGACTTGTAAACATGCACAGAAGGAATCAAAGCATACATATCATCTTCATCATCTTGCACAGTTTCCAGCCACTGGCCGGGTCTGTTTGGAACACAAGCCTCTCCAAAGTCTTTTGTCTTCCCACCATCTCTCAGCCTCCGCCCTTGTCCAGTCTTCTCCTCTCTTCTTCACGCTTTCTTCCGCCCCCTTCAGCCACCTGTCTCTTGGTCTTCCTCTAGGTATCTTTCCTTCCCACTTCGTCACGTGTATCCTCCTGGGTATCCTCTTCTCCTCCATTCGTTTTACTTGTCCTTACCATCAAGTCTAGATTTCTCTATACCATCCTGTAATGGTTCCTCCTTCATTAATTCTCTGGCCCTCTCATTTCTTATTCTGTCCATCTTTGTAGCTCCAATACTGCTTCTCAAGAACCTCATCTCACTGGCCTGTATTTTGCTATTCTCCCTTCCTTTCATAACCCAGGTCTCCGAGACATACGTCAGGATAGGGACATATTACGTCCGATATATGATCTTTTTGCTGTTCTGAGGGACATCCTTGCTCCATAACATGCTTCTCACACTCCTCCGAAATGCTTCTGCCTGTCTCCCCCGCTAATTTATTTCTCTATCGTTTCTTCCATTATCTTGGATCAGGCTTCCCAGATATTTGAAACTCTCCACTTTCTTCAGCTGTTCCCCACCCATTGTTATTCCCGTTGTGGTTCTTTTCTTCTTCCTTGTTGTGATCACCATCTCACTCTTATTTATGCTAAATTTCATCCCATTTCCTTGTATTATTCCTTCCCACACGTCCAACTGTTCCTGTACCTCCTCCTCTTTGTTTCCCCAAATCATCAAATAATCTGCAAACACCATTGCTTTCATCTTTCCTTCCCCAATTTCTTGTGCCACTTGGGTCATTACGTCATCCATCACCACAATGAAAAGTATGGTAGCGGTGACAGTGCACTTTCTTGTTTCAGACCGTTTCTCTGTTCCAACCAGTCCGATCTCTCTCCTCCCACATTCACACAGCTCACGCTTCCCTTGTACACCTCCTTTATCCTCCTTATAGTCCATTTTTCTACTCCTCTATCCTCCAGGGACTTCCATACTTTGTTTCTGCATACACTGTCATATGTTTTCTCAATGTCCAGGAAGGTCATCAGTAGATCTGTTCCATACTCATAGTGCTGTTCTTGTAACTGCCTTACAGCAAGAATCAAATCCACTGTGGACCTTCCTGCTCTGAAGCCATGTTGTTCTTCCCTCATCCCTCCTTCTATCCTTGTCCTAATTCTCCTTTCCAAAACTTTCTCAAACATCTTCGCACAATGATTCATCAGTGTTACTCCCCGATAGTTTCTGCATTCTGTTCTACTATCATTCTTGAAGATCGGGACAATTATTCCCTTTTTCCAGTCCTCTGGGGCCTTCCTTTCCTTCCATGCTGTCTTCATCACTCGGTACAACCAATGCATCCCCCCCCCCCTCTCCTGTTGCTCTCACCATCTCCACACTCAACTCATCCATACCCGGTGCCTTCCCTCCTTTCATCTTCCTTACTGCATCTTCCACTTGTTTCCAAATTAAGTCCTTTTCTGTTTGCAGTCCATCTTCCTCTTCCCCGATTTCTTCCTCCTTGCCGTGGCTTCCATTTGGGTTCAGAAGTTCTTCAAAATATTCTTTCCTCATTTTCTTCAGTTCTTCCCTATTTTCTATCTCTTGATCCCTTTTGTTCACCATTCTAACATAATCCGTAGGATCCTTCCGCCTCTTATTTTTTACCATCCCATACAGGACCTTTTTTGTACCTTCACTATCCTCCTTTATCATTTTTGTACACTCTTCCGTCCACTTCCTTCTCTCCTCAATCACTATTCTCTTTGCCTCCTTCTTTCTTTCCTGGTACTCTTCCCTTGTCTCTATCGTCCTATCTGATACAACCTCCTAAAGGCTCTATTCTTTTCCCTTACTATATCTCTTGTCTTCTCATTCCACCATGGTGTTTCCTTCCACCTCTTCTTACTACTTGTCCTCCCACATACTGCTTCTGCCGCACCTACTAGTGTCTTCTTAAATCTATCCCATTCCTCTTCCACCCCTCTTTCTTCATCTGTTGGAATTCCTTCCTTTACCATTTTGAGGTACTCGACCCTTCTATTACCGTCTTTCAGTTCCTATATCCTTATACGTCTTTCCTGGTTCTCAGTCCCTTTCTTCTCCTTAGTCCCTCTCAGGTTCATTACCAGCAATCGATGCTCGCTATCTAAGTTCTCCGATGGTATAACCTCGATGTCCGTGATGTTCTTATTTAATTCTTTCTCATACAGTATATAGTCGACCACCGACTTCTTGGTCAAGTCATCACTGTACCATGTGATTGTGTGGCTCTCTCTTTTCTTGAACCAGGAGTTCCCAAATAGCAGGCTGTTCTTTTGACAGAAGTCCAACAGCCTCTTTCCTTCCTCATTACTTCTGCCCCAACCCTCTGGTCCAAGCACACTCTCATACCCTTGTCATTTTCTTCCTACATGGGCATTCAGATCCCCCATAACAATAATATTCCATCCTCCCAGCTGCTTCTGCAATTCCTCTTCAAAATCCTCCTTCTCTTCAGAGGCGCAGCCTACTTGTGGAGCATACACTAGCACTATTTCTACGGTCTCTCCCCTCAGTGCTACTTTCACTTTCATCATCCTATCACTTATTCTCTTCACTTCTTCTTTTAAACCATCTCGTACTACTACTCCCACTCCATTCCTCTTTCCCTCTTCATTCCCACTCCAGTACAGTCTATAGCCTTTACTCAATTCGCTCCTTCCTTCCCCTTTCCACTTTGTTTCTGCCAATCCCAATAAATCCAACTTCCTTCTTTCCATCATATCCACTATCTACTCCACCTTCCCCGTCAGCGTTCTTATGTTTAAAGTTCCAAAATCTTAGTCCATGAACTCAGCTAGGTCGTCGTCCATTGTATCCGTCCTGCCCGAGGCCTGTTCCCTTCTTGAAAGCAAAAGTCTTATCCACTACTGGCTTGCTGGGCCTATCGTAGCTTCACCAGAGCCCCGTTAGCCGTCACTTTTCAGGGTTCCTGTAGGACCTTCACAGCTACCGTAACCATCCCAGGGCACACAAAGTCCCCACTGTACTTCGCCCCTACAGGCAATCCCCTACTTTGTGCCGTTCCCCGTCTCCCACGACGTGGACGAGGGGTTGGACTTATGGGAGACGAATACATAACATACTGAAGTTAATTTGTAGAGTTTTTTTATATCAACGGAGACAGTGCAATGACAGAGAAGTTTTGTAGAGTTCAAATCACAAAGCAGTTCAGTTCCTACACATATGCCAAGTATTGGCCTAGCCGATTGCCTCTAGGACTGAGAGTGTGTGGAGACTTAGTGGCGTGGGTGCAGTAACTCACTGTTAATATATCACGTTAATTATCAGTCATAAACAAGCCAAGTTAATGAATGTTGTGTAAAGAAATATTGCATAGTGTGCGGTGCATTTTACTGTTATGAGTTTCTATTAAAGCAATATTGATCTCAAGAATACTCAAGGTAGGGAGAAACTTCATGTACTTATAATACTTGGCACCTTATGAGGAATGCCTTAATTTCACATCCACAAACCTTAATGTAAATATTGTAGACAGAACAAATGAAGTGTCAGCTATACACACTATTGTTTCATTCACCTGCCTGTTGGTTTATGGCTAAAACAAGTGTTTGCCCATCTTATTGGCTTATTGCCTCTTTACTTACTAATGTCATAGATAAGAATGATGTCTTTACCAACAGTCCACCAAATTCATTTTAACAGAATCGTTCTGTAACAGCCCCATACAACACAACAGCAAAAACACATGGTTATTTCACTCACAACTGCAACAAATTCACACGTTCCGTGCTTCTACAGAGTAGTGTCCTTCCCTCTTGTACAGAAATCCAGAATGGATAATTGAATAAAGTAAAGAGATATCAGAAGAGCCACCTAACAGTTGCAAATATAGTCAACCCTAACTCCAAAATAGTCTACTTCAAGAAGATCACACGTTTGATGAAAGGTGGTTCTATCAAGATGCGAAATTTTAGCAGGGAAGTTGCACAATATGTTAAAAATTATCACAGATTTTAAATGACAGTCTAGCTATGGTCGCCTTCTGTCGTACAAAAAATATTACACGGAATTTGTATATCTTAATGTGTGTTAGCTCATGTGCAGAATGAAGAGGCTCTACAAGCAATGCAGCACATCAAGTTATAGAATTTCACCACAGGATATAGGCAATAAACAACACAAAGAAGGGTGAGATTGAAGTTTCCGCCTTTGCGTCAAATTACCAGCAGTGCATGGTGATAAGGAAGCAATCTACACTATCGGCTTTCTACCGATAACAAGGTCCATATCATAACAAATCAAAACAGGGCTCTGAGGCCATTTCACTCAGATCAGTTGTAAATACAAAACAAACTTCATGGAGTGATTGTTTTTAATAGGAAAGCGTGACCATTCATGTGGTGACCATGAGCCACGGGACCTCCATTTTAAGAGGAATCCCAAACACAGGGCGCGATATTTCACTCCGAAGGAATGTTAAAGGATTAATAAGAAACCTGAATTGAACCTTAGTCATTGGTGATAGACAGTTCCCTTTTTCCATTTGTGAAGTTATTGGTATTGATCTGTGTGATTGGTTCACTGCATGACATACCATGCCCAGTTAAAGGACAGAAAATGGCCTGGATCACCTGACAAAGGCTATCTTTATAAGAATTTCAACATTTGTTTACTAGCAGCCTCAATATTGCATTCAAAAGTAGGTACTCCATTTTCGAATAGAAGTTATGCAGAAATTAATTAATGTATCACTGTATTCTGGCGGGGTAGTCTGAAGTTTTAGAAACTATTTCTGTGTCGCGGAATTGGAAGCCAGATTACAGTATACAGAGAATCTCTTAAATATTATGATCATATACAAAACTGGAGAAGCAAATCATGAATGGAATTTGATGACTTGCAACAAACAACAACCAGATATTAAAAATACCAAAAAGGCCTTTTCCAGATGAGTCAGACTACAAATACAATTTAGGCAGGGAGTCCTATCAAGCGCTAGGTCGATAATGTGAATGTTTGGCCCTTAAAACAACAACTATCATATCAACCTATCCAGCAAACAAATCACAGAGAAAACAATATCTTCCCTATACACTATGGAGCAAGTATATGATCACCTAGAAATTACTAAATTACATTCAGGTTTCGTATTAATTCCTTAATATTTCATCAGTGCACATGATCCCCTCACAAACGTATCACCAAACCTTTGAAAGTCTCAGCCACACTTGGTGGAGGAACATCAGATATCATTAAGCATATAACATGACTTAATAACCTTAAAGCTACTCTCAATATAATTAGACACTTACAACTCTCGCATCTCCGCCACTTGATGAAGATAGTGCTTCCGTTTTGACATGTGCGACTATCTCTTCAGTCACATTCTCATTAATCGTAACTTCCTTGTTGTCCGCAGTATCTTCCATATGTGCTCCCTACAGAGAAACAACAATTTGTTAATAATGTATCTCAGTAGGCATAAGAATTTATATTTTGTAGATACGTAAGCACGCTAGATGTTCATCTTGTTTTATATGTCTCGGATTAGTTTCCAACTCAATGAATAATTTTAAGAAATCTGACAAGGTTAGAATAGCAACTCTGAAGCTAAAATTCCGCTGCGTTAAGTGATATAATAATAATAATATCGTATGGCCTCGGTGCCGGGTGCAAGCTCTGTTATTTGACACCCAAAGGGTAGCGTGCATGTCGAATTTCGTTGTTCCTTGACACACTATGGAATCAAGGAGGTTAGATATCTACGCTCCTTGAACACTAGAGCGCTTTCTAGTAGAGAAATGAGGAACTTTGTGTTGGCGGAAACTCCCGAGATTAATTTTACCATTATGAACACGGCCTACTGAAATGGGTTCTTTGACATGCCAACATCGTATGACATGGTGTCGTAATTCTTTCCGCCTTTAAAAATCACTTACCACGGCCAGGAGCGAACCAGCAAACTTGGGGTTAGTAGACCGGCACGTTGACCACGCACCCACCGTGGCAACCAAGTGCTCATTAGCTGACTTTCATATTATTTATATTTTTCTGACTTATATTTTCAAGGTTTTGAGAGTTTCACAAGACAAAAATATAAAAGAATACCATACCTATTACTAACTATGTATTCGTTTCCATCATAACACAATATACTTTATTTCTGAGAATCCAATACTTTCATGTAGCGTCAGTGATATAAATTCAGCAACAAAATCGAAACTATTGTCCTTCATTTTATGAGAAATGAAATAGGTGTTTGATTCAAGTTGAATAGAAACACAAATTTGCATTTATAAAACACACTTGCATTTTGGAACTTTTCTCAAACACGAATTCCAAAAGTCACTAACTTAACTGAGAAAAATAAATGTTGATATGATTACCTACAGTTGCACATCATGTGATTGAGTGATTTTGAAGTCATAGACAATTCAAAACATCAATACACAGAGTCCAAGTTTCAGTAGAACACACATACTAATATGCCAAGGATCCTTCGAAGTACCTACCTAATTTAGCAGCACGACTTAACCTTACATGTGATGCAACTTTTGCCATAATAATTCAAGGTTGTTTCAAAAGGGACAACAAATAACCAGTTTAAAACTATTATAGACATTTGACAGAATCATAAATAAACAGCCCAAGGAAGCGATCTGACTCAATACACATTGTTAATAAAATAGAGTCAAAAAACATAAACTTTTCCATTGTTCAACTGATTAAAACAAACTACATAACTTAAAAAAGGATTTGAGAATAATCCAAGGTGGGAAATAATGTACACAGTCACCTGGCATTCAAGTTCTTCTTTAACAAATGCATCTTCAAATACATCATCAGGATCTTCAATTTTCATCCCCACTGGCCTATCAGATGGTGGCTGCTCATTCAAATCCTGGGAAGTAATGAACAAGCATAACGATATATAAAAATTAAAGACTATGAGCTAATGATGATAATAGAAATAATAATAATAACAAGAAACTGTTACAAAATATTTGCTGACAACTATCACATTACCAAGCACCTAGGACATTTTTAAATCTCCGGATTTGGCCCTGAAAATAATCGAGAAAACTGTAAAATTCTCACAGATTACTTCCATGACCTTTTAACCTGCGATCCTCCTGAAGGAAAAATATTAATAATTATTATTAATAACAATTATCATTATTATTAATAATTTAAATTAAATAAAACTATTATTTACATTGATCACCATCTATAATTAAAGTAAAATTTCAACCAAATGGACCCAAACTCAAAACAGTTAAAATATCCCCGAATTGATCTGGAATCTCTTAAACAAAATTCAAACAATTTCCTTGCAAATATCACCAACCAAAATCCTTCCAATTGGATGGTATTAGAAGATACACCATTGGGATCTTCCCGGATTATTGGGGTTCTTCCCCTATAACGTAAAGGCAGATGGTTGAACGAGACCAGCGATAAGGCCATAGACATTGTTATTCAAACCAGTAAAAAGTGCAGTTGCAATAAAATACAAAAAATAACGGGAATGAATTCATCAATGCCCAGAAAGAAGCCTCAAAAATCGTCAGATCTGAAAAACGCACATTATATCAAAATAGAATGACAGAAATAGATCAAAATTGTAGACTCCACGGGAAAAACGGGGTAAGCCACATTATGTAGATTTTTCATGAGAGCCAATTTAAACTTTCAACACTAACAAGAAATACTTACCAACACCCCAATTGAGTGTAAGCGATATAGTTACTTAGCCAAATGTATTTCTTATAAAGGAAGTACATTTTAAGTGAGAGGATATGGGACGTTCTTTCCGTTTCCACTAAAAATAAAAACCTCTGTATCTCGGTGACTTGCCGCATTATTTGAAGTTACAACTGATCTGTAGTTACGATAGCTGGTCACCAGAATGCGTCATAAACTCATTTCCGAATAAAATGGACTTACCCCGTTCATTCCGTGTGGTCTTCTGTTACACGGAAAATAGTACAAGAAACTAACAAAATATTTGCTGACGAACTATCAGATTACTAAGTACCTGTTTTATGTGTTAAACATCCGGATGATGCCCTGGGAATAATAAAGAAAACTGTAAACTTCTCACAGATAACTTCCATGACCTTCTAACCAGCGATACTCCAGAAGAACAATTCTGATTTGAGCAACCGATTCGAAATCCGGATTCAGAACTCCCTTCATTAGAAGAAATAGAGAAAATAATCCATGAACCTAAAAATAGCTAAGCTCCAAAGGAAGATGTAATGTTCAGATTAAGAGGTGAAAGGCTAGATGAGAAATTTCAAGTAATTCTTGACGATTTATGGAGAAAATTCCTGAAGACTGGAATTGCAATCTAATTCACCCACTACATAAAAAGAGGGAGAGAACAGACATCAATACATACGGAGGAATATCCTCACTATCACTCGTGTAAACGATTCTCTCTAAAGCATAATTCACGGGACTTGAAAACCAAATTGAACTCCTAGCTGGTGAATAACATGCATATTTCACAAACGGCAGGTCCTGTGCAGACCAAATTCTCAATCTCAAAAGCATCTTGCAAATTCATAAAGCCAAGCAAACAACGCTCACTTTGGAGACTTCTGGAAAGCTGGGGAATTAGTAGACCCACACACACTATTCAATATTCTAGAAGTATTCTAAGTTGACAGGAAAACAAGAGAATTGATTCGACAAACACTGACAGCCATAACTTCAATAGTTAAATGTCAGTCATCTTTCTGACCGTTTTCATATTAGCACAGGACTTCGACAGGGAGACGACTCTCACCGTTATTGTTCAATCGTGTCCTTGAATAAGTTACCAGGACAAGGGAAAAAAGAGAAATAACGATTGGTTGACGACTAAACATTTAATTCATTCGCAGTGTTTGGCCTTCGCGGATGATCTAGCTATTCCTTCTAACAATACACAAGAGGAAGTTCAGGTCCTTGAAAGAATTCACGAAATTACAGCTAAGACGGGATTCCAAATGCATGGACGAATCCGCTGGTCATCTAGACGGGAAACCTCTGAAGACTTAATTCGGCAAACAATCATCAAGTAAATACATTCAAATCCCATGGCAGCTGCAGCAATCCGGTTCGAATCCTGCTAGCAGCATCCATCATGAATGGTTTTCCCGGGGTTTTCCCCACTCCCTCCAAGCAAATGACGGGATAGTACTTTACTTCACGATTGAGTCGTGACGCAAACAAAGAGAGAACTTCAAAATTACAGAAGGCCTATACCTACAGATGTAATTAATAAATCAACATCTAAGACATTGTACCACAGTAATAAACCTGAAGCTCTATGAGGCTCAGAAACATTGATCATTGAAGGTAGATCTCTTAGTACGGACATTATACCACAGTAATCAAACCTGAAGCACTATATGGCTCAGAAACATTGATCATTGAAGGTAGATCTCTTAGTACGGACATTATACCACAGTAATCAAACCTGAAGCACTATATGGCTCAGAAACATTGATCATTGAAGGTAGATCTCTTAGTACGGACATTATACCACAGTAATCAAACCTGAAGCACTCTATGGCTCAGAAAAATTGATCAATGAAGGTAGATCTCTTAGTACGGACATTATACCACAGTAATCAAACCTGAAGCACTCTATGGCTCAGAAACATTGATCAATGAAGGTAGATCTCTTAGTACAGACATTATACCACAGTAATCAAACCTGAAGCACTATATGGATCAGAAACATTGATCATTGAAGGTAGATCTCTTAGTACGGACATTATACCACAGTAATCAAACCTGAAGCACTATATGGATCAGAAACATTGATCATTGAAGGTAGATCTCTTAGTACGGACATTATACCACAGTAATCAAACCTGAAGCACTATATGGCTCAGAAACATTGATCATTGAAGGTAGATCTCTTAGTAAGGACTTAAGAGAAACAAGAAAGGAAAATCCTTGGTCCAGTCGACTCAGAAGGAATCTTGGTGAAACGCAAGACTCAGAAGATTATTAGCATTCTGAAAAGATCACCGACACCTTCAGGAAAAGGCATTAAGTTCTACTGCAACATTCTCAAAATGAACCATCACAGGTTCGCCAAAATGATTCTCAACCTTACTCTCTCGATGGAAGTCAATAACCAGTGGCTTAGTGTAATAGAAAAAGAACCTCAAGAAATTGGAATCGTAGAAAAAATTACACAAGATCGACCCCAGTTCAAAACAGTAATTAACAACCAACATTTTGCTGAGAAAATGAATACAAGGATCAATAAAACATGGCCTGAAGAACGGAGGTGTTAATATTATTATCAGGAAAATTAAAGGCAATCAATACAGATACAGATTGCTATTTGGTAGGGGGCCGATAACCTAAATAGTAGGTTGGTTCCACAGTTTATGGGGTGCGATATCACGGTCATGTAGCCCCGAGTACTTTGGGTGTGTGTAGAATCTGTCTGATAACCGCTGTTAATTGTGATGGCTGTATTAGTGTGCGTTTTCTGTAACTCAGGTAAGGATTGCAGACATTCAAATTTCAAGTAGTTCCTATTTTTGCCACCAAATGCTACCGTCGACGAAAACTAGTTGTGAACTTGGTTACTAGATGCCACCACAATCGGCTCCTGTCAGCGAACGTTAAAACTTAAGAGCGTTAGTCAAATCTATCCTAAAATTTAGCTTCACACAAGTGTAATTAGTGGAAGGTTCCTTTTACATGCCATAAATCAATGACATGCGACCGCCGGCTTTACTTTCCCTCCGGAGGAAGGCATACTGAGGGATTTTCAGTGCTCTTAAAAATCCGACGATATCGGCCAGGTTTGAACCTGCGTCCTTGCGCATAGAGGCTCAGTTTGCTATAAACTACGCTACTGAAGCGATAACCTAGATGTTACGCCCATAAAAAGAGAATTATTACCATCACTATTTGGTAGTATTAAGTCACATGACATAATTCCTATTAATTACCCGAAGATTTGTCATGCTCATCAGTAATGGTGCACAATATATGTAACAATGTATGGAACTAAAATACAACTTACAATCTCAGAGAATTCTTCTGGTTCACATTTGATAGATGGTTGGCCCTCCATAATGTTGACGAATCTACAACAGAGGATAATTAAGTAATATACTACAACATTCAGTATACACTATAAAAAGTACAGGATATATTTGTCGTTTACACACAGAAAAGTTTAATGGTATATTCCAATACACTTCCAGGAATTATTTTTGTGTTTTGCTTTATTTTCTTTAAATGTATGCAACCATACATAAAATGGAATTTTTTATCTACGTCAGGGCTTTGAGGATTATGAATAAGTATCCCTGTAATTGTCTAACCCTTCGAAACCTTCCAGAAGAGTTTCCTTCTTAGTAACCAATAAAGAGGCGGTGGTGTTGATTGCTGCTTCAAGGGGCCTAACTATTTGGTATGATATGGAATGAATAGCCTTATTTTGGTAAGAACCTTGCACATGAAATGTTTGCATCATCACAAATTATACTTGTCAGGGAGGTGTTTGTGTGTTTATCGTATGAACAGAGCTAGATTGTCTAAATAGGGCTGAGGATTCAGAGAGACAGTGATACTCTACATGCAACTGCTGAAGCGCAGTACTAGGAAACCAAGTCAACAGTTTTAATATCTACATTACTCAGCATAATGTACCGACTTTCAAACCCCAGTCACGTTGATATGAATTACTAAAGCATAGGGAACAAATTGCAATATACTGAGCATAGATATTATGTATATTGTGACCGTACACAACACGAGCCGAGGATTGAACCAACAACATTGACGTAGTGTGAGTACAGAATTAATGAGTGAGGCATCTGCGCGGATTAACATCTTTGACCTACAGCGCGCGTCACACTTCTTGCCAAATAACTTTGAGCAAGTGAAAAGTTAAGGAAAGTAGGTGCGTTAGCTACTTCTCTCAGAAAACAAGAAACGTAAGTTAATTCCAAAAATAGCAATTGATTGCAATCACCAGGGTTTGGACTCAGCATGGCAAAGTATTGTATTTCTAATTGTAATATTGTGGCAGCCACGGCGAGAAATGTGGTGTGGCACCGTAGTTTGGGCTCGACATGGTCAAGTATTGCATTTCTAATTGTAATATTGTGGCAGACACGGCGAGAAATGAGATGTGGTACCGTAGTTCGGGCTCGACATGGTCAAGTATTGCATTTCTAATTGTAATATTGTGGCAGACATGGCGAGAAATGTGGTGTGGTACCGTAGTTTGGGCTCGACATGGTCAAGTATTGCATTTCTAATTGTAATATTGTGGCAGACACGGCGAGAAATGTCGTGTGGTACCGTAGTTTGTTCACGACATGGTAAAGTATCGCATTTCTAATTGTAATATTGTGGCAGACACGGCGAGAAATGTGGTGTGGCACCGTAGTTTGGGCTCGACATGATAAAGTATTGCATTTCTAATTGTAATAATGTGGCAGACACGGCGAGAAATGAGGTGTGGTACCATAGTTCGGGCTCGAAATGATAAAGTATTGCATTTCTATTTGTAATAATGTGGCAGACACGGCGAGAAATGAGGTGTGGTACCATAGTTTGGGCTCGACATGGTAAAGTATTGCTTTCTAATTGTAATATTGTGGCAGCCATGGCGAGAAATGTGGTGTGGTACCGTAGTTTGGGCTCGACATGGTAAAGTATTGCATTTCGAATTGTAATATTGTGGCAGCCATGGCGAGAAATGTGGTGTGGTACCGTAGTTTGGGTTCGACATGGTAAAGTATTGCATTTCGAATTGTAATATTGTGGCAGACACGGTGAGAAATGTGGTGTGGTACCGTAGTTTGGGCTCGACATGGTAAAGCATTGCATTTCTAATTGTAATATTGTGGCAGACACGGCGAGAAATGTGGTGTGGTACTGTAGTATGGACTCGACGTGGTAAAATATTGCATTTCTAATTGTAATATTGTGGCAGCCACGGCGAGAAATGTGGTGAGGTACCTTAGTTTGGGCTCGACATGGTAAAGTATTTCATTGCTAACTGTAATATTGTGACAGACACGGCGAAAAATTTGGTGTGGCACCGTAGTTTGGGCTCGACATGGTAAAGTATTGCATTTCTAACTGTAATATTGTGGCAGCCACGGCGAGAAATGTGGTGTGGTACTGTAGTATGGACTCGACGTGG
The DNA here is from genome assembly GCA_946902985.2 of Meconema thalassinum. Classification (NCBI taxonomy): domain Eukaryota; kingdom Metazoa; phylum Arthropoda; class Insecta; order Orthoptera; family Tettigoniidae; genus Meconema; species Meconema thalassinum. Next base: position 180,806,902 of record OX336388.2, read on the forward strand.
TAAAGTATTGCATTTCTAATTGTAATATTGTGGCAGCCACGGCGAGAAATGTGGTGAGGTACCTTAGTTTGGGCTCGACATGGTAAAGTATTACATTGCTAACTGTAATATTGTGACAGACACGGCGAAAAATGTTGTGTGGCACCGTAGTTTGGGCTCGACATGGTAAAGTATTGCATTTCTAACTGTAATATTGTGGCAGCCACGGCGAGAAATGTGCTGAGGTACCGTAATTTTAGCATTACCGGTATTCCATGGTGCGCTCAGAACTATCTGACCTAACAAGTTGTTTCTTAGTTCCCAGCTTAATTCGTTCCTACCGACACCGTAATCCTCGTGTGTGGCTGCACTGCCTGCTTGTCGTTAGCTGCCATATTACATTTTCATACCTGCCAAACTCACAAAACCGAAAATCGGGAGATTTTCATATGAGAAGCAAATATTAGCTCAATTAATTGGCAAACTAAAATGCAAAATTAATGATTTAAACTAGCCGTCGGCACTTATTACCCCTTAACTTCCACTTTTAAGACCATTTTCTTCACTTCTTTTTTTTTACTACACTTTGTTCCAACATGTTATGAAATATCACCTTTTCCACCAAGGTGATATAAAACATTACATTGACAAACAGTAACAAGAAGTTCCGTGACGAACTAAAGAGCCTAATATTCTTAAAATTTAAGATTCATGCAATTGGTTATTCTATATGGACCTACCTAGAATTATGACGAAATTCAGTTGTTAATATCAAAATTTCTTATTAATTCGAAATATACCTGCCATATTGTAGCCTAATATAGCACTACAGTTGGCAGCCCTGGTGACTGGATATATTTTCTTAATTCCATCTTTTAAGGTACAGAATACAAAATTTTGTCGAAATCCAATGGATGTCATGGACGTTACGTGCAGTGAGACATTGGATCTATGAGCGCGCGTCAATTCATGTTGGCAACAATGTCGTGTATGTGGTGGTCAGAAATAATCTGAAATATTATGATCTATTGCTGTGCCAAAATCCATATGTTAGTAAAGAAGTTACATATATTTTACAATTGGACCTATCAGCAGGCATAGAATCATGTTGGCAGCACTGACGCATATAAGTTACTCCAAATTAATCTAGAATGTCAGGTACTATACGTGTGCAAAGTTTAAAGCCGGTAGTTTGCATACTTTCTGATATATTGATATTACAAAAAACAAATAGACACAGCATTGTTTAACAGTTGGCAGCCCTGGTTCCTCTTAAGAATGTGCTTAGTAATATCTGTTATGGCACACATTGCACATACGAAATTTGGTTGAAATCCAATTGATAGTATAGAAGTTACATGTTATTAAAAGTTGGTACTAGCAGCAGGCCTAGAATCATGTTGGTAGCACTGACGTATATTAGTTACACCAAATTAATCTACAATGTCAGGTACTATACGTGTGCATAGTTTAAAGTTTCCGCCTAGAATACTTTCTTATATATTTCTATTGGGATAAAACAATAGGGAGAGCATTTATTAACAGTTGGCAGCCCTGGTGGCTCTCGAGAATACAATCAGTCATATCTGTTTATGTACGCATAGTACATAGGAAATTTCGTTGAACTCCAATGGATAGTGTAGAAGTTATATGCATTTGAAAATTGGACTTATCATCAGGCTTAGATTCATTTTGGCACCACTGACATGTATGGCCTCCTGGAAATTAAACTGAAATATTATTATCTATATGTGTACCAATTTTGGAATAGCTCCCATGCATACCTTCCAAAATATCCAACATGGAGCTCAAATTTCAATTGCGTTTTTTCAGCAGTTGGTAGCACCGACAACATTATCAAATATGGCGTTGATATATTCAGGTACAGATCTTTACTCATACCAAATTTGGTTTCGATTGCTGCAGCCATTTAGGAGTTTAGAGGGGGGGGGGGGGGGAGAGAGGAGGGGACACACAGACAGGCAGACAGACAGACAGACACACATTTTCCCAGATCGATATCGTAAGTCTTCTTTTTCCTCATTTTTGCAAAATGTGAAAATTAGGGTAAAAATAATTGATGATGCACGGAAATTGTTGCGAGAACTGTTTCAAAAAAGACCGAGTTGTATTTTTAAGGCATAGTGAAGAATTAAACAACGAGCAAAAACACAAGAATGTAACAATCATTTTGCAGCAAAGTCAATAAGCAATCGCTTACACTGAAACAAATCCCATTTACGAATTCAGGTAGCCCAATAACATTCATTACCTGCCCACAATAAGCACTTCCAAAACATACGGTACTAGAAAATATTACAAGTTCACCAATAATTTACAAACATCTGACAAGTTCAATCGATAGAAACATTACGCATAATATGTATATTACACATAACTTTTTACAAAAGGAAAGACGGTGCCTTACTTACGTTATAAATATGGTATTTTCCAATGATCGGTAGGATTACGGCCAACTTAATATTCGAATAAAGATTTGTAATTAAGTATTCTGCGTTAGTGAATACGTCTTACATCAAATGTTGACATAATGGGCCAAAATAGTAACTTATATGACAAATAGGTCCAATTATTAATTTACCTAAGTGTGATATTGCCGAACAGTGTTCCTCATTGGCAGAGCTACAGTTTTACAATATTACGGAATATGTAATTTTCTTTGAATTATTTGGAGTTCAACTTTAGACTAAAATATCGAGAGAGAATAATACTTTTCGTTCCCTAGGAAGGACCCGGCATAACCAGTAGCACCAAAAACCGCACTTGACTCCTACACAGGCGGCATTCCTGAATTAATGTAGCTCGAGTTCAATGATTTTAGCTAAAATCCGTCCTTCTTGTGTTACAATGCGTCCACTTCACAACAAAACTTACATCTTTGTCTCCGAGGACTAGCGTTACCAACTGAAAATTTCCAAATGCAGGACATTGCTCAGAAAAGAAAATGTCTGACAAGGTCAATCGATAGCAAAATTATGCTTAATAAGTATATTACACATAACTTTTTCCAAAAGTAAATACCTTACTTAATGTGCTGCAGATATTTTCCTTGAAGCTGTATTTTTCAACAGAACCTACTTTAGAAAGAAGACGCGAATTATTTTCTTGAAGCACATATTTATGGAATTCTTCACACTACGTACGGTATCTTTGAAATTGACCGTCACCAGTAACATTCTACCAACAAACGGTTCCTCCATTGAGCATATACGGTGCGGTATGAATAAACACACATTGCTGCCTGGTCTGGCAAACAGGCGAATTGTACAAAAGTTCAGACAGAAAACTCAATGTTCTGGTGCTTATTAAAGAAAACAGACCATTGTAGGTCTACTCTATTGTTGTGTCTTAATCAAAGTTGAACTTTTAGAATAAGCCCCTACGTTGAAGAACTGGTCGAATAACATTCAATCATCTATTACTACACCTTTTGACTGTAAATATTGAATACATGATACAATATCATAAAACTGTGGTCCTTAATGTTTGGAAGTCTTAACCATTTGAAACACTTGAATACCGGTACCTCCATAGGTTGCATCCATTTATCCAAGTAACTTACCATACTCATTGCAGGTTTCATAGAAACATAAACACCTTGCATTCTTTATTCAAACCATCTTCTGAAAATGTATTTAACATCTGTCGGACTTTAAGGGGAAATCCTAAATGAGCAATCAAGAGAAATGCCTAACATTTTCGATAAATTACATATGCCGGCCGGACATAACCGACATGAATGAAGGAAGACCCGGACATTGGTAACCCTCCGTAGGACGAATTCACTTTAAAGGAAGATTCTTATACACACCCTGTAAAATGAGACAATCTGTCGTGGTGAAACTGTTCCAAGATACATACCTCACATGTGTACCCTCAATAACGCAGTGTGCTGGGCTGTACCGGTAGCGTATTTCTTATCCCTCCTGGACTACAAGTCCCGTATTTGAAAGCATGTGATTGGCGGATATTATGACCAAATGAATTGTATGAAAAATATGATCGTTCAAAACTACAATCGTTAATCACGCTGGATAGCACCCTGGTTAGTATCCTATATTCTTTGGTAGTACAGTATCTTCCTTTTGTCAAGTCAGGAACAGGAGGTTTATTGTTTACAGCACACAAGAGTGTTACACAATGTAGGGAGGAATTCTGGTGTGAAAAATAATTTAAAAAGGTTGAAGAATGTGTTAATTAAAACTGTAGTTCCTGAAATGACAGTGCATGTTTTCAGATTATTTATTTAATGAGAACAATTTAATTATTTAACAAAGCCCCTGGTGGACAATTATAACCTATAATAGTACTTGAATAGTATTTTGCACAATGTGCATTGAATGCGGCTTGTGGCCATGTGTATTTGTGTTTATTATCAGTTGTTAATACTCGTGGTGACCTTTATTGTTTAATTCTGGTGCAATTTTCTCAATTCAATATAATTGTTAGCTAGATTACCGGTATGTATCAGAGTAGGTTGGTGTACTGTGAGAGCCCAACTGAACCTATATGCATGAGACAGGCTTAATTAGGCTACATATCTGCCTTTACATAGCCCTGATTTATTGGAACGGGGCTATACCAGTAGCCTACGTAGAGTGTAATTAAACTGTTGATCGCATTGTGTTTCATTTCATTTTTCAGGGCATGACCCACATCAAGAAGGCAGCAGATTATATACCACAGTTGTTGAGTAGTGGGTTCAGAAAGCCTACAAGCTGGAATTGTCTGAACTCTTGTCCGAGCAGTGGAATCAGGCAAAGGTAACTTATTGATGAAACTTTAATCTATTAATTTTTCACTAGTTTTGTGTATATAGGTAGGCTAGATCAAGATTGATCAGGGAATGATGTAGTTCACTCATCGGCTGTCTATAACCAACCCAAATTATAACACGACATACAGTTGTTAAAAATTCAAGCTGAGTCGGCCATTTTCAGCGTTAGAACAGTATTGCAAACCCCACGCATATGGTACTGATATAGGCGGTTTCCTAAAACAAAAGAACTCCAATCTCAACACATTCAATCCAATGGTTTTTGGGTCAACAGTGCCCCGGTAACCTCCCGCGGCCAAAGGCCGCACCCACACCCGACCATTTTAAACTTCGTTTCGTCCCATCCAATGGTTTTTGTCAATGATTTCAACCTAACTCGTCCAGATCAATGGTTTTTGTCAACCGTGCTAGCTTCCCACGGCCAAAGGTTGCACCTACACCCGATCATTCTAACCTTCGTTTTGTCAAATCCAATGGTTTTTGGCAATGGTTACAGCCTAACGCCTACAGATTCTCCTAGTACTGGTGTATTTTATATGTTGGGCACACTGCCGTGACATCAATATTTCGTCATGCCTCGCCCAGATGGAGCGAGCCAATATGGCCGCCATAGTTCAAATTCAAAAAGAAAGAAACACACATAATTATGTAATTTAGCATATATTTCCAGTATATTGGTCGTAATGAACCTGAATTTCAATAGGTATTGTCCCTTGGAACCCCTGAAAAGGTATGAAAATCATATATTATCATTTACCTTCTAAGTGAAACTGTAAAAGTCAGGTTACTGTTTCATGCACTGGTAATCTAAGGCATTTCGTATGCCAAGTGCGAACTGTGTCTGCGAATTGTGTAAAGAAAGGTGTGATAGATATCACGTACTAATTTGCCCTGAATGACTTGAATCGTTACGGTACGGTATTAAATCTCTGTACTCATCTGTAATTGTATCTAAGTGCATTGTGCGTGTTTCTATTATTATGATTATTATTATTATTATTATTATTATTATTATTATTAAGGATAAGTGCACACAATGTGCATTACACTTATTATTATTATTATTATTATTATTATTATTATTATTATTATTATTATTATTATTATTATGGGACAGGCTTAATAAGTTAACTTCCATTCTATGTACCGGTTTAGCCCCGTTCAATAAACCAGGGCTATGTAAAGGCAGAAGAGACAGGCATGTAATTAATCCTCGACTACCTCCACTGTGCATGACAAAATCCAGGTGAGTTTATATTGGCTAGGGTCGCGCTACATAACAATTGTTTCCCCCCAGGGGCTCACATCTTGTGGGACGTGGGTTGGCGACCACGGGAGCCCAGCTGAGTCCGCCATTGTTTCCACTTACTTGTGCCTGGTTCCTCTCTGTCTTCTTTCCTGTCGACCTCCCTTGGTCAACTTTAGTTCTTTTCCGACCCCGACGGTATTAGGGTATCCGAGGCCTAGGGAGTCTTTCACTTTCCCGCCTTAATTGGCCATTGTCTCATCTTTCCTGATCCCTCCTTCTTCGAGGAGTCAGACCTCTTGTTTTCTTTTCATCATATTTCTTTTTCTCTGTAAGATTCCCGCACTGTTTTTTTTTACTTGGTTCCCCGTGTATCTAAATTCCATTTAGCGAATTTTTTGTAGGTATTTTTAATCTAGGTTGCATTTTCTAAGTTTTTTCGATCTAAATTACCTCTCGCGATTGTTTTCAACCTCAATTGCATTTTGTAAAGATTGACAATCTAAATTGCTTTTTAGTAAGACTTTCAATGTAGGTTCAGGGCATTTTAGTGAGTATTTTGAATTTCAATTGTATTTTGTAAGTACTTTCAACCAAAACTGCATTTCGCAAGAATTTTAAATCTAAATTGCATTTTGTTTGGTTGGCATTTTGCAAATATTTTGATTCTTTATTGCATTTTGTGGGTATTTTGAATCTAAATTACATTTTGTCAAGTATTTTCAATCTAAATTGCATTTTGTAAGTATTGTCAATCCACATGAGTCGTTTGTATCTACCGTACATTTTGTAAGCATTTTCAATTTCAATTTTGAATTTCAATTGCACTTTGTGAATAATTTGGATTGGAACTTGGATATTTCAATCTGAATTGCATTGTGTACTTTCAATTTCAATTGCATTTTGTAAGTATTTCGACTCTACATTGCATTTTGTACGTATTTTGAACCTAACCTACATTTTGTGGGTATTTTTCAATCTTTTTCTTTTTGTGAACCTCTTCGTTCTAAATTCCCCTTTGTAAGAAAATTTTGTGAGTTGTTTCAATCTGAGTTCCTTTTTGTAAGTACTTTCCGTCTCACTTAATTTTCGTTCTGGTTTCCATTTCATTAACATTTTCGTTATCACCCAGATCATTAGGGGCCGATAACCTAGATGTTAGGCCCCTTAAAACAACAATTATCATCATCATTATAACAATTGTTGGTCTAGGCAAAGACCATTGGTCTGGATGAAAATATTGGCCTAGGCAGAAACCATTGATTTGTATGAAAATTATTGATGCATTTTGATTACGGACCCTGATTTTTGGTAATATATTCTCTGTGAGCTGCCAGAATAGGATTGACAGTTCTCGTCTCGCCATGTGGTCTGAGAACGAAGTTGCTAAACTGTACAAGCCAGAGGCACAGCTGACCAGGCACTGAAGCCCGTGGGCTGTAATATTGCATCACAGAGTATTATGACATCAACTATGCGAACATAGATTGGTCAAGACGCGACGGGGTGATGACTGACGTGGAATTTCCGGCCAAATGTCAATCCCATTCTGGCAGCTCACAGAGTATAAAAGGCTTCAAAGCGGTGAAATGAATTTAAAAAAAAGAACATAGTGGTGAAATAACAAAAGCGAGGTGTGAGTGTGCTTAATAACCATGTGTACGGTGCACAGATTTGGTTAAATAATGAACATTATACAAACATTTGGAGGAGTAACAATCAACCAAAACTGCATTTCGCAGTCCTTTTCACACTAACTCGTGAAACGTATGTTGTCCCCAAAATTATGCAGAGCATTGTTTCCATGTTTTCAGGACTTCAACCAATCAAGTCTGGAAAGGGACTTCGTTATCCCGCATCTTATGAAACGTTTATATTTTTAAGATTTCTTATTTTCTTTGAAGGGACTATTCCAATTAATTTTAAAGTAAATATAAAAAAAAATCTTATTACTAGCATTTCGTTGGCATTTAGCATTTTAGAGTGAAAATAATATACAGCGACTTTGTTTCATTTGTGACGGGTATTTTCGCTCGCCCACGTTGTGAGCTTGTCTCCCGCCAAGCACTTTGCCGTAATGCGGCGCTCTTCCGGCACTGAGTCATTGAATAGAGGAAATTGTACTTACCTAGTTCACAGCTGGTGCTGAATATGTGCCAGCGATGTGTATCAGTGAATGGTGAACATTTAGCCGACCAGGGATGGTCCTTCATCCAGCCCACCTGATATGATGAAGATAGTGGAGAAGAGGGAGACGGTGCAATGCCATTTCTCTCGCCTGCCAGCTAATTGGGTGGCTACTGCATCTGCTGGCCCTTCCTCTCCCACGACCATCAAGCGAAGCCGGCAGAAGCCAAACTCCTTGCTGTGGAGGAACTTCCCTATACTAAGAAGAAATCACCGGCGGAAAAGAGAGAAACGACGTGTCAGAGACGGACACCCAGTCTTCAGACAGGGAGAAGGTCCCTCGACACCGCTATCGCTCTTCTCCGAGAGTGAGACAGGTTAAGTCCCACGAGGACTGCGCGCCATATAAGAAAGCACTCCCTCCTTCATCTTCGGATGGAGATGTACAAATCGAGGTGTGCTCTCCTCTCATATCATCTCCACCTACAGATGGGGATGGGTGGCAAACGGTCAAGCGGAAGTCACTATTACAATGGAACTGGATAGCTCATGTAATTAATTAGGAGTGGCTGGAGGTCCCTGTATAATCCGGACACCTAGCGAGGTGCCTCCGTGGCGAGTCCCGCATCCGAAATTCGGTTAGATCCACATCGTGGTCCTAAGGTGAATACGGATGCCTCCGTCTATCGGAGTCATTTCCTCAGCATAGTTCACCAATTTCTGGATGCTGGCATTCTCTACACGGATGGTTCGAAGGTAAACGAGAAAGTGGGTTGTGTTTACGTAATTGATGGTGCAAATACAAAGATTTCTTGGCCTGAGGCCTGTAGTATGTTTACTGCGAGTAGTGGAGTGAGGGGAGTTCTAACGAGTGTCATGGCCGCCGCGTGAGTCCAAGCCAATATCTCGTGAACCCACGGTCGAATGTAGACAAATGAGGTGTCATTGGACTCGGGCTGACGTCCTCTTTGCTGTGGACTACTCGTTATATTTTTGAATTTTTTTTTTGAAAATTTTTGTTTTCAAAAGTCGGTGATAGTTTGAAAACCAAAGATGATAGAACGTTATGCCATGGCCCAAACGAATGGTCTTTATGACATTTATTTTCTATAATGAAACTTTTTTACTTTTTATGTTTTTTTGAAAACATTCGAATTTTGAAAATCCTATATTTTGGAAACTAGGAACTCTACAAAAAAAATTGTTTGACATAAATGAAAGGTCCCTATGCCCTCTACCCCCCAAATAAATGTCAAGTCTCTAGGATGAAAACCTGTAGTAGTGGGATGGGGAGAGAGCTGCGCCACTTCTTATTGAGCCACCCTCGTATTTGCCCCGAACCTGATATCTCGCTAACCAATGGTCGGATTTGAACATACAGGGTGTCCTAGCACTCGTAGTGATGCCCCCTACTTTTCTATAGGCTCTTTATTTAATTAAACGACCAAAACTAAAAGGTCATGTGCTTTTAATATCTCGCGAACCAATCATGCTAGAGGTGTGTTCGACAGGTCCAAAGACTCGGGCTGACGTCCTCTTTGCTATAGACCACTCGTTATAATTTTTAATAAAATTGGAAACTCGATTTTGGGGTAAACACGTGTTTTTTGTGATTTTGCCGATATCTCACGAACCAATAACGCTAGAGGCATGTACGACGGGTCCAAGGACTTGGGGTGACGTCCTCTTTGCTATGGACGACTCTTTGTAATTTAAAAAAAAATTGGGAAACGCGATTTTGGGGGTAAACATGTGTTTTTTGTGATTTTTGTCGATATCTCACGAACCTATAACGCTAGAGACGTTTACGAGGTGTCCTAGGACTCGGGCTAACGCCCCTTTTCGAGCGTGGTAGATATTTTTTCCAAAAAATAATTCACAAAGGGCCTAACGCCATACATGTTGAAAAAACGTTTTCTTTTTCTTTACCTGTTTATAATGTCCATGAAGCGTGGTGGTTGAGAGAGACGATACGGCTGGGTGTGTGTGTGTGTGTGTGTCGCTGACCACGGTGGCTGTGTTCAATAGATCAATCGCTATTTCGACGGGTCGGTTTATGACAGAGCGAGGGTGCGTTTTTTTTCACACTTTTTACCTTTAACGTGTAAATGGTGATGAGAACTTGGTTCTATGTTGGTCGAAGCGAGTACAGAAAACAAACTTGCCGAGGAGCAGGAGATGAATGTCCTTTGAGCTTATTGGAAGGCGTTGATCTGACTTGACAACAGGTGACGCTTGAAGGTGAAATAATCTGACCATTGTGGTGGCAGGGAAGATCGAAATGCATGTGAACACATGTGTGAAACCACATGCACGCTAAACCAGTGACATCCTGTCTCGCTTCGTACGTGACAATATGCAAGTCCATGTGAAATTTGATCTACCACAGGTGTTCGCCTGGGACGTTATCTGTCCACGTGCATGATAACAGAATGTCAAAGCGTGGGAAAAAAAGATTATACATGCAATGTGATATATAAGGACACGTCGCTGACATTTCCACTCGCACTTATGTGACTACTTTTGAACACGCTACAGCGTTGTGTGAAACACTTGGCCTTGTTTAACAGTTTTGGTGTTGGTGAAAAATACTTATTCTTGTTGTGAGGTAGGTATATATTTATTCATTTATACATTTATTGATTTATATATAAATACATGCAATTATTTATTAATTAGGTAATTAATGATTTTATTTATTTATTTGTTTGCAGATAACCGGTATAGCCTACTTGTCGTGTGTGTGTGTGAACGATATTAAAGAAAGAGAGAAAGACAGACAGCTAGAGAAGGAAACCATTTCCACACAAGTCCGCGAGACGGGAATATAGCAAAGCATTACACGTCAAGGTGAGATTTGTTTATATATATATATAACCTGTTTGATTTTGTTTTGTTTATGAAAGGCATAAACTATATGGATTGGATATACTTATGGTGGTTTATTTTATTTCTTTTTAGAGTGTTGGAAAACGCTTGACCTCTGTTAATAACCAGGAACGTGTGTGTTTGGGACCATTGTCAGACAGTCTACATTTCTAAACTCAGGTGAGAGTGTTCTTTCAAAATAATGTCTTTTGCCACTGCTACCGATACATTAATTTGGGAACCCCTAAATAGTTGTTTTAAATCGCGTGTGTGCTCTGGTCGTGTGGTCAATGTTAGAAAAAGTTTGATTCCCAAAGAATTTTTAGAATCTTGTTTTGAAATTTTTAAAATTGAAATTTGTACAGCGCAAAGGTTGCATACAGCTTTAAAGGTGAATACAGAACTGGTGTGCGATTTCATATATAAAAAGAAGGACGTAGAGCATAAAGAGACATTCTATATTTGCAGTAAAATGCAAGAGCTATTCATAGCCCATAATTTGGAACAGTGGTATGAAACCCACGTGGTGAATGTCTTGCTATCAAAATTTGATAAACTGCAACAAGGACCGAGTGGCCTTGCCTTAGACAAAATTCATCATTTACAAATCAACATTTGTCAATTCAACCCGTTGAATGCTGGGTCTAGCTATATTAAAACACCACCAGCAATAGCTTTGAAAAAGGCTGTGGTGAATATTAAGAATCGTGACAATGATTGCTTTCTGTGGTCTGTGGCTGCGTATTTGCAGCCAGTACAACATGATGGTTGTTGGCCGGGAAAGTACAAGGCCAAGTTTGATGAATTGAAACATACGTTAAATTTAACTCGAGTATCGTTCCCTATGGACTTAACCGAGATCCATAGGTTTGAACAAGACAACCAGGACTTTTCGTTCATGGTGTATGGCCTTAATGGTAATGTGATTGTGGGTCCTCTTTATGCCACAAAAGAACCGAAACGACATCACATTCATCTTTTATATTTATCTGTAGGAGAGGTGAATCACTATTGCCTGATTAAAAGCTTGAGTAGATTGCTAAGCAGTCAAATGTCTATGAAAAAGTGTGCAAAACATATTTGTGATCGATGCTTGCAATATTTTACCACTCTGACGCTTTTGGAACGTCATAGGGTAGATTGTGTTTCTCAGGAAGCGGTGAGTTTGATATTGCCACAAGGGGACAAGGCTGTGTTAAAGTTTAAGGACATTCACAAGCGTGACACTGTCCCCTATGTGGTATATGCAGATTTCGAAGCACTTACCATACCCATGGCGGGATGTGAACCAGATCCCACCATCAGCTCAACCACACCCATTCAAAAACATGAACCCTTTGCCATAGGATTTAATGTGGTGTGTGCCTATGACCCCACGCAATCCGTTTACAAATACCGTGAGGGGCCAGATTGTGCCAAATGGTTCTTGAATGAACTTGTGAAGTTGGCTCATGATGTACAGGAATTACTGGACCACCCAGTACCCATGAGCCTATCTCCAGAACAGCAGCAGCAGTATGAGCATGCCACGACATGCCATATTTGCGAAAAGCCTATTTTAAGTGGAGAGGAAAAAGTCAGAGACCACTCGCACTTTACGGGGGAGTTTCGTGGAGCTGCGCATAGTAAATGCAACTTGAACTTTCCAGTTCCTCGTTTCATCGGTGTCTTTTTCCACAATCTGGCAAATTATGACATTCAGTTTTTGATTCGTGAATTGGGTCATGTCAATAAGGGCTCGTTTACCATTATCCCCCAAAACCATGAGCGTTTTACAGCCCTGACATGGTGGTTGGGCAACTTTAGCATTCGATTTTTGGATTCCTTTAAGTTTATGGCATCCTCGCTAGACAGCCTTGTGAATGGCTTGAATGAGGAGTAATTAAAAAATACTAGAATGCATTTTAATGATCCTGAGCAATTTCAGTTGTGCATTCGGAAAGGTATATTCCCGTATGATTTCTGCAACAGCTGGGACGTGTTAAAGCAAAGAAAACTCCCACCACAAGATAAATTTTACTCGAAACTAACACGCAGTACCGTTTCCGATGAAGACTATGCACATGCATGTCAAGTTTGGCGAGTGTTTGGCATGAACACGCTAAGTGAATATGCTATGCATTACCTAAAACTGGATGTATTGCTGCTCACAGATGTGTTTGAAAAATTCCGTAACTTGTGTCAACACATTTTCGGTCTTGACCCGGCTCACTATTATACGAGTCCTGGGCTCTCGTTCGATGCCGCTTTGAAATACACTCAAGTGGAATTGGATTTACTCACTGACGTAGACATGGTTCTATTTTTCGAAAAGGGCATTCGTGGCGGATTTGTGTCACTTAACCAGCGCCATGCCAAAGCGAACAATGTCTACATGCCTGATTATTCACCAGACAAACCAGAATCGTACTTAATGTACTATGACGTGAATAATTTGTACGGTTACGCCATGAGTCAGCCTTTGCCCTATGGGAAGTTTGCTTGGCTGACAGACAAACAAGTGTCAGAATTTGATGTGATCAAGGCTAGCCAAGAAACAGGTCGTGGATATGTGCTAGAAGTGGATATTGAATATCCCTCATCCTTGTATGATGAACATGCCGATTTCCCATTCTTCCTTGAGCAAATGGTTCCCCCTGACAGTAAAGTGAAAATTGAAAAACTCATGGGCACACTTTACAACAAAAATCGGTATGTGCTACATATCCAAATGTTGGTGCAATGCCTCGCCCAAGGCTTGGTGTTGAAGAAAATCCACAGGGGTATTTCTTTTGCTCAAAAAGCATGGCTTGAGCCATACATGCGACTCAACACAGAGCACCGACAAATGGCAACACAGCAGTTTGAAATTAATTTTTTTAAATTAATGAACAACTGCATCTATGGCAAGTCTATGGAGAATGTCCGCAAATACCGTGACATTAAATTGGTGAATGTCTGGGAGGGGCAGTGGGGTGCCCGGCGGTACATTGCCAAGCCAAATTTCAAATCGATCAAAATTATCGATGAGGATTTGGCTACTATTGAAATGAGCAAGACCAGCGTGACCATGGATAAACCCATTTACTTGGGTCAAGTCATTTTAGACTTTTCTAAATCGGTCATGTATCGATTCCACTATGAGTTTGCCAAACGCCATTTTGAGAACGTCTCTCTTTTGTATATGGATACGGACTCATTCATTTACCACATTCGCCACTGCAACCCCTATGACGTCATGAGGCAACATAGTGACTGGTTCGACACCTCTTGCTATAGCGCTGACAACGTGTTTCAGCGGCCCATAAAGAACAAGAAGGAAATGGGCGTTTTAAAAGATGAATGCGGTGATTCCATTATGATGGAATTCGTAGGTTTGGCTTCGAAAATGTATGCTTATCGCACACTCGACTGTAAGGAATCCAAAAGAGCAAAAGGTGTAGGTAGAGCAGTGGTAAAATCGCTACGTGTAGACGATTACTTAGCGGTTTTACACACTGGCAAAGCTATGTCTCATAAACAGTGTAGGATACAATCCAGCAACCATCATTTGTATCTTGTGGAACAGAGAAAACGCACCCTCGCCTCCATGGATAACAAACGTGTGTGGGCTGATGACCTGCTCACCAGCCTGCCCTGGGGTTATGATCGCAAGGAGGAGGAGGTGTGATTTCACTGTTTAATCGTTTATGGGACATAGCTTTATATAACTTGTAGATTTAGTATTTTGTAAATATTGGTTTCTGCAATTGTAAATAGTAGATTTTGTAAATAGTGGCAATCCACTTGGACCTTTTGCTCTTTAAAAAAGTTCTATGCAAGTTTATTTTTTTATTTTTTTTTGATTGGTGAACAGTTTGATTCCTTTAAGCTGTACAAAGTTTTTTTAATTGTAAATATGAAATAAGTAAGATTTTTAGTAGCTTTTTTTTCTTTTTTTTGAAATGGTAAAATGGTAAACTAAAAAAAAAGTTCTTTTGGGATGAGTGTGCATGTCGAGAATGTGCTTTTGGGAATAAATAAAGTGGTTGTGTTTGTTTCCAAAGACAGGTGTGAATGTATGAGTGGAGAGAGAAACTGATGTGTATGGTTGACCAGAGTAGACACGGTGAGGTAGGGTGGGTGGGTGGGGAGGGGGTAAATGGTTGCTTATATACTTATTTTGTTTTCAATAGTTTCGTTTTTTTTTTCATTGAAATGTGGTAGTCAAAAGCCATTATTTTTGTAAAGACAGTCTTACCTGCAGTAGTCGTAGACCTCGACGTTTCTCCAAACACGCATCAGCACATTACAGTATTATCAAGGTCAAGCATTCGCATCAATATCAGTGTCAAATCTCAACTTTCGACATACACCAAATGGAAAAATGTCAAAACAGAAAAATGGAAAATCCATGTTTCCATATCACCAAAAATCGCAAAACTTAAAACGGACATTTTAAAAAAACTGGAAATGGCCATATGTGAAATATGAAAATTCAAAAACTTCAAACGGTCATTGTTTAAAAAGTGTCATCAGCAAAATGGAAAAATCCATATCATCAAAAACGTTAAACTTGAAACGAACGTTTTCAAAAACTGTAAATTGCAAATTGGCATAATGGCAATGTGTGAAATGTGAAAATGAGAAATCAGCCATCAACATCATGGTTTAAAAAAATAATAAAAACACAAAACATCCTGCTCTGGCAAACCTTTATTTTTATTTCATAGTCATAGTGAATTGACAAAAGAAAAATAGAGTACAAACACATCCCAATTCCTCACTCCTCAATGTTTATGTCCATGCATCATCAACTTTCCTTTCATAGCACTCATGACAATTAGGGCTGCCATCCTTTCACCCACTGAGGCATCACTGGATGTGAAACGTTGTTTAGCTTTCTTCAATAACAATTTATCTGCCACATGTCTTAAACCAGGATGACTATGGCGATAAGAAAGGTCATGTTCCTTGCATGCTTGATCCAAAAGATTAATGGGTACATCACCACGTTGTAAACGTTTTTCGAGACGAGTTCCAGGGCCACAAAAACGATAACCTGGAAGATGGATTTCGAAAGGTAAGTATTGAATCACTTTGTCAATGACGCCATTGCCAGTACAGGTCTGGCATATCCTTTTCCATCGATGGTAAAAAGGTTTGGTCTTCCTCCTCCTCTGTGGACGATGTTTGTGTTTGTTGTTGTTGTTGCTTTTTCTCGCCATGACACCCGTGGAATGATTCAACAAAGTCTTTACATGGACTTTTATGGCCGTGATACAGTTTCACTAGCTGGCAAGTCGCACACTGACGCATAGACGGTATTTTTGCCATGGCCACTTGCTTATGTTGATCGTAATCCGTACAGGGTTGCAATTCACTCAACACAGGGTCTTGAGTCCATGATTTTGGTACATGTTGCCAGATTTCTTTCACTGCATTGGCGGCCACATAATAAATGAACGACTTGGGCAGCGCCATGAGTTCCTCTTTGGTAAAACTGTCTAGTTTCTTTTTACACACAAAGAACTTGCCGATGGCTTTGTCCGTAGCATTGCCTTTCTCCATGGTATCACGTGCTGTAGATGTTTACACGTCGCTTTGTAGAAATCTCACTGACGTCATTCACAGGTAAATCTTGAGTTATAATTTTGTTCAACAAATCCCAGCAGGCATGAGTGGTTAACCAATGAAAGAGATGCCACGCATGCGATAGGGCTGTATGGGTAATGTTGCCACAGGAACAAGTATCCATGAGCGTTTGCAGGGAGGGGCAGCCCAACTCCATGAGGTCGATACATTGGCAGTAAGACGCCAAAAATGGTTGCAACCATTGCCGTTTTTCACTACCTTTCACAAATACCACATTGGCCGAGGGCAAGTGTGCTTTCATGACCACGTCCAAATATTTATAGGAAATGGTTCCCTGATTCCAGTCTAGTTGCCTATGATTTTCAATCCACTGGGTTTGTTTACGGTCTTTTTCACACAACAAATCAAAAGCATGGGGTGGTTTACAGAGCAAATGCGTAGCTTGCGATATCCAAAACGTGGTACAATCGATCATGGCCACTTGTTTAAATATGAATTTGTTGTCACCAATTTTAAACCCTTGGCAATCCACAATGAGTGTGCGCAACATGTTGACGCTTGCCTGGACCAAGTTCAACTGACGACTGACTGACGATCACGTGTGATCATGGCATGGGCTTACCTTCCATGCTAGTTTCAAATTGAGGTTAGGGTAGGACAGAGGGACATGCAAAAATAAGAATTTAAGAATTACATCATTTTATTATCATAACACGTCTTACAGGCTTTTCTCATTTTGGGATAAGGACGATAGCAACTGATACAACAATATAGTCTCTTGTGTTTGTAACGACCATAACACCGATGATGTCCCAATGTCTCTAAACTAGGCGTTTTTGATGGTGAGCTGCTCACCGAAGCACCATGGACACCATACGGTCCACACGTATCGTAACTTGTTTTCTTTTCATCACCCAGAGTCACAAGTGAGGGATAGCTTGAATGACAGGATATATTTCCCACTTCCACTCTACGCAGGTAGGGGCAGGTGGTTGACCAGCGCTGATGTTCCTGCATGGGTTCATCGCCCTCCTGCCATTGGTCTATGATGATGGGACAAAAGGCACATTTCACTTCATCTCTTGTTTTTAAATAGTAGAATCCAGCGGCCGCCAAGGCTTGAGGGTTTATGAAAGGCACTGGCCATGTGGCAAAAGTCTTGAAACGTTGTTCCTCAGAGTTTAAATTCATGGATGTAACGTCTCTTGAGGCTTTAAAGCAAGACATGACTGAGCGGCTTGACGTGGGATGACCTGTTATTTATACACTCGTCACTTGGTTGGACAGTGGATAATAGTTGACTTGTTTGTGGTGAATAATCAAACAGTAGGCCGTCGTATTGGCTGGTACATTGTCATGCGTTTCAAAATCTAGTCGAATGTCGATATTGGATGGCTTGACAGACTCTTCCAGGTATGAACAGTCAAAAACAATCAGTGGTGCTCTTGCCTTAAACGCTTGGGGTAGTAGCATGGGGCCGTTCTCTTTTTGATAATACGACCATCGAAATTTAGAAAACAAGTCGGACAGGGGCCCAAACTTATTTTTTGAAAAATCCAAATCCAGTCCTTCATAGGGAAACACAGCTCCGTTGAGGAAAAGTCGTGCATTTCTGAATTGCAGGTGATCAAATTGCGTGGCATCTTTGGTTTGTTGATACTTGCGATTCGTTTGAAATCCCACGATCAGGTAGAGAGGTCTCTCTGTATAGCGAGCTGTTTTTACAGACCAACTGTGTGTGTTGGTGGTAGGCAATAGCGGATACTCATGGAGTGCCCAGCTTCTAAATTCCATGGGTAGAGGCATATCTCTCTTTACCATTTTGAGTACGTCCAGTTTTTTGCTATCTTCAAGGGTCACATGAGGCACTTTCCATAGCGAGCGTTGTAGTTGAATTTTTGAATCGATGGGGGCATTGTCGGCTCCCTTGAGTGCATTATTATCACTCCTGTCTCTCACCAGATAAAGCACTTGCCTTGCGTTAACCACAATGCGTTGGTGATCTTCAGCAAAGCCTAGAACCAGTTTAAGAGGTAAATATCCAGTAAAGGTCCCATCGGTGTGTACCATCCAGTCATTGGTCGAGTCAGGACACCAACCTGCCATGCAAAGTGTTTTACCTTCTTCCTCACTATAAGAGGGGTATAGTTTCATGACACTGGAAATTCCCACATTTCGAGTGCTATCCACCACGATATCGTTAATGACATACCGCACTTCAGAAAACAGAAAGGCCAAACCATGGTTGGCCAACTTGGATGTGGTGGGTGTAGTGCCATCGGCTTTGGTGAGCCGACCTTCAATCTGAATGACACTTTCATGCGGTAGGGTGTAAATATCTTGGTTGTTGATAACAAATTGAATTTCATCATTGTTATTGAGTCCAGGTGTTTGAGCTTGATAGGAATGGAGATCAATTCTTACCACTCCTGGTTGCTCCTCGATGTGGTTCGCTATCTCTAGGATAGAATTCATTATGAGGGTTGACGTGGTAACCCAAATGCTGTAAAATCTGCTTGCCTTGAGATGTTAACGTGTATTCACGTGGCAAACAACTAACACTATTCCTAGACGGTGTTGTTGCTTTATACACAAACTTCATAGTGGCTTTAGCACCAACTTGTAAGTCACTGGTGTGGTAGAATCTAGATCAATGAGTTGTTGATCTCTATTGATCAGTCTTAATGTTATATTACTAATACTATCGACAGCCACAGAATGAAAAAGCACCACTGGAGGGTTTTCACGAATAATATACCCATTGGGCGATGTCACAATAAAGTCATAAAGCGAATGCGATGGTTCTTGATTGGTGTACACTTGGCTAATAATATTACACGTCACCGACACATGATGGTCCTCAATGAATTTCACTTCATGGTCCGATTCATGTTTTTTGTTGGGCTCCAACACACGTGGTTTAAATCCTAGTAATGGGCCAATGGAATCGGGGTGTGCTTTAAAGTCAATGTTGAAGGTAGAGAAAATACTGCAGCGATGAGTGTTGGTATTGCCTACAAGTTCAAACTTGTGCGTTCCGTCTAGAAATGACTTTAAACCATATTTATTGATCAACACCACATAAATGTGTTCATAAATGTCATCGATCGTGTATCCACCAGAGTTCAAGGTGAGCACAGAATCATCATAGTAAAACTTGTTGTTCACATTTTCACGTATGTTGTATATTCGATTGTACGTTTCAAGAGAAACAAGTCCTAAACCATAGGGTTTTTCACTCAATTCGATAGGAGGGTAAAAGTCTAGGCTGACTTCAGGTCCACGTCCATGCACTGTAAACGTTTTACTTTCTGCTGACATACTGGTGGCGTTTTTGCTTATGCTGCGTCTTATATAAAAAAATTAAACACAAACGTCCACACTGTTGGCTGTTAAACGTTTGCTCACGTTTCACATTATAATATATCTTGATCCTGTTTCCAAAATAGGTCACTAGTTCCATGGGCGGGGGTAAATTCCCAAAACTGTCAAAGTACCATACAGTGGATCCCTCTTTGACATAAGCTACATAATGCGTCCCTGGTCCTTGGTGATCATCCAAATTGACAACAGCACATTCCTGTTTCCAGGGTCGTGGGGGTAATTGGTTTCGCATAAACACACCTCGAAAATGAGAAAGCTTTAGTTGTTTAGCATAGCTTTCCACTTGTTGATGCGTCAGGGCATGTCTTGCTATGGCTGAGGTTAATTTTTTTTTTTTTAATATTTCGAAATGGTGAAATCCCAAATCCTTGTTGATAAAAGGCTGGCTTTAAATTGGCATTTCTAGCCCCCATGGCAATCGCTTCCATCGTTTCATTGCGTCGCTGACTTTCTTTGAGTTGTTGCTTGCCCTACTGCGCGGCTTTAATGGTTTTCGCCACTGCACTGGCACCGCCCAAAAGTGAACCCAGAGCAACCAAACCGGCAAATAATGCAGGTAAAAATCCCGCTCGTTTGGGGACGGGAATCACTCGCCCTTGGTTTGAAACCTGTCGCCGACGTTTTGGAATAACATGTCTCTTGTGCTGCTCGAAAGGCTTTCCTTATGGTCAATAAATTATTTTTTCTTTTTTTCTTTCGCAAGGGCTTGGCCACGAATGTTGAAAACCCTGGCTTTGCCAAGGACAAAGTCCTTTTTTTAGTCTTTCTCACTGCATACCTTTGTTTCACCATGATGATAATGACCAACAACCTTTCACAAGAAAGTGTAAATCACAACTAACGTCAGATGGTTATTTCATGGCTGTATATTCCAATTCCACATAAAGTGGGAAATCGTTTATGGTTTTTCCCGCTTGCTTTTCATCCCATGTCAACATGAGGTGAAAGGATAATTCGTCACCTGCATTGACCATTTCATGGTCATGGACCAACATCCTATGACCATTTATCTTTATTTGTAAATGGTTCTCATCAGGTATGGCATATTTGATGTGAATGGTTCCATCATAGTGTAATCGATAGTGGCTTAAACCCGAAGCAAGCACATAGGTCAAGTGCTGATCATGGACTAGCGGTAAATGGTTTCTGTCATTCACAGGTTTTTCATTTGTCAGATACACTAAAAATACAGATGGGATAAATTTATAAAGCCTTTTCATTTCATAGGTCATGTAACGCTTGGTACTAACATCGTCTTCGTCTTGTGGGTCTTCCACGTGAATAATCCGATGGTGATTAGCGCTATAGCCATTCACCGTAAGCTGGGGCACTTTGTCATAAAACTCATACACTTTGTTATCCACATACTTTTTCGTAGTAACGTCTGTAGACACTTGTGGATGTTTTACATGGGTTAACCGCTTTCCCTTAAAGTCATAATCTCCCTGTTTTGTGCGTGGCACTACTGACCTATCCACATAGTGTTTATTAGCAGGATCTGTTTCTTGTTTAGGATCATGTATGGGAACAGGCCTAGCTTTGGCCATCAACGCACGTCCAAAGACATCCATCGTCAACCTGTAGTACCAGTCTACTGTTTCTATGACAAGGTTCGGTGTCTTGTATATAGACAGCCTGCTAGCCTGTCTAAGCCTTAGTTGACATGAAGATTATTAAGCAGCAAGAGTCATTCCCCGTGGGGGACATGGTTTCCCATCTCTGTCCCACATCACGTGAACATCGCCATGGTTCACTGTTTCCATCTTCCATTCGCTGCATCATTGTGGGGCCTTCCGGCTGTGGAAAGACTAATCTTTTGCTAACGCTCATCACAGCGCCCAATGGTCTGCGTTTTCAAAATATTTATATTTTTGCAAAATCTCTCTACCAACCCCTCTACGTGTTTCTGGATCAAGTCATGTCTGGATTACAAAAAGAGAATATGGGTTATTTTACATTTTCCATGCAAGAAAATGTGATTTCACCGGATGAGGTAAAGTCTGATTCACTCATGATTTTCGATGATGTATCCACTGAACGTCAAGGCATCATTCAAAGCTATTTCAGCATGGGTCGACACAAACATATCGATTGCTTCTATCTTGGGCAAACGTATTCTAAAATGTCCAAACAGTTGATTCGTGACAATGCCAATGTCATTGTTTTATTTCGTCAGGACGAGAGGAACAGTCGTCACATTTATAATGAACATGTGAATCCAGATATGACCTTTCAAATGTTTACAGAATTGTGTGCCAAGTGCTGGAACACTCAACGTCATGCCTGTTTAGTGATTGACAAACAAAGTGAACTCAACCAAGGACGGTATCGCTTAGGGTTTGATCATTTTATTGCTATTTAAGGACCTGTCTCAATCCCCGGCAAGTCATTTGTCAAGACACCATGGCGTTAGCAGAGAGTCAATTGAAAAAGCATATTATTAGAGCAAAAAATACTATTCGCCAAAAGTTTCGTCAATTGAAACAATCACGTGCAAATCATGCTTTGTTTATTCAGCAACATTTAGCACCTCCACTAAAAGCCATGTTGAAACCCTCTTTCAAGCCATCTGAAACGCTACCCACCGTTTCACAAGCCACGCAGACGCTGCACGAGGACCCTGAGGAAGAGGAAGAGGAACAGGAAGATTTGACTAGTGTTAGTGAAGTTGAGGATGAGGAAGAGCATGTGTTTACGCCTCAAAAAAAGGCCGCACCCTTGCAGAGTTTTTGAGAAAAAAGAAATCCTTGGCCATGGTCGAAACACCTTGCCCTTCCAGGGCGTCTCCGTTTTCACAACTCTTGGCCACCCCTCAACATAAAGCTCAACTGAAAACCATTTTAATAAAATATTATGGATCAACATTGGAACCCTATTTCACCGATCTATTTATTGGAAACACTGATACCACGTATGGTGTTCGCTATGAGGATGATAGTTTTAAAATTGGCGATTCATCCATTAAATTTGCTCGTACTAAAGCTGTCATTAAGAACATCAACTATAAATTGACGCCAGGACTGTTAAAGCTGCTCTTTTCTCGGACCCCCTCTTTCCATGATTATACGTCAGAGGATCTTGACAAATATAAATCCATTTTATTGGATACCCATGCCCACAAAAGACAGTATGATCCCACGCAACAAGTGAATGCCAATATATCTCAAAAATATAAAACCATCATTGCAAAAATGTTTCCCACCAGTCAAAGTACTCGTCGGAAAGCATCCGCTTCGGGAGTGACATTTAAACCATTAAAACCCCTTGTGGATGTTACCTACTGGCACAATCCCAATAAGCTCGTCCAGCGGCTACAGTTGTTGCATGCTTCACGTCAAGCTGGCCACACCGGTCACGATTGGGAAATTCAAGAAATTGAACAAGAACTTCGAAATGCCAAAATTATTGTTTAAGCCCTCACCCATTAAAATGGGTATTGCTCACGAGTTGCATCGCCCAGCTAGGCGTCACTATCCGCGACTCAAGGTGATTTCACGAGGTGTGGATGAACTTTGGCAGGCTGACTTGGTTGAAATGATACCCTATGCTAGCGTTAACGACGGTGTACGCTATATGTTGACCGTCATTGATGTCTATTCCAAAATGGCCTTTGTTGAACCTGTGCGTCGCAAGTCTGGCCCACTAGTTACCAAGGCCTTTCAACATATTATTCAACACTCCAAACGTCAACCTCAGTTGCTACAAACCGACCAGGGGAAAGAATTTTTCAACAAGGATTTCTCCAGTTTTCTCAAATCTAAGGATATTCACCATTACACCACGTACAGCAATCTGAAAGCCAGTGTGGTCGAGCGGTTCAACCGAACATTGAAAACCCATATGTGGAAAGCGATTACAGCTCAGGGCACGTATCGCTGGTTGGACATGTTACCTGAGCTAGTATCACGTTACAATGACACCAAACATAGAACGATTGGGACCAAGCCACGTCTCGTAACTAAAAATATTCAGCGATTGGATAAACTGTTTAACCCCATAAAAACAGCCGATCCTAAACGTCACCGACTGAACATTGGGGATTTTGTTCGTGTGAGCAAATTTAAGTCTGCCTTCAATAAGGGCTACACGCCTCAGTGGGGGACTGAACTATTTCGAATTCGTCGAGTCTACTTGGACAGTCCAGTCACCTATTTACTCGAGGACCTCAACCATCAACCCATAAAAGGTAGATTTTATCTACATGAACTTCAGAAAACAGCATTTCCTCAGCATTATCTTGTGGAAAAAGTGTTGAAACAAAAATGAAATAAACTCTACGTCAAATGGTTAGGGTTTAATTCTACGTTTAATTCTTGGATCAATAAACTACATGTTGTGTGAACCTGTGTACTTTTTATTTATTCACACATGTTGTACACCACCTATAGCTCTATGTGTACAGTCTTCAACTCCACATATTTCTTTCTCTTTCCACTTGTG
This sequence comes from Meconema thalassinum, assembly GCA_946902985.2. Taxonomy (NCBI): domain Eukaryota; kingdom Metazoa; phylum Arthropoda; class Insecta; order Orthoptera; family Tettigoniidae; genus Meconema; species Meconema thalassinum. The sequence goes on from OX336388.2 coordinate 180,831,297, forward strand.
TTCTCTCATACATTACCCCTCCCCCTCTCCCTCCCTTCACCTCCCACCCCTGCTGTTCGCAGCTCTTGCCTATCTATTGGTTGTGACATCATTCCCACAAGTTGCATCATACTTTTTACTGATTCAGCGATTCCCACGCTTTGAACATTCTCTTATAGTGCACGTGGACAGCTAACGTCCGAGGCGAACACCTGTGCCGGATCAAATTTCACATGAACTTGCATTTTGTCACGTACGAAGCAAAACAGGATGTGACTTGTTAACAGTTATCATGCACGTGGACAGCTAACGTCCCAGGCGAACACCTGTGGTAGATCAAATTTCACATGGACTTGCATTTTGTCACGTACGAAGCGAGACAGGATGTCACTGGTTTAGCGTGCATGTGGTTTCACACATGTGTTCACATGCATTTCGATCTTCCCTGCCACCACAATGGTCAGATTATTTCACCTTCAAGCGTCACCTGTTGTCAAGTCAGATCAACGCCTTCCAATAAGCTCAAATGACATTCACCTCCTGCTCCTCGGCAAGTTTGTTCTCTGTACTCGCTTCGACCAACATAGAACCAAGTTCTCATCACCGTTTACACGTTAAAGGTAAAAAGTGTGAAAAAAACGCACCCTCGCTCTGTCATAAACCGACCCGTCGAAATAGCGATTGATCTATTGAACACAGCCACCGTGGTCAGCGACAAACACACACACACACACCCAGCCGTATCGTCTCTCTCAACCACCACGCTTCATGGACATTATAAACAGGTAAAGAAAAAGAAAACGTTTTTTCAACATGTATGGCGTTAGGCCCTTTGTGAATTATTTTTTGGAAAAAATATCTACCACGCTCGAAAAGGGGCGTTAGCCCGAGTCCTAGGACACCTCGTAAACGTCTCTAGCGTTATAGGTTCGTGAGATATCGACAAAAATCACAAAAAACACATGTTTACCCCCAAAATCGCGTTTCCCAAATTTTTTTTAAATTACAAAGAGTCGTCCATAGCAAAGAGGACGTCACCCCAAGTCCTTGGACCCGTCGTACATGCCTCTAGCGTTATTGGTTCGTGAGATATCGGCAAAATCACAAAAAACACGTGTTTACCCCAAAATCGAGTTTCCAATTTTATTAAAAATTATAACGAGTGGTCTATAGCAAAGAGGACGTCAGCCCGAGTCTTTGGACCTGTCGAACACACCTCTAGCATGATTGGTTCGCGAGATATTAAAAGCACATGACCTTTTAGTTTTGATCGTTTAATTAAATAAAGAGCATATAGGAAAGTAGGGGGCATCACTACGAGTGCTAGGACACCCTGTATGTTCAAATCCGACCATTGGTTAGCGAGATATCAGGTTCGGGGCAAATACGAGAGTGGCTCAATAAGAAGTGGCGCAGCTCTCTCCCCATCCCACTACTACAGGTTTTCATCCTAGAGACTTGACATTTATTTGGGGGGTAGAGGGCATAGGGACCTTTCATTTATGTCAAACAATTTTTTTTGTAGAGTTCCTAGTTTCCAAAATATAGGATTTTCAAAATTCGAATGTTTTCAAAAAAACATAAAAAGTAAAAAAGTTTCATTATAGAAAATAAATGTCATAAAGACCATTCGTTTGGGCCATGGCATAACGTTCTATCATCTTTGGTTTTCAAACTATCACCAACTTTTGAAAACAAAAATTTTCAAAAAAAAATTCAAAAATATAACGAGTAGTCCACAGCAAAGAGGACGTCAGCCCGAGTCCAATGACACCTCATTTGTCTACATTCGACCGTGGGTTCACGAGATATTGGCTTGGACTCACGCGGCGGCCATGACACTCGTTAGAACCCCCCTCACTCCACTACTACTGCGGATCTCGTTGCCATGAAGCTCTGCAGTTTGCACTACAGGATGCACGAATCCGCTTTCTTTTACATACCGTCATGTTTCCCACAACACCTAGTGCACTGAATCCACGACGTACTAGCCGGGTTGTGCCGGGCTCTGACACTCGCCTTTTTGTGGCTTCCAAGCCACGTGGGAATTGCGGAAAATGAGCTAACAGACCAAGCTGCAAAACAGGTGGTAATAACTACCACCTCAACCAATGGAGGTACCCGCTAGAGATGTTCACTCTAAGTTATGCCGACAAGAGACAGTCGTTGGCTAGCCGTCCCAATGCCCGGTAAACTGAGATCGATCAAAGGAACTACTCGCTTGTTGTAGAGCTCCTTCCAGTCACGGAGGATTTCCTTCATTTTGTATAGACTAAGTATAGGTCATGCAAGATCCACCCACTCGTATCTAATGAGAAGGGAAGGACCCCCCCAGTTTGTACTCATGGAGGCGTATTCACATCTTAACCGAGTGTGTGAATCTTGCTGACTTACGAAGAAACCTTGGTTTGTAGATGACACTCGAACCTATATTAGCTGATGTCGTGGTGGCTGCTGATCTCATCATCCGCTTTATAAGTGAGAGTACGTGAATATTTACTCAGAGACAATGTCCTTTTGTGAAAATTTAATTTTTGTTTTCTGTATGGGGGGGTATCGAACCCTCAACCTTCAATGGCGCTTTGGGGGCATTTTCGTATATCCGATGTAGCATACGCCTTCCTAGTATTTTTATGAACGCAACACCGTACAAATCCGGGTCATGCATAGCAAATTCGTATTCTCCGCTTAGCTCCTAGGAGGGGTATCGAACCCTCGACCTTCAAAGACGCTACGGGTGACTTTTCGTATATCCGATGTTACAATATTGTTTTCATAGTATTTTTATGAACAAAATACCGTACAAATCTGGGTCATACATAGCAAATTCGAATTTTCCGCTGAGCTCCTAGGAGGGATATCGAAGCCTCAACCTTCAAGAACGCTACGGGTGGAGGTTGGTTCCATTCCCATCTCAGCTGTCCTAGAAGTGATTTTCCGTGGTTTCCCCACTTGTACTCCATGGAAATGTCGGAATGATTCCTAACTCCTAAGCATTAGTTACAAATACACTCACACCACAAAACTTTATATGAATAACATATGTTATTCGACAAACACTACACTCTTGGTACTCCCCAAAGTGGAATTTCTATAAACTGTCATCCCAATCGGTTGTTTCTGCATTGAGATTAATTATTGCAGAGATAAATGAGTAGAGCACTAACAATGTTCTGTTTATTGCAGTGTAGGGCAGCTGGATTGGCACAGCTGCAGCCCGGATTGAATACGGTTTTGCTATTTTTATAGGTCAGGACTGACTCACTCTTTGGGAGATTAGATAGTCTACCGATAATCATACCTTATCATGAAAAGGCCTGAGGTCACCTGCATCTTATTACTATTTATGGTGAAGATATGTCGGTATGCTCACGTCTCTAAAAGATCCGTATCTGAACACACTTCCTAAATGGAGGCATATGATTCACAAAGTTCCTACCCAGCTCGCTGGAAGGGTATCCTGATGATGGTGAGCATGTGTTTTATATGCCCCTTAATAATATTATTGCTTTTATGTTCGACCCTGACTATTATCCGCCAGAAAACTGTACTATAATGAGGCTCATTATAACACTATTTTTCATTATGAAACAGTTTCTCTCACCAATCAGAACTCAAGAAACAGTTGTTTGACCAATTATATAATTAGATGCGTTGAGTTCCACGGCCTCCTAATGTAAATCACACTGCCTGGCCTAGTGTCATAGTAGAGTAATCGTGGTGGCCATGGTCAAATACAAGGCATTCCCTGCGTCTCATGCGCTCTGTTCAGTACACAAAACTGGCGAAATCTCGACAGATATTTATGAATATTTTTGTTCGAACATAAAATAGTTATGATAATTATCGTCGAACATAAACAGTCGTATGCAACTCGTCTATAATGGTAATTAAGACACTCGTATGGAAATTATAAAACTCGCATACGCTCGTTTTATAAACATACTTGTGTTTTAATTATTGTCATTATAGGCTCGTTGCATAATGTACTTCTTATTCTTCTTCTTTTCGAATCACCCACTTTGGGCTACGTCAGATCAATCACTTCTTAGATGCTTGTGCTCTCCTTTTCTCCCAATACTTCTTCATTCTCTCTGATCTTCTCTTTCTTTCCTCTTGTGATATCTGCATCGGTTTTCTGGAGACGGCTCTGGCTTGGAACTTCTTGGTGTTGTCTTTGGTAACGGTTTTGGCTGTACCATTCATCAACATGGTTTCTGTAATCCGAAGCTCTCGCAGGTCCTTTTCCACTTCCGTAAACCAATTAAGTTTGATCTTCTTTTTGGAGAAGAAGTCAAAAATTTTCTTGGTTAATCGGGCAGGATTCATCCGGTAGATGTGTCCATAGAAAGCAATCCTCCTTTTCCGTATGGTATCTGAAAGTCTCTCCGACTTCACATACAGGGTGTCATTCCTATAGAAAATTTGTTTGTTATTTTGGAATTTAGGACCTATGATCTTCCTCAAAATTTTTCTCTCTTTGATTTCCAATTTTTCCATTTGCCCTTGTCTCCTCAAGACTAGTGTTTCTGCTGCAAAGATTGCCTCTGGCTTAATTACGGTGTTATAATGCCTGATTTTCGTATTGCAGGAGAGGGTTTTCTTATTGTATGTATTTTTGGTTTTCTGGAAGGCTAGTTCCATTTTGATTCTTCTCGCCTCCATTGTTTTTCCTTCAAGGTTATTCCAGTCGATCCATTCTCCTAAGTATTTGAAACTATTAACCACCTCGATTTTATTAGCTCCTACTGTAACTCTCTTGGGCACATCCAAACTATTTGACATAATTTTCGTTTTTTTCAAAGGAAATTTTAAGTCCTATTTTCCCCGCCATCTCTTGTAATTCCGTGATTTGTTCTTTGGGTTCCTCCCATGTTTCTGCGAGCAGCGCTAAGTCGTCAGCAAAGGCCAAACACTTAATCGTGATTCCTTTGTTTTTTGTTCCTAGACGTATTCCCCCTCGTGTTTTCGCATTCCATTCTCCCATAACTTTTTCAAGTGCACAGTTGAACAACAGGGGGAGAGACCATCCCCCAGCCGGACCCCTGTTCTGATCTCAAATGGATCAGTAGTTCACCCATGAATCTAACTTTAGAGGACGTATTCGTGAGCGTCTCCTTTATGAGGGCTAGGGTTTTCCTGTCCAGGCCAAACTCTTCCAAAATATTGAGCAACGACTCTCTGTCGATGGAATCGTAAGCTTTTTTGAAGTCTACAAAGGTCACTATATACGGTTTCGCCCTCTGCTATTATGTTTCTTAGATTTAAAATTTGTTCAGCGCAAGATCTCCGCTTTCTAAACCCTCCTCGATACTCCCCAAGTTGGCAGTCCAACTGTGGTTCTGCTCTTTCTAATAACGCTCTTGAAAATATCTTGTATGTCACGTCCAACAGTGAGATCCCTCGGTAATTGCTAGGATCCGATTTCGAACCTTTTTTGTGAAGAGGGTGTATCAGGGCCATTTTCCATTCCACTGGAATGGTCTCAGTCTTCCATATCTCCTCAAAAAGCTTTTGGAGTGAGCCAATCGCATCTTCACTGGCATACTTCCATAATTCAGCTGTTATCTGATTTTCTCCAGATGCCTTGAAACTTTCCATACGAGTCAGTATCTTCTGAATCTCTCTTACAGACGGGGGTTTACAATCATGGTTGGGAGAAGATTTTGGTCCACAATCGAAATACATCTTTTGGAGTGGTTCATCGCAATTTAGGAGTTCATTAAAGTAGCCGGCTAGAATTTTACAGTTACCCCTGTTACTATATGCCACGTTCCCGTTTTCGTCCTGAAGTTGGAGAGTTGGGGGTCATATCTGCTTAGGTTTTCCTTGAACACCCGATAATAGTTTCTCATATTGTTCTTCGCAAAGTCATCATTTATCTTCCTGAGCAGTTGGTCGCCGTGCTCCTTCTTTACTTTCTTGATCCCCTTGGACGCCATCTTCCTGGTTTCCACAAAGTGTTGCCAGGTACTCTCGTCCTTTTTGGTTTGCCAAACGTGCCACGCCTTCTTCCTCAGATCAAGTAGTCTATCACACTCGTTGTTCCACCATCTATGCTTCTTCGTCTTTGTAACAGGAGCAAATTGTTCTGCCTTGGTTAGAAGACTCTTCTCCATCTGCCTCCAGTCCTGGCCTTCTAGGTCTCTGGTTAATGTGTCCCATTCTTCCATGTTCTCCTTAATTTACTATTATATGGTATTTACAAATTTTGTTCTCTTTGCAGGTATTTCATGTGAATGGATGTGACCTATGATTGTTCTTCTGTTGAGCTCTTCGGAACATCAAGATAACTGAAGAGATTAATTTTAAGAATGAACATTGTAATCTCGTCTTCTATTAGCTGTAATGTCAACCAGTCTTTATCATCTCTGTAAATATTTTAGTAAGGTACACATTATGCAATTATTACCTCATAACTTATTTAAATTTAATATTTCTCTCTCTTTTCATAATGTTATCATCTTAAACTTATTGTAACTTGCAGGTTGGTTGTAATACAGAGAGAACAATGTTTTCTCCGGGGGTAGCATGCATTTAAACTTATCGTAACTAAAAGCTTGTAGTTTGACGTGACCATTAATATTGACATCATGAGCCACGGGACCTCCTTTTAACGTAGAATCCGAACCACAGGACATGGGATTTCACATCGAAAATCTCACATGCAATGATCGGTCCACCTTGGTGAGAGGCCAACAGCTTGACCGCAAACTTATTGTAACTTTCAGGTTGGTTGTAATACAGAGAGAACCATGTTTTCTCCGGAGGTGGCATGCACCTGCATAGAAACCGGTTAAACGCCATATCCATTATACAGCATATGTCTCATAAGTAATGCCATTTTTTTAAGAAAATTTTGTAAGGAGAGTTTTCTGATAAGAAATTAAACTATTCTATGGTCTTGAGCCATCTTACAGGGAGGCTTCTTATCCCGTGACGATACCAGTCTCCGAGTTCTGATGCGAATAATTCTGAGGAACCCACTTCCACAGCTTCAATGTTTTCGACATTTTTTCCACGCCATAAATGGGCCATGGATCGCAAAAGATGGTAATCTGAGGGCACAAAATCAGGGCTGTATGATGGATGTGGTAGCTGTTCAACTCCTCCCAAGAAAATATTCTGTTAGTGGCCATAAAGGATTAAGGCATTTAGGTCAAGGATTTTACAAGTGTACAAACCATGGACGGTAGAAAATTAAAATATTGGACTCATACAGGTCACTAACTTGGGACCTCCAGCTTTGGCTTCTGTTACTCTAACTCTGAGCTTATGTTGTTGATCCTTTAGGTGCTCTGCGATATCATGGTTATGTATCACCGTATACTTGCGTGTGTGTACAAGTTGTCTGCTAACCTGGGCACTGTCATGTCTGTACTAGTGTGTGTACTGAACTTGTAATCAAGGTAGGATGTGGATAGGAAGCGGCCGTGGCCTTATATTAGGTACCATCCTGGCATTTTCCTGGTGTAGAAGTGGAAAACCATTTCCGGGAAGGCTGAGGTAGTAATCGAATCCGACCCTTCTCGGTTTGCCTCAAGAGGCTGAGAGTACCAGCCCTCTGACTAGAATTAAATTTCTTGGCAGACACGGGAATCGAACCTGGGCCTCCACAGTAACTGAGCTTATGTGGAGCCACCTTCAATTCTCACGTCAAGGGTGCATTTGTGTCATTGGGCTATGCATTAGCATGTCCAACGTATACGGTAGGTTCAGAGGAGTTGGATGTCACGGGTTCGTTTGTTCAACTCCATGTGATTGCATTGAGGCGGGAAATCTACAGTATTGACCTTGTTAGGTTGTTTTAGGAATATTCGTATCATTACTAGGCTAGTAAGGAATATGTTTCTCAGCCTTGCTTATTTCAACACACCTCTAAGCACGTACTTCACCCGAATTCCGCATAGTCATAGCCTATATCCGCTGAGATGGAAAAGGATTGTAGGGAGGTCGATACCCAGCCAGATGAACCAACACTACCCTACTAGGATAATGACTAGGAAACTCTTGATACATACCGGCCATGTAACAGCACTACTGATTAGTTACACATTTACTAGAAATAAAATATCCTTAACACAAAATGGTAGGGTGAGAATCTCGGATCTGAGCGTGAACGGTGAAAGTTGAGACTACGTGAATTCTAGTAACTAATCGCAGTATTGTCGCATGTCGATTGCAAGCATGAAAAGGTGATCAGATTTATAAAAAACGAACAGGCAAACACAAAAAAAATGCCTGGGATGTATTACTAAACAAATTACAAACAATAAAATATTCCCTATCACCTATAAAATATGTAAGCAAGTTAAAATTAAATATCTCACACTTCAGATAGTCCTACTATCTGTAGAATGAATGTTATTAAACATTATCATAACAACAATGTAATTATATTAAGTTTTATAAAAAGTTTACGCACTTGACAGTCACCCTGTGACTATGTCACTGAGGCAGTCTGATCAACATCAGCTGTTCAATCATCAACAATGAAGTTAACACTGCAAAACCCCCACATTAGACACGTGCGTGTGTAAAACGTGACTATCTATACTGATAATAATGATATAATAAATTAAATAAGGTTTAAATATATACAATATCTACAATTTTCCATGATTTACACGGTATTAAAAATATAATATTCGCGCTATCAGTCGCGATCTGACAGTCGTATAGTGTCTCTGTTAAATAACAGTTCTCTGAACAATATTTCACACAACAATAGAATTCTCAGGTACTTCTGGTAATATGTCAAAGTAAATAAAGCTTGAATATCAAACACTGAAGTTAAATATAGCTTAGAATGTCGTGTCAATGAATAAAACAAAATAATAAAGAGCGATACGAAACTACTTAAAAAACTCTACACACTTCGTGGATCATATACTGATACTCTCTGACATAAACAATACAAACATTAACCTTTGTGTTAGCGCTTCTTACACATACTGTAACAATTCGTTGCTCCACATGGCAATATATTTCTTTCTACCGCAATACAGTGAACAATACTTATAGGTGGCGTTTACTACGCTCCAAATATCTCTTACTTCCATCTTTTCCTTACTACCAACAATCTTCAATACTCCGCACGGCATTACTTCCATAAAAAACCATCTTGCTAGAAACTTGTAGAAGAATTAGTGATTTTACTAGGTAAATACGCAATTGTATATGACCGTTCAGAATGCACTCCTAACCCCAACTCTCTTCTAAAATTATTAAACCTCGTGCATCAATTACAACAAACACATGTTCGTTCACAACAATACATCTCACACAGTGTTTCTTATTTCTTTCATTAGCGCTTTTCATTCACTTAGTTCCATAAGAAACTGTTTTTCCACGTTACCAAATGTTAACAATACTAATTCGTAAGTCGCTCGTCTTTAGTAGTTAATATAAATAAATACATATCCTCACGGCTCTGGTGTACATTTAAATATATGAACCTTTCATATTTAAGTTGATTTTAGAACATAATAGACCTCAGGTAGACTAACAAATCTCCTGGTCTTCTTATTTCAGTTTAACAATTTTTCCAATTTAATTATTGTTAAATATAGGCATCATTTGACCTCAATTGTCACTACCATGATCCTATTTTATAGTGTATTTTCATAATATCAATAGTCCAAGACTATATAGTTGTCAAATAAGTTATATTCAGCTATTTGAATCTTATAACATCCATATTGGTATAAATAAATATTTCAGTTGTATATTGACATAATAATGTCTGTTAAACAATGTTACAGCATTTCACAATAATGTTTTACTTTATAAAATGTAATATAAACATACAAATGTATTCTGTCGCTGTTACGCATTTGTAATTGTTAATAACAATCTTAATGTTCAAATGTTCTTACAATTTGAAAGTAATTTCAATGAAATATGTCATTATCGAAGCATTCTCTTCGAGATACAATACTATCGAAATACAGTATTATCGAAGCATTCCCTTTATAAAACGAGTTTCGTTCGAAATTGAGTATGTTAAAACGATTCCTTCAAAAATAAATGCATGAAACGATATCCAAGTCATTAAAGCATGAAATAACGTCTTAAACGACACACGAAGGCGTATTAAAAATTACGATGAATCTCAAAAATTTTAACTATGATGAACATACAATAAAGATAAGAATTTCTACAATGAAGTTGATCACTCCCAAATGGACTTCTACTGCTACTGCAAAACTACTGATATTAGAGCAATCGGTTGTTCTACCTTGAGATGTCTTCTACTGCCAAGAAATACCTCTATCCGATGTTCTTGGTTCTCCGTTGAGACTGCGAGCGCTCGTCTCCCCTTGAAACCAGTTACTGCCAGGCGCGTGCGAATCAGCTGTGAGCGACCCCGTCTCAGTCATGCTGCATTCACCTGCTCTCCGCCTCGACTGGTGGCTTCTAACGGCAAATCTTTCATTTTCACGGTCAGCGACCTGGGAACTGCGTTTCTTGGTCCGATTGGCTGCAAGCGGTCATCTTCTTCTTATCTCTGTATCTCAGAGAGGCCTCACCAACGTAGATCTGAAAGTCCTGGGTTGACATCTCCTCCTGATGGTAGTGGACATCTTGCTTGTAGTGTAGAAACTCATGTCGGAATACTGCAAGTTGTTGAGCAGTTGTATATGTATCGATCCTTGATCTTCCAAGTCACTCTGACATCCAATCCATGGTATAGACTAACCTCCTTCCATTGATTTAGTTATCCATAATAATCTCCTCAGTATTTGTAGAATAAGTTTGTCCTCCCCGATTCAAGTTCGTTGTCGACCTGTTGACTATGATGTTGACTGTAATGTAATAACGTAGAATATATACTGTTGAATATGTTGTAGCAATACTGTAGCTTGAAGTAGGCAATACTGCTGGTTATTGCCTTTCTTTAGAATGCTGTTGTATTTGCGAAGCCTCGTTCTGATGATATTATGTTTCAGTAAACGCTGATCTCTTCAAATGTAGTGCATTTGCACTTCACCGGCTCCTCTGATAACTTCCTCGGCGATTCCTCGATCTCCCGACAGTACAATAGCGTTTGTCGACCGGGCTTATGTTCCGTGCAAAAAGTGCTTCTCTGCTGGGAGCGTGCAACACACGTCCGCTCGTGTCAAGTAGCTGCGTGAGAGTCCTGGCTCGCTTCTCTGCTGTGACGCGCATGCCATCGCTAGCCTCCTGGGCTAGCCTCGCACAGTTGCATTTTAATAGAAATATACTCATAGTTTCTCTATTAACCAAAAATTTATATTTCTATTTAACCAAATAAATTTCATATTGCATTCTATACCTGTAGATGTGCTTATTTCGCTTTATATATGTCAAATTTATATAAAAGCGATTCCCACAAAATGTATGTGCTTTAATCTGATTGGCTGCTGAAATATCGTGATAGAAGCTCCTGGAACTAGCCTCTTATCAACGGGTCATGTGCATAGATTTGTTATTGTCGCCTAGCTGACCAAAACTGGATTTCTGGTGCTAAACATGAAGCCTGGTACAATTTCCAGCTTCGAATGATCCAACTCTTCCTTAGTTAAAATCTCATTCACCAGAATATTTCCAAATAATAATTCCTTAAAATGCTTCAAAATTCTCCAAAATACTTTCATTATGCATCATCCACTTCCCGAAATGCTTACATAATTATTAAATTATTTTAATTCCATATTTCCAATTTTTCATTCCAATGGTGCATAAGTCGGTTCGAACCTCGGCTCAGTCAAAGTCCTAATCTGGGCAGAATTCGAGTTCAGTACCTTGCATAGAAATTCATACTCGGCCTCGGTAGCAATACGATTTTGCAACGAAGAAGGAAATCTGGCAACCTGGCAAATTTTATTCCCTTCTTAGAGTATAACGTTCCCTCTTTTGAACACAGCCTGCCAGGCCTGTTTCAAGACCAAGGTCAATAGTGTTGACCCTTGTAAATAAGCAGTTACGATACTGAACGGAGCGACGTGGATGAAGTGGTGCATAAGTGGTCTAAGCAACAAAGAAGCTACAATGTACCCATTCCCCTTTTGGGGAAAGCAGAAGGATTTGCCAAGAAATGAAAAAGTTTAAGAATTTGTGGGCATATAAAATAAGGATAATTATAACTCAGCAATTTTTCTAGATTCGTGCCGTGTCTTGTGTGGGGTTTAGTCTAGGACACCAAGCTGGCTCATCAGCGGGCTCTTGGTGTCTCCGCCCGGACAACTACAGGAGTAGCGAACAACACGCTACCTCCCTTTTTATGAAGCAAACCTGCGCCTCTTTACTGCGAGAACTAAAAGCAAAAAACTAGGCGAAACCCCACTAGAGGCACGGCACAAACCTAGAAAAATTGCAGAGTTTTACATTGAACCTTATTTGCAGATCCACTGAAATTGTTCTATTCATTACTCTTTATTGATAACCTTCCACACTGTGCCGGCCCCGTGGGGTTGGGGGTAGCGCGCCTGCCTCTCGCCCGGAAGGTCCGGGTTCGATTCCGTCAGGGATTTCGAAAACTTGCATGATGGCTGGAATGGGGTGCACTCAGCCTCGAGAGGATAATTGAGTAACTGTCTGGCAGTGAGGCTGCGCCCTGGTCACGAAAACCAGGATTAACAGCCAAGGGGACCCGACGGGTTGACCATGCGTCACCCCAATATCTGCAGGCCAAATGGCTGGGCAGTGGTCACTTGGGAAGCCTAGGCCCTTCATGGGCTGTAATGCCAGGGGTTGTAATTATTATTGTCATTATTTAGCCACACTTTTGATGTAGAATTATAGTGTTGATTTTTGCCAATTCCATCCCTGTTGGCTTTAACTAGTTACCTGAACAAAAATTCAAGTATTGAATGTACACCCAGGGATAGTTTTCTCTATCAGAACTTGAAAGACAGCCATGCCCATATCAATGTAAATGTATTGTAGAGCCTTTGTTCAGGTTCAATGATATTATGTAACTGGACAGGATGAAATGAAATCCACAGTCTGTTTCCAGTCGACCGACCGGGTCAGGGAATGGAATGAAGGAATCCCCCATATAGCGATGAGGATATGAACTGTGCCGACTGCCGAAGCCTGTCGCACTCCCCTGGGGCAATAATTAAATGAATGTCAAATGAAATGATAGTGGAGTGTGTTGCTGGACTGAAATCGTGACAGGGAAAACCGGAGTAAAACCTGTCTGCCTCCGTTTTGTCCAGCACAAATCTCACATGGAGTAACCGGGATTTGAACCACGGACCCAGTGGTGAGAGGATGGCGTGCTGCTGCCTAAGCCACAGAGGCTCAACTGGACAGGATATTGTTTCATTTTAGGTTACATGTGGTCATTCAACCCTGTATATTTTCTGTAAACCTGTGTTAAAGTGTCTGTAGTAGTGCTTGTATTTCACTCAAATCCGTATCATCTTCTTTGCATTTTCCCATTTATGTGGGGTCTGCCTTCCTGCAATGATTCCTCCACTTCAATCGATCCATAGCGTCCCGGGAGCGGAGTTTAGCGAGCCGCATGTCATCTCTCACCTTATCCAGCCAGCGTGTTTGAGGTCGCCCTCGAGGTCGACGACGCTCCACATTCAGTTGAAGGGCAGTCTTAGCAACTGAGGTTTCACTGCAACGGAGCACATGTCCATACCACCGCAGACGTGATTCACGCATTTTCTCTGTGATTGGGGAACCTTGAAATCTTCCGCACATCATCATTCCTTATATGGTCGAATCGAGTCAGCCTTTGGACCACCGCAACATCTTCATTTCAATTGTATGAAGTGCCTGTTCGAGCTTCAATGTTGTAGGCCAGCATTCAGATCCATAAAGGGCCACCGGTCTAATCGCTGTGTGATATACTTTAGATTTTAGATGCCATGGAATTTTCTTATCGCATAGGACTGCAGTAACTTGACGCCATTTCATCCATGCGGCAGTGACTCTTGTTTTGACATCAGGAATCGTGCTGCAGTCTGAGGTGGTGCATGACCCAAGGTATTTGAATTGGGTCACTTTATTAAGTTGAACCTCACCAACAGTGATCGTGCCATCAGTTTGGCCACCGCATTCCAGATATTCCGTCTTCTTCAGGTTCAATTTCATCCCAAATTCCTCAAGACGCATGTTCCACTCTTGTACTTGCTGTTCGAGGCGCCCACGGGTCTCGTTAGCTAACATGACATCATCCGCATATAATAATGTCCATGGATGCCTGGTTTGGATGTAATTTGTGATGGCGTTCATGCAGAGAATGAAGAGCAAGGGGGACAAGGCTGATCTTTGATGGACACCAAATATGATGTCATATCTCAGAAGTTGCCATGTCACAGAAAATGAAATTAAGCATTTGATATCGGACTCATTCCGACAAATTATTTTTGAAAATGCTCTTTATTTAGGCAAAACACCAAATAGATTTGACCATCTTACAGTTCTAAAACAAATTTAAAAATGTACTGGCATAAAACATATATAATGAGAGTTGGGCATCTAGGATTGGGAAGGAGGCAGCCATGGCTGTAAGTTTGGAATCATCCTGGCGTAGAAGTGGGAAGCTGCAGAATACCACTTCAAAGAAGGCTGAGGTGGGAATTGACCTCCGCTCTTCTCAGTTCGGTCTCGTGAAGCTGAGTAAACCCTGTTCCAGAATTAAATATATGAAAGTCAGGAATCAAACTGCTAAGAATGCTGACCACTTCACCACAATATGGTCGCTGAGCTGATATGTCTAGTTTCAGGAATACTGTACAGAGCAACATACAGGATTTCACATATTTAACTGACAATCTGAAAGGTGTGCTTGGTAATCAGAAACAGGTAGGAGTACATTGCTTTCTACGCTAAGTTGTTGCATTGATACGCTTATCACGGTTTTGGTAGTATCTCAAAAAAAAAATGAAATTTAGCATGAAAAGTTAATGGAGCGAGTTTTTGTTGACATCATAGCCCAAACATGAAATAGTGCATGAAGCTCCAATAATGCATCTTGTTTTCACTTTCATTCTTAACGCAGGTCGAAACAGTAAAAAAAAAAGTCTCTATTGGAACTCAAGGAAGCTGATGGAATGGAATCCGGGCTAGCCATAAGAATTAACCGTAAAAAAGTGTGATATGAGGATATCAACAAAACTTCAAACTACAGCAAAGTATTATCCTCTGTGATTGCGACAGCCGAGCACGCTCTTAAATGTTGAACTATTTTTTAATAACCCTGTGTAAAAGAGATATTTATAACAGTTTAATTAATAATTTATTTATTCATTTCAATCATGACATAAGCATAACTTAATTTACAAATTGAGCATTCAAACTTGCTTTTTCCAGCTCCAAAATCTATTCTTAGCTGATGATCCTCTTCATCCCTTGCCCTTTTCCTTATTCTGTCTTCCCACTCTTCTTCCGCCAGCTTTCTCATACATTCACGGTCTCTCTTATTTTCTTCAGTTTCTTCTGCATTCATCTTTCTTTTTTCTTCCCACTCTTGCTGGGTAACTTTAATCTGAAGTTCCACTAGCCTTCCTTTTTGCCTCTAATAAACGCTGAACTTCTTAGGTGTCCTGGGTTGGACGGCGTTGCCTCTTCAATCACCTTGGTGTTAAAATTTGAACTGTAAATAAGAAAGAAAAAATGTAAATACACAATACAGTACTTTGCTAAAAAGTCTGCTATGTAGTTTGGTATCACAGTTATGTTATGTAATGTTAATTTTAACCACAGCCGATGCATAATCAGAAGCACAGTACGGTACTTTCATAGAACATGACAATAATTAAATTAAATTAGGGGCAGATGACCTCACTGTTCAGCAACAATAACTAATAATTAAATACTCGGTTCTAACACCTTTTGGAAGGCGAGGAATATATTTAACATAGTGTGAATAAAATTACTAAGAGGCATTACAGAATAAAAATGTATACTCCATCATTGCGCACAAAAAAGAGAATAGAGCCCCGGTTAAAGGATAAACACAACGACAGGATTCACTTCCTTAGTAGGCCTATTAAGGAAATAAGATGATCATATCTACCAAAAGCCTATTAATGTTCACAGGGTGTTTGCCCGATATGTTTTGTCAGGCTATTGCCACACTTGTGTCTGATATAAGCTGGGAAATTCACTGCATAAAAACCTCTAAGCCACAGCTTGAAGAAATAGTGCTGTTGTATGGTTTCATATCAAAGACAATGTAATGTTATTTGATGTTAATTTTTACCACAGTCGATGCAAATTCAAAAGCACTAGACATACTACATACGGGAACACCCGTCAAGCATTGCACATTGTTATGGGGCTAAAATTCAATCTCGGCGCACTCGGTATCCAAATATTCCATCATAGTGGAATAGATCACGAAAGAACTCAACAGGCACTAGACTGGTAATCACACAAGGGGTGGCTATGCTGCTGGTGGCAATACCTGCTTCGTGTGGTCTAACGCACTTGAACACTGTAGTTCAAAATTGGACCGAGGCGCACACATGGGTGCTAACTTCACTTCACTAAAAACACAAATTGGATATCACCTGTAGCAAGGTTTGGCGACTGTCTGGACAAAAAATACAGATGTAGTTAAATGGGTGTCTGGACGATATCATTGGTCGCCAGCTGGTTAGATGACTGTCTGGACGAAAATTACTGATTGCATTACAAGCAAGGGAGTCTGGGGCACATGCATCAGGTTAGGTTTGTTTTGTATGTAGAACAGTATTCACCACTGTTATGATCGCAAGGATTCCAGTTTCGAACTAAGCGGCAAAAAAAGCGCCAACCAATATTACATATATAACGTAGTACTGTGAGTGCAGGGTTGGCAATACTGTACTTGTGCATAATTAACGGCGAAAATGGCGGATTCAGCTAGAATTACATCTATATAAGTCGTGATCCTATTTGGGATGGCGCGTGGTTTATAGACGGCGGATGAGTAAACACCTATTACAACTTTATCTCCAGATTTTTTCCTGGCCATTACTACCGGTATTTTGGGAAATGTTTGTACTTTAGAAAAGTTACGAAGGAGTGATACGTTATTCAGCGTTACCAAGAGTTCTGCCATTTCAAAACGTGGGTGCAAGCAATGATACAGAGCATGTAATGGAACAGATGTAAATACTGTACCTGGCATATTTTCAGGAGAAGAACCAGGATGGGCAGTTACTTCTTCAGTGACAGACTGGGTCTGCGATTGGGTGACACTCGAAGCACCGAGTGAAGTCTTGGTCGGGCTACGTAGTGCTACATGCAGAGGACGTCTCAAATTACCCGGAGAAAATGGAAATGAGCCAGAACAGTCAATTTCTTGGCTCATTATCTGAAATCATAAGGAGATAACATATATGAGACATCTATAGTAGTTGGACATCAATGGACAAGTTTTGGAACTTTCGCACAGATGTCATGCCGCGGACATGTACTAACGAAGAGTTCCGAACATCATGTATTTCGAGCAATTAATTTACTACTTACACCAAGTATTCCACACGATTATCAGGGTATTGATGATGATTGTTGTTTAAAGGAGCAGAACAGCAAGGTCATCGGCCCCTCATACAGTTAAAACACAAATTTCGGTTATATATAACAATATATGAAGGGTAGAGAGGAAAAAAGATTAGGGTCCACCATCAGTGAAAAAAGAGATGTTGCCACCAGCAGGTAATTGGTATGCGGGAGTATTATTTTAATATTACCAAACATAAACAATTAACTTCTGAGAAACATGCCATTGATGTTTGAGTGTTTGTTTGAAACACTGATCAGGGTCTCCTTAAACAACAACCACCACCACCACCAGAAGTGAGTTTTTAACATTGGTACAGGAACGTATAGCTTGAAGTGTCATTAGTTCTGAATCACAAGAAATACCGTAAGCAACCTTTGAGTCGCATAACAGACCTATTTGTAAATTGAAATTTGCTGGCCCTAACCCACTCTGTCCTATAAAGCAGATGGCACGATCAACAGCCACCACATCGTTTGCTAATATAAGATCCAAGTGTATTCTGCAGACCATGGTCTCTATGTAGATCAGCAAGATCCACACACTTGGTTAAAATGGTGAATGTGGCTCATCAATTGTGAAAGGGTGGATCTTGCATAAAATGGCAAGATGCACTTCAACGCTCTCAGCTCACTGTGTTTCAGATCAGCTAGCCACCGACTATCCCAAAATGCCAGTACTTGGTTGCATCAATTAGAGCAAATATCTTGAGCTGGTAGTCCATTGGTTGAGGTGGTAGTGATACGGCCTCTTTTGCAGCTTGATCCGCTAGCTCGTTTCCCGCAATTCCCATGTGGTTTGGCAATTACAGGAAGGTGATGGATTAATTGTGCTCGACGTATCACTCTTTTCCTTTTCGCTTTCATTTTGACAATATATAATTTTCGTATCTTATTTCATCTTATAGGGGGACATTATCAATATAGTTACTCCTAACCTTGATCACTTCTGCACTAGATATATGTGCTAAATCACGTAAATATGTGTTTTTATTTATTGTTTATTTAACAACTGGAGCAATGATCGTCAGCGTATTTAGTATGTGAAACTGACGTAGAGCGCTCGCAACGAGGCGCACACATTGATGTGAGTAGTTGCCAACATGTCCGAAACAAAATACATCAGACGACACACGTAACGATGTAATTATGTGAGAAAAGAAATAATTGGGCTTTTTGTACTATTTGTAAATTATGCTTGTCACTTTACCGCAATTCTCTATAGCGAGGTATGGTGACTACTGTCTGGACGATAAATACTGATGAACTAAAATGGGTGTCTGGACTAAACCATTTGTCGCAACTTGGTTAGACGACAGACGGGACGAAACCATTGGTCGCCACTTGGTTAGACTGTCTGGACGAAAACTACTGACTGCACTACATGCAAGGGGGTCTGAGGCGTACGCCCCAGGTTAGGTTTGTTTTGTATGTAGGGCAGTATTTGTTTAGATGAAAAGTATTATTGAAAGATTACTATTAAATTGAAAAAAAAACAACAACAATAAATACACATTGGTTGTGGGGAAAATAGTAATGAGGCAGCTTGAACAATTCATTGCGAACTGGTTCAAATGAATTCAAGTGAACTCAACACTGTATTGTTTCACCGTACCGTGCATATACAAAGTTTTTTTTTTGTCGTGTAGCCTCCTGAGAGGCCGAGTGCAGGTCTTTCTAGTCGACGCCCGTGGGCGACCTGCGCGTCGGGATGAGAGATGGAATGGATGAAGATGAATGAAACTGGGCAAGGATGTGGAAGGAAGCGGCCGTGGCCTGTCAGAAGGTACTGTCCCAGCATTTGCCTGGGGTTGAAAATGGGAAACCACGGAAAACCATTTCAAGGACAGCCGACGGTGGGGATCGAACCCACGCGTCTACCGAGTCAGCAGAGAGCTTGGCCCCTGTACCTAACGCAGCGCTTTAGCCCGCGTAGCCACTACTGTCGGTATATACAAAGTGATACCGTAAGTATGCGGTTGGCAATGCTGTACTAGTGCATAATAAATGGCGGACACATCTGGCATTTCATGTATGTAAGTCGTGATCTAATTTTGGAAGGTGGGTGGAATATAGACAGCGGAGGAGTCAACATCTATTGCTACATCATCTCCCGATTTATTCCTGACCGTTACTACAGGTATTTTGGTTAATTTTTGTACTAGAAAAAAGTTATGAGGGAGTGATACGTCATGCTGCACAACCCACTGCACTAAGAGCCGTTGAAGCGATCGACTACAATGAACTCGAGAGTCTGTAGCCTACATATTAGTGGAGTCGTGGAAACCGTAGAACTTATGACGAGCTAAGCAGTACAGGTCTGTGCCAAGGAGGACTTCGTATCAGCTTCAACGATGATGTAGGCACCTTCACCTTGAACTATATGTACAGAATTTCTGAATCTATAAATTGGTGAACTTGAATGGATATTAATCAAATGTATTTTCTGCGTTGGGGTGATTTAGCATCAGGGATTTGCATGCCCTACCTTGATACCCTGAGAGATTTTGAGACTCTCGACCCTCAAGGGCGCTACGGATGACTTTTCGCATATTCGATGTAAGAAAAGTTTTCCTACAATTTTTATCAACGCAATACCGTACCATTCCGGGTCATTCATCGCAAATTTGATTTTATGGCTTAGTACCTGGGAGGGGAATTGAACCCTCGTCCCTCAAGGGCGTTAGGTGTGGGTGCAAAACTAATAGTATATTCGTGATCAGCAACCACGATTTACCCATAAGTGATGTAAAAGGATCCGTACCACATATAATCTCCATAAGTGCCAAATGGCCCCGCACAGCTAGCGGGGCACGGTTGACACAAAACCATTGATGTGGGTGAGTTATGCTGTAACCATTGCCAAAAACATTGGATTGGACAAAACGAAGGTTAGAATGGTTGGGTGTAGGTGCGGCCTTGTCCACGCGCAGCTAGTGGGGCACGGTTGACACAGAACCATTGATCTGGATGAGTTAGGTTCTAACCATTGTCAAAAACATTGGATTGGACAAAACGAAGGTTAGAATGGTCGGGTGTGGATGCGGCCTTGACTTCCCTCTTGTTGCAGGTTACAGATAAGTTATGTTTTATTCTCCTAACATCCATTTCACGATGGCATTTGTTTTTGGTACTAAAATGTGGTGTTTCAATAGCTTCAACAACTTCTCAGGTTGATCATAAACCGGCGGTTGAAGTTACTGATTGTTACAATCCGTGGTGAATAAATGATTCAATTCTGCGCACTATCAAATGAACTGAGTGCTGCACATGAATATGCGCACTAGAGAATGAACCGAGCGCATCTCTTTTTATATACTGCCGTAAGGGCGAGGTTGGCAGTACTGTTAAATGACATAGTAGCGGACCAAACGAAGAGACCCGAATACTCACTACCGCAACTGATGACGGTTGATTTGGACTAATGGCGGCCACAGCTGTAATTTTGGCTATATATGTTGTGATGCTATTTGGGATGGCTGAGTGGGTCACAGACGGCGGAGGAGTAAACATCTATAACTAAATTTTCTCCAGATATTTTCCTGACCATTACTACAGGTATTTTGGTTAGTTTTTCTACTTTAGAAAAGTTATGACGAAGTCATACGTCAGGCACTGCTACCAATATTATATTGAATTGAGGATATTGCACCAGAATTAAGCAATTAAGCTCACAAGTATCAAAAACTGATAATATACACAAATACAAATGACCAAAAGGACAACGGCAGGTTCCGTTTTAAAGAGAAGTAAGGTAACTGGGCCTGTTTTCGTCACTGAGCCAATAGTAGTCACTCTCGAATATAGTACATATAATAAGGATGTCAACAGGTCTTTCTCAACACACGAAGTCTTACGAGATTCGTCACACCTTCGTTGCCGATGAGGAGCAACTTAGCGCAATCATGCGTGCGATGTAATAGGCGATTCCCAACGTCAAACATCACCTGTGAGTTGAGCTGTCTTGACTCGGCGTATCGTTCCTCGCATGTGCTAAGCAGACACGCGAGTTAATTATGTGCATAAGTGTTATGTTCCGAAATTTTTAAATGTTACAAGTGTGTGATATGGTTGGTAATTGTTTCTGTAACATATGCGATTTGCTACTTCGTGCTCACGTTCCTAGTTTGGTTAGAAATGCTGGTGACGAATACTGGATAAAAAAAACACACTTTACCAATGCTCGTCATTTGTGGCGAAAACTGGCACACTGTCATTTCTCCTTGTAGGACCTAACCAACCGCGGCAATGTACTTATAATGCAGTTCTGAAGCACCCTGCATTAATTAAATTGTCGTTTGATCATCGTGTCCAATAGTCGTCATAGATGACGATCTTTAGAGCACATGCGTGACGAACACAAGTCCATGATAATGTTAAAGTTTGCGTTAACGTTTCAGAACCAATAAACATTAACAGTGTGCTATTATTATGTAGATTTGTCTTTTTGACGGCCGTAGGTCTAGGCTGGCTGCGTGGCTCAGCGGTAACGTTCTCGCTTGCTGTTGCAGGATCAAATCCTGGCGCAGTCATCTGGAATGTGTGGGTGCGAAAATGCAAGGGAGCCGTGTCAGTAGATTTACTTGCACGTTAAAGATCCCCTTCGGAGCGAAATTCCGGCACCCCGGTGTCTCTAAAAGCCGCAGTAGTTAAAAGGGACGTAAAACAAATAACATTATTATTATCAGTAGGTCTAGACCTAGAGTTTTTAGGTGTGCTAAAGAGATTTCTTTCTAAATTGAGATGAAAAATATATTCTAAGACTAAATCTTTGCTTTCAAGCAATATGTCGAAACGCACATTTCTCAATTAGCCTACGATATTCAGCAAATGGAAGCTGCTATTAAGGTCGTCGAGGACGGCATGAATATTAAAACGGCCGCGGATAGGAATGGTGTCCCGAGAAACGCCCTCTCGGACAAAATTGAAGGAAAAACTACAGAGGAAGATGGGGCCAAGTTCCATTTTAACAAAGAGTGTTAGTTCAATGTGTAATCTCACTAGGAAAAGCGGGGTTCCCGGTAACAAAGGATGATTTGCAAAATAGCGTCCAGTGCCTCACAAAAGAATTGAAGAGGGACTCTCCTTTCAAAGATGGACGGCCAGGGAGGAAATGGTGTGAATCTTTCCTAAAAAGAAAACCAATCCTGTCTTTACGAACCCCTCAAAATTTGACAGTAAACCGTGCTGCAATTACAGAACATCAAACTATAACCTACAGTTATTTGGTGGAAAACGACTTACAGTCTATCTTGTCAGACCCTCGGCGATTGTGCAACGCAGACGTTACGTTATGCCACGGTGGTGTATTATTTGAATACACGGTACGAGAGAATAAAGTCTATTGCTCTTTGCATGTTCATTTCTTCCTTCCTCTTTGCCAAACACCAACAGTGATCATCTGTTTTCTCCTTGTTGGGCATATCTCTTATGTCTTCATAAGTATGTTTCAGATATATAACTTCTGTGATCCATCTAGCGTCATCTCGCAGCGAATCTCTGAAGCTCCTCAATTCTTCCTGGTGCTAGAGGACTTACTTATCCATCTGGCTACCAGATCTTGTTACCATCGTCAGCTATTTTCTCTTGGAGCAAGAGGACTACGTCCACTTCTTTACTCACCATGCTGCGCTAGTATCAACTGTGATCAACTCTTAGAAGACCAGCTCAGCAAGAGAAGATAAATGTTTTATTTTTAAGTTGGCAATGTTTATATGTTCTCCTTTTGTCTCCTACCCCCACTTTTCCCCCTCTTTCTTGGACCCTCCGTGCTCCGATGAGCTGCTTTCACTTCTTAGTCGGCAGTTGAAGCAATCAGTTAAGGCTCAACCAGAGCTAGCCTCCTGACCTAACGAGGCATTTTTTAAATTCCACGCCATGTTGGAACTCTAAGCATCAGTGAGGAACTTCACTTCGACATGCAACAAAGATAAGTACCTTCTTCAAGTTTTAACCTCATCTTCATGGTTTTAACTTCCACGTGCTTTTAATTATAATTTATAGACAGTGTGAAATCATTTACTTTGGGGCAATAATCATTCTTCGTGGGATTTGCCATGTTGAGCTTTTGCTTATAAGCCAACCTTACTAAAAAAGAGCTTTTCTTAAGCTATTCAAATGAGAAATCCTCTCGCTACGTGGGATATTATCTAATACCCGCTGTCTATAATTATAAAGCTAGTTCCTCCGTTGGATTTTCTCAACCCCATTTTCTGCTAAGGTCGTTCTGGAACCTTCGAGATCTTGTACTCTATCTGCGAGTCTTGCCGTCAAGTATTGTTCACGCACTTGTGAAAATACTAGTAAAAATGAGGAATCTTCCTTAAATTACTGCAATAGCGAACTTTCTTCCCCCGTTGGAACATTCTATGGCGCATTTAATTGTAAATCACAACTTTTTCAAGAAATAGACTCTCACCTATATAGTGCAATCAGTTATTTCCATAATTGCAATAACTTTCTTTCTCATAAACTTCAGTGTTTCTATAGTGAACTTTGCATCCATCTTCATAGACTACAGTGATAAACAGTGCTTGCTCCACGTTTCTACCGCGTCGCGATCGTCCGGTTATATTAAATACGGCCATGAACATTGATCCTATATCCCAATGATCTTTCCTCAACCTTCTACTAACAACCATTATTAATAAAATTGAAACTTTTCTATAAGGTGTCACTCACGAGGTGCCCTTGCAACTTTGCTAGTTTAACATTAATTAAATTCTGCATAATTGCTTGTGTGATACAAGTTTTAAATTCACGTTGTTCCTTTCCCATAATCAGGGAAAACAATTCTCTAAACTCTTGAGCGAGTCATGCTCAGGTTTCACGAAATGGAAACTGTCCCATTTGGCGAGTGATTCCTGCTCAAACTTGGGAAGTCTAGAACTTTCCCTTCCACTTTCTTCAGGTTTCACAGTAAGTGACCTGCCCTCTTTGTATAATTCTCATATATTAATTCTGTATAAATATAAGAAGTTGTAGGAACTTCTATCTTATTTTTCATGTTGTTATTATTGTTATTTTCAAAGTTGTCACTTTCTCTAGAACATTCTCTCAAGAATTTCTTAAGGTGCACTTTTTGTACTCCAATTCACGTTCAAGCTTTAATTATTTCATTGTTTATTTGTTTAAATCTTATAAAGATTCTAGAAATATGTAAGGTTTGAAACCTTGTAAATTGTCAATTGCCTGGAGCAACCGTTTAATGTTGAGAGGTCTGCGACCTCAAATTGTTAACAAAATTGCAAAATATTTAATTGTCAAAAATATTAACTTCCTTAAATTGTTAAATAAATTAAATATTTGTTTTTGGATTCATCATTTCTCTGATACTAAAGTTAGGCAAGATCCTGGCTTTCCTAGCTCCTCCTAAGTTCATGCTCTCGTTAACACAAAATAAAGCTTTTACTATCTGTCTTGCTAGAACATCACCCTTCCCTATAGTACTTTTATTCGTGCTCGGGAGGAAATACACTAAAGCCTTTCTCTGGCAAACTGCCCAAGTCTTAGCTGCGGTTCCCGTTAGCTTCGACCAAGCTCGTATCCACTTTAGGTATCCGAGCAAGGATTTGCGGTGGCAACCGCTTCTAAATGTATTGAAGGTCAAATTCATAACTTTTGTGGGACTCTCCTACTATTTTTCTATCCTTTTTCTCCAATCCCAAATCTACTTCCTTCTCTCAATCATCTTCCCTTGGTGGGTGGGTTATTCCTCAGCCTATAATCTACCCAAAATTTGGTGCCGAAACCAGGGAGAGTCCATTTTTTTTTTATTGTTTGTCAAGTGTCATTTGACAATACTTGGCAAATTATTAATATCTGCTTGGATTTTTCAGCTATATCTACATTATGCAAAGCCTGTGAACGGGAAAGAGGCCGCTCCTGTCTCCTCTGGTGTGTCCTGTTCTTTCTACCCATTCGCTGCTGCAAGCTTGACAGCATCTCCA
The DNA here is from genome assembly GCA_946902985.2 of Meconema thalassinum. Taxonomy (NCBI): domain Eukaryota; kingdom Metazoa; phylum Arthropoda; class Insecta; order Orthoptera; family Tettigoniidae; genus Meconema; species Meconema thalassinum. Next base: position 180,856,700 of record OX336388.2, read on the forward strand.
AGGTTCTACAGTTTCGTGAGTTGTATTTCAATTATTCTTTTTGGCATGGCTCCTACTGAGAAAGATGAAACTCTCATTGCCAGACGTTCTTCCTATAAAGGGCAACTCACTAGATTCAGAAATTTCATCAGCAAATTAAATCCCGCCGAGTGTGATTTAGACATCTTGACACATCGCCTTAAGTTGTACGAACGGTCTTATGATTATTATGACCAAATTCAAACCGAGATTGAATCCGCTTGCCCAGAACTTCAATCGGATCGGGACGAGGTCGAACCCTTGTACTTTGAAGGAATTGCAAAGGCCCACCAACTGATCCGCAATATCTCAGAACCGGACACTAGGGTCATCAATCCGGCCCAGTTCGCACCCGCTTCAGTTCACAAGAACAAACCGAAACCGTTACTTCCCAAGATAAGCCTACCGCATTTCTCAGGCAAGGAAGGTGAATGGTATTCTTTTTACGAACTTTACTGCTCCCTAATTCATGAAAATGCTGAGATCCCCGACATACATAAATTTTACTTCCTCCGTACGTCTTTGGAATCTGAGGCCTTGGCCTTGATGGAGTCACTGCCTTTAAGCGCAGACAACTACCACATCGCCTTTAATCTCCTTAAAGAGAGATATGGCAATTTACGTTTGAGTGTAGCTCGTCATATCCGCTGTCTCTTCAACTTACCAGCCGTCAAACCTAATGACGTCACATCTTTAAGAGACCTCTTAGATTCTATGCAGTTAAATGTCAGAGCAATGTACCAATTAAAGCAGCCTGTCCAAACATGGGACACCATACTTATTCACCTAGCTACATCAAGATTCGAATTTTCGACACTGAAGGCCTGGGAGATCGAACTCGCCTGCAACAAGGAACATTCGTTCGAACACCTTATCTCGTTTCTCAACAGTCGATGTCAATTCCTTACAGCACTCGCATTTCAGTGCGAAAAGGTCGAAACGAATCATCAGTCTCACATTTTTGAGAAAAACCTTGCTTTTTCAAAGGGACATCAGCCCCCATTTGTCGAAAACAAACAAAACCGTTCTTCTTTCAATAATCCAAGAGAACATATCAGGCCGCTTAACAAATCGTTAAAATGCACGCTCTGTAAAAAGCTTCACACATTGTATTTGTGCAAATCCTTTAAAGAATTGTCTGTCGAAGATCGAAGAAAGTTTGTCTTGAATAGCAAACATTGTTTCAATTGCTTGTCACCTAAGCATTCTTCTTCGAACTGTACGTCATCAAATCTCTGTTTCCATTGTAAAAAACCGCATCATTCTTTATTGCACGTTCACGATAAATCGAGGTCATCAGTACCTGCCTCTTCAAGCTCCATGCAGAGCAGCTCCGAACAAACTAATGCTTCTTCCTGCATTTCCAACGCCGAAACTTTTCATAGTGCGCAAACCCTGTTGACCACTGTACAATTTGAAATCCAAGATAAATTTGGAAATTGGTTTAGAACCCGTGGTCTTCTCGATTCCGCTTCAACTCATAACTTTGTTTCGCAACCGTTGATTAAAAAACTAGGTCTTTCGTCATCGCCTACTTCTATCAATGTGACCGGCATTGACAATTTGAAAACTCAAGTCTTGCAGTCTTCAAAATTGAAAATCAGAGACGTTTGCCAAAGAAACACCAATCTTAATTTAAACTGTCTCATTCTTACCAGTATTGGCAAGGACACTCCAAGTCACTCTATTAATACCTCCTGTTTAAACATTCCTTCGCACTTAAGGTTAGCCGATCCTCAGTTTAATGCTCAAGGTCCCATTGATGTACTTTTCAGTGCCAATATTTTTTGGAAGTGCCTTCGCAAACAAACACGCAAGTTATCCTCAACCGTGGTCGCCAGAGACACCGATTTTGGTTGGGTTATTACTGGTGAAATCCAACAACCCAATCTTCAAACCAAAGCGCAATGTCATTTCGTTACAGCTGACATAAATCCCATTTCTGAAAAAGAGAACGCTCATGTTTCAAATCTCAATATTTTTGAAAAACACTTGTCGAAACGATGTCTTATCGTGAACAACTGCGCTACCTCTGTAAGTTGTTTAAATGGTTTTTCCTTCTTCCCGCACAAAATGGCAATTCAAGTTTGCCTTGCTTTGTGTTATTTCGTCTACCTTCTTACGTCATTTTTTATAGCAGGTAATTGCTTAAACTTTTTCTCGAAAACTATCTTCCCCTTGTGTAAAACCATGGCTATCAGTCACCATCACTTTGCTGTAAGCCATGTTTCACTTCTTTCGTTATGTAGAAGGATGGCCACGGCCGGCTCCTCCCTCCTTCCTCACAATTGGAAGTCGCTTTTGAAACCGCTTGAAACTCTGAATTCTATAGCATCTAGAATAACTATTCTTATGCATAACCTTCTTCTCAATGTCCCAGCTTGTCTTCTTTGCTCGGAAGAATTAAGCTTCTTTCTGTTGAAAATTGTCCGATTTCGTGATCCTCTCAATTATGCGAAATTGATTTCCTACTCTATTTCATATAGCTTTAAATTGCTTTTTCACGTCCAAGTTACGATTGACTGCATTCCGTTCAACCTGAATATCTGCTTTAAGTCACAGCTGATTCAACAAATGTTATTTGTGTACTTTGAACTGCTTGTTTGTCAGACTTGTTTGTATACCAGTCTGAGGAAGGCCAAGTTGTTGTTTATTTCCTGTACGATTGACACAGTTCAAAGCAAGTTTCTCTTATCTCAACTTTGGCTGATTGCCAACCATTGTCTGTCGAGCCGCTACCGTAATCTCGGAAGCCGTTCACCTACTTCCAAAAATAAACTTGTTCTAGTTAAGGACTCTTTCAGCTATTTATATGTCTTATCTCGTTGTACTATGTGTGTCAAGGCCGTGCTTGTTTACGTCTCTCACTTACTCATGCTCGTATTCTATAACTGCTTCGATCCCTGTTTCAAAACTTCGTTGCGTATTTCTCACGCGCTTATGTATTGCAATTTGCTGACATATTTTGCGATCTTAATGTTCATTGATGAACAAACTGTTTTTTTCTCGTCGTCACATTCGATGTGTTTTTGTATTCATACTTGTCATGTCACGTTTTTCGCTGACTTAAGTATTTTTCTGAGTAACCCCTTTGATTCTCATTATAACTTGAGGTTATTGTTTATGGCTACTCGTTTGTTACCTATGGCGTTCTTGCTTTCTACTCGCATAGTTTCTTTGTTTATTTGGTATATTCTTGTCCTGAATAGATGTACTTGTTTCTATACGCTTTGTTTAAACTTGCCAATTCTTCTTTCTCATCGTATCGCAATCTTTACTAGTGCTTTATTTCTCTCAGCTTCCAGCTATTTCGTGATTGAAAGTGTTGATAATTCTCGCCTTTCAATTCCGCTTTCCAATGACCCTGATAACCTCCTTCCACTTACACCTGGTCGCTTCTTTACACGCACTTCTCTCTCTGCCCATCCTCCCCTTCCTAATTCTTACCGGGATTTTAATTTACCTATTGTTTGGCGGAAACTTGAATCCCTCCGTAATTCTTTTTGGAAGAGATGGAACTTGGAATATTTAACTTCCTTGCAACGGAGGCAGAAGTGGTTTCTTTCCAGTCCCGACATTAAGGTGGGGGACTTGGTCTTGGTTAGGGATGTTTCTCCCCCTCTAGTCTGGACTTCCGGTAGAGTGACCAAGTGTTACCCTGGGAGAGATGGGAGAGTCAGGGTGGCCAGAATCTTGACCACAAATGGACCGATCACAAGACCACTGTCTTTGATCGCTCCGCTGCCAATAAATGTGTAACTGTTTATTTGCTCGCTGTTGGTGTTTGTCCTCCCAGTATGGTGTATTCTTTGAATACACGGTACGAGAGAATAAAGTCTATTGCTCTTTGCATGTTCATTTCTTCCTTCCTCTTTGCCAAACACCAACAGTGATCATCTGTTTTCTCCTTGTTGGGCATATCTCTTATGTCTTCATAAGTATGTTTCAGATATATAACTTCTGTGATCCACCTAGCTTCATCTCGCAGCGAATCTCTGAAGCTCCTCAATTCTTCCTGGTGCTAGAGGACTTACTTATCCATCTGGCTACCAGATCTTGTTACCATCGTCAGCTATTTTCTCTTGGAGCAAGAAGACTACGTCCACTTCTTTACTCACCATGCTGCGCTAGTATCAACTGTGATCAACTCTTAGAAGACCAGCTCAGCAAGAGAAGATAAATGTTTTATTTTTAAGTTGGCAATGTTTATATGTTCTCCTTTTGTCTCCTACCCCCCACTTTTTCCCCTCTTTCTTGGACCCTCCGTGCTCCGTTGAGCTGCTTTCACTTCTTAGTCGGCAGTTGAAGCAATCAGTTAAGGCTCAACCAGAGCTAGCCTCCTGACCTAACGAGGCATTTTTTAAATTCCACGCCATGTTGGAACTCTAAGCATCAGTGAGGAACTTCACTTCGACATGCAACAAAGATAAGTACCTTCTTCAAGTTTTAACCTCATCTTCATGGTTTTAACTTCCACGTGCTTTTAATTATAATTTATAGACAGTGTGAAATCATTTACTTTGGGGCAATAATCATTCTTCGTGGGATTTGCCATGTTGAGCTTTTGCTTATAAGCCAACCTTACTAAAAAGAGCTTTTCTTAAGCTATTCAAATGAGAAATCCTCTCGCTACGTGGGATATTATCTAATACCCGCTGTCTATAATTATAAAGCTAGTTCCTCCGTTGGATTTTCTCAACCCAATTTTCTGCTAAGGTCGTTCTGGAACCTTCGAGATCTTGTACTCTATCTGCGAGTCTTGCCGTCAAGTATTGTTCACGCACTTGTGAAAATACTAGTAAAAATGAGGAATCTTCCTTAAATTACTGCAATAGCGAACTTTCTTCCCCCGTTGGAACATTCTATGGCGCATTTAATTGTAAATCACAACTTTTTCAAGAAATAGACTCTCACTTATATAGTGCAATCAGTTATTTCCATAATTGCAATAACTTTCTTTCTCATAAACTTCAGTGTTTCTATAGTGAACTTTGCATCCATCTTCATAGACTACAGTGATAAACAGTGCTTGCTCCACGTTTCTACCGCGTCGCGATCGTCCGGTTATATTAAATACGGCCATGAACATTGATCCTATATCCCAATGATCTTTCCTCAACCTTCTACTAACAACCATTATTAATAAAATTGAAACTTTTCTATAAGGTGTCACTCACGAGGTGCCCTTGCAACTTTGCTAGTTTAACATTAATTAAATTCTGCATAATTGCTTGTGTGATACAAGTTTTAAATTCACGTTGTTCCTTTCCCATAATCAGGGAAAACAATTCTCTAAACTCTTGAGCGAGTCATGCTCAGGTTTCACGAAATGGAAACTGTCCCATTTGGCGAGTGATTCCTGCTCAAACTTGGGAAGTCTAGAACTTTCCCTTCCACTTTCTTCAGGTTTCACAGTAAGTGACCTGCCCTCTTTGTATAATTCTCATATATTAATTCTGTATAAATATAAGAAGTTGTAGGAACTTCTATCTTATTTTTCATGTTGTTATTATTGTTATTTTCAAAGTTGTCACTTTCTCTAGAACATTCTCTCAAGAATTTCTTAAGGTGCACTTTTTGTACTCCAATTCACGTTCAAGCTTTAATTATTTCATTGTTTATTTGTTTAAATCTTATAAAGATTTTAGAAACATGTAAGGTTTGAAACCTTGTAAATTGTCAATTGCCTGGAGCAACCGTTTGATGTTGAGAGGTCTGCGACCTCAAATTGTTAACAAAATTGCAAAATATTTAATTGTCAAAAATATTAACTTCTTTAAATTGTTAAATAAATTAAATATTTGTTTTTGGATTCATCATTTCTCTGATACTAAAGTTAGGCAAGATCCTGGCTTTCCTAGCTCCTCCTAAGTTCATGCTCTCGTTAACACAAAATAAAGCTTTTACTATCTGTCTTGCTAGAACATCACCCTTCCCTATAGTACTTTTATTCGTGCTCGGGAGGAAATACACTAAAGCCTTTCTCTGGCAAACTGCCCAAGTCTTAGCTGCGGTTCCCGTTAGCTTCGACCAAGCTCGTATCCACTTTAGGTATCCGAGCAAGGATTTGCGGTGGCAACCGCTTCTAAATGTATTGAAGGTCAAATTCATAACTTTTGTGGGACTCTCCTCCTATTTTTCTATCCTTTTTCTCCAATCCCAAATCTACTTCCTTCTCTCAATCATCTTCCCTTGGTGGGTGGGTTATTCCTCAGCCTATAATCTACCCACACGGTCTGGTCTCACTTTTTATGTGACTACGCCTCCCATACCCCGGCAAAAGAAAAAAATCACGGCATAACAGCCCGGAAAATGACCATTCGCTCTTGAACACCTGTCGGGGAAGCCTACATCATTACACGTTAGTAGGGAGGCTGAGGGGGTTTTGAACCAAATACCGTTATTTATGCAAATTAGGGGGCGTGGCAAGGTCAATGACCTTGAGGTAGGTCATGATCAATGACCTTGAGGTAGGTCATTGACCCCCAAGGTCGCCGGGACCCCGGAAGGTAAACAAACCTTGGAGGGTCCAGGAACCGGTTTGAGGGGGGTGTGGGTGGAGGGGAGGGTGGGGGAGGGGGGGGGAGGGGGAGGGAAGGGGGGGGGGGACGAGGGGGGAAGGATGGAAGAGGGTCTGCACGAGACCCTCCTCGACCCAGTCTCTCTCTTGGACTGAGCGCCTTCTCTGTTATTATCCTGGGCTATATAGCTTTGCTTTGAGCCCGATGAGATCCGAGTGTTGCCGAAGGTTTCCGAATCCTTGGTTGTGAATGAATTGTCAGAGAATTGAACGGTCAACTGGTGTGTGTGTGTGTGACGTCACAGCAGATTACGGGATGTGGGGTAGGTCATGAACGGGAGTGTTTTGAATGGAAAACATTAGTGTAACTGGTGTGTGTGACGTCACAGCAGAATACGGGATGTGAGGTAGGTCATGAACGGGAGTGTTTTGAATGGAAAACATTAGTGTAACTGGTGTGTGTGTGACGTCACAGTAGATTACGGGATGTGGGGTAGGTCATGAACGGGAGTGTATTGAATGGAAAACATGAATGGCGGTGGATGGTGGTGGTTGTTGAACCCTGACGTGGTAGGTTGGTTAAGCTTTGTGTTGTAGCCGATTGGTTCCGAATGCAGCCGAGGGAATCCGATTCTCCATTTGTGCTGACCCGGGAGATTTGAATGGCTTACATTCACGTGTCAGAATAATCAGATTTGAATGGTCAACCGGTGTGTGACGTCACAGCGGAGTTGACCCCTGAGCTAATTTTCAAATTTGCCTTTATTATTATCATCACCATGTTGTTTGTGGGAGAGGGGTTGAATGACCTCAAAGGTAAACAAACATGACTGATGCTGGACTGGGTTTTATTGAATCTAATGAACAGGGATGTGGAACTATGTGGTAATTGAACTAATAAGCCGGAGCCGGCACAGGGGCTAATGGGAAAGATGGCCGCTATACATGGTCTCTTATGGAACTAACTCTTGGGAGCTGGCACATGGGCTAGTGGGCAAGATGGCCACTGCGCGCAACTCTAGAGGACTTGAGATGACTGGTACAGAGGCTATTGAGCAAGATGGCTGCCAGGTGAAACTCCCTTATGTTGGAGAACTTGACGAGGCTGGCTGGATGCCCTTCACTACCTATGTTCTTTCCAATCGCCTACTTTCATGAAACTGGGGCAATGTTTTATAGACAACTCCCTTATGTTAGAGGACTTGAGCAGGCTGGCCGGATGCCCATAACCTCCTATGCTCTCCCCAATTTCCTACTGTAATAGGCAAATCCTCCTACCATTATGCTAGCGGTTATGTTGGTTAACACTATACGTGAGAGTACATACTTCAAGCCGACCAGGACGTTAGAAGGTAGAAACCGCCATTAACATCACAGCAAGGGTTGGAGCCTTGTCTTATGGAGATGTAGCCAGTACTCTACTACCCTCTGTGAGGGCTCTAACATCAAACCAGTCAAAGCTTGGGGTATGCCCTTGAAGTCAAACTCCTGTAAGTTAACTACAAATGCTATACGTAAACTCTTATCACAGGTGTATCAACAAGCTTTGCAAACTTGGATGACGAATACACCTCAAAGGTCTACTCTCCCTTCGTAAAGGGCACCGCGCATTATAGTTAAGTATACAGAAGCTAAATCTTTAAAAAAAAAAAAAAAAAAAAAAAAAAACGAAAACTCCAGTAAGTTAACTAAAAATGCTATACGTAAACTCTCATCATTGACATATCAACGAGGTTTGCAAGCTCGAATGATGAATATGTCTCAGAGGTCTACTCTCCCTTCGTGAAGGGCACCGCGCATTATAGTTCAGCTTAAGGAGCAAGTTCTGGATGTAGAAAAAACTTCGCCATGACACGGTCATTTGAAAAACTATAAAATAGAAAAAATGTCTATCAATGTCATTAGAATACCCAATCTAGCGGCGAGGATATAAACTGTCTTGATGTTTGTGTCAGGGAAAATTAAAGTACACAGAAGAAAACCTCCTAAGTTATGGAGGCATACTCCTTGCACTTCTCTGCATCAATGATTAAATGACAGGCAGAAGGTAGGAAATAATGGGAAAAGAAGACTGGCCTCTTGCAGAAGGAGGGAATCAGAAAAGATGTGGCAAGGGCCTTGGATACTCTAATACTGTTGGAGTTGGAAGAGAACAAGAGTTGACCAAGCGAGGTTGATAGGAAAGAAGACAGAGAGGAGCTTGACACAAGTAAGTGGAAGCAATGCTGAACTCGGCTGTCACCTCTGTAGTTGTAAAATCCGCGTTCTGCTATATGTAAGCTTTTGGAAGCTGAGTTTAAAAAATGTTTTGCAAGAAGAGAATAATACTGTTAATTTTGTTATCCTTAATTCAACCTTCTTGATTACTCATGCTTCAAAGATCCTGTCCAGAATGATTTACAAGAGGATTGAAAGCCAAATAGAAACAGAGTTGGGTGAAGATCAGTTTGGTTTCAGGAGAAATGTAGGAACAAGGGAAGCTGTACTAAGTCTTAGGCTGATTTTAGAAGATAGAATAAGGAAAGACAAGAGAACGTTCATGGCTTTTGTAGATTTAGAAAATGCTTTTGATAAAGTTGATTGGACTAAATTGTTTGACATTTTGAAATCATAAATCAGAAACCTCTATGGAGATCAAATTGACAGGTGAAAAGCTGAAGGAAGTAGGAGACTTCTGTTACTTAGGAAGCAGAATAACCAGTGATGGACGAAGCAAGTAGGTTGGCTCAGACAAAGAAAGCATTTCTACAAAAAAGGAATCTGCTGACATCGAATATAGATTTAGGTATTAGGAAGTCATTTTTGAAAGCCTTTGTCTGGAGCGTAGCGCTCTATGGAAGTGAAACTTGGACTATTGGTGCAGCAGAAAAGAGGAGAATAGAAGCATTTGAAATGTGGTGTTACAGGAGAATGATGAAGATCAGATGGGTAGATAGGGTTACAAACAAAGAGGTATTAAGACGAGTGGGAGAGGAGAGATGTTTCTGGCGACTGCTAATGAAGAGAAGAGATAGGTTGGTAGGACACATACTAAGACACCCAGGAATAGCAAGCTTAGTTATGGAAGGAAGGGTCGAGGACAAGAACTGTAGGGGTAGACCAAGGTTAGAATATGTTAAACAGATTGCCTCCGATGTAGGGATGTTGGAGCTATGTAGAGATGAAACGATTAGCTCAGGACAGGGAGACATGGAGAGCTGCATCAAACCAGTCAAAAGACTGAAGACTCAAACAACAACAATTCAACTTTTGCGGTACCATACACAGATCTCACATGAAGTAAGTGAGATTTAAACTGCAGATAAGCGGTGAGAGCCGGTATACTACTGCTAATTTACATAACAGCCCAACACAATTTTAATGATACTGTCACAATTCTAAGATATTGAAAGCCTGTTTGACATTAGACTGGTATCAAGATTGAGGATGTAGGCTATTAACTTTTATTTTTGTTAAAGCAGTATGTCTTGGCAATAAATTTAACAGGTCTTCAACCGGTAATACAATTTGCATTAAATTACAATAAATTAGTCATGTTTCTTAAGTGGGACTGGGAGAAAAAAAAAAAAAGTTTTTTTTCCAACTAGTCTGTAGCGCAACATTAGGTCACGGTCCAAGCTCTCTGCTGACCCGGTAGACGCGTGGGTTCGAGTCCCACCGTCGGCCGTCCTTGAAATGGTTTTCCGTGGTTTCCCATTTTCAACACCAGACAAATGCTGGGACGGTACCTTCTGATAGGCCGCGGTCGATTCCTTCCACATGCAAATGCTGGGACGGTACCTTCTGATAGGCCACGGCCGATTCCTTCCACATGCAAATGCTGGGACGGTACCTTCTGATAGGCCACGGCCGATTCCTTCCACATCCTTGCCCAGTTTCATCTTCTTCCAACTAGTCTGTAGCGCAACATTAGGTCACGGTCCAAGCTCTCTGCTGACCCGGTAGACGCGTGGGTTCGAGTCCCACCGTCGGCCGTCCTTGAAATGGTTTTCCGTGGTTTCCCATTTTCAACACCAGGCAAATGCTGGGACGGTACCTTCTGATAGGCCGCGGCCGATTCCTTCCACATGCAAATGCTGGGACGGTACCTTCTGATAGGCCACGGCCGATTCCTTCCACATCCTTGCCCAGTTTCATCTTCATATACTCCATAGCGACGCGCAGGTCACCCACGGACGTCGAATAGAAAGACCTGCACTCGGCCTCTGAGTAGGTCACACGACAAAAAAAACTAGCTATGAAATTCAATTAAAAGCTTGTCAGGACGGACTCGGTAGACGCGTGGGTTCAAACCCCACCGTCGGCCGTCCTTGAAATGGTTTTCCGTGGTTTCCCATTTTCAACACCAGGCAAATGCTGGGACGGTACCTTCTGATAGGCCACGGCCGATTCCTTCCACATGCAAATGCTGGGACGGTACCTTCTGATAGGCCACGGCCGATTCCTTCCACATCCTTGCCCAGTTTCATCTTCTTCCAACTAGTCTGTAGCGCAACATTAGGTCACGGTCCAAGCTCTCTGCTGACCCGGTAGACGCGTGGGTTCGAGTCCCACCGTCGGCCGTCCTTGAAATGGTTTTCCGTGGTTTCCCATTTTCAACACCAGGCAAATGCTGGGACGGTACCTTCTGATAGGCCGCGGCCGATTCCTTCCACATGCAAATGCTGGGACGGTACCTTCTGATAGGCCACGGCCGATTCCTTCCACATGCAAATGCTGGGACGGTACCTTCTGATAGGCCACGGCCGATTCCTTCCACATCCTTGCCCAGTTTCATCTTCTTCCAACTAGTCTGTAGCGCAACATTAGGTCACGGTCCAAGCTCTCTGCTGACCCGGTAGACGCGTGGGTTCGAGTCCCACCGTCGGCCGTCCTTGAAATGGTTTTCCGTGGTTTCCCATTTTCAACACCAGGCAAATGCTGGGACGGTACCTTCTGATAGGCCGCGGCCGATTCCTTCCACATGCAAATGCTGGGACGGTACCTTCTGATAGGCCACGGCCGATTCCTTCCACATGCAAATGCTGGGACGGTACCTTCTGATAGGCCACGGCCGATTCCTTCCACATCCTTGCCCAGTTTCATTGATTGATAACCTGTGTTATTGTGATGGTATTATTAGTGTGTGTGTGTTGCTCACAAGGTCAAGTACACCCCGTTCTAACCCTCAGACTAGAATTACATTTCTTGGCAGATTCTGAAATCAAACCTTGACTTCCAGGATAGATCCTATGTTAAATAGTCTGTTTATAACCACCTTGAGGTTTAGCGGCTAGTATAATTGGCACTCGCCTCTTAGATACGGGTTTGATAATTATTGGGATCATTCATCCTTGTGTACTTGGGTGTGTTACAGTTTTGTTTGATAACCTGTGTTATTGTGTTGGTTGTATTAGTGTGTGTGGTTTACAAGTTTGTGTGTACCCTGTTCTAATCCTCAGACTGAAATTACATTTCTTGACAAACAGTACATTCAGCCTTGCGAGGAAAACTGAGAAGAGGTGGGTTCATTCCACTCCTCATCTATTCTGGAACTGATTTTCCATGGTTTCACATTTCTACGCCAAGCGAATGCTAGGATGGTTTCCAACTTTAGGTTATCACTGTTTCTTTTTTCTCTAATCCCAAGTTACAAATACACACACTACTACAGACACCAGAGTAACACATGCTACCAATAATATAGGACATACAGTACATCATTTAGACCTAAATGCTAATGAGATAAGATAATTAAGTGCAATAACTTGTAAATGTTAGTCATTAGTACAATAACATGTGTTATCATGCAAATAAATTACAAACACCCAAGTACACAAGGGTGAATGAACATGATATGGTACTGGGGTACACTCAGCCTCGTAAGGCAAAAACTGTGTAGATGTGGGTTTGATTACCATTTAGGCTGGCTGTATGGCTCAGCGGTAATGTTCTTGCTTGCTGGGCCCAAGGTTGCAGGTTCGTATTCTGGTGCAGCCAGCTGGCATTTGAGGGTGCGCAAATGCGAGGGAACCGTGTCTATAGATTTACAAGCACGTTAAAGATCCCCTGTGGGGTGAAATTCCGGCACCCCGGCGTCGCTCAAAGCCCAATAACATTATTATTAGATATATTTTAATACTGTATAGCCTTGGGTGTCGGGTCCAAACTTTTTTATTTGACGCCCAAAGGGCAGCTTGCATGTCGAAGTTTGTTGTTCCTTGGAGCGCTCTGAAAGTTATAGAGATTAGATATATAAGCTCCTAGACACTATAACGCTTTCTAGTAGAGAAAGGAGGAATTTTTTGTGTTGGCGGAAAATCCCAAGATTAGTTAGTTAGTTATTGTTGTTTTAAGGGGCGGAAAAACGAGGTCATCTGCCCCTAAAATCCCGAGATTAAAGTTGCCATTATGAACATGGCCTACTGAATTCAAATGGGTTTTTTAACATGCCAACAACGTATAAGGAGAGAAACTGCAAGCTTGGGGTTGGTAGCCAGATACGGTAACCACTCACCCACCGTGGCAATTATTAGATTATCTTTATCCTAAAATGCGTTCTTAAGTATTTGCCAACCTCCTAGTGTAGCGGTTAGCATTATTGGCTGTCGCCCGCAGAGGTCTGGGTTCAATTACCCGCTGTGCCAAGAAATTAATTCTGTTTTGAGGGCTGGAACGGGACAGCCTCGTGAAGCAAAACTGAGAAGAGGTTGGTTCGATTCCCACCGCAGCAATCCTCGAAATGGTTTTCTGTGGCCTCCCCACTCCTACTCGAGGCAAATGCTGGATTGGTTCCTAACTTAAGGCCACGGCCGTCTCCTTCCCAATCCTCTCTCAAATTACAAATACACACAATAACATAGGTTTACAAATACACACAATAACATAGGTTATCAGACAAACACGCACACTCGCACGTCTAAAATACACAGGGCTAAATAACCACTTGTGTCCAAGCCACTAAAATGAATTAACAACTGAAGTATTTTGGCTGAAACATAGTCATGTATAAATGTATTGTCTGTTCTGAATCGTTTTTAATGTAGGAGGAGGAAGTTGTTGTTGTTGTTTCACTGAGGGGCTAGGATATTGTGGTCATTTCAGACTTGTGTGTACTTTGTGTGTGTGTAGATTTTGTCTCATAACCTGTGTTATAGTGGTTTCTGTAGTAGTGAGTGTCCACGTTGTGTAGCGGCTAGCATTCCTGGTTGTCGCCCCGTAGGTCCAGATTCTATTCCTGACTCTGCCAAAAAATTTAATTCTGATCTGAGGGCTGGAACGGGGTGCACTCAGCCTCATGAGGAAACATAAGAAGATGTGGGTTTGATTTCCCTTCATCCATCCTGGAAGTGGTTTTCTTTTGTTTCCCACTTCTACTTCAGGCAAATGCCGGGGTAGTTTCAAACTTGAGTGCATGGCCGTCTCCTTCCTAATCGTCCCTGAAATTACAAATACACACACTACTACTACTACTGCAGATTCCATAATAACACGGGTTACCAGACAAATTAAAATACAGGAAAAAAGTCTCCTTGTTGCGTAGTGGCTAGTATTCTTGGCTGTCATTGTGGAGGTGAGGGTTCAATTGGCTCTGCCAAGAGATTTTAATTCTGATCTGACAGCTGGAATGGGGTTTGATTCCTACCTTTGCCATCCTGGAAGTGGTTTTCTGTGATTTCCCACTTCAACTCCAGGCAAATACAAGGGTGGTACCTATCGTAAGGCCACGGACGATTCCTACCCAAATCCTTCCTGAATTACAAATATACAAACTAGTACATACATCACGGTAACACATGTTATCAGACAACTTCTACAAAATCAAGCACACAGGGCTACATGACCACGATACCCAAGGCCCTCAAATGAAACAACAACATAAAACAAATAGCTGAAATTCTTCATTTGTATAATTTGTGTTCGTGAAAAGCCATTTCTTGGATTACAGAATAATTGTGTAAATTAAGAAGTTGTTAGTGGCTTATTTCAGCAGCTTTGGTGGCGTAGTTGGTCGCGGATTCAAACCCGACCGAAGTCGTCAGATTTTTTAAGAGCGTTAAAAATCTCTTGGTGTGCCTTCCTTCGGAGGAGAAGTAAATGTCAGAGATGTATGGCATAATAAAGAACCTTCCACTAATTACACTTGTGTGAAAATAAATTATAGGTTATATTTGACTAACGTTCATAGGTTCCAACATTTGTAGCCAGAAGCCGTTTGCGGTGGCATCTAGTAACGACGTTCAGAACTAGTTGGTTGTTGACGGTGGAGTTTGGTAGTAAAAGTTAGAACTACTTGAAAATCTAATGTCTGCAGTCCTTGCATTAATTAAAAACAGATACACACACTAATACAGACATCACAATTAACACCGGTTATCAGACAGATTCCACACACACCCAAAGTACACGGAGCTATATGACCGCGTTGTTGCAGCCCCTAATCTGAGGAACCAACCAACCAACCATGACTTCCTTCAGGTCATTACTATATTTATGGCATGATAAAAACCTTCCACTAATTACACTTGTGTGAAGTTAAATTATAGGTTATATTTGACTAACGCTCTTAGGTTTCAAAGTTTTGCTAATCACTACACCATGAGGCGGTCAACATATTTCTTTTAGTGTGATCAAATGTGCATATGTTGACGGTTGATGAGTTGGCGAATGATGGTTAGCGGTAGACAATCTTTTATACATTGACATACCCTTGAGAAAATGAAAGTTGTTTACCCTTCACTAGACGTTAGCTGGGCGTTACCCGCTTTAAAAGTAGTATAAATAGCAACATCCTTGTTGCATAGAATCAGTTGTGTGGACCAGTTCGAACGCATCAGAGATGGTTGTACTCATCAATTGAGAGTAAGCGCCAAGGTCTGCGCGTGATGCCTTCAGGCATTCTACAGCGAGTAAGTGGGTAATTGCTTGTTCGTGTGGGCCATCAAGTGATGCAGTTTATTATGTATTGTATGGCTTACTGCCTGGAGTGTCCAAGGACATGTTTGGCTCGCCGGAGTCTGTAGCTGCTTCCAGCCGGACACGCAAACGGTGAGTTACATGTTCAGTTCAATTTTATGTAGTTCCAACTTTCACCAACATCCATAAATATAGTAATGACCTGAAGGAAGTCATGGTTGGTTGGTTGGTTCCTCAGATTAGGGGCTGCGACAACGCGGTCATATAGCTCCGTGTACTTTGGGTGTGTGTGGAATCTGTCTGATAACCGGTGTTAATTGTGATGTCTGTATTAGTGTGTGTATCTGTTTTTAATTAATGCAAGGACTGCAGACATTAGATTTTCAAGTAGTTCTAACTTTTACTACCAAACTCCACCGTCAACAACCAACTAGTTCTGAACGTCGTTACTAGATGCCACCGCAAACGGCTTCTGGCTACAAATGTTGGAACCTATGAACGTTAGTCAAATATAACCTATAATTTATTTTCACACAAGTGTAATTAGTGGAAGGTTCTTTATTATGCCATACATCTCTGACATTTACTTCTCCTCCGAAGGAAGGCACACCAAGAGATTTTTAACGCTCTTAAAAAATCTGACGACTTCGGTCGGGTTTGAATCCGCGACCAACTACGCCACCAAAGCTGCTGAAATAAGCCACTAACAACTTCTTAATTTACACAATTATTCTGTAATCCAAGAAATGGCTTTTCACGAACACAAATTATACAAATGAAGAATTTCAGCTATTTGTTTTATGTTGTTGTTTCATTTGAGGGCCTTGGGTATCGTGGTCATGTAGCCCTGTGTGCTTGATTTTGTAGAAGTTGTCTGATAACATGTGTTACCGTGATGTATGTACTAGTTTGTATATTTGTAATTCAGGAAGGATTTGGGTAGGAATCGTCCGTGGCCTTACGATAGGTACCACCCTTGTATTTGCCTGGAGTTGAAGTGGGAAATCACAGAAAACCACTTCCAGGATGGCAAAGGTAGGAATCAAACCCCATTCCAGCTGTCAGATCAGAATTAAAATCTCTTGGCAGAGCCAATTGAACCCTCACCTCCACAATGACAGCCAAGAATACTAGCCACTACGCAACAAGGAGACTTTTTTCCTGTATTTTAATTTGTCTGGTAACCCGTGTTATTATGGAATCTGCAGTAGTAGTAGTAGTGTGTGTATTTGTAATTTCAGGGACGATTAGGAAGGAGACGGCCATGCACTCAAGTTTGAAACTACCCCGGCATTTGCCTGAAGTAGAAGTGGGAAACAAAAGAAAACCACTTCCAGGATGGATGAAGGGAAATCAAACCCACATCTTCTTATGTTTCCTCATGAGGCTGAGTGCACCCCGTTCCAGCCCTCAGATCAGAATTAAATTTTTTGGCAGAGTCAGGAATAGAATCTGGACCTACGGGGCGACAACCAGGAATGCTAGCCGCTACACAACGTGGACACTCACTACTACAGAAACCACTATAACACAGGTTATGAGACAAAATCTACACACACACAAAGTACACACAAGTCTGAAATGACCACAATATCCTAGCCCCTCAGTGAAACAACAACAACAACTTCCTCCTCCTACATTAAAAACGATTCAGAACAGACAATACATTTATACATGACTATGTTTCAGCCAAAATACTTCAGTTGTTAATTCATTTTAGTGGCTTGGACACAAGTGGTTATTTAGCCCTGTGTATTTTAGACGTGCGAGTGTGCGTGTTTGTCTGATAACCTATGTTATTGTGTGTATTTGTAAACCTATGTTATTGTGTGTATTTGTAATTTGAGAGAGGATTGGGAAGGAGACGGCCGTGGCCTTAAGTTAGGAACCAATCCAGCATTTGCCTCGAGTAGGAGTGGGGAGGCCACAGAAAACCATTTCGAGGATTGCTGCGGTGGGAATCGAACCAACCTCTTCTCAGTTTTGCTTCACGAGGCTGTCCCGTTCCAGCCCTCAAAACAGAATTAATTTCTTGGCACAGCCGGTAATTGAACCCAGACCTCTGCGGGCGACAGCCAATAATGCTAACCGCTACACTAGGAGGTTCGCAAATACTTAAGAACGCATTTTAGGATAAAGATAATCTAATAATTGCCACGGTGGGTGAGTGGTTACCGTATCTGGCTACCAACCCCAAGCTTGCAGTTTCTCTCCTTATACGTTGTTGGCATGTTAAAAAACCCATTTGAATTCAGTAGGCCATGTTCATAATGGCAACATTAATCTCGGGATTTTAGGGGCAGATGACCTCGTTTTTCCGCCCCTTAAAACAACAATAACTAACTAACTAATCTTGGGATTTTCCGCCAACACAAAAAATTCCTCCTTTCTCTACTAGAAAGCGTTATAGTGTCTAGGAGCTTATATATCTAATCTCTATAACTTTCAGAGCGCTCCAAGGAACAACAAACTTCGACATGCAAGCTGCCCTTTGGGCGTCAAATAAAAAAGTTTGGACCCGACACCCAAGGCTATACAGTATTAAAATATATCTAATAATAATGTTATTGGGCTTTGAGCGACGCCGGGGTGCCGGAATTTCACCCCACAGGGGATCTTTAACGTGCTTGTAAATCTATAGACACGGTTCCCTCGCATTTGCGCACCCTCAAATGCCAGCTGGCTGCACCAGAATACGAACCTGCAACCTTGGGCCCAGCAAGCAAGAACATTACCGCTGAGCCATACAGCCAGCCTAAATGGTAATCAAACCCACATCTACACAGTTTTTGCCTTACGAGGCTGAGTGTACCCCAGTACCATATCATGTTCATTCACCCTTGTGTACTTGGGTGTTTGTAATTTATTTGCATGATAACACATGTTATTGTACTAATGACTAACATTTACAAGTTATTGCACTTAATTATCTTATCTCATTAGCATTTAGGTCTAAATGATGTACTGTATGTCCTATATTATTGGTAGCATGTGTTACTCTGGTGTCTGTAGTAGTGTGTGTATTTGTAACTTGGGATTAGAGAAAAAAGAAACAGTGATAACCTAAAGTTGGAAACCATCCTAGCATTCGCTTGGCGTAGAAATGTGAAACCATGGAAAATCAGTTCCAGAATAGATGAGGAGTGGAATGAACCCACCTCTTCTCAGTTTTCCTCGCAAGGCTGAATGTACTGTTTGTCAAGAAATGTAATTTCAGTCTGAGGATTAGAACAGGGTACACACAAACTTGTAAACCACACACACTAATACAACCAACACAATAACACAGGTTATCAAACAAAACTGTAACACACCCAAGTACACAAGGATGAATGATCCCAATAATTATCAAACCCGTATCTAAGAGGCGAGTGCCAATTATACTAGCCGCTAAACCTCAAGGTGGTTATAAACAGACTATTTAACATAGGATCTATCCTGGAAGTCAAGGTTTGATTTCAGAATCTGCCAAGAAATGTAATTCTAGTCTGAGGGTTAGAACGGGGTGTACTTGACCTTGTGAGCAACACACACACACTAATAATACCATCACAATAACACAGGTTATCAATCAATGAAACTGGGCAAGGATGTGGAAGGAATCGGCCGTGGCCTATCAGAAGGTACCGTCCCAGCATTTGCATGTGGAAGGAATCGGCCGTGGCCTATCAGAAGGTACCGTCCCAGCATTTGCATGTGGAAGGAATCGGCCGCGGCCTATCAGAAGGTACCGTCCCAGCATTTGCCTGGTGTTGAAAATGGGAAACCACGGAAAACCATTTCAAGGACGGCCGACGGTGGGACTCGAACCCACGCGTCTACCGGGTCAGCAGAGAGCTTGGACCGTGACCTAATGTTGCGCTACAGACTAGTTGGAAGAAGATGAAACTGGGCAAGGATGTGGAAGGAATCGGCCGTGGCCTATCAGAAGGTACCGTCCCAGCATTTGCATGTGGAAGGAATCGGCCGTGGCCTATCAGAAGGTACCGTCCCAGCATTTGCATGTGGAAGGAATCGGCCGCGGCCTATCAGAAGGTACCGTCCCAGCATTTGCCTGGTGTTGAAAATGGGAAACCACGGAAAACCATTTCAAGGACGGCCGACGGTGGGACTCGAACCCACGCGTCTACCGGGTCAGCAGAGAGCTTGGACCGTGACCTAATGTTGCGCTACAGACTAGTTGGAAGAAGATGAAACTGGGCAAGGATGTGGAAGGAATCGGCCGTGGCCTATCAGAAGGTACCGTCCCAGCATTTGCATGTGGAAGGAATCGGCCGTGGCCTATCAGAAGGTACCGTCCCAGCATTTGCCTGGTGTTGAAAATGGGAAACCACGGAAAACCATTTCAAGGACGGCCGACGGTGGGGTTTGAACCCACGCGTCTACCGAGTCCGTCCTGACAAGCTTTTAATTGAATTTCATAGCTAGTTTTTTTTGTCGTGTGACCTACTCAGAGGCCGAGTGCAGGTCTTTCTATTCGACGTCCGTGGGTGACCTGCGCGTCGCTATGGAGTATATGAAGATGAAACTGGGCAAGGATGTGGAAGGAATCGGCCGTGGCCTATCAGAAGGTACCGTCCCAGCATTTGCATGTGGAAGGAATCGGCCGCGGCCTATCAGAAGGTACCGTCCCAGCATTTGCCTGGTGTTGAAAATGGGAAACCACGGAAAACCATTTCAAGGACGGCCGACGGTGGGACTCGAACCCACGCGTCTACCGGGTCAGCAGAGAGCTTGGACCGTGACCTAATGTTGCGCTACAGACTAGTTGGAAGAAGATGAAACTGGGCAAGGATGTGGAAGGAATCGGCCGTGGCCTATCAGAAGGTACCGTCCCAGCATTTGCATGTGGAAGGAATCGGCCGTGGCCTATCAGAAGGTACCGTCCCAGCATTTGCATGTGGAAGGAATCGACCGCGGCCTATCAGAAGGTACCGTCCCAGCATTTGCCTGGTGTTGAAAATGGGAAACCACGGAAAACCATTTCAAGGACGGCCGACGGTGGGACTCGAACCCACGCGTCTACCGGGTCAGCAGAGAGCTTGGACCGTGACCTAATGTTGCGCTACAGACTAGTTGGAAAAAAAACTTTTTTTTTTTTTCTCCCAGTCCCACTTAAGAAACATGACTAATTTATTGTAATTTAATGCAAATTGTATTACCGGTTGAAGACCTGTTAAATTTATTGCCAAGACATACTGCTTTAACAAAAATAAAAGTTAATAGCCTACATCCTCAATCTTGATACCAGTCTAATGTCAAACAGGCTTTCAATATCTTAGAATTGTGACAGTATCATTAAAATTGTGTTGGGCTGTTATGTAAATTAGCAGTAGTATACCGGCTCTCACCGCTTATCTGCAGTTTAAATCTCACTTACTTCATGTGAGATCTGTGTATGGTACCGCAAAAGTTGAATTGTTGTTGTTTGAGTCTTCAGTCTTTTGACTGGTTTGATGCAGCTCTCCATGTCTCCCTGTCCTGAGCTAATCGTTTCATCTCTACATAGCTCCAACATCCCTACATCGGAGGCAATCTGTTTAACATATTCTAACCTTGGTCTACCCCTACAGTTCTTGTCCTCGACCCTTCCTTCCATAACTAAGCTTGCTATTCCTGGGTGTCTTAGTATGTGTCCTACCAACCTATCTCTTCTCTTCATTAGCAGTCGCCAGAAACATCTCTCCTCTCCCACTCGTCTTAATACCTCTTTGTTTGTAACCCTATCTACCCATCTGATCTTCATGATTCTCCTGTAACACCACATTTCAAATGCTTCTATTCTCCTCTTTTCTGCTGCACCAATAGTCCAAGTTTCACTTCCATAGAGCGCCACGCTCCAGACAAAGGCTTTCAAAAATGACTTCCTAATACCTAAATCTATATTCGATGTCAGCAGATTCCTTTTTTGTAGAAATGCTTTCTTTGTCTGAGCCAACCTACTTGCTTCGTCCATCACTGGTTATTCTGCTTCCTAAGTAACAGAAGTCTCCTACTTCCTTCAGCTTTTCACCTGTCAATTTGATCTCCATAGAGGTTTCTGATTTATGATTTCAAAATGTCAAACAATTTAGTCCAATCAACTTTATCAAAAGCATTTTCTAAATCTACAAAAGCCATGAACGTTCTCTTGTCTTTCCTTATTCTATCTTCTAAAATCAGCCTAAGACTTAGTACAGCTTCCCTTGTTCCTACATTTCTCCTGAAACCAAACTGATCTTCACCCAACTCTGTTTCTATTTGGCTTTCAATCCTCTTGTAAATCATTCTGGACAGGATCTTTGAAGCATGAGTAATCAAGAAGGTTGAATTAAGGATAACAAAATTAACAGTATTATTCTCTTCTTGCAAAACATTTTTTAAACTCAGCTTCCAAAAGCTTACATATAGCAGAACGCGGATTTTACAACTACAGAGGTGACAGCCGAGTTCAGCATTGCTTCCACTTACTTGTGTCAAGCTCCTCTCTGTCTTCTTTCCTATCAACCTCGCTTGGTCAACTCTTGTTCTCTTCCAACTCCAACAGTATTAGAGTATCCAAGGCCCTTGCCACATCTTTTCTGATTCCCTCCTTCTGCAAGAGGCCAGTCTTCTTTTCCCATTATTTCCTACCTTCTGCCTGTCATTTAATCATTGATGCAGAGAAGTGCAAGGAGTATGCCTCCATAACTTAGGAGGTTTTCTTCTGTGTACTTTAATTTTCCCTGACACAAACATCAAGACAGTTTATATCCTCGCCGCTAGATTGGGTATTCTAATGACATTGATAGACATTTTTTCTATTTTATAGTTTTTCAAATGACCGTGTCATGGCGGAGTTTTTTCTACATCCAGAACTTGCTCCTTAAGCTGAACTATAATGCGCGGTGCCCTTCACGAAGGGAGAGTAGACCTCTGAGACATATTCATCATTCGAGCTTGCAAACCTCGTTGATATGTCAATGATGAGAGTTTACGTATAGCATTTTTAGTTAACTTACTGGAGTTTTCGTTTTTTTTTTTTTTTTTTTTTTTTTTTTTTTTTTTTTTTTTTTAAGATTTAGCTTCTGTATACTTAACTATAATGCGCGGTGCCCTTTACGAAGGGAGAGTAGACCTTTGAGGTGTATTCGTCATCCAAGTTTGCAAAGCTTGTTGATACACCTGTGATAAGAGTTTACGTATAGCATTTGTAGTTAACTTACAGGAGTTTGACTTCAAGGGCATACCCCAAGCTTTGACTGGTTTGATGTTAGAGCCCTCACAGAGGGTAGTAGAGTACTGGGTACATCTCCATAAGACAAGGCTCCAACCCTTGCTGTGATGTTAATGGCGGTTTCTACCTTCTAACGTCCTGGTCGGCTTGAAGTATGTACTCTCACGTATAGTGTTAACCAACATAACCGCTAGCATAATGGTAGGAGGATTTGCCTATTACAGTAGGAAATTGGGGAGAGCATAGGAGGTTATGGGCATCCGGCCAGCCTGCTCAAGTCCTCTAACATAAGGGAGTTGTCTATAAAACATTGCCCCAGTTTCATGAAAGTAGGCGATTGGAAAGAACATAGGTAGTGAAGGGCATCCAGCCAGCCTCGTCAAGTTCTCCAACATAAGGGAGTTTCACCTGGCAGCCATCTTGCTCAATAGCCTCTGTACCAGTCATCTCAAGTCCTCTAGAGTTGCGCGCAGTGGCCATCTTGCCCACTAGCCCATGTGCCAGCTCCCAAGAGTTAGTTCCATAAGAGACCATGTATAGCGGCCATCTTTCCCATTAGCCCCTGTGCCGGCTCCGGCTTATTAGTTCAATTACCACATAGTTCCACATCCCTGTTCATTAGATTCAATAAAACCCAGTCCAGCATCAGTCATGTTTGTTTACCTTTGAGGTCATTCAACCCCTCTCCCACAAACAACATGGTGATGATAATAATAAAGGCAAATTTGAAAATTAGCTCAGGGGTCAACTCCGCTGTGACGTCACACACCGGTTGACCATTCAAATCTGATTATTCTGACACGTGAATGTAAGCCATTCAAATCTCCCGGGTCAGCACAAATGGAGAATCGGATTCCCTCGGCTGCATTCGGAACCAATCGGCTACAACACAAAGCTTAACCAACCTACCACGTCAGGGTTCAACAACCACCACCATCCACCGCCATTCATGTTTTCCATTCAATACACTCCCGTTCATGACCTACCCCACATCCCGTAATCTACTGTGACGTCACACACACACCAGTTACACTAATGTTTTCCATTCAAAACACTCCCGTTCATGACCTACCTCACATCCCGTATTCTGCTGTGACGTCACACACACCAGTTACACTAATGTTTTCCATTCAAAACACTCCCGTTCATGACCTACCCCACATCCCGTAATCTGCTGTGACGTCACACACACACACACCAGTTGACCGTTCAATTCTCTGACAATTCATTCACAACCAAGGATTCGGAAACCTTCGGCAACACTCGGATCTCATCGGGCTCAAAGCAAAGCTATATAGCCCAGGATAATAACAGAGAAGGCGCTCAGTCCAAGAGAGAGACTGGGTCGAGGAGGGTCTCGTGCAGACCCTCTTCCATCCTTCCCCCCTCGTCCCCCCCCCCTTCCCTCCCCCTCCCCCCCCCCTCCCCCACCCTCCCCTCCACCCACACCCCCCTCAAACCGGTTCCTGGACCCTCCAAGGTTTGTTTACCTTCCGGGGTCCCGGCGACCTTGGGGGTCAATGACCTACCTCAAGGTCATTGATCATGACCTACCTCAAGGTCATTGACCTTGCCACGCCCCCTAATTTGCATAAATAACGGTATTTGGTTCAAAACCCCCTCAGCCTCCCTACTCACGTTCTTGTGGTTATATTGTTCGAATTTCAATTATTATTAATAAATATTATTATTATTATTGTTGTATTTCTTATGCACTTTAAGAAATACAAAAATAACTTATACTACATGTGTTTAGAGCAGAATTACGATCTTTTCATGCCCGTATATCTACCCGCCATTGCCGATGCCGAGTTTTCGTCTTTTCCTTTTTTAAATAACTACTGGTCTTGCATTATTCGTAAATGTTAGCCTCCATGTCAATAAATCGGTGCCTTATGCATCAATATTGACAGAAATGTATTATAAAAAGCAGATAAGGACAACGAACAATGTGACGACAATTGGTGCAAATGGGTGACGAATATTGGAAAAATACATCGTGATGATTACTAGCGCAAAAACACATAGAAATACATAATATTTCCTAAAACTAATAGGTTAATTCGGCATTGAAAATTTCCCAGTGTTTGAGTATAGTTTGAGGTTAGGTACACTGATCTTGTTGATTTAAATTACCAAAAGACGACTATTGGTACATTTACCTTACCTCACTGTAGAATACGCCATGTTTCCTCTTCTGTAGGTGCGGTCTCCTATATTCTTTGGGGACGGTTTGGCCACAAACCTCACTTGGAACGTAATGACCCTAGCAAGCCTAGCCTCCACGGAAATCACCTTCTCTCTTGGGACATCCTCTCTCTTAGCCAGGGGCCGATAACCTAGATGTTAGGCCCCTTAAAACGACAATTATCATCATCATCATCATCTCTTAGCCAGACAAGCTACAACATTAAACAATTAGGCTACTTAAAAAAGGAACACACTTAAAATTTTATGTTATGAATATCTTATCTTAGATGAGCTACGTTCAAACCTTGGCCTATACTATGTAACCCAGTACAACTACGTCAACTATCTGCAAGTTGCCACTTGTACATAGCCTAAGCTATACCATTTCATTTATTAGAGTGCTTAATTGTTACCCCCTCATGATTTCTTACCTCGCACGTTGACTACGTTTTGAAAAAACTTTAAACTCTCAACTTCAAAACAAACTTTTACGCTTCAATCTATTGTACAGTACTAGACCTGGCATCGTATCAAGAGTAAAAGTGGTTGTCCTGTACCAATGCTAAAAAAAACTATTCAAATAAAAATTAGCTAATGATAGGGATTTGAGAACCTTATACGAAATGTGGATATAAATATAGCTCCTTGTTTTATTATATTAGGCTATATACATACTGCGTCCTTATCCTATAGGCCCCAGGCTAAGTTCGCATGGTTCTTCGTCATGCAGAGTGTATATCGTTTAAATGAGCTTCAAATTACAGGGGAGATGGAAACCGGATTGCATATTATTTAATCATGGCAAGCGCCCGATCTAGGTTGGAAGTCGAGCTCATGTACGTCGCAGACAGTACCAGCGACGTATTGCCTAAAGTTTGCCAATACAGCGAAGTCTAGAACATATTTCTATGCTACGCATCGGCCAGAGCAGGTGCAACATTCCAAGGACTTCTTGGGAAGCTGACCTCAATAATTTGTTCTCGTATGTTCTACGCTACGCCGCAAGTTAGCAAAGCCCCGCCCCTAAATCACTAAATAAATAAATTGTGACAATACGATAACACCCAGGATCGAACCCTTAACGTCATTAAACCTGGAATATTCCTAAGATTTTTCGCCAGTCATCAAACTGAATAGATCATCATGATATCATTAAATCGATGATCAAGGAAATTAGTTTCTTACGCCAACAGTCTGGGGTGGAGAGTTTGGTTGCGCTGGTAGGGATAGCGTCCATGTCGTCAGAAATAGTGCCAGGGGACGCAAGATGGATATTTGTGGAAGCCACGATCGAATGTCGGTGACAATATGATAATAATACGGCCTTATTATCAATATTAATTTGCATATATTGTGAAGATGGTGTACGGTCTGAAAGAAGAGCTCCCGACAGCGTAGATAGATTAGTGTTGACCGCCGCCATGTGAAAGATATACCCCCGCACTCTCGTGGTCGCAGGAGTTAGTTGGCAGTAGTCTGGAGTAGTTTCGCGTGAGCAGTTCTGCGTAGGGAGTCAGAGTCCGGTTTGCTAGTTGGTTGGTGGCAAACGGCGGGCGAGAAAGATCGTCGCATAACTACGAGCAGTTAGCAGTGGGAGCACGCCAAGCTAAAATAATATTGCACCACAATTGGTAAAATACAAGGGGACGATATTTAAAGAGACATAAATTGTGTAAAATAAAGTATTCATATGCGGGAAAGCAATATATTCGCTCAAATTTATATAGTAGACTTTCCACGCCAAGTGCAGAGACGGTGTTAGCAGACACAGGAGTGAGGAAGACGTAGAAGGACAATCGAGGTCCGAACCGGAGTCCAGTTGAACCGGCACGTCATCTGCGAGCTCACCATTCGAAGGGAAATACGCGTAGAATCGGTCAACCCACGGCATCGTGAAGAAAGAGCTAGTGAGATAGAAATACGTGTGGTTATATTGCGCAATCCCTGCAAAGTGTATAAAGTGTCTAAAATAATAAATTACGTGTTTATTGGGGTACTAGTATGTGATAACCTTATGAAAGTGTCAATAATAGTTTGTGAAGAAAATCGAGTGAAACGCAGCGAAATTATGATGAAGAATTAATCAGTGTAATAATGTATTCAGTGATGATGTGTAATTGTGATATCATGTAGAGCCCTGGAGAGGAGCTGTGAAAGATCCCTGCTGAAAGGAATGATGGCAGCTGACAGGAGATCACGATGAGTATTAATCTTTGATTATATTAAATCATTGTTTATGGGTGTATTCTTAGGATTACCATAGTTGTGTAAATAATATGTTAGTGATTAGTTTTTGAAGTTAGATTTATTTTGCTTAGATATGTGCGCACGTGATGACGCGACGCTGTTGATTTATTTTGAGATGCTTGGCAGAAATAACGCTCACAAGTCGTACATGTTGGATACACTGGTAGGAATGTATGTTTATTTATTTGCTAAAGTATGTGTATTTCAGACCAGGAAAAGACGGAAGAAGCCCAGAGTGAGGCATGTGGTTTTGGGTAAGAAAGAGAGAGAGATTCTAACATTCTTTTTTTACGGACACAATAATAACACAACTTATTAATAATAATAATAATATTAATAATAATAATAACACGAGTAATGGAGGGGAATTTTTATTTCCGTAATGCTGGTATTTTGATTTCACACCTGGTGAGATATTTATTTAGCTAAGTTACGCCCTGGGAGTAAGCTAGGAACGTTACCTTTGCGCCTACAATATATTTGCTCTAATCAGGTAAGATACGATTTGTGAGAGAGTGCACTGAACAACTGTCTGAGTGTTTTGGAACGTGTATGAGCATTGGGTCGTGGTGATATGCAGAAATGTTTTGATAAAGGCAAGCAAAATATGGTATTGGGATGGTCTCATGTGATTCCAGGTAAGCTACGACGAATGAAAGAAAAAGAAAATGGTAAGGATTATGAAATATGTGCAGTTAGGCTGTAGCGGACATCGCCATGTGTCCCATGATGTCGCCAACTGAAAACAAAAAGGTAAGAAGTGTGTATTGAGGCATGCCATAAGATAAGAGGTAAAGCCGAACGGCGCTTTAATTATTTGAGTGAAATGATGAACCACGATTGGGTATGTTCCAAAGTTTATACCACGCTCAGCTTCGAACAGGAGACCACTAGGCTTACGAGACTAGCTGCTCGTATATTTCATTTCGCTTATTTGGTGCGAGATTAATAGGATGCTTTTGGTTACCACTGGGTGTGTTGGCTCAACACATGTTTGTCCTAGACCAAGGTCATTTGACGTTTTCCCTCTTGTTTTGGCTAACGGTACTTACGTCACTCCCCTCTTGGCTGTGTAGAGAGCCGAGGTTTTAGTAAATCATAGGTTTCCTGCACCGAGTTTAAGTCTGTGTTTGTTGAGCACATTTTTGAACTGGTAATAATAGCTTATTAAATAATGGTATCTTGTAATAGGGTGCAGATACACAGTGACCTATCATGACCTAGCGTCCTCGCAGTGACGAATAATAACAATGATAATAATAATAACAATGATAATAATAATAATAATAATAATATAATCAATAGATTCTGTAAAAGGGTACGAATATCCATTGACCTTTCGCGTCCTAGCGTCATTGCAAACTAACATCACTGTGGGAATAATATTGGATAATACTAATGATAATAATAATGATAATAATAATAATGATAGTTAAGTAATTAATTTGGTAATGGTGTTCTACAGAAGGGTGCAGGCATTCATTAACCATTTGAGGTAGAAGTGTATTCTCTCTCTAATACTAGCGACGGTTGCAGATATGTCATGCCCGAAACAGGTAAGTCGAGGTCCTTACTTCGAGACCTATTTGTGTACATATTTTGTGAATATATTTTGTAGATACAGTTGTGCCATGCCTTTATTTACAGTGTCGGGGAAACATCGTTGTCACCTACACTCATCGTTGTTTTCAAATGTTATTGATCACCGTACGAAGTGTGAGCATAGAATATTCTTATTATTGCATTGGTGCAAATTTGCATATTGTCTAGCGTTCATTTTTTTAGCCTTTGTTTTTTTTGTCTTATATAAGAGGATATGTGAGGGGATATTGCAAGCATCTCAGTTATTGTATATTAGTATAGTTGACATACACCCATAAACTCTGACAGACAGTATCGAGTTCGAGACCCGAAATGAGGTATCGAGTCTTGAGTTCGATCCTTGGATAATCGTGTTCTCATGCATTGGTGTTTATTATAATGTGCCAGTATAGCATATCTCAAGTCCTATTGTGATGTACATCTGTTGCATACACGAGAGCTCATAAATAAATGTACCAATTTTATATCCATAGAAAAAAGAGGGGCAAAGTTTGTGTTAAGAATTTGGATGCATAAGAAGTGTATCTTTATGAGAGTATTTTTAATCCATACAAGGGATCATACAGGCGATATTGCCAGATTATATTAAGATGTTGGATCATGTTTGGAAAAGCCCTTGCTTAATAGTGTGATGCACGAATGATTTAATTAAAGTAATGTTAATTTACATGGTACATTACGTTATGGTGAGTTGACATGATACTTGATGTAATGAGCTCACAGTGTGGAATTTTCAATGAGTACAGTACTGATTGTAGTGAGATCAGATCATAATTTTGCTTACGTGTTTGATCAAAGATGGATTAATTAATTTATGTAATTATTAATTTGAATAAGTTATTAATGGTCTTTAATTGGATTGATATTTCCCAATCGGGATTGAATGATTTGATTGATCGCTTTGATCCACTTAATTAATCAAATTGATTGTGTAATTAATTTAATTGATATCCAATTAATTTAAATTTTGATTTTGATCATTCTTTTTATTCAATTTTGTTATTTTTGGAATCCGTTTGGATTGATTTTGATAATTTGTGATTTTGAGTAGATTATTTTGGAGTTTTAAACTTATTTTGGATTTGCTTCAGAATTTCATGATTTATTAGTTTACTTTCGCCTTAATTCATTTCCCGTTAAGATTTTGATTTTCTTATTTGGATATTTTGTTTTACTCTTTTTTTTTGTTTGTATTTGTTTCTTTAGTGTTAATAAAGTTGCTTTCCTTTAATTTGAATTCTGTGTGTGATGATTCATTGATCAGCCCTATCGATCTTCCAAATGGTGTATGCCAGGACAGTTGTTAGCTTCAAGTAGGAACGCTCCGCCCCCGAGGAATGAATCCTGTCCTGAAGGTCCTATGTTCAAAAGGGTACAATACCTACACATTTAAACGACAATATTAGCCTAGGCCTATGTCTTAAATCGCCAGCGGGCTTACTACTAAGCCTGAACATTAATTTATGTTCATTGCCTGCCTACTAATTAAGCAATTACAGTATATATGCCAAACATCCCCTTGTAACTCGCTCAATAATGTTACGTGCCACTGGTGACACTTTTGTTAACTGGATTACGGTGGGTTGAAGCACAACACAGATTGTTCCTTTAAGAAATAATTAACTTTATTGTGGCCAGAAAGATACACTACTCATCAGCAAATACAAGCAATTAGAAACTTACTCCAGTTTCCTCAAGTGTCTTCCTTATGGAGAGCTCTTTCCCCCTTTCACTTGTCAACAAACCACAGAAGTTAATCCGTGCTAATGAGTCCGGTGGCCTTGACAGAAACTACCTGCACCTCTCCCTTATGTACACAAACTACAGTTACTTACGATAACCTGCTACACGCTGCTTCGCTGCCCACGAGCCGGGAAACAATGTCACTGGATTTCGTAACTCGCACGGCACTCCGCTCAGAGAAATCACATTCGCTCAAAACACAGGCAGTCCAGTGTATGCTTCTCACTCCCTCGCTGTCAAGAGAATCGGCTTCACTAGGGGTTTCGCAAGTCACCACACTTATGTCGCTCAGGATAAACGCTCGCACTAGCTCGTAAAACACACAAACACACTGCTTGACAGGTCGCTCTTATATAGCAGGCCGGTGACTCAATAAATGCTTCTAGACCCATCCAGGTTTCAGGGCTTCTCGAGGTTTCCATCGCTGGCTGGGTCACGAATATTCTGGACCACACCTTTGTCCTAGTAGACCTGTTGCATAAGGCACACGCAATACACTGAGTCAGAGCACAGCCCAGCCCCGAGGCAGTTGTGACTCATGCGGCGAGCGATGAAACAAACTCACAGCCGTAACACCACCCCCTTCCTAAAAGGCTGGTCGTCCTTATCATTCATTGGTCCGTCTGTGTCCCTCCGTAGGCTGCCAGGCGATCTCGATGCACGATCTTCATTTTCGCCCTCGGGCTCCGCTGGATCATGTAGACGACATCGTTGATCCGTTTCACGACTCGGTACGGGCCCTCCCAGGACTTCTGCAGTTAGGGTGACAGGCCGTTCTTCCGTAATGGGTTGAAGAGCCACACCAGGTCGTCCTCGTGGAATCCGCCGGCATCCGTCTGTTGGTCGTATCGGGTCTTCATTCGGTCGGTCTCGATCCGCAGTTTCCTCCTCGCGAACGCGTGCACGTCCTCCAGTTGGTCGACCAGTTCTTGACAATACTGGCTTACCGGGACCGGATGATTCCCAGGTCGGCCGAAGGCAAGATCGACAGGTAGACGGAGCTCCCTCCCAAACATGGCCCGGGCTGGTGTGCACCCGGTGGCTTCATGCACGGCGGCGCGGTAGGCCAGGAGAAATAGTGGAAGATGTTTGTCCCAATCCCTCTGATGCTCGCTGACGACTATTCGGAGATGGTTCTCGATGGTGCGATTGAATCGCTCTACCATCCCGTCGGACTGAGGGTGTAGCGGCGTTGTCCTTGTCTTCCGGATTCCCAGCAGCTGGCATAGGTTCTGGAACACCTACGACTCGAAGTTCCTCCCTTGGTCGCAGTGCAGCTCCAGGGGTACTCCGTACCGGCTGACGAATTCCTTCACCAGGGTCTCTGCGATCGTCGCGGCTTCTTGGTTAGGGAGCGCATACGTCTCCGGCCATTTGGTAAAGTAGTCGCTGACGACCAATATGTAGCGGTTCCCTGCCTCGCTTAACGGGAATGGCCCAGCAACATCGATGGCCACTCTCTCCATGGGGCCGCCTACGTTGTAGGTCTTCAGTGGACCCCGTCATCTTCGTCCTGGGCCCTTGCTGGCTGCGCAATCGTGGCAACTCGCGCAGTGGTTCTCCACATCGGTTCAGCATCCGATCCAGTAGAACCGCTCTCTCAGCTTCTCCAGGGTCCTCTTTATCCCTAAGTGTCCACCAGATGATCCTCCATGGACTTCCTTCAAGACTTCCTCCGTTATAGCCCTTGGAACGACGACTTGTTCCCGAGATGTCTTCCCGTCTGTGCTCTCCCAGGCGCGGCAGATGAGGCCATCCCTTACAATCAGCGAGTCCCACTGCGCCCAGTAGGACTTAAACTTTGGGCTGCAGTCACTCACAATGTTCCACCCGGGTCTGGGGACACAGGCCCTCTTCCATTCGGCTATCAGTCCCAGGTCATCATCTTCTGCTTGGGCCCGCGTGAAAGATTCGCGGCTCCAGTTCTCTTGAAGTTCCACAGCAGTCCGTCGGCACTGTATCCCAGTGTCCTCCTCCCTCCAAGTACAGAAGGTGCAGTCTTCAGGGCACGGTCTTCGTGACAAGGCGTCGGCATTAGAATGAAGTTGGCCTTTCCTGTGCTGGATCTCGAAGTTGTACTGTTGAAGCCTCTCTAACCACCGCGCGAGTTGACCCTCGGGCTGTTTGAAGTTCAGGAGCCACCGCAGGGATGCATGGTCGGTCCTGATGAGAAATTCTTGCCCGTACAGGTACTTGTGGAAGTGTTCGATGGTCTTCACGATGGCGAGCAGTTCCTTCCTGGTGACGCAGTAGTTCTTCTCTGGCTTTGACAAGGCTTTGCTGAAGTAGGCCACTACTCTCTCCTCGCTGTCCACTATTTGCGACAGGATTCCCCCTATACCAAAGTCGCTGGCATCGGTATCGACGATGAAACTTGTTCCAGGTCTGGGGTAGGCCAGAATAGGTGCGGTGCACAGAGCCTGCTTGAGTTAATCGAAGGCGCTGTGGCATTCTGCTGTCCATGTGAAGAGTTGGTCCTTCTCAGTCAGTCGATGCAGTGGTTTGGCGATGTCGGCGAATCCTCTCACGAAGCGACGGTAATAAGTGCATAGTCCCAGGAAGCTTCGTAGGACTTGTCCTTCGGAACTGGTCACTCCCTCACAGCTGCGGTCTTTTCTGGGTCGGTGCGTACCCCTTCCACGGAGACAATATGCCCAAGGTACTGGACCTGCTTCTGGAAGAGCTGACACTTCCTGGGACTCAACTTCAGCTGGGCAGCCCTTAGCTTCATCAAGATCTCCTTCAGGTTGCTGTAGTGCTCCTCGAAGCTTTTTCCCAGAACGATGACGTCGTCTAGGTAGACCTGACAGGTCTTCCAGTGTAGTCCCCTCAGAATGGACTCCATTAGCCTTTCGAAGGTCGCAGGGGCGTTGCACAGACCGAATGGCATGACGGTGAACTGCCAGAGCCCGCTGCCCACAGAGAACGCCGTTTTCTCGCGGTCCTTAGGGTGGACCTCCACCTGCCAGTAGCCACTCTTCAAATCCAAGGTGGAGAACCATCGTGATCCTGACATGGTGTCCAGCGTGTCGTCGATCCGGGGTAGAGGGTAGCTGTCCTTCGTGACGTCGTTCACCCGCCTGTAGTCCACGCAGAACCTGGTGGAACCGTCCTTCTTCTTCACTAGCACGACCGGAGAACTCCAAGGACTATGTGATGGCTCGATCACCCCTTGCTCCTTCATCTCTTCTACTATCCGGTCGACTTCGGCTTGCTTGGCGAGCGGGACACGTCGGAATGGGGCCCTAATCGGTGCGCCCAACGTCGATTCTGTGCTGGACCAAGCTTGTCCTGCCGAAGTCTTTGCTCCCCACGGTGAAGACATCCTGGAATTCATGTAGTAGGTCCCGAAGTTGGCGTGATTGTTCCTCGTCTAAATGGTCCTAGGATCCTTGGTACAGCTTCTGTAGTTCTTCTGGCAGGGCGCGTCTTCTTCGGTTGTCCGTCTGCAGGTGTCCGTCCGTCGTGTCTGTGATGCGGGCAATCCAGGTAACGGGCTCGCAGACTCCTAGGTTGGTGTCCCGGTGAACCGTAATATCGTAGTCGTTCAGGTTGGACAGGCGGACGTACGGCCGAGACGTCGTATTGATGAGAGTCTTGGCAACTAGCAATCCTTTTGTGTGGATGTCCTCATATTTTGGCTCGATGACAGCTGCCACTCCCTCAGCTGTTCCGTCGACAATTACGGCAGCGCTGACTTCCGTCCTGGCGGGAACGATGACGTCCTCTCTCAGCCTTACTCGTCGTGCGGTGATGGCCTCGTGTGCTGGTTGCAAAGCAAGTTCCTCACCTCCGAAGTGCAGAGTGTTGGTACTCAGATCCAAGATGATGTTGTTCTGGTCCAGGAAGTCCAGTCCTATGATCACTTCATTTGATACGTCAGCCACAAGCACTGGATGCTTTATCGCCCGTCGACCAATCACGAACTCCAGTGATGCTTCGCCATGTACCGGTGCGGTCTCTCCGGTCGCGGTTATTAGCTGGAGGTTCCTTTGTGTGGGTTGCACTCTCCACTTCGGGATCACGATGGGACTGACGATGGTCCTCGATGCTCCCGTGTCGATTAGGATGGGCCAGCTCTCTCCGTTGACGACTCCGTCGACCATCAGGCTGCTATTATCCCTCCGTAACTGCGTCACACGAACATGGACTGCCGGGGCTTGACGACTGTCACAGGCCAGCCTTAGCCCCCCAAGGCTGGCTGATACTTGCTTTCCTGGGCCGCGAGGTTTCCCTACGACTGACTGTCCCGACGGAAACCCTTGGCGGCGGCGATCACCGCAGTCCTTGCTCAGGTGGCCTCTCTTACGGCAGGTCCAGCAGGTCGGTATTCCTCTTCCGGGCCGCCTCTCCGGTTGTCCTTCGGCTACGTTTTTGTTGGTGGTACAGCGACTCTTGAAGAACCGGCCTAGCGCCTCCATCAGTTCATCGGCCAGGGGCTTGGTCTTGTCGGCTTTGGCTGGTTCGTCGACGTCCACTTGAAGCACCCGCGCGTGCATTCTAGATGCCTGTTTAGCCGTCTCGAACTCAAGTGCGTGGCTCAGCGCATCTGCCAGGGTCTTATTGCGCGCGAGTCGCAGCGCCTGTTGAGTGTCCGAGTCCTGTAGCCCGTCGGTGAAGGTCTGCGTCGCAATCTGTTCCATAAAGTCGGCCGGCGCTGTTGGATAGGCGAGCCTTACGAGGCGTGCGATGTCCATCTCAAACTCCTGCAGGGTTTCCGCGTTCTTTTGTTCCCGGGTCCGGAGCTGCATCTGGTAGGCCTGCTGAAGATGGCTATCTCCATATCGGGACTCCATATGGGCGATTAGTGAAGCGTAGTCCTGGGATCCAGTCGGGATGGCCTGAAGGACGTTAAGGGCGTCCCCTCTCAGCGCTGCAATGAGAGCTGTAGCCTTTTCCGTGGTGTTCCAGTTGTTTATGGAAACGGCTGCCTCGAACTGACGTAAGTAGGTGCTCCACGGGACCTTTACGTCGAAGGTTGGGGGCGTCACTCTGCTATGTCCCGTTCCTGATATTCCCGGTGTAACGGTGGGTGGGCGTTGGCGCAGCTCGGCAACTTCCTCTTGTAGAGTGTTGAATTTCTCTTCCACCCCCGTCAGTGGGCGTTGGCGCAGCTCGGCAACTTCCTTTTGTAGGGCGTTGAATTTCTCCTCCACCCCCATCAGCGGGCATTGGCGCAACTCGGCAACTTCCACTTGTAAGGCGTCGAACTTCTTTTCCACTGAAGTGACTTCCTCACGCAGACCCAGTTCTAATTTCTTCGGGTCCTGTGTCAACTTATTCTGACCGTCTTCCATCTTCTTCTGGCCGTCCTCTATCCTCTTCAGGTCCTCCGCTAGCTTATTTTGACCGTCTTCTAGTTTGGCAGTTAGGTCCTCGGTTAACTACTTCTGGCCATCTTCGAGTTTGGCAGTTAGGTACTCGGCTAACTTCTTCTGGCCGTCCTCCATCTTCTTCTGGCCGTCCTCCATCTTCTTCTGGCCGTCATCCATCTTGGCTTCCATGCCACTTAACTTTTCTAGCAATGCTGCAAATTGCGCTTCCATTTTAGGTGTTTGTCTTGTAAGGGGCATGCACTCACAGGAAAATTTAAAAAAATGACCTGCTCGGGTTTGAAACCAGGACCGTCAAGTGTTGTGCTTGTGTTTGAGTTCGTAATCTGGCTTCTGACACCAGTTGTTACGTACTACTAGTGACACTTTTGTTAACTGGATTACGGTGGGTTGAAGCACCACACAGATTGTTCCTTTAAGAAATAATTAACTTTATTGCGGCCAGAAAGATACACTACTCATCAGCAAATACAAGCAATTAGAACCTTACTCCAGTTTCCTCAAGTCTCTTCCTTATGGAGAGCTCTTTCCCCCTTTCACTTGTCAACAAACCACAGAAGTTAATCCATGCTAATGAGTCCGGTGGCCTTGACAGAAACTACCTGCACCTCTCCCTTATGTACACAAACTACAGTTACTTACGATAACCTGCTACACGCTGCTTCGCTGCCCACGAGCCGGGTAACAATGTCACTGGATTTCGTAACTCGCACGGCACTCCGCTCAGTGAAATCACACTCGCTCAAAACACAGGCAGTCCCCTGTATGCTTCTCACTCCCTCGCTGTCAAGAGAATCGGCTTCACTAGGGGTTTCGCAAGTCACACACTTTTGTCGCTCAGGATAAACGCTCGCACTAGCTCGTAAAACACACAAACACACTGCTTGACAGGTCGCTCTTATATAGCAGACCGGTGACTCAATAAATGCTTCTAGACCCATCCAGGGTTCACGGCTTCGCGAGGTTTCCATCGCTGGCGTGGTCACGAATATTCTGGACCACCCCTTTGTCCTAGTAGACCTGTTGCATAAGGTGTACGCAATACACTGAGGCAGAGCACAGCGCAGCCCTGGGGTAGTTGTGACTCATGCGGCGAGCGATGAAACAAACTCTCAGCCGTAACACCATCATAACGTTCTAAGAAAACTACACATTCATTGCACATTTTGCAAAATACTATTATAGGTTATAATCGCTAACCTGGGGATTTAGTGTTAAATTGCCCTAACTAAACAACTCTTAAAATTATCTTAAAACATACACAGTCATTCCAAGAACTACAGTTTTAATTAACACATTTTTCAACTTTTTAAATGATTTCTTTACACCTGAACGCAAAGCGGATGAATGCTCCTGGATTACAACCGAGGTGTTACAGCGATGACGACTTTTCTGAACTATATAAGCGGATTAAATAATGCTCCTGGATTACAACAGTGCCGTTACAGCGATGACGACTTTGAACTATCAATATTCTCATACGGTTCATTATCCGCCAATCAGATACCTTAAAACAGTGGCCGTGTTGTAGTCCAGGAGGTTTAAGAAATACGCGTACCGGTACTGGTCACAAGCATGTCTTCACTGTTAGTTAATTAAAGGGCACACGGATTGATATTTGAATACTAGATGTATTTTGGCACATTTCGACATGATTGAGTGCATACATGTTGACCAAAGAACACATACAGGAAGTCACAGCCTTCTCATCATAAAGTCACTGTAAAAAAACATAGTGCAAAACAAGCATTACTAACATACTTATGAACTAAAATTAAAAACTAAAGTTGTACAGAACAATTGATTATCTTTATGACAATAAGACATTCTAACACCCTCACTTAATCGATTGTTTGTTCATGGAACACATGAATTAATCTGCTATCCCCATAGATGCAATGCAAAAATCATGTTTTGCTCTTGAAAGTGCTTTGGTTAGCACATCAGCAATCATCTGTTCAGTTGACACGTATTGTTTACTGGCAACACCACATTTCACCCAATGCTTTATTTGATGGAACCTGACATCAATGTGTTTACTTTTGCTGCCAGATGACTGGTTCAGACACATATTAATAGCTCCTTGGTTATCATTAAATATTTTAATACATTTGATTGGGACTGATAATTCCCCAAGAAGACCTCTTAAATACACACCATCCTTACCACATTCACTAGTAGAAAAATACTCTGCAAAAGTTGTGCTATCTGCAATAGTTCCAGATCTTTATTTTCTTGCCTGCCAACTAATGGCTCCACCTGCTAGCTTGAACACATAGCCAGTAACAGATTTTCTATCAACAGCACAAGCAGCAAAATCAGCATCTCCATAACCAGTTAAACTACAACCTCCTTTACAATATTTTAGCCCTAAGCCCATTGTGCCTTTCAGGTATCTAACCACTCTCAGGGCAGCATTGAAATGTTCATCATCATTGCAACTGTTGAACTGGCTTAAATAATTAACAGCAAAACATATGTCAGGTCTCGTGCCTACCACCAGATACATAAGTGCACCTATCAATTTTTGATACAGTGGATGATTTGTAGAATTCATTGGCCTGACAAGTTTACACCAAGTGCTAGGGGCATGTTCACTCCATACCATAGTTTTTGACAATGTCGAGAGCATAGCTTTCTTGATCCAAATTAACTGACTGAGATTTCCAGTCTCTTGTCACTCTCATACCTAGACATTCACTTACAGGACCCAATTCCCTTATTTTAAAACATTTAGACATAGTTTCCTTAAGTTTCTTAGTTTCCTGCTTACAGTTTGAGAAAATATAGAAGTCATCAACATGCAAGCCAATCGCTACACATGTTTTACCTTCGTTCTTAGTGTAGACACATGCATCATACTCTGAATTTTGGAACTTATGTTGAATAAGAAAATCATGAATTTTATCATTCCAGGATTTGGCAGCTTGCTTGAGACCATATAAAGCTCTTTGCAATCTGCACATTTTACCTTCATTGCCCTTTTCCAGAAAACCTTCCGGCTGCTCCATGTAAATTATTTCAGACAAATCACCATTTAAAAAAGCAGTTGTTACGTCCACATGGTCTATTTCCCAGTCTGACACGGCAGCGAGGGCAAATAGGACTCTTAGCGATGAGAGCCTGACAACAGGTGCAGAAGTCTGATCATAGTCTCTACCTGGAACCTGAGTGAATCCTTTCGCCACAAGTCTTGCTTTGTAGAGCTTGGACCCATCCAGTCCTTTCTTAAGTTTGTAGACCCACTTACACTGAATAACATTGTGATCTGATGGTCTATCGACCAATCTCCAAGTTCGATTGTTAGTTAACGACAACATTTCCTCTCGCATGGCATTCCTCCACAGCTTCTGATCTGACTTCGAACATTCTTCTGAATAATATTTAGGATCTTGTGGCCCAACAGCCAGAAAAGAGTATTCATAATCCTCATCCCTCTTGGCCGTTCTTGCACGCTTGGGATATCTGCCCCCCATTGTATCAGGACGGTCATGCTGGGGACCAGGCTCAAGACCAACAATATCCTCAATTGAGCTATCATCATTACCAATATAGAGGTTAGAAATGTCAAAACTGCTATAACTATCAGATGATTCAGCTGGTGTAGTGTCATTGGACACAGTCACAACCCATTCAGTTTCATCACTCATAACATCAACATTGTGGTGATCAACAAAAGTATTAATTACAGGCACCAACAATATTGACATGTCATTTACAGCATTAATTATTGGATTATTTGCATTCACTTGGAATGATGGACCTTCAAGAAAAACAACACTACTAGCTACATCAATACGCTTTGGGTCACTTTTTCTTACAAGGCGGTATCCTTTTTGTGTTTCACAATAACCTACAAATATCATCTTATCAGATTTCTTGTCAAACTTCTGCCTTTTAACATCAGGGACATGAAACTGTGCTTTACAGCCAAAAATTTTAAGGTGGGAAATATCAATTTTTACTCCTGACCATGCCTCCTCTGGTACGAGATCCCTCACTGCAGCTGTGGGTGATCGGTTCTTGAGATAGATGGCAGTGTTCATAGCCTCTGCCCAGAATCTCTTTTCTAGACCTGACTCAAACAGCATGCAGCGAGCTTTCTCTGCCAAGGTCCTGTTAGTCCTTTCAGCAATACCATTTTGCTGAGGACTATATGGAATATTGGTGTGATGAATAATTCCGTTCTCCTGTAAATACAACTCAAATTCCTCATTAGTATATGCTCCACCATTGTCGGTTCTTAGACACTTAATGCGTTTATTGAGCTGGTTCTCTAGCATCTCGTTGAAGAGGCGGAATTTAGAAAAATCTTCAGATTTAGAAGCAATCATATATCCAAAGACTTTCCTAGTAAAGTCATCTACAAAAATCGAACAGTATCTGGCTCCGCCCCACGATTGCACCTCCATGGGACCTTGTACATCACTATGAATAACATCTAGAACAGATTTACCTTTGCTCCCCAATTTAGGAAATGACTTTACTGTTTGCTTACCTTCCAGGCAGGTAACACAAGCATTTTGATTGATTTGATTAAACTTCATGCCAGTGACCATATGTAGTAGTTCTTTCATACCTTTACGATTTAAATGACTCAGCCTTTTGTGCCACAGTTCCCCATCAGAGATACCTTCAGCGGACAATTCTCTCACTGGTTCCTGTGAACACTCAGCTACTGAGTATAAACCATCTTGTTTTACACACTTAAACTCTAAATTTCCATCAACAGAAAAATTTGATCCATTAATGACTTTACAGGAATCATTGTAAACGACAAGATTGTACCCTTTTTCTGTCATTTTATATACTGAGAGCAAGTTTGTAGATAAATTTGGAACATAAAGTACACCAGTCACTGTTTTAATATTATCATTAACAAGATTTAGCACAACCTTACCGACACATTCAGACAATATCTCAGAATCGTCTGCAACGCTGATTGACGTACGAACACTTGAGTCAACATCTTGCAGTGATGGCCTTTCCTTGGTCATGTGGGACGTTGCACCTGAGTCGATGACCCATGCTGAGGAAGCCACCTTGGTAGTTAACGCCTTGGTGAGGAGAGACTTCTGCCCGCCTATTGTTCGATCAGCAGTTCATGCACGGTTCGCTTGAAATTTCTTGCTTTGCTTCAACTTCGGACAATTGGGTCGACCTTGTTCAGGGCTGCCACACTCGTTACATTTAAATCCTGGATCGCCCGGCTTTCTCTTGTTATAATTTTTCTTCTTGCATTGATTGGAGAACAAAGCAGTGGCAGATGATGATTCACATTCTCCCTTCACTCTTCTCCTCTCGCTTTCACCCAGAAGAGCAACCTTTACATCTTCTGAAGTGAAATCTTCCTTCAGCTGCTGGTTCAGTGCCGCAACGAAATTTTCATATTCGTTTGAGACACCATTCCTCATAACGAATGAGACCCATTTATCTTCAATAGTTTCACCTATATCGGCGAGTTTCTGCACGGTCATCATAATGTTGTTGACGAACTCTTCCATTGTGCTGCTTTCTTGCCTCGTGTTGAAAAATTTCCGGGTCAGCTCGAACTTGGTGGCCATACTACATCCTTCGAAGGCCTTTTTGAGGTTATTTCAGGCATCCTTCGAGTTGGTAGCGTTATGCACGTGAATATAGCAAGAAGGTTTAACAGCCAGGCATATTTTTGCCAGCGTACTCTGGTCACGAATTGTGTCCACATGTGAAGTAACGGGAATTGTTCCATCGACATAACCAAACAATCCCTCCAGCATAAGACACATTCTCATTGCGAACTTCCAGCTTCCATAATTTGGCTGTCCTTCTAGTTTCTCTATAGTAGGCACTGATGATGAAACAGTAATCCCAGAGATAACAGAAGTCGATGCGGAAAACGTGGTTGAGGCATTTGATTCACTCGTTGTTGCCATAATGTGTAAATAGGCTACACCGTTTCTAAGTATTCACTGAGCGATGTTGAATATTAGTTTCAAACACGCACTACTAGTCCGGTCTGGGCCCATAACCTGTTAGTTAATTAAAAGGCACACGGATTGATACTTGAATACTTGATGTATTTTGGCACATTTCGGCATGATTGAGTACATACATGTTGACCAAATAATACATACAGGAAGTCACAGCCTTCTCATCATGAAGTCACTGTAAATAAAACATAGTGCAAAAGAAGCATTACCGACATACTTATGAACTAAAATTAAAAACTAAAATTGTACAGAACAATTGATTATCTTTATGATAATAAGACATTCTAACAATCACACTGCTTCTCTATGTAGACTCGCAGACTGATCACTAGACTAACCACACGGTATAATGCATTCTTACTTCCATCGTGGAGACGTATTTTTATTGAGACTTCCTTACATGTTGCCAACACGTTGCCAACTGTTCAAAACAAATTACACCATATGACACCAGCACTAAGAAATCTCGACGCATTAGACTGTAACCATTGTCTGATTCATTGATCTGGACGTGCTAGGCTGTAACCATTGTCAAAACCATTCATCTCGGCGTGTAAGGCTGTAGCCATTGTCAAAACCATTGATCTGGACGCGTTAGGCTGTAACCATTGTCAAACACAATTGGATTGGAAAAAACGAAGGTTAGGTTAGGTTAGGTGTAGGTGCGGCCTTTGACCGTGGGAAGCTAGCGGGGCAAGGTTGACAAAAAACCATTCATCTGGGCGGGTTAGGCTGTAACCATTGTCAAAACCATTGATCTGGACGCGTTAGGCTGTAACCATTGTCAAAACTATTGATCTAAACATGTTATAGGATCAATTTCACGGCGCTCTTTTGTTTTTCTATACTGGGTGCGAAATAGTAGGCTACCAAATGCGAGGGATTGGCATTAGTGACTCCTTGATAAAAATGGCTGTCAGAGTTGCAATTTCAACTATATAAGTCGTGATCCTATTTGGGAATGCTGGGTGGATTTCAGACAGCGGAGGAGTGAACATCTATTACTACATCATCTCCAGATATTTTCCCGACTATTGATTCAGTAAAAATCGTAAATTTCAGTACCGGTAGTTGAAACATTGTATACAAAGGAATACCTCTGCATAAGTTTTACCGTTAACTCATAGTTATTAAAACAATAC
This sequence comes from Meconema thalassinum, assembly GCA_946902985.2. Taxonomy (NCBI): domain Eukaryota; kingdom Metazoa; phylum Arthropoda; class Insecta; order Orthoptera; family Tettigoniidae; genus Meconema; species Meconema thalassinum. Next base: position 180,899,554 of record OX336388.2, read on the forward strand.
TCTTATTTCGCTTAGTATTCATAAAAAGCAATAAATTAACATTCTCTTTGCATGTACATTATTTTCATTATATTGTCCAACACAATGAAGGTAATTGCCAATAATATGCACAATTAATAAAAATAATATGGAAAACAGTACGGCACCGTATCCTCCTCACGACCGTAGTGCAAAGAGAGCGGTATTTGATAGCAGACGCGGTTCCATCTATAAGCAGGAGAAACATGCAAAACTTAAATTGAATTACGATAATAGGCCAGGCAGATAGTGTAGAAAATTTGTAGCCTTGTTTCATTCATTTGTTGCAGATAACTGAACATTATGGAGGGTTCGTACTTTATCTCATGCGAGCCGGGCCTGCCGTTATTTCCTGAAGAAACCACACATTCTGTGAAGTACTATCTAGTCTCTTGTATATTGAAAGTTATTTGTCGTAACTCATTATTCAAGACTTAAACAAATACGGTACAGTAGTTTGTTAAGATTACTGGTGTCCCTAGTTGTCAACACTTATGGGGACACCGCTCTGCCAATGGCATGTGATGGGTGTAGAAACACGCACCAGTCATATCATGTTTTATTGTACTTGCCCATGCAGTGGTACAATTCCATGTCCTGAGGAGATCAAGAATGTTGTATTATTATTAATAATTCTACTACAGTGAGGACCATTCCTATAGAATGAGGATTTCCAATAGCCGTGTCGCAATGCCTCACTGTCACACTTATAGCTTCTTCCGATTACAACAGCGCGCCGTGAAGCCTTGAATGCTTTCATAGCATTTATTACATACGCAGCTGGCAAGATACCTTAGTTGTGATAACTAAGACTTGCTATGAAGTAATGTTGCCTAACTCGTATCACGTGCACAAGGTTAGGTATAGAACAAAACATCGAAGTTTCCTAGGGGAAATTTACCTCCTCAAGAAGAAGTTTGCAGTGAATTTGTTGACAAGTTCCAGCGCCGTGCGATTTTTACTTGTGGACGAAACTCAAACAAAAGGTATACAGATACACTCCGCGTACTCTGGAAACTTGCGTCAACCAAATAACTGTGCTCATTCGAAATATCAGTGTGGACGAAACTTCCTACGTTGGTGCAATGTGTGTTTACAACTATTCAAGAAGCTCTGATTACATTAGTGGTTAGGTTGGAAGGAGGTTGGATTAGAATTCTATCATTTTTAACATGAGTGTAACTACTTATTCGTTTCTAGAATATATTAACTCTTTTTATGAACTTTGTTTGCATATTTTAAATTGTGGTATTACTGTAATTTCTCCATCAGACGCTGGTAAGTAAATCTAGCATATTAATCAATTAGAACAAGAATTTACCAAGGAAAAAGAGGAGTCCATTGAATGTAGCTCCTCCAATTGTTAAATGTTTCATAATTTTTAGTAATACCGGTATGCTGGTTTTTTAATGTATTTTTCTTATAATCCTAGTACGCTTTGGTTTCAGTCAAGGGGGAGTTTCCTCACGTACACCGTGGATGATGCATTTCAAACTATTTTTAAAGAGTAGATTCATTCTGCTTGCACTTCATGAATCAGAGTAGTTTCCTCGTTGGACCAGCGATGGAGATAAACTAAGTTATAGAGTTCGATTACCGTGCAAGGCAGTTGGATTATTGAAGGACATAAAAAAATACACGGCAATTCAGGTCGTACAATGTTGGCCTGTAAAATATAACTCGATTCACTTTTGCTGATTACAAGAACAAACTAATACTCAGTTGCAATTGCGCTCAATCTGGGTACAGTAAATGTCAAAATTAGACTTCAAATAACATCAAATCCAGGTCGCTGTAACCATATCGTTATTGTCATATACCAGAGTGATGTAATCCTAAGAAACCTCAACATTTGCGCAAGTACGTGTCTTGAGGTGAGCTTACACTATGAAGGTGGTGTGGTATTTTCAAAAATGTACGTGTAATAATTAAGTAATACATTTCCAGGAGTGTGTTAACATATATATAATTTGTACCCCACCCAATTCATAGGGCACAACCGTGTTCACCGACTGAAAAGCAGCAAAAGACAATTCCCCTCAAGAGGTTGGCTTCAGGCAGGGCATCCAGCCATAAAACCCACGCATCGCATCTCTTCCCCGGCCCCACAGAAATGGGAATAATAATAGGTATGGCATACATATTGCTTCCCTGCCTTACATGGCTACTGAATACAGAGCTTACCAATTAATCATAAGGAGTACTTAAGTTTAAATAGGTCTAAAGTACAGATGTCTAACCAAATACTTACTTTGTGATTTAAATCTTGTTGTAATTCTCATAGTTCCTTAATAAATTATAGTTCTGTAAGATAGAAATGTGAACAAGAGCGGGTATTTATGGAAATAGTGATAAGAAGATAATTACACAGTTAAGGTTTTATAATATTCTCGAACTAAGAGATTCGTATTAAGTAAATGTCGATAAAACTATCGCTGTAAGTTGCGAAGAACTAAGTTACACGCCCACCTTTCCGAAGAACCATCTGTTGGGTTTTTGTCCAGTTTATTTTCAGACTGTTATATCCTGCCCATTCTACCAGTGCTGAGAAGGCGTGTTGGAGTTCTTCCTTATTTGGTAATCCTAGGACCACGTCGTCCGCATATATGTAGATCACTGCGTCCTTTGATTTCTCTCGGATTGCTGTTGTTACATCGGCTGTGGCAATATTGAACAGTATGGGACTGAGGGGGTCACCTTGCAACACTCCATTAGTTTGGGTGATTTCCTTTGTTTTGCATACTGCGTCATCCCTGGTGATCTGGTTGTATGCCAGGATATTTTTTACTACGATTGTTAAAGGGTTGTGATTTCCGATGATATTTTGAAGTTTCGATGTGAGCTTTCTTCTGTCAATTAGGTCGAAGGCCTTTGTATAGTCTATAAAGACTGCATAAAACTTTCCCTTCTGGAGTCGTTTTGCTTCCTCTGTGTCATTTAACAGATTTTGAATAGCGTGCAAGGTTCCTATTCCTCGTCTAAAGCCGAATTGTTCCTCCGGTATCTTGGAGTCGACTTCGTATACTATCCTGTTGGTTAGAATTCTTGTCAGTAACTTGTAGGTGTTGCTTTCCAGTGCAATTACTCTGTACGAGTTGGGGTCGTTGGTTTCACCTTTTCCTTTATAGCGAGTTTTAATGGTCGATTTTCTCCCTTCTTCGGGGATATTTCCTGTTTCTAGGCATTTGGTAAACAGCTTGGACCATAGTTCTGATAGGTATTGTGCCGATTCCTTTAGATGTTCGTTGAAAAGCCCGTCTGGTCCTGCGGCCTTGTTACATTTCGTAGCCTTGATTATGTCCAATACCTCTGTTTTAGTGATGGGGAGTATGTCTTCGTGTTGATCTCTACATTCAATTTCATATGCCGCTTGTTGACCTGTACCTTTAAGGATGAGAGTGAAGTGCGATTCCCATATTCCTATTTCTACGTTGCTAGATCTTGACGATCTTCTTGGTCTGATGGCTATGTATGGATCATTCATTGCTTCTTTGGCGATCCTCTCACCTTCTCTTTCTATGTATTGAAAGCGTTTACGTTTTAGGAGATTCTTGTAATATCTCCGTGTTTCCCCATATACTCTTAGGTCCTCTGGTGTTGACGTGATCCTAGCTATATGTAGCGCCTTTAGTGTAGTTTGTCTTTCTGCAAAACATTCCTTTTCAAACCACGGTTGAGCTTTCCTTGTAATCTGTTTGCGGGTTATACTTTCTCCTAGTATCTTGTTAATTGTTGTTAGGGCTGAATTTAGGTCGTTTTCCTTGATTGCCTTTTCTGCTTCAGGTACTTTTCCTAGTTGTCGCTGTAGTGCTGCCATGTTAAGGTGTCTGGATATGATGGTCTTGACGCAATTTGGAACAACTTTCTTTGGAGTTTTGAGTAAGAATTTGGTCTGAATTGGAACGTGTTTCTTAGTGGGGTTACTGGTGAAGTCCATAGACTCTTTTGTTCTAAAATTTCAATATCGTTTCCTTTGTGGAACACGAGGTCAATTGTGCTACTGCCATTATGGGCAAAGTAAGTTTTGAGTCTTGGGTCATTTACTATTTTTAAATTTTCTTCTGTAAGGAATGTAAGGACAGTTTTACATTTCGTATCAGGTTTATCTAGTCTACAGTTCATATCTCCTGCTAGTATTATGATTTCTTCTGGGTTTGCAACTTTCCGTAGGGAGAGCGTGAGGAGTTCCATTATTTCCTCTGTATCAGTGTTGGGGCGTACATAAGTGCCTATTATCGTGAAGTTGTTTGCTTTCGCGATTATGAGGTTTTCTTCTATATGTAAGGTCTTTAAGGGTCCTATCCATGGTTTATACAGGATAGATAACCTCCTGATGGCCTCCCTTCTGTAGGTTTTCTTGCTAGAGAGTGGATGGAGTAGAAACCTTCTATATCAATAGGTGTCGTTAGGAATGTCTCTATGAAGATTAGTATGTCAGATGTTTCAAATATGTTTCCTGGGTTTAGTTTCAGTAGTCCTTTAAACCCTTCTACATTCCACAGGAGCATGTTAATGCAGTTATTCGAGAGATGCGCCTTTGCTTCTTCTGCGGAGGCGAAATCGAAATCGACGCACAATTACTCTACTTGGCCAAAATTTCTGGGTTGGATGTTGTTACGTGCAAATGCCCGTCCCAACGTTTTTAAAATCCATCTTCCCTGTATACTTGTGTTCCTTGCTATTTTAAGCGCCCGCCTGATGGCTTGGTTCCAATTATGAACACGAGATGTCAGTATCTGTCGGACTTCGGCGCTTCTAGCCGAGCTTGTATCTTCCACCAATAGAGTGTGTTTGTGGTGTCTTCTGGTTTCATCCTATTCGAGACATATTTGAAGGCTATTATATTCTACGTCATGGAACAAAAGACTGTATATGCATGATACCGCCAAATTAATTACTTAATAATCACATTGTTGCTTGATGTGTCAAGCTGTGATTGGACAATTACATTAACATGAATGCAGTGCGGTATTTGATTTTGGGACTCTCCGCCATCTTGTGATCTTCATTGTCTGTCGTCAAGATAACGAGCCGGCTGCTGGTCAAAGAGTATCGCTCCGTGTGCTGGGGGCTGTGGCCCCTATTTTTTTCGAAAAATGAATATATATTCAAGAAAAAGAAACGCCTGTGCTACATAAGAATTTAATTTCTTCCTTTCGCCTGGAAGATGAAAGTGATGTAGAATCGCAACTGGATGCGAACGAGTGCTTGTCATCTAAACGACGCATGTGCCGGGTTAGTCATTTTTGAAGCACATTTAGTGCCGTATAATATTTTAAAAATTGTGTGTTAATTATTTTATTATTATTGTGTCTCCACTTAGGAAGGATGTAAGGTACGTTGCATTATACATTTATGTTTATTATTGTTATGAGGCTCCGATATCGTCTTATAGTAATGTTTTAATTCTGTACCTTATTTTGTTTTATAGGCCTAATATTTCTGTTTGTCAACGTTACCTGATAAAAAAATTGTTTTTCTGTACCTTCTGGAGACTCATTTCTAGTTTATTTTACGTTGTAAATATTTATTTATTTAGTTTTTGGCAGTCCTTGGAATTGCCCTATTATTAATTTATTTTACGATCCGTGCAGGCTAATATGTCTCATGTCATTAGCGTTAAGGCGTAATTCCTTCCTCCTTTTTATTTCTCTCTGGTGATTTTAAAATTAAATTATGCTAATTGTTTGCCGTAATTCGATCGGACATGCGGTCATCTATTTGGTGGCCATGTTTGTTTTTTGTTTGGCCCGAGTGCATTCTGGTCTTGAGAGTGTAGTCTCTTGGCGCCGACCGGGAAACTCAAACGTGTTGTGGTGTTAGCTTAATTTGTTTTTTGGTAACCTTGTTGGTTTAACCTTGTGTTTTTGGTGAATGTTCCTGTGTTTTTCTCAGTCACGAATGTTGTGGATTTCTTAATTGATCTTATTTTATTTTATTAATTTAATTTTAAATTTTTCGTTTTGCATCGTGGCCGTGATCTCTGCATGTCGGGTCGGTATTACATACCTTAATATATTATCAAGCCCTTTCTCATTTGGTAATTCCTGCATTCCTCTTTTTTTAATCTTTTGGGCATTATCATTTAAATTTTAAATTATATGTTTTCTTTTAGCTCAGCAAGCATGTTAAACCGTCTCTTGCCTACTTATGTAAATAACTTATGTTGGCCTTAAGCCATATGTATCACCAGATACATTTTGTTGTCGCCATAGAGTTTCTTCCTCTTTTAAATAATTTTGTTAAATTTTCTTTTTTTCTTGCATCCATTTGATAATTAATTTTCTTTTAAATTTTTAAGCAACTGTTGTGGCATTTTTTGTCGGCGACAATTCTGTTAGTTATCGGATGTGTCTGTAGACGAGCCTGTACGTTCCCCTCTTCTCCACCTTCCTTCCTCCTGTTGGTGTTCTTCTGTTGGGGCATGTCATATGGAGGTGATTTTGCTGTGGAAGCGAGGCGGACCTCTAAGGAAAGGTAAGTAGGCCCATCCACCCTGGCCACCACCGTGTCAGATGTCATTTCTAGGCAGTCAAAAGGGATGCCAACTTTGTACGCTTTGGAGTCTCCTCTTATGGCGGCCTCTTCGTAGCTGACGTCCCCTCGGATTCCTTTCTTTCTTAGGTAGTTTATTACCGTGTCCGAGGTCGTTTCTTTCTTCAGCTTCCCAATAAATAGCCATGCCGTTTTCCCTTCCGCTTGTAGATCGTCGTTCTCTGTTCCAGTGCCGATTACTGTGTTAGATGGTGATCGGTATTGCTGACTATTTCGTGGTTGATTCTGTTGCTGATATGTTTTTTCTGTATTGTCTGGTCTTCTCGTCTCTCCTTGTGTTGTAGTGTCACGGTTGATAATTTTGTTGGGTAATCCCGGCCATTCTATGCTTGATAGTGATCTGGTTTCGTATCGATAGTTGAGTTTATTTGCTGACTCTGCTGTGGTGGTTTATGGGTCTGGTGATTGTGGTTTGATGGTTGGGCTGATGGTTGTGGGGTGCAGCGGCGTTGCTGTTGTTGGTTTTTCGGTAGTGTCTTGAATTTTTGAGTAGCACGAGACTTGTTGTTTTGCTAGCATATCTGCTTGTTGCAGTTGTGTCTCGAGAATTAAGGTCATTTTTTCATGAGGTTATCAGATAGTTCTTCAAGTTTTTCTTGGATGTTATCATATGATTTTTTGTTTTCCAATGCTAACTCTTTTACTTCGTTCTTTATTCCTTGGTTGCTCGTCTCCGTTGGGGCCATTCCGTTCGATTTCAGACGCAGACTGCAGGTTTCGCACATGTGATTTTCGCCCTGTTGAGAGAATCTAGTATTGCAGAGTTTTTCCGCTGAAGTAGGCCTTGGATATGCTGCCACAGATGATCTTTCTCTATGACCGCCAGGTGCCACTAAGTGCTGATGTTTGATTCCGTGGTGTGCAGATTGACCACCAGATTTCACTAGCTGTTCCACCAACAGACAGTCTTCCTCCTGTATGATGTTATCTCTTTGCACACTCATAACCTCCTTTGTTGCATTCATGACATTATTTCCATTTCGCTGTTTGTAACTTCCACTGATATTTTCATTTCTGTGATATATGACCTGATGTCAGTTACCGCTTTGAGCAAATCTTCTTTGTTCACCTTATTTAAGTATCCACCGCTACTCGCGGTATTTTCAATAAATTTGAGGGCTCCTTCTAAGCGTGCTTCTAACTCGGTCGCCATCTATTTTGAAATGGATTAACTATGCCTATAAACCTCCCGGAAGTGTTTACAACAACTCACCAACATTTGATCGCAATCGGACGAATGGTTTATGAACGCGTAAGAGACGAGCACACAGACATTCCTTCTTATATATATATATAAGATAAGATTAAATATTTTCACGCCAAAGAACGACAACTTGAAAATCAATTATTGTAGGAATACCTTTAATGGGAACACCAAACCTTCAAGTATGCAATATACATTTCAGATAGTGCTGCATTTTGGTCAATAGTGTCTCGCGTGCTTACATCAAATAACAATACAGTTAACGTATAAACATTTAATAAATCATATTTGTTTTCATTAAATATCATATAATAAATATTTTCACACCAATGAATGACAATTTCAAGATCATTTATTGTAGGAATATCTTTAATGGGATCTCCAAACCTTGAAGTAAACCATATGTTATATACATTCCACATAGCTACATAACCGACAGTACGTCGTGGTATCAATCTCAGCCACCGCGCGCGCACATTGGAAACATGTTACACATCAAAATAATATTTTAAAATACCAACACACATTCTTAGCAAAGAGGACGTCACTCCAAGGTCAACAATACCTCATTCCTTAAAATCTGGCCATCCGTTCGCCAATTATCGCCAATGATCGCGAGAAAGTAGGCTATCATTTTTTTCTCCTACACACTTCAAACTTGCTGTCCACCTAGAGAGCATAGCCACCTTTGATTAACGTCAAACCAACCTTTTTCCTCATCTTCACCGTTTCCAAAATAGCGCCAATTTCAAAATCAAGAATTTTCAAAAAAAAAAAAAAAATGCCAACACACATTCTTAGCAAAGAGGACGTCACCCCAACGCCAACAACACCTCATTCATTAAAATCCGATCATGCGTTCGGGATATATCGGCAAAGTTTATATGAAAGTAGGGGGAGTCACAGCTTCCCCACCACCCCACTACTACAGTTCATCTTCTCCTTGTCTGAAAAATCATAACAGAATGGAAGGAAAGCAATAACTAAAGAGTAAGAGATCGTCATATACCTCCCACCTTTTGATTTTTAACACAAAATCAAAACAACTTACTTACAATCGCACAATCCACACAAGCTACGACCTCTACCGAGCAGGCAGTTTCACTACACGTCCCCTTCTTGTTCTCATCACTTGTTGACCACTGGGGGCCTCACACTCGTCATCACATTGTTTGTCTTCACCCAAGGGAGCATCCTGCGATGACGATATTTCCAGAGGGTATATCCACTGGATTGGTCTGGTCATACTTCTCCCCGCTGCCTTAACACGAACCACCCTGACATTGTTGTCCTTGCCAGGGAACATTTCTGTGACCTTTCCCACTGGCCACTCCAACCTCTTCCTGCCATCCGACCCCACCAATACAACATCACCGATCTTCTATGTTCCATGGGGTTTCATGTCAGCATGCGACTGCACCAGGAGGCTCAGGTATTCATCCCGGGATCTTTTACGTAAATCTTCACGCAAGCGGTGGAGATACTTGGCTCGCCTTCTGATGTCTGTTCCATCCAAGTTGTCAAGATCAGGAACTCCGGTACAACGAACGTCTTGCAGGAACATGGCCGGCGTCAATGTCATCAAGTCATCTGGATCCTCCGAGAAATAGGTCATGGGTCTGGAGTTGATCACGGCTTCAACATGAAATAGAATTGTTGTAATCTCCTCATACTTGAGACAAGCTTTCCCCAATGTTCTCCTCAACAGCTTCTTGACCATCTGAACCACCCTCTCCCACCATCCACCCCACCATGCAGCAGTGGGTGGAATGAACTTCCACTGAATTCTCTTGATGGAAGACGTTCTTTCAATCTCAGCCCAGTCCAGTGAGGCAAAGGAATTGTTAGACCCAGTGAAAATCGTCCCATTGTCACTGTACAATATTCGAGGTCTGCCCCGCCTGGCGATGAATCTCCTCATTCCTTGGAGGAAGGCTTCTGTAGACAAACTTTGCACAAGTTCCAAATGAACTGCACGATAAACTTCACAGGTGAACAACTGGATCCAGGCCTTTTCACCATCTCTGAGGTGCAAAGGTCGCGTTAGGTCAACCCCACTCACTTCAAAAACCGATGCATCCCCCACTCTATCTCCTGGTAGAGGTACACGTCCAGTCTCAACTCTCTTTGCCTCAAATCTTCGACATCCGACACATTTATTAACCACTCTCCACACTGTCCTCCTCCCTCTTAGAATCCAATAATCCTCCCTCCATTTTCCAAGTAACATTTGGACACCAGCAGGATAGTACTTCAGATGATAGTCTCTAATTAGGACCTCCACCAATTTATGATTTGACGGTAGCAGAATGGGATATCTGACGTTCTCAATATCATCTCGCCGCACAATCTTTGTCTTCAACCTCTGAAAACCATCTGACCAAGAACTGTGCAGAATTATTTCAATAGTTTCTTGTCGGTCTCCTCCGTCACTCCCAGTTGACCCAGGCGTAATAACCTTCTTTCGGCCTCTTCGATTTCCAGAACAGAAAGCTCACCAGACACGCAAATTTCAAGTTTTGATGCTTTCCTGAAGAAGCGCAATATCCAAACCACAAGCCTCACAATCTGTGAAAACCTCGAAATCGTCTCAGGTACCAGGGGTCTTCCTCTTCGATTAAACTGGATAGTGTTGACGTCACCTTCCTTTTTTTCTCCATCGACTTCTTCCTCGTCTGCAACCACACCTGACATAGGCCAGTCCTTTTCTTCTGCTCTCAGCCAAGCTGGCCCCTCCCACCATCTGGAATTTATGAGGGATTCTGCAGAGCAACCTCGCGAAGGGAGGTCAGCTGGGTTACACTCCACAGGTACGTGTCTCCAATCTTCTACGCTAGTCAGTGATCTTATTTCCCTGACTCGATTGTTGACGAACACGCTCCAGGGCTCGTCCTTCTTTATCCATTGTAATGCAGTAGAGGAGTCAGTCCAATAGAATTCAGGAACTTGCAAATTTAGACTTTCTCTCACACAGGCAGTCAGACGACTGCCAATGCAACATGCCAGAAGTTCCAGTCATGGCTTAGAAATATCATTCAAGGGCGTAACCCTTGCCTTGGCCATCAGAAGTTTTATCTAAACAGATCCCGGTGTTCCGCTCCTTAAATAAAGAGCAGCTGCATAGGCATTTCGACTGGCATCACAAAATGTATGAAGATTTCACAATTTTTCAGGCCCGCTGTCAGTGAAATGTCTTGGTATCTTCACCTCTGAAAGTCGGGGAACTTCTGATTCCCACTTCTTGACCTTCCACTGCAAATCATCCGGTAATGGGTCATCCCAGCCCATCTTCAGGTTCCAACTGCTCTGGATGAGAAGTTTTGGCAGCGAGGTAAAAGGACAAGTAAATCCTATAGGGTCAAAAACCCTTTGGGCTGCGGACAAAATTCTTCTACGAGTGATGTCACCAGATCCACTCTCAGATATATCACAAAAGATAACATCATTGTCTTTGTCCCACATCAAACCGAGAACAGAAGAAACCTGTTGACAATCACTCTCTCCACTCATTGAAATATGTTCCCATCCGCGAAGTGAAAATTTCGCAGTCGACAACAGTTCTGTGGATTCAGTGATGAATTTATCCATTTCTTTTTCTGACCCGAGTGATGTCACACAATTGTCCACATAAAAGGAGCTCTGAAGTAATCTTGTGTATTATGGAATTCAGGTGGGCTCCTCTCTAGATGAAGATCAAATACGGCCAGCCGGAAAGGACTGCAGTTGAGGCCAAATACTACCCGTTTATGTCTGAGAACTTGGAGTTCTCTCCTCTCAAAGTCCTCCCACCAAAGAAACCTCATATAATCCCTATCACAGGAAGCAATGGATATCTGGAGAAAAGCCTCCCTTATGTCGGCAAGTACACCAATCTTCCCTTTGCGAAACCTATTCAAAATCGGGGGAATCTGTTCAAGCAGTTTTGGCCCCTTCTTTAGACAGTCATTCAGGGACAGATTTCCTTTCCTCTTACATGAGGCATCAAACACTGGCCTAACAGCTGTCGTTGAGTTTTCCTTGAACACACCTCGATGCGGTAAGTAGTGACCTTTCTTATCTATTTCTTGAGAAGGCATCTCTTCGATCACGCCTTCCTTCTTCCATTCGTTAAATACATCATTGTAGTCCACATATCAGCCACTACGAATCAGTTTTATCGTTGTAGATGTACAGCTCCTTTCAGTAATGTCACGATTCTCTGAAATGTCTTCAAATATATCATTCCATGGCATATGAAATTCATAACGCCCCTCCTCATTTATATGCACTGTCTCCTTGAGGTGTTCAAGTGTGGTCGCTTCTAATTCTTCTTTAGATTGTTTCTCAGCTGGATTCCTTAATCCTAGTGTGTGCAGCTTCCAAAGATCAGTCACTGAAGAGTTCAAGGTTAACAATGAGATCGCGAGTGCACTAGAAGAGTTCGAAAACCTATCCGTTGATAGTCTCCCCATAATGACCCAACCAAGCCTAGTTTCGACAGCCACAGGTCCACAAGTCAGGTTTCGCACTCTTCCTGTTAGCAGAAGTGCACAGGTGTCGGCACCTAATAGCAGTTCGATCTCTGGCCTGTCATCACCACAGTCAGAGATAAATATTTTATTTTCTCTAAGTTCTTTCATCCAAGGCCCCTTCTGAACTCGAGGGATTGTACCACAAATGATGGCTTGATCTAGAACTGGCACCTCACACGTGTATTTCCCATCTACACTTGCTAGTCTTAGTTGATAACTGGAGTGCATTTTCTTTGTTGCCTCAGTCCCTCCTAATAAAGCATGTGCCATTTTCTCAGAACCTGAGGGTTTCAGTCCTAAACCATCTGCGGTCTTCTTCAGCAAGTTTGATCGATGCGATCCAGTGTCGATTAGGGCTCTCACGATGCGTTCCTCTTCGTTTCCTGTAATTCTAACCAACAGGGTTTGTAGAAGTACGTCTTTGCTGCATGTCTGGTTACTCAATGTAGCGCTGGGGTCTGTCTTATCAATCTCATCCTTTTGCTTCTCTTCTCGAGTCTTCTTCTGGAGCTCAGGGCACATTAGCACAATATGCCTTTTCACACAGACATGACACTACATTTGCAGGATTTTGCCATGTGACCTCGTTTCAGGCATTGAAAGCAATGTCCCGCTTCCATCAGAACATTCTTCCTTTCAGTTAAGGTCATCTTTTCTGCTATAAAGCATTCCTTGCTGTCATGAGGTTTGCTGCAGAACATACAATTAAGGTTTAGACTTGTTGAATCCCCGGACAGTAAGCTAGTGGCAGTTGGAATGTTCGTTGCATCTTCCAGTCCCTTCCTTGGTTTGTTCACCGTCCGTTGTGAAGCCTGGAATCCCTCTTGAGCGAGAGTGATTCTCCGTTCTCCCTCTACTTCATTCTTCAAGAATAGAGACAACTGTTCAAGTTTCTCATACTACACGTTTTCTACTGAATCGCTTAAGGGACGTTGGACAGAAGTTCTCAGGCAGACTCTCAGTAGTTCTGGAAGAGATGACTCTACTAACGGGAATAAAAAAGTGGCATACCTGTCACTTGTCATCCCTAACGACTCAAGAGAACGGAGGTGAGATTCCAAGCGGTCTTATAACTGCGATGGAGAAAGTCTCTGCGATGAAGTGACATTCTGAATCACCAATCCTAGTAGTTCGCGCACATAAAATTCAACAAGTAATTTTTCCCTACTGTACCATTACCCTCAAGCGTTAGTTGCAGTACTGTGATCTGCTGGATTTGTTTTGAAACACAGCCCAGCACATGGCTGGCGAGTCTGCGGCACGACAGCTGACGGGGATCCCGTTAGGCTCGCCCGAGCTGAGCCAAGGTTCTCCGAAGTTGCAGGCGCGAGCTTGGCATTCAGAACTTGTGCTCCGCGCAGATCCAAGATATTGATTGAATATTGAAAGATTACTTCATCTATAATAACGAGGAAGAGAAGTTTATTTATGATTTTCAACATTTACCCAAGATGTATTGACATTGCACAATATTTTGAAGAGCTGATTTCTTCGGCAAGACTTCATGATATATGACAGCTATTTTAATTATGCGCCAACATCTTGATTTATCGCTTTACGCACCGTTAGAGTGGGGGATGTTCATCCTCGCCAATCTGCGGGCAGTTCGAGCAAGACACATTCTTATACATCTCTGCCTAGAGCAGAACGACCTACTAGCCCGATTATTCAACACGTATCGCGAGTTCGAGGCCTACTTGAAAACGTGTGCGAGGCCATCGTTAGGAAGTTAGAGTAATGTGTCAAAAAACCCTACCCTAGGCATTTCAGTAGTGAGTGCAATCTTCACTCTGAATATGTGTCATGTAACGTGCAGGCTTAATCATGCCATACATATATTAAGGCAAGCTCCAAGCAAAGAGCAACATTAACTTTGGCAAGTGTACTGCAACACCTGCAGTAGAACATTCACTTCAGAATAGTGCTACTTCTATGGACATAAGTCTTGTGATACGTGAGCACTACATGAACTATATTACTCATTCCTCTTATTTTACCGACATGATTATCAACGAGATGTCGGTAGGAAGAGTTTACATGCACGATTACCTCATAGCTATGGTTGGCTAAACGTTTATACATGAACACTGCGATGTAGGCGACGCAACAAGCCTTCTACGGAATGGACACTGACATTTTTAAAGCGTTATCGCTAATGCTAAATTTCTTCTACCATGTCGGCTCATTATGACATGATGGCATTAAAATGCAATTATCGCTTCGGGCGAATACTACTACTTTGTGACGAGATTCTTATTCGGAACGATACGGACAGTACGTGGATTGCCGTAACAACCGGTGTTGTCCGGATGGCTGTCTGGAACCCGTGCGTTGATGAATGCCGATCCGGGGTTCGTTTCCATCGACATTCCAGGATGACCCAGGGTATTTCTCCGTATCAGGAAAACTTGCTTTCGATTCCATCAATGTCTGGCGAGAAGGTACAGCAAATTAACACTCATGAGTAGTAGTAATGCATGAATATTGTAATGTTTTAGTAACTGTCATATTTTATTTTTATATTTCTTAGTATAGTCGATGGGTAGGATTTAGCCTTGACGTCTTACTCATGGCTGATCCTATTCTCGACTGGATTTTGATTCTTTTTAAAAGAATGCATTCATTTTTATAGTGTGTTTTTACACTGTTTATGGTAACTTATAGTAATTTATATGGGAACATTTTTGTCGCAGTGAAGAGAATCAACATAGGGGAAGATTTAATTTTACGTTTTCAATATTTAATATAGTGGTTTTGAATTTTCATTATGATATTTTTATTTGCCACATTTATTTGCATTCGCATTTATCGACGGATCTATTTTATAGGGATCATTCTGATTGTTGGTTGGAGAGTTGTTAAGGTTCTTTTGAACAATTTTCTACGTCGTGTTAGATAGTTTTGAATTTATTAAGCACACACTTGTCGTGATAGGATTCCTTTTAGCTTTTGCTAAGAGATATTTTCAGTTTTAGTGTACTATGGAAACAGTAGGGTTTTCTAATCGACTATGTTGGAGCTTATCGTTACGATCACCCTCATATTTCTTCTTATGCTTTAAACGTCTCGATCCTATTGAATTTATTGTTCTGACACATGAATGTCAAGTTAACATTGAGCTGATAGAAATCCATTTCTTATGGTATTTTTCAGACTTTTCGATGGGAATTATAGTCTATGAAATACATTCTGATCAGCATTTACAATCCTTTCTTCAACGAGAATCTCAGATAATCGAATGTGGAGGCATGTCCTTTAACAGACGTGTGATTGTAATAAACTAATGTAAAAGCATTAACAATAATTCCAATAATTATTTGGAGCCATAAGAGATAAAATCTTCGATACTCTATATGAAGTATAACGATCATGTATAATTCTAGAAACGCAAATATAAAGCAAACTGTAACTATTAGAGTTCGTACCACCATAGAGCGTGACTAATGATTATAAGTGTATCAATGACAAATATGAAACAGTAATAATGTATACCCAGTGGAGTAGATTTATCATGCGGGTAAGACCGGATAATGGCACCGTTGAATTATATAATAATTAATTAATGTTTAAAATAATAATTATGAAATCCATTGCTGAATGGAAGGTGAATAAATAGTCAGGTGTGACTTAGATTGATTATAGATTTACAGATATCGAACTAGATAGCGATAATGTATTATCAGGGAACGTGTACTTCTAGACACGAGCACGCATAAGTTGAGTAATGATCTTCATTATCAGATTTCTGAATTTTATTGCAATGCTAATAGCTACATAATCAGCCCTTTGATGAATTCTAGGATCAGTGTTGAATGAATTTGATATTTTTTCTTGTTCTCACAAGAGATTATTGGGTCCGAGGGACACCACATATCTATGATAGAACTACCACGAAACCACAATTGAATTTTAAAAAATACACTCATGGAGGGTGTACAATCATCGTGTATTCCACAGAACACTCTGAGAGGTGTTGAAACAAATTGTATATGTGTGTATAAATTCTTTTTCAGGGTCATTATTCACATGTGTATCAGGAGAAATTACCTACTGAACGAAGCAGTTCTGATATTCGATTCAATAGGAGTTTGTGTGGATCTATAATTTCTTTTTATGGAATTTTACAACACTTTCTTTTGTGTGGGATTTGATCCTTGTTTTGTGTGATTCATTTTTGGCCATGTAAAGCCTATTAAGGTTTATCAGATTATTATCTGAAGACATAGCACTTCGCTATGCCGTTTCGTGAATAAATATTTTCAGTTCCATTTTAATTCGACATTGTGGTGATTTATAGAAGTGAGTGTAGGTCACGTTAAGAAAGCCATTGCTGGATATTTCTAGGTGTTTCTACACCTGAAATTACACTCTTGTGTAGATCTCGTTTTCTTTGAGCTGTTGCTTTATAGCGTTTAGCCATGGATTTCCTTACCGTTGCCTGGTTAGGTTACCCTGTGCCCTATTATCCCCGTCTCTTGTTGGTAGCATCTGAGGTTTTTTAGCCGGGAATTTCCAGGTTCTCCGATCCAGTGATCTTCGTGTGATTTCAACAAGCTGATGGTAGGTAATTTCGGGTACACTACCAAATCTACTTTCAAGACACTGCACTGCTTTCTCATAATTGTTCGCAGTTGGAAGGAAACTGTTCACTATCTTCCTAGCTCTACTGCCCTCCGTGGTGGCCTGGAGTAAATACTGGAATTTATCTTCTCGTTCTATATCTGGATCATTATGAATGCGTTGAAACTGACTCCAAAAACCTAACCAGTCCTTAACCTCTCCAGAAAATTTCGGTAGTTCGATTTTCGGTAACTTCAATTTCTTCTTGCCAACACTATCGCTCATAACGGTCATAGCTCTATTTTCTTCAGTCGTAAGAAGCGCAGCATTCACATAATCAGTCTTATAACGGGCCTTGTCAAGTTTATCGCGGTATTCTTGTACCTTCTCGCATTCAGTTGCGTATTCCGACTCGTCGTTGTTATCGAGAAGGAATTCCAATATTTTTTCATCCGCGTCTATCATTTCTGTGCCAAGGCGTTTTAATTTCGTAAATAGGAATCTTACCTTGTCGGTATCTGCTTCAGCCAGCATTGTATCGTATGTCTTAGTGATCATGGCCCGTATCGGCTTTCTCACTTTTACGAGTTTATCCACATTTAATCGTACTTATGGGTGTGTTCACGTCAAAAATGTCCATTCACGGTCGCCTCTAATGTTGAATTGAACATTAAATGTACCCGACTTACTAATATTCGTCAAAAACTGGCTTTTTCATCATATACAAGATAATGATACAATATTATAACAGATCAAAACATTCACAGCCTTCTTTCTTTTGTTTACAGTTCATCTTCTCCTTGCCTGAAAAATCATAACTGAACAAAAAAACGCAAAGAAATATCTAAAGAGTTAGAGAACATCACATAAGTAATGCCACGCAGCAGAGTTCAGTGACACGTGTACGACGGTGCAGTCAGTCAACAAAGTGGGATACAGCAAATCAGCGAGTGTGACACAGCAGTTAAGTACACATATTTGTATTCGAGAAGACAACTGACAGACTGTTAATGTTTCAGCTTTGTGCAGGAATATTTCGTTAAGTGCAGAAGGCCGAGGTCCTAACTTCGGCGTGGATAGGATAAGAGAACACGAGAGACTACTACAGCGGACTTCCGTGGCTCCAACGGTCAATCATTATGCGGCAGAGCGGTAAGTAGTTGCGTTCTGCCAGCTCTGCAAGTTTTCACTGGAGCCAGCTACCGCTCTGTGGCTGACTACCGGACTCCTACCTAAGCTAACCTGCGCGTTACCTGCTCGCAGACGGGTTTGCACAGGCACAACCCAGGCATTTTCCAGATCCTCTGTCCTTCGGATTGCGCCTCTTCTTGGACTGGGTCTCAAAAACCATGGCTATAGCCTTGTTCCCGGGATATAGACCCCCACAGCCACCTCGGTATGGCTTATGTACCATCACAGTCCTCCACCACACTTGCTGGACAC
The DNA here is from genome assembly GCA_946902985.2 of Meconema thalassinum. NCBI lineage: Eukaryota > Metazoa > Arthropoda > Insecta > Orthoptera > Tettigoniidae > Meconema > Meconema thalassinum. Next base: position 180,917,845 of record OX336388.2, read on the forward strand.
GTAACCGCTACAACCTTGGTCCCGGGTTATAGACCTTCACAGCCACCTCGGTATGGCTCCTGTACCATCACAGTCCTCCACCACACTTGCTGGACACGTCGCCACCATACCTTGGCCCCGGGTTATAGACCTCCACAGCCACCTCGGTATGGCTCCTGTACCACCACAGTCCTCCACCACACTTGCTGGACACGTCGCCACCATACCTTGGTCCCGGGTTATAGACCCCCACAGCCACCTCGGTATGGCTCCTGTACCACCACAGTCCTCAATCACACTTGCTGGACACGTCGTCACCACCACCACATTGGTCCCGGGTTATAGACCTCCACAGCCACCTCGGTATGGCTCCTGTACCACCACAGTCCTCAACCACACTTGCTGGACACGTCGCCACCATACCTTGGCCCCGGGTTATAGACCCCCACAGCCACCTCGGTATGGCTCCTGTACCACCACAGTCCTCCACCACACTTGCCGGACACGTCACCACTACAGCCTTGGTTCCGGATTATAGACCCCCACAGCTACCTCAGTATGGCTCCTGTACCACCACAGTCCTCCACCACACTTGCTGGACACGTCGCCACCATACCTTGGCCCCGGGTTATAGACCCGCACAGCCACCTCGGTATGGCTCCTGTACCACTATTGACACAATTTGTTGTAGCGCTAGTAGTTTTTTGGCGGCTGTCAACTATTTTATCCGGCACTGATAAAACATTAATGGTGCTGCCAATAACAATCTTGAGCCATGAATGCTGGATCCAACAACTACAATGGCAAAAATGTCTGTCAATGGTGGGTTTCGAACTTCTTACTTCACCACGCCACGAGTTGACCCCTATGGCTGTCATGACACACCACCTGGCGTTATTTAGCGTTCGCTACATATATGCAACACGCCAAGAAGTAGGGTGCGGGTTTTTTTAAAGCGGAATTTATAGCGCTGTATGAGCAGCAAAGCAAAGCGATTCATCAAATTAAAACCGCAAACGGCACAAATTGGTGGTCATGTAAAACGTGTCTCAGTCATTATTCCGAAATATATCTTATACAATATAAAGATGCGTCCACTAGGAGACTACAATTATGATGAATGCATAGTGATGTCGCTCAAAGAACAATTTTGTTAATTATATTAGGAGTAATTTTTAGTTCAGGCCTAGCCCATGTCTTGCGAAGTAATGCCCATGGTTAGCATTTAAAGTCCAATTAATGTGATCGTTTGACGAATGAAGTAGCCTTTAGAAAAAACTTCCCGAACTTAAGGTTACATTGGGCGGCTTCGGTAGCGCAGCTGGTGCAGATGACCTCGATGTTACACTCCCCTCCACCGCCTGTCCAAATGATGCAAAGTGTTAAAACACTCACAACCAATGAGACGCTGGTGATGGTCAAGGGGCTGTTAGTTGTGCCAGAATTCAAGTTTCATGTTTCCTATCGAATCATCCTTCAGACATACATTTTCATTTGAGACAGTTTTGCGTTTCAGCGTCCAGTCTAGTCTGCAAGCCTCTATTAGGAAACAAGTCGCCTCTATGTTCCCCTATTTGCAGTTAGCCTCTGCTTCTACTCGTCTCACTTTGAAATCATTAAACACTGAATCTAACCTTCGCCTCCTAGGTCGGCCTCTGCTTCTCTTACCCTCTACAGCAAAACTCATTAACATCTGGGTAATCTCTACTCTCTCATTCTCTACACATGACACCACCAGCTGAGTCGGCTCATACGAATAGCTTCATCTAGAATGTTCATTTCTAACTTGGCCTTTATCTCTTCATTACTGTCATTGATCCCATCTATTTGTCCCAGAAATCATACTTGATACACTGATATCAGTTAACTGTAGCTTATGTATCAGCTCTCACTTCCATACAGCAAGGTCGGTCTAAATACTGAGCGATGTAGGGAGAGTTTCGTCGCTACACTAACTTCTTTCTTACAGAATGCTGAACATCGCAACTGGGAACTCACTGCATTGGCTTTTCTACACCTCGACCCTATTTCCTTCCCCATACAGTACTACCAACCTGAGAGATTACACAGCCCTAATACAGCCCAAGTTCAGTAGCACAGAATGAGATACGAACTAACGATAAAATGTTCTACAGTACATAAAATAGCCATATTACCTTAAATGATGAAAGATAAATCAGAAAATGGAGTAATAACAATTACTCCTCCGCTCCCCTTTTAGACCACGACTTGTATAGGTAAAAGTCTATCTGTGTCCGCCATTATGCGCGTGAGTTATCGTCAAAGATAGCATTGCCAACCCCGCACATTCGGTAATATGTCTGCCAACCCCGCACATTCGGTACTATGTCATATCCGGTATCGTAACACAAAAGAGCGCCGTCAAGTGTCAGTCTTAAGTTGACATGGATTGTGCGTGTTGTGAGTTAACAATTTCCAATCTCAATCGAGAATATCATAACGCATCAATAACTTTCATCCAAACCAATTGTTTTAGCCTAGCACAGTATTTCAATCCAGACAAATATTCGTTAGCTATACATACTTCCTCGGTTTTTGTCAAGCACCAATAATCTTTAATTAGTGAAGTGTATTTTATTCGCACATTTTGGCAACAATGTGTGCGCCTCAGTGTGTGCCGTTGAGTGCACCTTGTTGACAGTTGGGCAAGATTCAAGCGCGGTCGGAACATGGCTGCCGTTGTTAAGAGAGCAATAAATAAAAACACATATTTACATAAGTTAGCACATATTTCAGGTGCAGTAGTGACCTTGGTTACTATTTTGAATAGGTAATGTCCCCCGGAAGATGAAACAGAGTATGTAAAAGCCACGATGACGTCTGATGCAAGTGTAAAAGCCACGTTCTGGCCTCATTCAGAATTATTATATGTTCAACCTGCCCAGTAGCGTATCCAGGATTTTAGTTTGGGGGGGGGGGGGGGGGGGGGGCATTAGGTCCACATCTATTACTGCAGGAGTTCATATACTTTAGCCTATTTTCATGTGTGTAGGTTTGTCTGCCCCCCCCCCCCTTACTCTTAATAAAATCTTAAGGACCGGAGCGATTTCAATGAAATTCGGTACTACTACCTCGTCCAACCTCGACCGTACCTTTCAAATTTTGATACGTTTCACCAATTCAACATGCGGACCATGCGAAATATTTCACTGGCATTCTAGGCCTCTATCTCCTGAACGGTGACATATATCACACTGAAATTTTGTATGGTGATAAAGGGTACTATTACAAGTTTACCTATGTGACTTTATAAAACCTGTTAAGTACAAACCGACAATGGCGGCCAAGCGAAGTTGAACCATTTTAATGGATATTTCACGCGATTTAACCATCCGAGCGCAGTGGAACTTGAAACGGTAAATGTTTATACAAATTCTAATCTACTGACATCTAATTTTGTTCAATTGTTTATATAACTTAAAGATGGCGGCTGAGGGAAATTATAAATTAAGTTTTTATTTCGTGTGTCCTAATCATGCGATTGAAGTGGAGTTTGAATAATGAATCTACGCAATAATTTTGATCTAATGGTACATAGGCTAATTTTATGGCCTACATATATACTCATCCAACATGGCAACCATCCGAAATATTTAGATGTTTCTCAGTATCTACGAATCTATTGCAGCATCAAACTGACATTTTGTATGCTGATAGAGGCTATTAATATAAGTTCACCTATTGGACTTTCAATAACATGGTGAGCACAACACAAACATGGCGACCAAGCGAAGTTAACGCATTTAAATGGAATTGGTACGGTAAATGTTCATACAAAAGCTACTGGCATCTAATTAAATTCAATTATTTCATAACCCCAAGATGGCGGTCGTGAGAAATTTTAAAATTGACTTTTTATTTCATGTATCCTAATCGAAGTGAAAATTTGAATTTTTTTAAACCTTGTGAGAGGACGATTGCAGGTGGGCACCTGCGCGTCGTGATGAGAGATGGAATGATGAAACTGGGCAAGGATGTGGAAGGAAGCGGCCGCGTCCTAGCAGAAGGAACCTTCCCAGCATATTCCTGGTGTTGAATATGGGAAACCATGGGAAACCATTTCAAGGGGCTTGAACCAATCCGTCTATCGAGTCAGCAGAGAGTTTGGCCTCATGGCCTTAGTGAGCGTAGCTACCACTGTCGGTTGTTTGAATAAACCTACGCAATAATCTTCATCTAATGGTGCGTAACTCTATGGCCTACATACAGAACAATCCAACATGGCGTTCCTTTTCATAGGCGGGAGAATTTTTTAATAAAGAAGACCAATAAGATATATGAAAATAGGCTATATAGTTCTTCACGGAAGTACTTGTTCTGATTATAAGTACTTTCGGGTTCACTTTTAGCTTCGGACAAAAATCTTCGGTCTGTTCATGTCGGTCTGAATTCCACCCTTCGTTGCTTTGTTTTGAGGCAGCTCACAGCTGTGTCAGTGTCTATATTCGTCTCTATCTCTCAGATTTTCAATTATCAGTTATCATAATACTACCATTATGGCATATTCACACGTTTCAGTTCAGAATGTTCTTTACATTAATACCGCACTATGTCTTGGTGTTTTTAAATAGTTTATTTACCAGAAATATTTTTTGTCAATTTGAATATGTCCAAAACAAAACCCATCAGGAGTAGATAACAGGAAAGGGGACACTCATAAAGGCATCAAACAAAGAAGGTAGGTTGCAAAACATTTAGGTCTATTATTGCTAGTGGAATTTATACAGTGCTGTTTAAAGGTAAGTCTAACGGTCCCCGTGGGCCTCATTCTGGTTTATTATTATTATTATTATTATTCAGAGGAAACTGTAACACCCTTTAAATAATAATAAATAAATACGAACCTTTTAAAAAGATCGAATAACTTAACATTTTATCAGTGAACAATGCGTATTTCTCGTGCTGTGCTTATATAATGAAATGGGGCCTAGATTTTCTACACCTACAATAAAAACTTTTCATAACTTACCGAACATGTATCCAGTTTTGCCTTCTTTACGACAAAGCGGTCGATCTTCTGAACACTCACTAATGTGACAAAAAGAAGGAAGAATAGAGCAACTATAAAATAACTCCTGACTCTTCCAAAATACAAACTGTATATCTCCTCTCGCACAGACACACAACCGTATATCACGACAGTAGCGACAATCAACCACGCTGCGCCAGTATTGTAGAGTGGGACATTTAAACACTGCTATTCCCAGGAAATGGAAATTAAAAGCTGACAAGAGAGTATAAGCTGACAAGCTGGCCCCCTCCAGATAGGTCTCTTGCTAATCGGCAATCTCCTAATTTCTTGGTAGACTTTTGTCATCATCACCTGCTTGTATTCCCAGTACTGAGGCACCTACTATTCTTTTCGTTGTAGTTTCTAAATTTGTTTGAGCCGTAAGAAAATATCTGGAATTATTTGGGGGGGGGGGGGCGGCCCCACTGGCCCCCCCTCTGGCTATGCCACTGAACCTGCCTCTATTTTGTTCCCTTCAACTGGCATTCTACCTTCTTGCATTCCTTCCAAAGGACAAAACCTTCGTCTTTGAAATGCTGATCTTCATACCATACTCCCTACATTTCTGTTCAAGTTCAAACACATTGGCTTGCAAGCTTTCTACTGAGTCCGTCATTACAACCAGGTCATCCAAAAAGGCCAGACTACTTACCTTGAAATACAGCCAGCCAGTTTATGCCCTTAAAGAAATGGTCCATATAGCAAATACAACAGTGGTTTAATCCTTGCCTCACTCCTATACAAACCATGAACCCATCCTACCGTCAAATCTCACTGTAATTTGATTGTAATACATAATTACTTTAGATTGCCTGTTGCAGACTTCCCTCGATACCACAATCCCTCAATATGCTAGGCATCTTCTCCCTGGGTGCTCTATCGTACACCTTCTTAAGTAACACAAACATAACTGTCTATTCCTCTCGTGGCATTTCTCAATAACAAGGCGCATACTCAAATTGTGATCTTGACATCCTCGTTTTGGTCTAAAGCCACTCTGGTTTTCATCCATCTTTCTCTTGGCCAATGATCGAAGTCTCCTTTCTACAATGCCTGAGTACACTTTGCCCGGGACATTTATCAAAGACATCCCGCTATAATTATTGCAATCATTCCTGTTAGCTTGCTTATAAATTGGTGTGATTACTGCTTTTCTCTAGTCAGAGGGTACATTTCCTAAACCCTTTGCCAATTTGATTATCCTATCCAACCGTCTCAGCCGAGCTTTCCCACTATTACTTACAATTTCTGGAAAAAATTCAACTACACCTGCCGCTGTGCAACATTCTTGTTTATTTACCACCCTCTCTTCTTCTTCAACTGTGATCCAGTTCCTGTCCGCATTCTCCTCCTGCATAACCTCAAAGTCGGCCACATTGCCAGATAAGTCTCCTTTAAGGGGAGGTGTGACTGAATTGTTCAAGTTTCACAGTTTTCATCATAACACGAACAGATGTTAATCTCTTACATAGAGAGTTGCAGGCTTCTGTTGTGCTAATTTATATTTAAATAGCTTCATTAGTGTTTGAGTTATTGAACATTTTTGTATTAAAAAGTGGTCCCGTAAAAAAGTCCCTCGAAACAGAGGTTTCGTTTGATCAAGCTAATCCTTTTTCTACATGCAGTAAAAATGTATAGAAACAATAAATGCTCTGGGGTTTGGTGTTAGTTAAATGGATACTGTTATTTCCAGAAATATAAACTCTCATTTTAAATATTTTTGAAATTCAGCATTATTAATAAAAATCTACCTATCAAAATTACATTAAAAGTCAAAGCAGTTCAAAACCCAAAGCATATTTACATTACTGTACCTTTAGCAACTATTGTACCAAGTTACAACAGTGTGTGATAAGAATTGCACCACAAGGAGCATATTGTACACAGCAACACATTGGAAAAGAGCTGTACGAGAAAGAGGCAAGTTAATATTTACTGTCCTCCTCCTTATGCTTCCCCTTCACATCTTCTCGCTTTTTCTTCCTGAGATATTTGCTGCCACTTTACATGTCTCCTGGTCATTTCCCCTCTTCTGTATAGTAATTATTATTATAAAAGCACCTCAAATGTTTAAATGACATGTGGTCTCATACGAAGACGCCTCTATAAGCTTAACAATAGCCGGAATGACTCAAATAACATCATTTCTTGAAAGAGGAAGAATTGGGCTATTTTTTTATGAATAAAACAAACAAAAAACAGTTTCTGCTTCAAAATCTGCAAAATTCAGTCATACCTCCTCTTAAGTGGTAGTTTGATACTATATATAAAAGTTGGTAACCTTTCCAGATAAACCACACCACAAAGCGCAAGCTAATCCAACTCTCGGCACACCACCGCAAGTCTCGATCTAACGTCCCACACATTTACTGGCACAATTTAATCTGAATGTTTACTTTTCATCAACCAACAGCTTAATCCCTCTCCTCCAAAATAGTATCATAAAATATTGACCTGGGTTTGCACTCCAACATGTTTATATTATGTACACCATTATTCCAATTATCTTCCGCTGCTGGAAATATTGCTACACCAATTTCGGGCCTGTGTTAATGTATGTTCGGTTTTAGTGCGAGTTAAAATGTATGCTTCGGTGTCGATGATTATTGCATAAAGGAATTGCGTAGCACTTACATTTGAATTATGTAAGTCTGGCCTTTTATCCTTGTGTTTCGGATTAACGTTGTAGCCCAGTAGAAGTGTTTTTCCTAGGTGAAATAAAATCGATGATGGCTCATTAAGTAACCTAGTAGTGATTTGGCAACCTGGGTTACAAAAGTCAAAACGGGTTGAGTACACATAAACCTACAAGGGGAGGTTTAAACAAGCGGATGTTCCTTACAAAACGCATTGATTAACTTATCACTACAGCATATGTACAGGTTTTTCTTCAAGCAGATGAGAGTAACTTCCACAAGACAAATTGTCATCAACAGGATGACTAACTTTTCTTAACCCTGGACCCCACATTAGAGCACTGGGTGCCCCAGTGCATCTTAGTTTTGCTCTGGGTTTGTGTTGGCAACCCTTCCAGCCTGCAGTCGTCATGACTTTTATTTGTCTTTGACCGTCTTTCAGTTGCCATATTAGTAACAGTTGTAACTGACCAATTCTTTGCTATAGATCGGTTTTGGGGCACTGAGTACCCCAGTGTAGGTTAGTATTTCGTTTCTTGTTGAGTACTTTCCGCGAACCAAGGACACCAAAACCACTATGGTGTGTGCAGATTGTAAGATGTATGTATGCAAAAGTCATATCGTATCTGTTTGTGTCAATTGCAGAGATTACATTCAGTAAAATACTCTAAAATATGAGGTGTTGCAAAATGTTGATAAAACCTGTATGTTTATTAATATTATTTTATTTTTAGTATAGAATGATTAAGTGTAATATTAACTACCTTTTACGCAAGTCTAATCAAACCAACCTAACCAATTGTTATACTAAATTCAATAAATATTGCCTTGTAATATGTAAATTAAGCTTATTATTCTTGGGGCACTCAGTAAGATTAGTGTTTGTAATAAACAAGTGTATGGTTCCAGGGTTGAACACTTCCAGACAGTGAGAACTCCGAATGATAATTTGTGTGCTAGTAAAGAGGAGGTTAATGTCAATAATGTATCTACTTTGATGAGACAAGCAGTAATGACACATAAAATGCGAGATATATCTGACTATGCAAACTAAACTTATTCATATCCAAAACATTCAGTTATGCATACACAAAAGTTAAGAAACATGTTTCCTCATATATTGTACACTTACTCATTTGGATGATTTCCACTTGCTTCACTTTCCCCATCCTGGGTTTCTTCTTGCATGTCCTAGGAATAAAGTGAATTAATTATGGTTATTATTTTATTTATTAGGCATCACTAATACTTTTTACACAATTAGCAAACTATGTAATTGTAAATCACAACACAGCATTACACAGATGTGGTTATGTCTTCCCTATTTCTAAAACATATAATACACAATCTCCCCAAGATAACAAGTAAATCTCAGTGCGACACAAAATGCTGACTCAGTGCCTTAATAAGTAATAGCTTTAAGGATTGAGGACAAATGGGTATGTATTGATTCTTTTTAACTGGAAGGCCGTAAGAGGTGTTAGGAACTAACACGTCCACCTATCATTAAGTAAAAGGCGACTATACCCTTAATATTTGTACCAGCACATATTTTGAGACTTCCACGAGTTTCTAGTCCTCCTATTATTACTGATCCGGGGCCGATAACCTAGATGTTAGGCCCCTTAAAACATTTATTATCATCATCATCATCATATTACTGATTCTTATCCTCAAGCTCATAAGGGGGCACATACAGCTCAAGGAGCCACAACAATAACGATTTTAATATTATAACTGTGCCTGCCACAAATCTTGTACAACAATGATATACATATCCAAGGAAACACACGCACATTGCTATTATAGGCAAAGTTAAAAATTTTCTAAATTGAAATGATAATTATTTTTATCATTTTTTTCTTCAAAATTGGTTCTTGTTTTGTGCTGACCTTCACCGTTTCCCTGATATCTCCCGTGTTTATAGGGATTTTTGGAGTTTTCTTTTTTTAATGTGGGTGTTAAACCTTCTGATACAAAATGAATCTCACACAAAACCGTTGTGACTTTAATTAGTCTTTCATTGAAACTTTAATATTTTTTTTAGTTTGCTCAGAATAAAAATCTAAATAATGAAGCTTAATTAATTAGTTATTTAATAATGTGAAAATATGCGAGATTCTCAGGGAAGCGGTGAAGGTCAGCACAAAACAAGAACCAATTTTGAAAAAATTGATAAAAATAATTATCATTTCAATTTTGAAAATTTTTAACTTTGCTTCTAATAGCAATGTGTGTGTGTTTCCTTGGATATGTATATCATTGTTGTACGAGATTTGTGGCAGGCACAGTTATAATATTAAAATGGATATTGTTGTGGCTCCTTGAGCTGTATGTGCCCCCTTAAAGCGCTAATTGCTGTTGAAAATCTCTACAAACAAGATGCCACCGTGAAGGTTCAGTACAGTTCCTTTATGGAAGAATATGAGTCCGCTGGTCATATAAGTAATTTCTTAAACTGATGATGTTCAGCTACGGCAAAACCTGCGTCTTTTTCACGCAGCTGAACGATCTGCGAGGTGAGCGGCCACACTTGTGATGTGTCACACAGCTGAACGACTTGCGAGTTGGGCGACCACACTTGTGATTTGTCACACAGCTGAACGACCTGCGAGGTGGGCGACCACACTTGTGATTTGTCACACAGCTGAACGAACTGTGAGGTGGGCGACCAAACTTGTGATTTGTCACACAGCTGAACGATCTGCGAGGTGAGTGGCCACACTTGTGATTTGTCACACAGCTGAACGACCTGCGAGGTGGGCGGCCACACTTGTGATTTGTCACACAGCTGAACGACCTGCGAGGCGGGCGACCACACTTGTGATTTGTCACTCAGCTGAACGACCTGCGAGGCGGGCGACCACACTTGTGATTTGTCACTCAGCTGAACGACCTGCGAGGTGGGCGACCACACTTGTGATTTGTCACTCAGCTGAACGACCTGCGAGGTGAGTGGCCACAGTTGTGATTTGTCACACAGCTGAACGACCTGCGAGGTGGGCGACCACACTTGTGATTTGTCACTCAGCTGAACGACCTGCGAGGCGGGCGGCCACACTTGTGATTTGTCACACAGCTGAACGACCTGCGAGGTGAGCGGCCACACTTGTGATTTGTCACTCAGCTGAACGACCTGTGAGGCGGGCGGCCACACTTGTGATTTGTCACACAGCTGAACGACCTGCGAGGCGGGCGGCCACACTTGTGATTTGTGACGCTAGATTTCTGCGTGAATAAGAGCTCTCGGGGATAGCAGTGACGCCTAGCGACGTGGAATGACAGTGTATTATATATTCCATGTATATTATGTATTGTCATTGTGCGTCGCTAGGCGTCACTGCTCTCCCCGACATCTATATGTTGCTATAAGAACATCTTACTGAAGTACTCCTAACCGGTCAGCCTGATGACGGCACGTGGCCACACTTGCGTGATTGTATTAGTGTGTTGTATATCGTGAGTAGCAAAGCATCGCCTTTGCTCTGCATATGAAAAGCATTCCATTAAATAATAGCTCCGTCGTTGCGTTTTCTGCTGCGTTGGTTGTTCTTCGTCATTAGAGAAAATATTGGATTCATCGTTTGTAAGTTTCCTCAAAATTTATTAACTCACTGTCTGACATTCTCCAAAGCATAAGTAATCTAGATACGGTACATAAATACATATGCCTGATAAGTTAAGACTAGGGAACCTTTTTTTACACTCTCTTTTATCAACAGAAAGCAAAGCACACAATAACTGCAAAGACTAAAATCCAATTAACAGTTAAAGTAAAATCAAAATAAACGCAAAATTTAAAACTATAACCTCTCAGTCTCTGCTAGCTAAATCACGTATACTTCGTAAATTAACTCAATTCTGGCAACTATCTGCTGTTCCTTAGGTTTCAGGAGTATACAAAAATTAAACGTTTGAATTTACCTAGAATCACCAGAAAATTCTCTATTTAGCGATGGCCTGTCGCTATTACAATCGCTAGTCATTATACATAACTCCTGGTTTCTACACAAATCCTGACCTAAAAAAAATTACGTTGACTCTACTCTTTGAACTATCTCTAATATTTACATACGTTTACACAGTTTCTTCCTTTCTCATTTCCTTCTCAATATAAATACAACATCTCCACTACCATGTATCAATTTCGGTTATTATTGTCAATATGGGGATCTATTATGTGTTCACTAAAGCTTAGATTATATAAAAATCATACTTCTTCCAAGTCTTTCAAAATATAAATAGTAATAGCCTAATAATAGTCATCGACTTTTTCGTCATACTGTACATAACCAGTTTTAACATAGAACCATCTGATCTAATCGTGACTTTCATTTTACTCTTAATCAGCTGTTAACTTAAATTCTGCCTCGTTCCAATAATCTACCGTGAAACATCGCTTAACAACATCGAACTAACTTCACTCAGAACAATAACTTCTTCAAAACACCTGGTATCCCATTCTAGTATGCATTCTTTTCCACATATACCATATTCCATCGCAGAATAACAAACTTCCATTGTCTAAACAACAATGTTGTCATAACTCATTGCTACTTCGCTTAATTATGCAATGACTGGGAATACATCCTATCTTTCCTTACAATATACCTATCTCGTCGTAGCTTTCATATATCAACTATAATAATGCTCCCTTTACCTTCAACTTTACCTTCGTTTCTTTCCCTGCTTATTTTTTGACAATATCTAACACAAGGTACAAGAAAAAGCGACAAAATGGTGGAATCATAGAGTGAAAGAAAAGGTAAGAGAGAAGAAGAAAGCTTGGAAGGAATGAAAAACAAAAAAGACTGGTTAAAGTAGAGCAAAATATATAGAAGCAAACAGAGATTACAAGAAAGTAATTGCAGAGGAAAAGAAGAAAAGCTGGGAAGAATTCTCTCAGAAAATAAGGGAGGATTTACATTGTGGAAGGAAATTGCTGTTTGGGATTATAAAAAGCAGAAGGAATGAAAAGGTGAACACTGGGCTCGTGAAAAACAAAGAAGGTGAAATATTGACAAACCAGGAGAGATAACGGACAGATGGAAAGAATATTTCAGCGAGCTGTTGAAGGTGAGACGCCAGGCATGCGGAGAAGTAAGGCAAACAGCCAAAACGGTGGAGGAAGATATAGAAGAAGAACCGGACATTACTATGGCAGAAGTGGAATGGGCAGTTAGGAAGATGAAGATGGGCAAAGCCGTGGGAATCGACGAAGTGGCAATAGAAATGATCAAGGCGGCAGGACCAGTGGGACTGCAGTGGACATACAGACTACTCAGGAGTGTGTGGAGAGAGAAGAAAGTACCTAAGCCTGGAAAAAGGGAACAATATTGCCAATATTCGAGAAAGGAGACAGGAAGGTGTGTGGTAACTACTGAGGAATCACCATCATCTCGCATATTGCCAAAGTAATGGAAAGAATCCTAGAAAAAAGAATTAGAGTAAAGGTAAAAAGCCATATAGAGGAGGAGAAGTTTAGATTTAGAGGGGGCAGGTCAACAGTGGAACCCATTTTCATTCTGAGACAGAACTTTGAAAAGAGTTGGGAATATGGGAAAAATATGGTAATGACTTTTATTGATCTAGAAAAGGCGTATGATAGCATCCCGAGAACAGAAGTTTGGGAAAGCTTAACAAATAGGGGGATAGGCAAGGAACTGAGAGACATGATAAAAGGAATGTGCATGGAGTGCTATAGTAGTGTGAAGACTAGATTCGGGACATCGGAATGGTATAAAATTGACACTGGATTAAGCAAGGAAGTGTGTTGTCACCATTATTGTTCGTAATGGTGATGGATGACATCATGAAGGCAGCAATGAAAGAATATAGTAGGGCAAAGATGAAGGTAATGTTGCTTGCAGACGACGTAGTGATCTGGAGCGAGGATGAGATGGAGGTTCAAGAACAGTTAGACGTAATAAATGAAAAGATTGAGCAATGGGGATTGAAGATAAATGTGGAGAAGAGTAAAAGGGTGGTGATGAGTAGAGATAAGAAAGAAGGAAAAGGAGTGATCAAAGTAGGAGGTAAAGAATTGGAAGTAGTGAAACACTTCAAATACTTGGGAAGTGAACTGACTGAAGATGGAAAACTAGATTTGGAAATTAGCAGAAGAATACAACTCGGGAGTGCTTTCTACCAACAGGTACGGGGACTAGTATCGTACAAGGATATATATAATTAAGGCTAAAGAAGTTATGTACAAAGCATATTATGTTCCTATAATGACATATGTAGCAGAAACTTGGAAAATGACTAAGAGGGATGAGAGCAGAGTACAAGCAGCTGAGAAGAGATTCCTCAGAAGTATTGTCCAGAAAACGAGGAGGGACAGAGTGAGAAATGAAGATATACGGAAAGAACTGGGAGTACAGGAACTAAATGACAAACTGGAGCAAAAGAGATTGAGTTGGTATGGACATGTCAAACGGATGAATGATGTAAGGCTACCAAGACGAGCACTGGAACGACGGATGACAGGGAAGAGAGGAGGAGGAAGAACAAGAATGCGTTGGATGGACTCGGTGGAGAATAGTATTAGAAAACGGAACCCGGATTGGAACACTGTGTCGGAAGAGGAATGGTGGAACGACAGAACAAAGTGGAGAGGAACCATATTTTCCCCCACCCAGTGTCAACTGGAAAAGGGGAAATGAAGATGATGATGATGGAGATATTCCAATATAACACTTCGTAATACCAGCTGATCTAATAACAAAAATACTTTCTCTGATCACTGGTTCATAACTTCACTCAAAAAATTCTGGTAAATCAATACTTTTCATAACATCAATAGCTCTATTATCTCGTTAAGTCCCTTCTTCTTTACTGCCTATCAACAATAATAGGATCTCCACGACATAACATCCTTCTTAGGTATATTTATCATCACACTACTTGAAACCCGTCAAAACATGACGGACAATGAACAACATATTTACTGAAGAATTTTCCGATATAAGTTACATTCTTCGTACGATTAATTTTTGGCACTATTGCAAGTTTAAGGAAGTCAAAAGATTGCAGTCTCGACATTGCAACATACTGCTGGCACAAATCTTACATCGTGTGACCGGGATTTCAACCACGGACCCAACGGTGAGAAAGCAGCGTGCTGCCACCTAAGCCACGGAGGTATGAAAATGATATATTGTCGCATTTCCGGTGCAGCAGTGACAATTCAAATTGAAATCAACTTGTAATGACTCTCAGAAAGTTATGTGAATCATAAATAATATATTTTCAATAATCTGCCTTGTGAAAGTTATGAAGAGGGAGGAGTACCTACTCTCAACAATTAATGAGTCTTCCCCCCTTTATGAATAACTTTCACATTTAAACATCTGCCATGTCTGTTGTACCGTGATTTTCACGTTACAATGCCTGGAGTATCAGCAACATAAACTTAACCTATAAATCTAGCCGGCATGAATAAAGATTCATCTCTCGACGTATTTGGCAAACATTTCTAAATATCATCAGCTATGACAATGAAATCGCGGTCCTGTCGAAGGTGATTGGCTATTACCGTCGAGCCAATCACTGGCCATTGGCAAGTGTCGACAACCGTAAAGTATTAAAATGTGAGACTCTAAGATAATAAAGTTTAGGCCTAGTCTGAGATTGAGGTGGTAGTTCCGAATCTACACAGAATTGAGTTCAACAATTTAAACAATGAAACATCGACAGTCCATCTTGGAATATCTTACTGAATGCATGTACATTTTTTAAGGA
This sequence comes from Meconema thalassinum, assembly GCA_946902985.2. Taxonomy (NCBI): domain Eukaryota; kingdom Metazoa; phylum Arthropoda; class Insecta; order Orthoptera; family Tettigoniidae; genus Meconema; species Meconema thalassinum. The sequence continues at coordinate 180,933,235 of OX336388.2, forward strand.
TCTATCGGGGCGAGTTTTTGCCCGTTTCGGAGCCCCAAAGAGTTTGTATATAATTCTACAATGCTATAACGAAATTGATTGGTTTAAATGTTTTATAAACTCTGCAGCATAAGGTAATATCCAATATGTTTAAATGTGTACGGTGAACTGAACCTGGCTTGGCAGATTTGTCCGAGTTCCGATACCTATTTCTTTGCATCATGATCAGCACTAAGGTATTTTTGGATACTCGTTTTATTGCAAAGGGAACGGGACCTTGTGTTTTATTTTGTTGTACCTATTTTTGCTTTATTAATTATTTGAGTATTAATTGCTTTGGTTAAGGTGACTGATCATTATTTTCTTGGTTTATGTGTTGAATTTCCATTTATAGATTTATTATTTGTTTAACTTCTGCTGCGTCCTAGTGCCGTTTGATGTCATTTGGTTGTGCTCGGATGGATTCTGCCAAGCTCTTGGGGACCTTACTACGTGCGAACGTTAATGCCAAATAATCTAACATAAAATTGTTCGATCCACAGCTCTCATAATAATTTTCTTAAATTAATATTCCTTTTATTTCTTGGCCTTCTGATGGTCGTAACTCTCGTTAATGAAGGTTTTGTTTTCGTTTTATTATTCGTTTCCAGGCGACGGTCACCATTACTGAATTTGCAATTATAATATGAAATAGATAAAAGTTGTCAGACGTGCAGCATCTTGATTCGTGTCATTGCGTTAAAGATTTTAATATTTTAAAAGGATATACTTTAATTTAATTTCACCTTTTCTTCATCACGTTGTGTCGGTTCTTTTACGCTTTTGATATAGATCGTTTTCTCTATTACCTTAATACTCTATCTTTGGCATTTCTTTTGCATGAATTGTTTAGGACCTCTTTTGCTAGGTTTCCTATTTGGTAATTTATAATTTGTTCTTTCTGCATAAACCTTTCAACCGTTAGGTGTTGGAAACTTTAATTAATTGGATTTATTTTGGGGAGTAAAGTAGGGCCTATCTATCTTTTATTTGTTATGCTCCCGTTGTCCTTATCCATATAAATGTATATTCTGTTGTAATAACTTACCTTAAGAGATTCCTTGACCTGTCCTAAATTTGTATACATTTTCTTTTGTTCTTGTTTAATATATTGGTAGAAAAGACATTGTTATATTTCTTAGAAAAGGGAAAGGTAACATCAGATTCTACAACGGTTCCGGGATTAGGGCCCGCCTTCACACAACGGTCAATCTTTGTACCGGTACAAGTGGAATGGTAAAACATATATCCATAAACTATTATCATGAAGTTATTAACAGACTCTCTCACAGTATTATTATTTCTCATCACCTTGAAATAAATTCATATTCGCTGGGCCCCGGTATTCTCGTTGCTTCGATGTTGCAAGAAATTCCCCCTTCATTCATGACGTCGGGTTCCCATAATTCGCCTCTTTTCTAACACGTTCTTCCCAACATGGTCAGCGTGGCCGACTCGACTCATATCACATCGAGTACAGTACCTGCTCACAACATTTTCTTTATCTTGTACACCATCCCACATGGTGAAATAATGGTTGCCTGGCCTTCCGATCTCATCACAATCCACAAGCGGTTGCCACACCACACATCATTCTCCATCAGTTTTCATTACCTAGGACTGTTTCAGTTCGTCGTTCTTCCATTAAATTCCAATATTAATGGATCCACACAAAATTATCTTAGGGGACCTCCCCCAGAACAGTTCAAAAACACCTCTTGTGCTTCGATATCAGGCTAGTCATTCCTATTTGCAAGACGGCTGCCACTTTTGGCAGAGTTTTAAATTTAACCCCCCTCACTCTTCTTGATGTTAAACCAATCAGCGTAATTGGCGAGCTACTTAACAATAGTACACTAGTTCATACTGCACACGACACTCTTTAGTGTTAAGCGGTAAATTAATATTTGCTTTTCGATTGTTCATATGACAAACGTCATGAATTACACGTCATGTCATGGTCACATTTAAATTGGCTTCTAGCAGGAGTCTCTGCATGATGCTGCCATCTGACGCCGTTAGAAGCAACCACATCATTCCAATGCAGTGCCACTGCACGGCAGAGCGCGCAAGTAAAGCACAGATATATAATTATCAAGATCCCTACCTGTTAATTATTATAACATATTCGTAAATATGGTAGGCTATTGCATATTGTCATATATATATATACTGTGCCCATCAGAGGAGATTATCTGATCACCATTAACCGTAATGTGGCCTCCCAGATAATCGCAACCATCAAACACATGACCTGAGAGGATCGGATGCACTTCTCCTGGGGCTAGTCAGCACGAGGTCTAACTTCCCGAAGGATCAGGTCCCAAACGGTATAATGTTATAAAACACCCAAAGAAGTACACCCTTAAAAGGCAAAATCTAGAAATGAAAACATCCAGGCTTATGTAAAATTCGACAGGAATGGTTTGTTGATCAAAGAAACGCCTATCCTACTATCGGAGGGTTTAAATCAGCTAATCCGCAAAACTAATAAAAAAAAAACAAATCCTTATGATGTTAAGTTACCCTTCTCGAAAAGTCCTACTTACATAAATAAGGCTGGCTGCGTGGCTCAGGGGTAACGTTCTCGCTTGCTGGGCCCAAGGCTGCAGGTTCGTATCCTGGCGCAGTCAGCTGGCATTTGAGGGTGCGCAAATGCGAGGGAGCCGTGTCCGTAGATTTACTGGCAAGTAAAAGATCCCCTTCGGGGCAAAATTCCCGCACCTCGGCGTCTCTAAAAGCCAGTGTAGTTAAAAGGGACGTACAACCAATAACATTATTATTATTATTATTATTATTATTATTACATAAATAAAGCAATAACAGAGCTTGCAATGTGGTACAAAAGAAAACTGATTGATGATACAAAAATTCAGTAATGATTCCAGACGGGAACATCACGATAAGGAAAGTGGAAACATGACTGGAAATCTAAGTAACTGGTACCACACCCGTATTTACATTTAACTTTACCTATCCTAGCTAATCCTGTCTGAAACTAAGCTACGGCGATAAGCGTCCGTAAGAAAAATAACTGAGCAAAGCTTATTATGACAATCAGGTTTACCATTACATTATAATCATACAATTCAGGTACAACAATATTACAAACAATTTCATAACACTGGGATTGTAGGTAAACGCACATAAAATAAATATGAGGACACAGTATCAGGCTTATTATTCAATCGTCCCTACAGCTTAGAGTGCTGTGTGCCCCTAATCGTCATCTAAAATGTGTACAATTAGGTTGGTGATAGCCCAGTGAAAAGTGTGTCTGATATCACATAAGATCATCGTGGCCCCCAGATTGCTAAACATCTGGTTCGCCAGTGTCCTTCGTCGATAAAGTCGGTGTCACCTTACTACGATTTCCATGACGAAATTCTATTTGGTACAATGTGTCGGTCAGCTACAAACAAATCAGGTCAATAATTTAAATTCAATCATATTTATAAGTTCATCAGCCTCGTATTATATACGGTAAATTACCATCATGATTTTTAAAAGTTAACGTAGGTTTAGGTTTATTATTTATGACGAATAACCATGACACAAGGCTCAAAAAAAGTTAAAATAGAGGCACTTTCAAAAGCACGTGACAAGAAAGTTATCAACACAATAACACGAGTTACTTCGTGCTGGAACAACAACAACAATTGCAGCTCTCCGCTTGCAATGTAAACCTCCTCGGTCAGTTCAGCTAAATGCTCATTACTGCCGGAATAAACACACAAGGGTACACATTACTCTTTACCGTGTCATCAATGGACACTATAATAACACTCCTCCACGTCCGCATGCACGGAATCAATATAACAAAAATAACGTGCTAACCTACTACAATCTGTCTGGTTCATCATAAAAAACCCGTATCCAATGTGTATCATGAATTTATAACATTATATTCGCTCGTAACAACGGCGATATTCTAAAGAAATGGGACTTAATAGTCACCCTGTACCGTAACACTCAGCTGTACTTGACCTAATGAGCGTGAGCTTCCCTGAGACTGGCCCACATTGATTCATACAAGAAAATGTAGCATTGAAATAAATGTCATTTGTCGATTTCACTGGGTTTATGGGTAATGTTGCAATAAAAACGGGTTAAATCTGATCTTGAGTAGCGCACGTGTTTAACGGTGCGACTCACTGACGTGTATCACAGCCTAACTGCATTGCCTTGAAGCAAAGTCCACAATGTTTCATTTCGGTTCATAATCATTGTCTATCTGTGACCATTATAAAAATACACATGAGTTGAATAACATAATGTCTTGAACGTGATACTGGTAGTCCTTTACTAAACATTTGCAAAAATACAGCTGTTACTTGATTCCAGAGACTAGTAATACAAATATATTTTACCCATCTAAAGTACTTTGAAAGATATTCCGCTACTGCGGCAAAGCGCATAATAGGAATGTGCTCATGCTTGTCATTAAATTAACACAAAAATACAAGAAACTATCCTCCTAGTGTTGTTTGAAAATGATACGGCAGGTGTTTTAAGTATATTGAGACAGGCTAAACTACACCGCTCATATAATCATTATTAACTGTATGCAGAGTCTTGTGGTAGACTAAACCACACAAAATTTAACTATAATTCTTAGCTGCAGAAGTGAGTAACACACCCTCACTGAAAATATCTGCCCATCAGTGGCGTAAAAATATTAATCTCAACTGGGTGTTGGTTAATTAACATAAGGATAGACATTCCCACTTAAATAGTTTCTCTAGGCTATAACAATGCTCACTGGGTTTAGACAAAAATGTTGTTGACACATCCAAATATAAATCACATATACAAGTGCACCAGCTTATAAATCAGCCATGTGGTGTCTAACTAGGCAGCTACTTAGCTGCCAAACACAGTATAATAAGCTGTAAGCAACAGTGCAGAAACTTATTGCACTGTAAACGTGTACAAAAATCTACTGAAAAGATCCAATCTCACTGATTGTCATAAGTTACGGTTGCTAATTTAATCCGACCCACTATCTACTTTCCTTTACAAACCATCGAAATTCGTCTACTGAAAAGATCCAATCTCACTGATTGTCATGAGTTACGGTTGCTAATTTTATCCGACCCACTATCTACTTTCCTTTACAAACCATCGAAATTCATGGACAGAACTCACATAACAGTTGGTCGTTCATCTCATCCTTCCCTGGAGATTGGGGGGTATTCAACTCCATGTTTGGAGGGATAATAATCAATGTTCCTTCCATAAATCCTCTTCTTTTTCCTCTTCTTCATAGTGTAGATTAAGTCGTCAGCATCTCTTCCTTCGCCATGTGGTCTACTCCGTAATGACCATCATACAAACGATGTGAAGAATTGCCTCCTCGTGGTCGGTGAATTTCATAATGATATCGTAGAAAATGTAGAAATCACTGAATTTATGCGTAAAATGTATGGTTAGATGCACTGATTCTACACTTTTGCAGGCTGGTACAAAGGAAAGGCTCCCTCCCTGCCACTGAATCTAAGATGCGTTTGGCATCCCTCTCACATATATTAAACTGCACAACACTTTTATCGTTCTCAATCTGAGCAATATTGCTCCCAAAATGTGCGGCACTTAATCGGCACGATTTTATACAGTAATTTCACGTGTTCACACACAAATAACTGCTCGTAAAATACACTGAGCTTACTTTCATATCAGTCGATGACTCGAAAACAACGTGGTCAATAACATAGTAATGCCACGTGTAACGTCAAATATACTCACGGATTCACAAATTACATAAAATATCATACTCAATCCCTCTCGTGTTTTTACGCGGTAAATATAACAAATAATTTCGCACTATTAATGCGTTGCACAAGCGATGAAATCAGATTACTTTTTCCAGTTCAGGCACCTTGGTCTCAAATAACGTGGTCCTTTCACCACCGCACAAAGTGCGTGCGTTCGTCTCGAACTCACAAGCTGGACTTAAATTCCCTTCCTCAGCGATGTGCTGGCTTCGACTCGATCGGAGTCGTGTAGCGACTAAATAAATATCCTTTTCGCGTCTGCGGGGAAATACCCTTTACCTAAGATAATAATCCATATTTAAACCATTTTGACATGGCAAATTATGCAGAATGAATAATGATTAATATACAGTACAATGTTTGCAAATAATAGGTCCCATTATAATTCCTCAGAAATAATTTTCAGAGATCTCGGCAAAGTCAAAAGAGTATCTGTGTGTTCATTTGAAATGAACCAGGCTCTCAAATGAAATTATCACCGGTATGAGCAAATACGGGCTCAATACAGTATATAGCGGAAAGGGGGCACATTTGAACTGTAGTTTAGGCTTCTAAATTTATTTTCTTCTGTACGGCCAAATAACACCTTTACAATATGACAATTAATTCTAATGTTTTCCTTTGTAATAATTATGATAACATGTATTACACAACTGATAACTATGCAGTGTGTTTATTGTGTAAAATAACCTTTCAAAGGTGCCCCAGAAAGGAGTAGAGTTAAACAGAGGAGGGGTACTATTGAACTTTGCCGGGGTACATTTGAACACATACATTATTTTCAACAGAGTACCGTTATATTTCACTCAATGTCACTCTTCATCCCATTTTAAAGTTTTGAAATGGTAATATAATGCAAACATCTTAACAGCCTGTGCTGTTCCTCCAGATGAGACAGGATTTGGAAGTTTCTAGATAATGTCATCTTTAGAAATCGGCAATCTGTCTTCTTTATCTGGGAATACAAATTTGATTGTGGTCCGCACTTGCTTCATGAAGGAGATATCCAATTCAAGTGAATCTCCTTTCCCGTGTAGCTGTCCTATATTGTGTAAAATTATTTATGGTTTCGAATTTTACTAATGTAAAATCATTTACCTTCACTGATTCTAAATCAAAATTGTCTAAGCTCCCCTCTTCATAAAAACTAGAGTGAATGACGTAGGTGTCACTGTCATCATGAAAGGAAAACACTTCTGAATCTGAACAAGGAACACATTTTGAAACAATCTTTTTGTGTTTCAATGAACATTGTTTTGGCTGCTTTTTCTTCATTCCTTCTTGAGTTTCTGTCTCGATGTGGATCGTTTTGTGGTGTATCTGTTAAGATTCTGGACTTACCTCTTTTTCTTCCCCGGTTACTCAATGATTTTCTTGCTGCAGCTCTAGGAAATGGTCGAAGCCTTTCAGGAGACAGGACTACAGGCAATGCTGCAAATACAGATAGGCCTACAGGGCTTGCAGTGGAACATGAAGGAAGAGATTCCTGCAAACGTTCGATAGTAGATGCAGGTGTTGGAATGTCATAAACATTGGAACAGGAAGAATAGATTCTTGCACAGGTTCACTGGTTGATATTGTACCCGCTTCAGCGGAGAAGGCTTGGTCATTACCTGGCTATACTCTTTTCGGCATCGGGGTGTGTACCGTGTGTACACCAAATGACCTTACATTCGGATATGGCAGCACATATAAGGTTATCAAGACTACATAAAAAACTCACACATTACAATTACAAAATCATTTATTTACTAAAAGATATCAAATCAAAACTATATCTGCAAAAATTAAAATAATCATTTACTTGGCATTGTCCCTTCAAGTAAGAATCACTAAAATCACTATAAAAATCACTTCACTATCGTTTGAAATTGTCTTGCTTAACCTATTCAGTACTTATTTATATTTATTCATTTATCCAAGTTACATTTACTTTGGCACGGAGCATGCCTATCGTTCTAGTCAAATTTTTCATCTAAGGCTTTGGACATTTAAATTATTTCCACTACCCTTCAGGGCTCTCTTTATTAATACATTTATTCATTAATCTTCCATTCAGTCCTTCGACTGAGTAGCTATCTTCCACAAAGCCTTAGGTATCTTAAAAAGCACAATCCATTATTCAAAAAACATGCCATGTCATAAGTCGAACCCTCACTCCTTCATTTATCTACTCATGCTTCAAGGTGATTTGGTTTAGCGTTGTACCATGCACTGTTTTTATTTATTATTTGTGGGATTTTCCAGTCATATTACTTCATTATTTCATAACACGTTAGTTGCATTATTTCTCAAAGAAAGAATCACTTTCTCTCAACTATGATAATATTTGACCAAAATCGTCAAAATTTACTTAATTACTTCAAACTTAGGCTTGGGAGAATTGTTTCAATCCCAGCATTTCAAATATCTAATTTATAATAAGGCAGCAACTTTTAATCAAAACTTTTATATCACGGTCGCTACTCGCTAGTATCCATTCAATCCCTACTTGACAACAGAACACATTATGTGGTCTATCCCCTTTACAAGAAGGGAGATCCGGGTCTGGCTTGCCGTCCCCCTACTCCTTCGACAATTAGCTCAAGATTTATGATGTCTCGCAGACTGTGCTTTCTCTACATTTCTGTTTACAATCTTTCAATCATATGGTTATCCAAGGTTTAATATTTCACTTCTCATACTGCAACTTATTTCCTTATTTCTTAATATTATTATCAATATTTCGCGTTTCCAGAATATTATGCGCTAACTTCGGAGAGGATATACGACGATTACTTTGTAACAATTTCACTCACAGTCGGATGGCAAGGCTGGACATGATCCCAAGACTTATATGCATATAACAACATACCATAACATATCATAACATACCATAACACAACTATTCCTGAGAGAATTACCCTTCCACTTTCATCACGACGAATTATAATACAACTATTCTAGTGGGAATTACCCTTCCGCTTCTATCACGACGAATTAAAACACAATACCATAACACAACTATTCTAGTAGGAATTACCCTTCCACTTTTATCACAAACCACAATATATTGACCTCGTCAGAACCCTGGCCTGCTAGTGGGTCACGCCCTCGAATAACGAGGAATCCGACTCACTTTTACTTCAATTTTCATCTCTCGAAATAAGGCATATTCTTGATCTCGTATCTCTTACTAGCTTGAAGCTAAATTTATTCAATATTTCAATTACTTGGCCCATTCGGCAATACAACTTGGCTTGGATACCCATAATTCATTTACTTTCTCAAATAACAACTTTATTACATCGCGGTAAGACTTCCTGGTCTTCCTATTACGTTTATTCCCATAACTTTGGCGTGACAGCCTACAATACAACATTATATTTTCATTCTTGGGTGTTCCGTATTCACCATTTACTTTGAAGATCCGTAAACTCGTTATCATATCAACAATACGTCTAAGCGTTACTATTCATTCAATTAATTAATTTCCTTTTACTTTTGAGCTCATTATTATTTTTATTCAACCTTTCACTACTTTACCAACAACTGTGTCTGGAGTACAACAACTCATTATTTGACCATATCTTTCAAAGTACAATACCCGATAATAATTATTATTATTATCTCAACTTTCCACTAACTTTCTTATGGTGCTTATTTACTTTGCTTCACAATTCATTCACTTGGCGAAAATTCAAGCCACTAATATTTTTACTTTCGATCCTTTGCGACGTAATTTGTTTTTATCTTCATATATGCATGTTTTAAATGACGTCTCTACTGGACGTACCGTAGCTATAATTCATTGGAGTTCGTCACTATGTCGAACTCACGTCCCTGAACTCGAAGTTCCTTACTGTTTATGATGCCTGATCGCTGTTTCTTTTAGATGCTATAACCTTACTGGTTCGATTTATCTGTAAAGACCCTTCGGAGTCTTGAACTAACAACTGGTCAGCGTGGCGCACTTTTAATATACTGTCCTACACTTTAGGCAGTAATATTGTCTTATGATTTGACGCGACGTAACTTGCCCTCATCGAGGTTCTAGTAGAATACTTATCGATTGATCCGACGCAATGCGCTTTAGTGATCACTGCGGACTGATACTTTGCGATGCAGCGTGTAACACCCCTGTGCGCACTTGTAGATTAACTTGAATTGACTGCGAAACAGCCCTACGCTCTCCAGCGTTTCTGGTCGACTGAATATCTGATGAACAGTGTCACGTCCTCCTAGGTCTGGCCAAGACTATAGACTGAATTTAACTGCTGCGAAACAGTACCATGCCCGCCGGCGTCTCTGGTAAACTGAATAATACTTGATGAAACAGTACGACACCCTTTACTCGGGTCCGTAAGACTGAATAATTACTGCGCGATTCAGCGCGTCCCGCTACAGTGGACACCGTAGACTGAATAACTTTCCTTACGTTCGCTCCCTATTTATTTGATTCATGAAAAATAACCTACTTTAGCTTCTTCTCCAAAATTATGTTTTGAACTAACCATGGTATCTTTTTGAAAAAATAACCATCTTGAAGCTTGCGATCTTAATGTTTCAAATATATAAAAAATTCCCAAATTCGATCGTGAGAACATATTAATACACATTTAAATAGCTCCTGAATTTCTGTGGGTACCTATTTCTTTTTTCCCCTTCTCCAACTATCTGGCTCGGTAAATTCCCTATCGTATAATGCTGACTTGACTTTTCTGTACTGAACAGATATTAACAACTTTTACCACTCTCAAAATTCTGATTTCCAAAATAAATAACATTGGCGGAGAGATTCTTCAATAATTTTGCGTATTTCTGGCTAATTTCAGTTATTTTCTTAATTTCTTGGCCACACCTCCCAGACAGTGTTGGCAATTCATTGCTGACGAGTGGTTATCAGTTGTATCTTTTATCTCTCTCGTACACGGAAGATTCCACTGGGTCTATTTTAATCTTATGCGTCAACCCTTTTCCGCTGAGCTCGCAGTGACATCATTTGCAGCTGCAAGTCTTACCTCAATATCCACTGGTCTATGCGTCATACAGATGTGATTTCCTATTAACCCTTCTGATACCCTTGGAAACTGTACTACAAAACCTATATTATTTCTTCGTTTCCCGACTTAAAATGTCATGGGTTCGATGCCTGTGCCAAAGTCCATTTGGGCACAATATAGGGTTTGCAAAGTTACGAGCATTGCAACAGGAAGGAGTAGCTTCGAGATGCACACTCTGGACAGTATCATCATCAGCCTTCGGACAGAATGGCGTTACCTGCTTTGCTCATATTGTTATCGACACAGTGACCTGTTTGTTGAACTTCTACAACATCTCTATCAGTGAGAGCACAACACTCAAAATCTTCACCCGGAAATAATGTTGAACTAAATGGCCAAATTCCTGGTTTTACAAAACCTGCTATTATACTCTTTCTGGTGAAAGGAATATTAAAAGTATCCTTAGCTCAGCCAGCTAAATTAGGAACAGTTATTGCTTTCCCAGGGTTGTTTAAACATACTGCAAAGTTTGCCTTGAGTGGTCCAAACACTGCAACATCCAGGGGTTGCAGGCGGTGAGAGCAATGAGGAGGAAAGGTAAGTAAGATCATCCCATTGTCCCTAGCGTACAAAACAGCATCCCGTGTGCAATGTGTTTCATGGTTGTCCATGGATGCTCCCTGTTAACCCTTGCATATTCCTTTATGTGCTCAAGTACTTGTAAGTACAGAAGCCCTTCATCGAACCACTTGTGGGACTGTTAGCTAAACCAATACTACCTTCTGGAGCATTTGTCATTAAGAGATTATTCATCCTAGCTCTTGGGAATATAAAAATAGGTGGCAATACATTTCCAGAAGCACTAATTATGGCACACATAGTTACACACTGTCCCCTTTCCCCTGAAACTGCTTGCACAACCTGTTTTATGCCCTTTTCTGATACAGCATTAGGAGCTTAAACAACGGTTGACCCTGCTCTTTCATGTAAGTTGTAAATCAGGTCGGGTGTGAATTTAAATTTCCCAAGAACATCAGTATAGTTTCTTTGAAACTCAATCACATTTTGTTTAGTAAAACTAGTTACACGAGAAAGGCTTGTTTTTTCTGGTTTCCTCAAACTTTAAGTTTTATGACGCTTCATGACGCCCTTCATCCATTCAGTGCCTGCCACTGCCTTACCTTTCCAGTTATCTGGACAAAAAACAAGTAGTTCCGTGAAGAACTATACAGCCTATTTTCATATATCATACTTATGTTAATTGCCACTATCAACATACACAATTTCAGTTTGATTGCTGTAATAGATTCGTAAATATTGAGAACCGACTAAATATTTCGGATGGTCGCCATGTTGGATTTTATATATGTAAGTCCTAGAGTCATGTACTGTTACATGCAGATTATTGTGAACGTGTAGTATTCAAACTTCAATCGCATAATTAGGACACAAGAAGTAACAAGGAGATTTTAAAATTTTTCACAGCTGCCATCTTGAGGTTATGGAAACAACTGAAATAAATTAGATGCCAGTGGATTAACATTCGTATAAGGATTTACTGTACCAAATTTTACTGCACGCGGATGGTTAAATTGCGAGAAACGTCCATGTGAATATTTATAATTCGCGTCGCCGCCATGTTGGATTTGTGATCACCAGGTTATTTAAAGTCCTATAGGTGAACTTAAGTTCATAGCCCCTATGAACATTAAAGAATGCAGTTTGATTGCTAAAATAGATTCGTAGATATTCAGTATCGTCTAAATATTTCGGATGTTCGCCATGTTGGATTGTTAAATGTATAGGCCATAGAGTCATGTACCAATAAAGGAAAATTATTGCGTAGGTTCATTATTCAAACTTTCACTTCGATCGCATGACTACATCACAAGAAATAAAAACTTAATTTTAAAATTCGCACTGCCGCCATCTTGAGGTTATGTAAACAATTGAACTAAATTAGATACCAGTGGATTACAATGTGTAAAAATATTTCCTGTACCAGGTTTCAGTGCGCTTGGAACATTAAATCGCGTGAAAGGTCTATTTAATACTTTCAAAATCGCTTGGCCGCCATGTTCGTTTTGTAGTTAACCGGTTTTTGAAAGTGTTATAGATGGACTTCCAGTAGTGCCCTTTATCTCCGTACAAAATGTTAGGGAGATACCGCTAATAGTTTCAGAGATATAGAATGCCGGTGAAATATTTCGCACATCCGCCATCTTGTGATTATATAAACAATTGAACGAAGTTAGATGTCGGTGCATTACAATGTGTATAAACATTTACTGTACCAAGTTTCATTGCGTTTGGTTGGTCTAATCGCGAGAAACGTCTATTTAAAAGTCGCAAATTCGCTTGGCCGCCATGTTGGTTTTGTAGTTACCATGTTTTCAAAAGTCACATAAGTGAACTTATAATAGTTCCCTCTATCACCATAGAAAATGTCAGGGTAATATCGGTAATAGTTTCGGAGATATTGAATGCTGGTGAAATATTTCGCACAGCCGCCATGTTGGATTGGTGAGGAGTAACAAAATTTGAAGGGCACGGTCGAGGTCGCCCGGAATAGTGCTATGAACTTTCTGAGTTTCATTGAAATCGCTCCTGCCGTTTAGATTTTATTAGGGGGGGACACACACACGAATCACACACACACACACGCAGACACACACGGACAAAAGGTGATCTCATAAGCCTATTTTTTCAAAATTGAAAATAGGCTAACAAGTTTTACTGCATAATCGAATGCTAATTTGCGAATCTGAAGGTAAGTCAACCTTAAGTGTTTTTTAACTAATCAGAATATATTTTTCTAGTTGTTCTTCTTCCTGGTTTGTAAATATTTGCTTAACGATGTCCTTTCCCCAGATGTCTCTGCTACTTTTATGCGGTAGAAAAAGTGAGTATGTTTAATTCCATACATAGCAGCTGCTGTCCCGAGTGGTACCTTGTTTTAAAGAAGTCGTGAAGAACTTTCGTTTATATCTGGTCCATCTCGTTTCCTCTTGTAGTTCCACACCATTTTACATAGATCTAAAACACAAAAATTAATATTTAGGACATGGTTTTGTTGAAATTGAAAGTTTTAGGGGCGTCCTCTTGAACAGTGTTCAAATGTGCCTCACATTCAGTGTTCAAAACTGTCCCTTAATGCAAAACTTTGACATAACTATCACCAAAATTATAGGTTATGATCTCCAACGAAAAAAAAAAAATACATGCCATGGAAGGTACTTACTTCAGGTATAATTAGAAAGGCAGTGCTTCCCTTGGTATGTCTTGTGAATCCTTATAGACGGATTGGCGAAATTTTGGATTTTAGCCTCAAGAACTATTCATCAACATAACCTCAACAACAAAAAAACTGGTGGGAAATTATGATTGGAATTATGATTACCAACATAATAAAACTAAAATTAACTTTCAGATTAACTAAAACTATAAGATTCCATGACTGTTTAAATCTACCCCACGTTCAAATATATATTGAGTCAGAATTTCTAGTCTGAGATTAAGATTTGAAATGTCTCCAAGTTTAACATTGCATAAATGAGATTCTATTTACGTAAGTCTTCAAGAAGCAGAGTCACATGATGAGACAGGTCTGCAGCACAGGTTTTCGGATGAAAATGAGCGACTCGGTCTAAAACTAGAATACAATAAAATATAAATTGGCGCGTGCAGCAAATGAAATAAAATAAAATCTGGAGTGTAGTTCGGCACGAGGCGATTACTGCTTTGTGGTCACATGACCAATCTGGATATTAACAACGTAACGAAGTCGGTAATTAGAGAAAAATAATTGTTACAGAAGTACCAGAAGAAATATGATTACACTTAGAAAAGAGGACATTTACGGAGGAAAATTATCATGTATTTGGATTGTTAAGATTGGAAGTATTTGAGAAAATATCACGATTTTCACGAAGCTTGAGTTCCAAATTTCTTTCGTGAGGAAATGCGCAATTACAGGAGAGGCGTTGTACTCTGGTTCTTTGAAGGAGTTAGACGTATTGTTGAATTCGAGTCCAGGCACGGATCTGTGAGATTATAGTTGACGGCGGATGCGAGTGCACCGGAGGTCAAGGTTTGTAGGAAAGGCGCACCACGAATTTGTGGACTTGTAAAATTTTCAACTCAGTGAAGTATAACATTAATCCAGTCGAGGATTTAGACATTTTTCCACTAGCGTGAATCTACTATGAAGACCGAGTGACATTGTTGAACTTTGTTATATTCAGTTCATATTTAAATTGAGTATCTGAACTATTTGAAAGGTGAGATAATACGAACATTCTACGGAAATAAAACAATTTTTCTCAACAAGGGATTTTCAATAAAATATCTCAGTAATATTGTAACGCCGATAGTTTCGTTACTAAGGAACTTAAAGAATTTTTACGAGATTGCATACGCTTTTGCACACTTCTAAGTGAAATATTACGAACATTTCGACGGAGATTTCGAGGAATTCCAGTCAACGATTTGTTTATAATTCTTCGAATATGAAATACATTCCTGCAATGATTGAAATTGTTTTCGATATTGAAATGGATGTGGAAATGACCGAGAAGACATGCAACAGGGAACACTATAATGAGAAAATGGAAATATCTACGGTAATCAGCTAACAGCAACTACGAGTATGGAAAGATCGAGAGTAACTTAAAATTACTCAAAACTACTCGAAATTCAAAAATAAAATTAATTCTTAATTCAACCTTACAATGACTTCAAGAATATCTAGAAGCAACAGCAAGAACAGTTCATGATCCCAGTTCGTTTCGAGCACTAGGGCAACGCGAGGGCGAGTTTAGTTCGAGTCCAGAACGAGGCAGCAGAGACGCAGCCCAGATGGCTGGAGATAACGAGGCGATACAAGGAGGAGACATCAGATCGAGCCCCGGTATATCATTCTGATATATTTATGCCATCAGCTGTTGGATACATCGAAAGGTAGAATAGAATCCTTTTGTAGAGTATTTAGAATTTCCATGAGATACCTTTTTCACTGTTTTTATTAATTTGTCGATTTGAATATTTAGTATTTGCACTTCGTAAATATTTTTGAATTTAGATTTGATTTTTATTTTTCGACGAGCGAGATTTTATTATGGTGGATTTTACCGTAAATTTAGTTTTTGTGTGCGATTAGATATTTCATTAATATTTTGATGGGAGATGTGCTTATCTCGACCGTAATTTTGTAGGAAGTAGGAATTAGATAGTTTCCTTATAAGTGTGCAAGACTTGAGTTTATATTGGGTCTTATTTGAACATTAAAGTAATGTGAGATAGGCATTGTATATCAGGACAATATTATGATTGTCAATTTTTAACGAAAATAATTGAGATTTCTTGAGTATCAGACGATAACAGTTGATCACTTAATATTACGCAGAAGTCAATTTGAAATGTGACAGAAACTCAATAAAGTTTTTTTAAAATACTAAAACGAATTGTAAGGACTACACTAAGTTCAAATGGAACATTTAAAGCATTTTGAGTAGGATAAGCGGATTTCATTAAAATGTGGAGAGAGAATTTAAGTATTGTTAATTGCAACAATTATGAACGACAAGCAGGGAGGTATTATTATTAACCTGTAATGATGAATGTTGAGGATTTTCAATTCCTTGATGTACTGTAAGCATGTAAAACATGTCTTACGTAGGAGATATTCGCCAGATTTTTAATTGTTGGAAGAACGCATTGTTGTAATAATGGAGCATGAAAGAAGTTATTTTATATTGGAAAGAGGATTCCAAACGATCATGTTGACGTTGGGAATATTTGTAACAGAGTTAATAAGTAGAAAGTTATTGATTTTAATTTTCGTGCCAGCTTAAAGGAGAAGCTATATTTTGGGAACTGAATCTTTTG
Source organism: Meconema thalassinum (assembly GCA_946902985.2). Taxonomy (NCBI): domain Eukaryota; kingdom Metazoa; phylum Arthropoda; class Insecta; order Orthoptera; family Tettigoniidae; genus Meconema; species Meconema thalassinum. The sequence continues at coordinate 180,949,895 of OX336388.2, forward strand.
GAGATCAGTTGTATTACGTTGTTGAAGGGCTTTGTGAAGATTTATTCCACATGTGTCTGTATTACAGTATATGAGGAAGCATTATAAGATAATGATGCGTTAATTCGATGTTTAAAGGTGACTATAGAAGATCATGTATCGTCGGAAAACGCACGAATTAGGAAATTGCATTTAAGCAATATTTCATTCTTATTATTCTTTCATTTAACCAGAGCTAGATTATTAAAGTATGGTCTAGGCTTTGTTTAACGGCCATGACGCACAATTACGACGAATAAAATCAAGGTGATTTGAGTTGGTGGTTCTCGATTTTCATAAATTCCTTTTTTTTTCGTCAAAAACTTCAAAGACGAGTTATGGCAGTGAAATTCGCAGACAGGCAATGCTACGAGTTAGATATTGTAAAAATATTGTAGATAAATTGTAAATAGTTAAAAGAGATTGAAAACGATAACAACTGATCGTTATCCAATCCACATGCGTGCAAATACTTTTCTTAGAGATAGAATGGAATTTTATGATGTATTACGGAATTATTTTAATTTAGGGGTTTTATTTCATTTATAAACTCCTAAAGTATTTTGGAAATCCAGATGGCATTCAGGAGAGTGGATTATATATATTTATTTTATTTTAATAGTGAACTTAAAGGTTTAATTCATCCAATTATTTAATTTTGTCGTTGTTTGAGGACGGGAGAGTCCGTATTTCAATTAGTATTTGTAATGTTTTATATTAATACATTTATAGGACATTAGAGTTTCGTCTGTCCACCGTTTTATAGAAACCAAGTGTTACTGAGGCCTAATAAATATGGTGAGGTCATGCTATGGAATTAAGGGTAGGCGCCCATTTGCCCCGAGAAGCGCAAGTTTCTCACTCGAGCATTGATGGATAAAGTCCTAATTCCGTAGTATAACGTTGTGACCGATCCAGTCAAGGTCAATTACCGTCCCCGGATTATGGGAGATTGAGAGGAGACCGGAGGGTCAGTATGACGTCATGGCATGACGCAGCGAGGTAACCGCTAGAGTGGGGGAATGCTCTAGAAGCTTCCAACCCCTCCGCCCCTTTTCTCGAGAGGAGGTCAAATCGGTTCTGGAAGGTTCAGTGATATGGTGTGGCCCGGACGTGGAAGTTTCTTATGCGACACGGCGAGGACGAGTGTGTGACATAGTGGTCAGAGATGTAAGCCACGTGAGTTAAATTCCGCATCGGGCACTGGATAGTTTTTTTTATGTGCATGCTTAATACTCGTCGCCGTATGTTGGAAGAAATCATTCGTGAAGCGCGGTGGAGTTGTGTTTGGGTGAAGTGTCGCCATCGCGATATCCATATATCGGCACGCCGGCACGTGAAGGATGGACCACAACTGATTGACGGAGGTATGTGTAGATTTATGCCAGTGCCGCGATTGGGTTATGCAGAGTGCATAAGATCACAGAATTCTTCGCCGTTCTTTGTATTATGAAGTTTTACGCACGTGATCCGGGTCAGCTAACGGACAAAAACGCTGAAGGAAGGTATTATGGCAATAATCTGATAAAGTTGTGTACGCCTAAACATTTGAACATCTGAACATTTGAGCGAAGGCCGGAGAGAAACCTGAATTATAACGCCGACCGGTTACGTCATTTAAAGGTGAACAGCCAAGCTGGCATTCAAGAGACACGGTGTGTGCATGAGGAAAGGGATATATCCGCTTTAAGCTTGCGTTGATGGTTGCAGGGTGCGCAGGCGAGGCGAACAGTCTAAACATAAAGTGTGGGACGTGAGCAGGTCAAGTTGAATGAACTAAGAAGCGGATACTGTAGCGTGTAGATGTGAAAGTGTTACGGCGTAGTGGAATGCAATGTGGTCACACAGCAACGTAAACAATATGAACGCAGACTCGGACATGTTGGGAATCTACATGGACCTCAATACCCAAAGTATGTTTCAGTAAACCCATTAGGGGTTGCCAGGGGATGAACGGTCGCGAGGAAATGGATGCGTGGACATGGAACGAGATGATGAGAGACGCCGACGCCGACGCCAACGCCGTTGGTGGAGAGGTGCAGTCGGGGGCGGTCATGGTCGTCGCCTGGAGATTGACAGATGTAGGGGACGCATGCTTACACTGGAGCGCCGGGAGACGCGGGTGGAACGACGCTGTACGCATGACCAGGAAACATCGACGTCTCTTATTCCCAAGGACCAGGATTCATCACGACGCCGGATCCAAAGTAAGATATCTTTTTCTCACTCCTGTTCATCGTAAAGAAGAGAATCTCCATTTTTGAATAGCCATGCCATAAGATGACTTGGGGTCGTGTAATTTAATCCCATTCACATAGTTTAACGCTATTAAGAATCAATGATTCTAGGTTAAATAAGAGCATCACTCTCGTCTTCCTGAGGTTGTGCAGAGTTTTTTTTTACTTCGAGTCGTTTTGACTTTTACGAACAGCATCAATGTCAATGTTATGCTTTGAAATATAATTACATAATAGTAAGGTTAATAATAATAATAATAATAATAATAATAATCATAGTTAAAGGTTGATAAATATTGCTATAATCAATACCGAAATATAGTTGGAGATAATCACGCATGGCCATGAAAAAGAAATATCGCTCGAGATAATTGGGCATGAAAATCATGGAACAAGTTTTATTCCAAAGGGTCTCTTATGAAATTCAGAAATGTGATATGAAATAAGACGCTGGTTTTGGTTAATTGTTGTCTGGTATGATATGGTTCCTTGGGCAAAGTATCATGTTATCGTACGACTTCATTGTAAGGTTGAATTACTGTGTTAGGTGTGGGTTCGAGGTATGCTATTAAGCGCAATTTTTTGTAATGAGATTAATATGGTATTCCGTCATATGTGACGAGGTAGATTAATGTGGTGATATTCAGTTATGTGTAACAAGGTTATTCAGGGGGCTATGTATGACCCTGAAAATTTGTAATTGTACGGACAGGTTCCCCACTAGATGGATGGATGTGCTGCATTTCCTCATAGGGTTGAGTGTGGAACAGAGCTATGATGTACTTGAGGGTACGCTCTGTAGTAAGGTTACTCAGATCCTCACACATAGTGATTGACTGAATGGCTATGATTAAATGTTGGTCACGAAAATGAAACACACTGAGGTATACTATTATGAAAGTTGTGAACCAATTCTAGACGTCAGCATATGACATATCGGTAACTTACATATGCAAGTGGGTATATTAATGAGGACCAAGGTAATTGGGACGGTCATGCCTGTAGACCAGATAGAACAATAAGAATGCGCTGTGTAAATATTTAAACACTAGTTGTAAATGTAAATGATTTATATTTCGGTTGGTTATCGAATTCCACATTAGGTGACGTCCAGTTGATGTTGGGAAAATTTATGATGTGATTTTGTTTGATGCTCTTTAGATGGTAAATTTCAATTCGATACAGGAGGCCGTCCATCGATGTACAAATGTAGATTGTCATGTTATGATATGTGTGTTTTTTTCTGAGCACAAACCACAGGTAAACTTTGGACTAAGTGACCAGTATTTTTTTAAATTATTATTATTATTATGCGTGTGCACTAATGGAATAATAGCTGTGTTAATTTTGGCTGGGCAGTCTCCTGGTCGAATTTCTAAGTAGGCAGGTAGCATGTTTGGTTGTCCTTTGGCCAATAAAGGAGCAGATGTGATTTTACGAGGGCTGTTTCTTTTTTTTATCTGTTTGTCAATTCGAATTAGGGGGTTTGCTTTTGAATCCTGGTTCATTAGTTTGCCATCCCAACCCGTAAACGACCCGAGACCCTTTGTCTCTAGCTCGCTGGAGAATTGGTTTTATTCTTGTCTGTATGAACCAAGATTCACGCCCTAATTCTCTTTTCACCCACTCCCTTGGCCGATTCTTCTGATGGGGCCAGGATGTTGGCCGGGTGATCGTCTGTCCCATTGGAGAAACGGGCAGGGGGGGGGGGGAGTGGCGCCGCTAACGTGTTGGCTCGACGACGATGGTGCGTGTCGTCTCCGTCATGGGCATGCTTTTACTCTATCATTTGTTGTGGTGATGGGAGTATACTGAGTGGTCAGATTCGTGCCTTTGATGGGGGCGAGATGCTTGCCAGGTGTAATTCTTTCGTGTAAAATTAACCTCGTATCACACTGAGCCTTTAGTGAACCCTTTGATAGGGTTGGTACACGACCTCAAGTCATGGCTATACTCGACGACCTACATTCCCTTGTAGGCCCCTATATTTAAGTTGTATTGTAAGATGTCACAAGTAGTAACCGCAGAAAATATAGCTGATATATTGAAACAAATCCAAGATGGATTAAATGGTTTAACCACTGAAATTAATAATGTTAAGGATAGTATTGGGTCAATTAAGAAAAACATGAGGAGCGATATGGATCGCTTACAGACGGCACAAGAGGGTGTCGGTATTCAGATAGCAGAGGTACAGAGGACACAAGGGGGTGTCGGTACTCAAATAGCAGATAAAGTTGATGGTCTCAGAACCGACTTATTAGAAGTCATGGGATCTAATCTTAAGAGTTTAGAATCTCATTTGCAGAAAAACATTGATGCTGTAGAACGTAATCTTAGGCTATCCGGAAAGGCTATAGATAATAAGATTAATCTACTCGATAAAAAGGTAGAAACTACATTTCAAGTGCTCACCGCGGAGCTCAAAGATTCTATGGCACGGTAAATCAGGGATACTCAGAGTTCGCTTCGGGGGAATATTGAAGGACTTGAGGAGAAGTTGAACAGTAATATTAAAGGCATGGGACAAGATTAGACGGCAAAAATTGAGCAAATTGGTCAATCTAACGAGGAAACCCTGGATAAGTTGAAACAGGACGTGTCAGGTTGGAAAGAAGAGGTCGCGAAAGACGTGAAAAACATGCAGATACAGGTTGAATCATTCCAGGACACGTATGACAGGAAAATCACTCATTATCCAACAGGGAAGGCAACTCACTCGATTAGGCAACTTAGAGGCGGAAATGACGCAGATAAAAGACAAGTCGGAGTCAGAAAGGGTTACATGGTCCGAAATGGAAAACACGCCACCTCTTAACGGGACGGAAAGTGAAAACACCCCATCTTCTAGAAAGGCGGGAGAGGTAGTTGCAACGCCGAGAATACAGAGTACAAACCCCGCGGGACACCTGACTATCCTTAGAAGTATAGACCACCAGCCGAGGAAATTCTTGGGGAACAACGGGACTAACAATGTCACACCCATCGAATTTATGAGGGAGGTCCGTGAATATATGGCAGAAAATAAGGTACCACGTGAGAGGGAACTAATAGTTATTGAGAGGTCCCTGGAATCGACAGCATTAACTTGGTTTCGCGCATTTCGATACACGTTCACGAGCACGGACGAGTTCGAACGACTATTGATCAAACGCTTTTGGAGCCCTGAAGAACAATTGAACATACGGGCGGAACTATACGCTAAATGGTATGCGACGTCCAATCCGACTAGGTACGCGGGGTATTTCGCATCGCAACTCGCCAGGCTGCAGTATTTGACTCCACCAGTGCCAGAGGACGAATTGGTCCAAGCCATTATACGACAATTACCTGTTGAGGTCCAGACGAGTGTAATAGCGTCAGGAGCCGAGACTTTAGAGGGATGTGAAGAGATTCTTCGAAAACTTGACCACACTAGCGCACAGTTACAGGCGAGGTCCGGACGACAGGAAAATAGAGATGTAAACACGGTCGTGATTGACAAAATTGCGCAGACGGAAGAGCGAACGCCGTGGGAGACGGACAGGCCAAGAGACACAGGGTACTATCGGAGTCGAGATAGGAGCTACGGTGGAACAGAGGAGCGACCCAGGTGGAGGAATAAACCGTACGAAGAGCGTAGGAGATCCCGATTCAACAATACGAAGGGACGATATGGTGAATATCAGCGAAGGCAGTCAAATCAATATTATCAGAGACAGAATGCCGATAGGGATTCTCGTTCGCATGGATCGCGGCCGAGCTATGCGGAAAGACATCGAGAGAGCCAGGAATATTTACAACAATTACGGAGTAATCCATCCGCACCACCGGGGGAAGCTGACCGACCACCTGACACAAGTCGGTCAGATCAACAAAAAAAAACACTTCAAATTAAGAAATTCCTCAAACCTTGGTCCTCCCGATCTGATTGAAATTCAAGAGATATTCCAGGCTACCGACGAAGACTTGATTCATGAGGAAGACGTTATCCGCCGCGGGAAAGTGTATCCTTTGCCAATCATAACAGTAGAGATGCTCGGTAAACAAGTAAAAACCCTGATTGACACCGGAGCGATGATTAGTGTGGTGTCTCAGTCATGTTTGGACGAGATAATGGAGGCAGGACCCGTATATACTCTACCAGTAGCGAATGTAAAGGTTAGAGGTGTAATCCCCGATCGCTCAGTGAGATGCAAGCTGTAGGCCCTGTTGACGATCAAGATTGCGGGGAGGTTTTATGAGTACGTGTTCGTGGCCATCTCCAACATCAATTTTCAAATAATCCTGGGTGTTGACTTCATTTCGGAGTACGGCTGGATTATAAATATGCAAGAGGGTGTCATGTATGTCGGAAACGAATCGCCGAGCAGAGGATCGAAAGAGTATATCAATGCCAACTCGATCACGCTCTTCTTGGAGAACACACTTGAGAATATCGTGGAACGTGAAGAAGAGACGATCACCCACATGCCCGTTGGTGTAAAGGAAATTTTGGATCCAACTGTCCAGAAACAGTTTGATGACCTAATACAGGAGTTTCGGGAGGTCTTTAGCGCCAAACCTGGAGTTATCAAGAACTTTCAGTACGATATCAAGTTGAGTGATGATTCACCATACAGGAAACACATATATCCAGTCACAGAGAAATGGAAGGAGGAGGTAAAGGCCATGATAAACGCCATGGAGAAGGATGGCATAATAAAGAAGGCTCCAACTTCTTTCCTAAACCCTTTAGCGGTTGTAAGGAAGCCAAATGGTCGCCTGAGGATTTGTCTGGATGCACGTGGAATAAATGCACGCATTTTGCCAGAGTACGACCGCCCACCACAAATTAGAGAGCTGCTGAGGCGCTTTAAGGGAAAAAAAATATTTCTCAACCGTGGATCTCACAAATTCCTATTATCATGTCGAGTTAACCGAGAACAGCAAGCGATACACTGGCTTCCTGCATGAGCAGAAGACCCACGTCTTTAACCGCCTTCCCTTCGGTTTGAAAAACAGCGGCCCTGTGCTGATTCGAGCGCTGGACAGCAACTTGGGTGAAGAAGTCAAGAAACACGTACTATGGTATGTGGACGATTTGATCTTGGCATCCACGTCAGTAGAGGAGCACCTGAAACACTTGAGATTGTTGTTTGAGAACTTGCTTACGGCCGGATTTAAGGCAAACCTGGAGAAATGCAATTTCTTTCACCGAGAAATTCGGTTTTTGGGACATCTCATTGACGAACATGGATATCGGCCAAACCCGGAGAAAATTGAGGCGATAGCTAAGTTTCCCAGACAAGAAAGGGTGAAACAAGTGAGGCAGTTCCTGGGAATGACTTTATTCTTCTCTAGTCATTGCCCCCGTTACACGGATGTAGTTGCCCCTCTGCAGAGCATGCTCAGGAAAAACAATCGGTGGAAGTGGGATCAGGCGTGTGAAGAGGCCTTCACGCAAGCTAAACACATGCTCCTTAACAACGTTAAACTGGAGTACCAGACTTCTCCAAAACATTTTATATTGACACCGATGCTTCAAAGGTAGGAGTGAGCGCTGTGTTGTACCAGTTGGATGACGAGAAGAAACAACATTATCAGGCATTTACCAGTAGGAAATTGCGACAGCCTGAGCTTAATTACTTTGCCACGGAATTGGAGGCGCTGGCTATAATTTATGCTCTAACGATGTGGAAGAAGGTTCTTTTAGGGCATAAGGTCGTGATTGTGACGGACCATCGCGCGTTACAGTTCATGTTAAAGTCTGACATTTCAAGCGAAAGAGTCACGCGCTGGACCCTTTTCCTACAGCAATTCGATGCAGAAGTTGTTCATAGGCCCGGAAAGCAAAACTTTCTAGCGGATGTTTTGAGCAGAAACCCACGTGAGGAGGCGGTTTTGCACCAGGTACAGCTAATACCGGATGATCAGGAAACGGTGGAGCGTTTGAAACGCTTGAGCCAGGCGCAACGGCGATATACTCCGTTAAGACAGATATACCGGTATTTGAAGAATCGCATGGGTGCAAATGACCCCGATTATTCTGGAACGGCAAAGATTGCTCACTTTTATCACATTGTTGGTGACGTGATTCACAAGTTTGTCGATAGAGACCACACAAGGCTACGTATTGTAATACCGCCGAAGTTGATTTCAGCAGTGGTTTGGTTGGCTGACCGATCTATTGGGCATGGAGGATGTGATAAAACCTTACATGCCATAAGAGAAACATTTACCTGGGAGTATATGGGAAAAACCATACGAGCGGTGATCAGGACATGCGACATCTGTCAGAGGTGCAAGTTCCCATCGGACGTATCTAAGGAGAAGCCGAGGGCTATTATACCGACCCGTCCGAATGAATTAATGGCTACGGACCTGTATGGCCCCCTTCCGAGGTCCACCAGGGGTAACCAATACATTTTGGTGACGATGGATGTGTTTACCAAATTAGTCATGTTGCACCCTATCCAGAAGGATACATCTCGGTACGTGATTCGCAGGATTGAAACTGGCGTGATTCCAACTGCAGGGAAGCCAGAGTTCCTCCTGAGCGATCACTGAACGCAGTTCACGAGCGCCGAATTCCAAGAGGCAATGGCATGACTCGGCATAAGGCAAATCTTGAGCTCCATAAGATATCCAGAAGGAAATCCAGTTGAAAGGGTAAATGCTGAGATTGGAAAATTCTGCCGGATTTACTGTCATGAACAGCATCATAGATGGATGGAAGTGGTACCCATAATCGAACGTTGCTTGAACTCTACAACACATGAAAGTACCAGACAAATTCCTTGTCTTCTGCACCATGGACGAAAACCAAGTAGACCTTGGCATGTTGTTATACAGGCACCCCCGGAGATTAAGCCGTCGGCACAAAGGAGAAACGAACTGGCTCGGGAGAGGGTGCAGCTACAGGCACAGAAACGGGAGAAATGGAAGGCTGGCCGCCGTTTTCGCCAACCACTTCGAGTCAATGACCTGGTACTGATTCGGAAACCTACGTCATCAAACCTACCACTCAGAGTGTATGGGAAATTTGCGCGCCCATACACGGGACCCCATAGGATTGCCAGAGTGATGGATAACAATTGCTATAGGGTGGCTGACAACGTCACGAATGCACTTGTTGGGAAACTTCAATGCCGCGAATCTGCGGAAGTATCACGGGCAAGCCCGTTAGTCAACATTGAGGAGATGACTGAAAGGATCGTTCACATGCTTCATTTAAAGGAAAATATAAGCTATGTTCCCACCGCTTATATTTTGAAGGCCGCGGGCGAGATGTGACCGATCCAGTCAAGGTCAATTACCGGCCCCGGATTATGGGAGATTGAGAGGAGACCGGAGGGTCAGTATGACGTCATGGCATGACGCAGCGAGGTAACCGCTAGAGTGGGGGAATGCTCTAGAAGCTTCCAACCCCTCCGCCCCTTTTCTCGAGAGGAGGTCAACTCGGTTCTGGAGGCTTCAGTGATATGGTGTGGCCCGGACGAGGAAGTTTCTTATGCGACACGGCGAGAACGAGTGTGTGACATAGTGGTCAGAGATGTAAGCCACGTGAGTTAAATTCCGCATCGGGCACTGGATAGTTTTTTTATGTGCATGCTTAATACTTGTCGCCCCATGTTGGAAGAAATCATTCGTGAAACGCGGTGGAGTTGTGTTTGGGTGAAGTGTCACCATCGCGATATCCATATATCGGCACGCCGGCACGTGAAGGAAGGACCACAACTGATTGACGGAGGTATGTGTAGATTTATGCCAGTGCCGCGATTGGGTTATGCAGAGTGCATAAGATCACAGAATTCTTCGCCGTTCTTTGTATTATGAAGTTTTACGCACGTGATCCGGGTCAGCTAACGGACAAAAACGCTGAAGGAAGGTATTATGGCAATAATCTGATAAAGTTGTGTACGCCTAAACATTTGAACATCTGAACATTTGAGCGAAGGCCGGAGAGAAACCTGAATTATAACGCCGACCGGTTACGTCATTTAAAGGTGAACAACCAAGCTGGCATTCAAGAGACACGGTGTGTGCATGAGGAAAGGGATATATCCGCTTTAAGCTTGCGTTGATGGTTGCAGGGTGCGCAGGCGAGGCGAACAGTCTAAACATAAAGTGTGGGACGTGAGCAGGTCAAGTTGAATGAACTAAGAAGCGGATACTGTAGCGTGTAGATGTGAAAGTGTTACGGCGTAGTGGAATGCAATGTGGTCACACAGCAACGTAAACAATATGAACGCAGACTCGGACATGTTGGGAATCTACATGGACCTCAATACCCAAAGTATGTTTCAGTAAACCCATTAGGGGTTGCCAGGGGATGAACGGTCGCGAGGAAATGGATGCGTGGACATGGAACGAGATGATGAGAGACGCCGACGCCGACGCCAACGCCGTTGGTGGAGAGGTGCAGTCGGGGGCGGTCATGGTCGTCGCCTGGAGATTGACAGATGTAGGGGACGCATGCTTACACTGGAGCGCCGGGAGACGCGGGTGGAACGACGCTGTACGCATGACCAGGAAACATCGACATCTCTTATTCCCAAGAACCAGGATTCATCACGACGCCGGATCCAAAGTAAGATATCTTTTTCTCAATCCTGTTCATCGTAAAGAAGAGAATCTCCATTTTTGAATAGCCATGCCATAAGATGACTTGGGGTCGTGTAATTTAATCCCATTCACATAATTTAACGCTATTAACAATCAATGATTCTAGGTTAAATATGAGCATCACTCTCGTTTTCCTGAGGTTGTGCAGAGTTCCTTTTACTTCGAGTCGTTTTGACTTTTACGAACAGCATCAATGTCAATGTTATGCTTTGAAATATAATTACATAATAGTAAGGTTAATAATAATAATAATAATCATAGTTAAAGGTTGATAAATATTGCTATAATCAATACCGAAATATAGTTGGAGATAATCACGCATGGCCATGAAAAAGAAATATCGCTCGAGATAATTGGGCATGAAAATCATGGAACAAGTTTTATTCCAAAGGGTTTCTTATGAAATTCAGAAATGTGATATGAAATAAGACGCTGGTTTTGGTTAATTGTTGTCTGGTATGATATGGTTCCTTGGGCAAAGTATCATGTTATCGTACGACTTCATTGTAAGGTTGAATTACTGTGTTAGGTGTGGGTTCGAGGTATGCTATTAAGCGCAATTTTTTGTAATGAGATTAATATGGTATTCCGTCATATGTGACGAGGTAGATTAATGTGGTGATATTCAGTTATGTGTAACAAGGTTATTCAGGGGGCTATGTATGACCCTGAAAATTTGTAATTGTACGGACAGGTTCCCCACTAGATGGATGGATGTGCTGCATTTCCTCATAGGGTTGAGTGTGGAACAGAGCTATGATGTACTTGAGGGTACGCTCTGTAGTAAGGTTACTCAGATCCTCACACATAGTGGTTGACTGAATGGCTATGATTTAATGTTGGTCACGAAAATGAAACACACTGAGGTATACTATTATGAAAGTTGTGAACCAATTCTAGACGTCAGCATATGATATATCGGTAACTTACTTATGCAAGTGGGTATATTAATGAGGACCAAGGTAATTGGGACGGTCATGCCTGTAGACCAGATAGAACAATAAGAATGCGCTGTGTAAATATTTAAACACTAGTTGTAAATGTAAATGATTTATATTTCGGTTGGTTATCGAATTCCACATTAGGTGACGTCTAGTTGATGTTGGGAAAATTTATGATGTGATTTTGTTTGATGCTCTTTAGATGGTAAATTTCAATTCGATACAGGAGGCCGTCCATCGATGTATAAATGTAGATTGTCATGTTATGATATGTGTGTTTTTTTCTGAGCACAAACCACAGGTAAACTTTGGACTAAGTGACCAGTATTTTTTTAAATTATTATTATTATTATGCGTGTGCACTAATGGAATAATAGCTGTGTTAATTTTGGCTGGGCAGTCTCCTGGTCGAATTTCTAAGTAGGCAGGTAGCATGTTTGGTTGTCCTTTGGCCAATAAAGGAGCAGATGTGATTTTACGAGGGCTGTTTCTTTTTTTATCTGTTTGTTAATTCGAATTAGGGGGTTTGCTTTTGAATCCTGGTTCATTAGTTTGCCATTCCAACCCGTAAACGACCCGAGACCCTTTGTCTCTAGCTCGCTGGAGCTTTCGTTTTATTCTTGTCTGTATGAACCAAGATTCACGCCCTAATTCTCTTTTCACCCACTCCCTTGGCCGTTTCTTCTGATTGGGCCGGGATGTAGGCCGGGTGATCGCCTGTCCCATTGGAGAAACGGGCACAACGTCTTTGTAGGAAAAACTTATGTCTCCCGACTTACCCCATGTACCAGGCATTTCCTTCGGTGGTTTATCTAGCTGGGGCCACTAAAAGGGCACAATATAAATGTATAAATCGTTGAGGAATTCTATACCAAATGAAGGAAAGAAAGAAGAGCAGGAAATATTTCTAGTGAAATATGAGAATATACCGGTATTGAACATATTGAAATATTATATCAGTTTGCCACTTACCTTGCAGGATCGCTAGTAAATCTTTTAAGTGCCGCATTTGTCGTCAAATTATCAACGTATGCTTGACATTTCACCTTTGCGCTATGACAAATAGCCTAATCAGAAACAATATTAATCATAATGATAATAATAATGATGAACTTGAGTAATCTGATGCGTAACACAAACAAATCAGCCCAATCCTGACACTAACGCTTTGGTTAGTGCCAACAAGCAAGCTGCTGAATTAACTCTGTTTGAGGGAATTTAGTTTTCGTTTGTTGGTATAAAGCCTCGCCTTTGCAGGGCTCTGCACACTCCCTACTCTCGTTCGCCTGCATTAGACTATGGAGCCTGGTAACCAGGCACAGAAATTTCTACCACTGGAAGTCGTACGATTATTATTCTGTGGTTTCCAGAACAAATGGTACACTCTAACAAGTCACTCATTCAACATGGTTAATAATTGCAAACATTTCTCAATGCGTGACAAATGTTAATACACCATACACCCCTTCACCCACTGTATCAGATATTTGCAAAATATTACTGAGAGAATGGCTTCAAATTTAAGATGCGTGTCTACCTCATCCTCTGTCGGGATATCAGCATCATCGGTAGTTTGTCCAACTGAACCCTTTTATCTGCATAGCAGGCGTCGGCAAAGGCACCCGGCAGTCTTTTTGCCTTTTCTCCGAACGTATAGAAATGTGAATGTGTGTTATAAACACTCTACCCATCAGTTGGTGGATATTGGTCGAAAATATCCAGGCTAGCTCACCTTACTTCCCGACGTGACTAACACATATTAATACATAAATGCACTCTGTGAGCGATCCTGAGAGCATTAAAGTCGTGCCCTGGGTCAATGTGATGGTAACTTAAAGTATACATAAAAGCACGTACTACTGTATCCCTCGGGAGTTCGCCTATGCGGTGTTAACACCGCACTTGCAACTACTTATGTTGCAAGACTGTACTAAGGTTGCTCAACCTTTCTGTTGTCTTTCGTATTCTTAGACAACTATCACCGACACTAGAATGCGCTAGTATGAACACGCTACCAGTAGTATTTGAATTATGACGCAGTTTTCTGTACATTTCTAGTCAAAAACGTATTTGCTAACAATAATCTATCTGTACAGAGACGCTTCGAAATAGAAAGATATCCTACACTGATCTAAAATCTGCTTTTCGTATGTCAATCATAAAACAGTGTATCTTGCTAGGAAATGTCGAAGAATATGCTAATGTGTTTGTCCTGAATTCCTTTGTGAGTATACAAATTCCTCTCGGCACGCCGGAAGGCGGAGGTAGATTTCACCGGGCAAACTTGGTGATAGGCGAAAATAGGCGAAATATGCAGGTTTTCGTAGAAAGATTAGACCTCAATTATTGCGAGAAAGTATTTTATAATATTGGAGCTTAATTAACTTTGTTTTTCGTCATTTTATGCATATTTTAAACATTTTATTGTTTTATGGGGACGGTAACCTTCTCGTCATTTGGGGTGAATTTTTATACTTGTGGTCACACTGTCCTTATGCAAGGTTTCGACACTGATGAGTAACTATCTAACGGTCTGTTACTTCTTCACGCAAAATTTTATCTCCCGCAGAGATTTTGGATGGTTCCTCAGATTAGGGGCTGCGACAAAGCGCTCATGAAGCCCCGTGTACTCTGGGTGTGTGTGTAGAATCTGTCTGATAAACGGTGTTAATTGTGATGGCTGTATTAGTCTGTAATTCAGGTACGGACTGCAGACGGTCAATTTCAAGCAGTAGATTTTGCTACCAAATACTACCGTCAACGACACCTAGCTGTGAACTTGGCTAATTGATGCCACCGCAACCAGGTACTCCCAACAAACGTTGGAACTTCCCCTCCAATGGAAAGCATACTGAGGGATTTTTAGTGCTCTTAGAAATTCGACGACTTCGGCCGGCTTTGAACCCGCGACCTTGGTCATAGAAGTTCCGCATGCTACCAGTTACTTCACCAAAACCGCTTCCCACAGAGTCAGAAGGAAAACTGAGTGTGATCACGTGCAATGGTGTTGTCATGGCAACCTATGATGGCTCTTGGCATTTTCTTCTAATTCCGAAATAATTTTGGTTATACCTTGGCGTAATGGTGGGTCATATCAAAAATTATTTCAGACAAACGTTGTAGGTAATTATTAGGGGAATATTGTCCATTTTGTACGGTTTTGGTATTGTGCCTATTAAGAGAGATATGATTAATGTTTCCAGAAAAACCCACTTTTTCTCACCTTTTTGGTCCATGATTCGTGCTATCAAAAACTCTTCAAACATACATTTTTGGGCCTTATCCGACACATTATATGAACTTTGAATGGATTCGATATTTCAAATTTTACGAGAGTTATAGCGATATTTCACTTTTCGGGAATAAAGCCCCCCATTTTCACCCCCTTCGACCGATTGTGCCCATTAACGAACTCGACTGAGATTTTATAGAGATAAATATTATGTAAAACATTAAAAGTGATTGGTGGAAAATTGCGGTAGTTATCGTGTCCGCAAGGAAGTGATATTGTAACGTGTTTTTCGAGGGTATTTTAGGCCACTGACATAAGTCAGTAGGAAGCCATTCAATGTTTATTTACGCGGAAAATTGTTCAGCCAAGATATGTTTCATGTAATATTATTATTAAGGTAATTTTTGGATCGTTTTTTAAGATTATAAGTATACAGATAGGTTTTCGATGTTATAGAAAACACTACCAAGCGAATTATTACGGACAACATTATCGCGGAAAATTATATGATTACGGAATTTAACGGATTTTAGTCAGTTAGGGTGTATTGTGAGAGAGATGAGTCATTGGGAATTCAGCTACAGGTATATTCTTGTCGAGAAGCGTGACGAAAGCCGTGGGGCACTTCCAGCTGGCTGTATCAAGAAAAGGCGAAATGGCCTGGACCGGAAATCGACATTGTCGCGCCGAGTATATTGACCCTTATGTCGGGAGTATCGCGTGGTGGCTCAGCCAATCAGTGGAGACCGGGCGACTAGGAGACGGCTCCAGAGAAGGGATTCGACGAGTGCATATATTGTTTGTGCGCCGAGAAGGGAGGACTATTATCATTGTAGAACTTGACCGATGTGGTTCCTCGTTTGGTTGGTTCCGGTGTGATCGGACCATAACTTTATCATTTCAACAACTATATCCACAACTGACGAAGAATATGGCGACGTCCAGAAGGCTGATGGAAGCTCTCTTAAAGAACATCAAGTACGAGGGAAATGCTACGGCAATTTCCAATGGTAAGCGAGAATGACTCAGAACTACATAATCTCTCGCTTCATTGTTTCATATTAAGAATTTCAGTAACTTCTTAGCTTGGGAATAATAGTAAAATCAGTAATTCATCCGACTTCGTTTTCACGTAATTCTCTAGTGGTAATATTCAAATCGTTACGCTCCAATTTAAATTTATTATTATTATTATTATTATTATTGCCACTACTTGTTTTTTATATAATGAATTCATTTCTTATACTATGCAATCTTTGCTTTCAGTAGGTAGCATTAGATATAGACCAAATTCCTTCTCATGATACAATTGTTAGTAGGGTTAATGATCAAATCATACCACGATCTGAGTGTGAAGAATCTTAAAGGTGTTCTGCCAGAGCTAGGTGTTGTTAAATATAAATTTAGATTTCAACATAGCGTTGAGGTCTTGGCGCCCATGAATACAACGTGTCTTAGTCAGAGTAAACATTACATTTATCTCCTCAAACGTGGGACTTGTTGTGGTTTTTCCACACTCTCTCCAGTGAAACAGTTACACTTGCCACCCAACAGTGGGGACACTTGTAAAACCGTTACTCTTGTCGCTATCAACGTGAGGCCGAAAACCTAATAACATTTGTGGAAGGAGAAGGGTATATATTTCTGTGCCTGTATTTTTTTTCTTTTTTCATTTATCAGTGTGTATTAGCATGGGTAGTGTTGAGGAAGAGATGAAGTTGCGTAGTGGTCACCAGTTGGATAATGAAGATACGAGCAGTATGGCTAGTCTTGAAAATGAAAGCAGTACAGGGATGTCGGAGGCAAATCGCGATACTGAGGGGGGTAATCAAAACAGTCAAGCAGGGTTAGGGATTTTGCTTCTTCAGTTTATGCAACAAAATAAAATTAACACAGATGCCTTAAACGCTAGACTCGAACAAAATAGTAGGGGAAATAAATATGATGATAATTGTTGTTTTAAGGGGCCTAACAGCTAGGTTATCGGCCCCAAGGGAAAATAAGGAGAGTACTGAAACTTTAAATGCTAAACTAGAACAAAACAGTAGGGAAAATAAAGAGAGTAATAGAGAGCTGAGCGATAGTTTAAATGCTAAATTAGAACAAAACAGTAAACAAATGAGCCATAAATTAAGTGAGAAATTTGAGGAGAACAATCTAAAATTAGATAAGAAATTTGAGCAGATTAGAGGAGAAATCAGAGGGGTGATGGAAGAGAAGACTAAAGAGATTATTGCAGATGTAGACAGAAAATTAGGAAAAGTACAGGATGAGTTAGAAATTAGAATCAGTACACAGGGTGAGAATTTAAAAGAACTAGTGCAACGTGAAACACAGCAGGTCAAAAAGCAATTGGTCGGAGAAATTGACAAAATTCAGGTAGCAACTAAAGAGGTTAAAGAACAGCTAGGGGGAAGAATTGATAAAGTACATGCAGAAATAATCACTGAAGTTAATACTTTAAGGGAGAGGAATAAGGAAAGCATTAATGAGATTAATTAGAAACAAGCTAAATTAAGTGGTAAAGTTGAAGCATCGGAAGGGAGCATTAGGTTAACTGTAACTAATATTGAAAGAAAAGCTGAGGAGAAAATTGCTGAATTAGAACAGAAGTTGAAAGCTAGAATTAGGCAGGAAATTAGTCTGAGCAGGCCAGTTTATGTGAATAGCACACACAGGGAAATATCACTAGGCAAATTTAGTAATCGGCAGGGTTGTCCCATTGAATTCATGAATGCGATAGAAAATAAATTCAGGGAGAGGTTGGAAGATGGTAGAATGGAGTGGTACCAGGTAGTTGAGATTTTAGAGCAAGCGTTTGTAGGGGAGACAAGAAACTGGTTTGCTGTCTACAGAGACAATTTCGAGGACATTTCAGATTTTAAAGTAAAATTTTGTGAGAAATTTAGGAATGAGGTAATTTAGTCTCAGCATCGTGAGGGAATTGTGTGTGGGAAATATAACCCGAGAGGAAACTACACTATGACCGAGTAATTTTTAGGACAGGTATTGACGTGTAAATATCTGGATGGTTTGAAGGAGGAAAGTGATGTAGTCAGGCTATTACTAGGACATGTTCCATATAGAATCAAAGAAGCTGCCTGTATCCAAAATGTTAAATCTATTTCACAAGTGGAAAATTTATTAAGTACATTCGATGCTCTGGGAAGAGGTGGTTACGAGGAGAATTTCGGTAGGAACCAGGATAACCATAATAACAGACCTAATGAGAATATGAATCAGGAAGTTCAAGGGAACAGTGGCGAAGGGGCCAACGTCTAAAATATGGGGAACCAAGATAATAATAATAATAATCAGCAAAATCAGTACAGAGGAAATGGGTATGGTACGCAGTACCAAGGTAGAAATAATGATTTCAGGGGAAATCAAGGCTGAAATAATGATTTTAGGGGTAACCAAGGGAGGAATAATAACAATAATAATTATAACCAGAATAGGGGTCAAGGAGGGAATCAGCCCAATGGTAATAACGGACAAAGAAATACCGTTAACACAGCCCCGAACAACCAGACCAGTGCAGTAGTGAGTAGTACTACACCAAGCGGTAGCGGTACTTTAAACACGAACCAGGCTGCGATGTAAGGTCAGAATCTCAGTCTGTAACATTCCCTGTCCATACACTTATACAGGAACCCTATGACCTAAATGTAAGAAGTGAATTATTACGTGAACTAAATGATGAAGGTATTATTCAGGAGGTGGCTAGTAAGAGCCCCATAGTTAAATTTAACGTGTCCGAGGCGTACACAGATGTTTTAATTGATAGTGGTTGTATGAAGAGTTGCATAAGTAGTGCATTATATGATAAAATGAAAGGAACTGGAGTAAATTTTGAGGAGATGCCAATTAAAAGCACTTTTGTTATCACAGCTGTTGGGAAGAGGTCTTAAGTAATTTCTAAGAAAGTTTTAGTAGACATTAAAATTAATAATCATGTAGAAAAGCAGATTTGTCTTGTAATTCCAAATTTAGTATTCAGTGTTATTTTGGGTTCAGAGTGGCTAAGTCGAGTGTCTGGTAACTTATGTTATGATGTAGGGAGTTTGAAATTTAAATGGGGTGATTCTGAAGTAGAAGTAGCGTTCAATGACCATATTCAGAGAGGTAGTGTTGTAGGTGTAATTTGTACTTTAAATGAGATATCACCAGCCGTAGAGCGGGATTTTCCATGTTTTGTGGGCAGTGTGATTACAAACGGTAGTCTAGAGGACTCGTTACGTGATGCTGCATTTCAGGGAAATATAGAGAAAGAGCAGTGTGTTCGGCTCTATGATGTGTTATTGTGTAATAGGAGATTTTGAGGATCGCATTGGTATGGCCAATTGCTATACACATTCATTGAACGTTATTGATAGGTCAGTATTCACAGGACATAGATATCCTGTACCTTTCGCTTATCAGAGTGCAGTTGAGGCACAAATTAACCAGATGCTTGATGATGGGATTATTGAGCACTCTAACAGTCCAAATGTTAATTCTTTGAACACCGTGTCCAAGGCCGATGGTACAGTTCGTATTTGTTTAGACGCTCGTTTGGTTAACAGTAGAATTAGTTCAGATCAGCTGAAATCCATGTCAATAGAGGAATTAATGCAAACATTTGAGGGGAAGAAGTATTTCACCTTTGTAGATTTGAGTTTCAGTTTTTGGCAAGTGCCACTTATGTACGAAGATAGACCATTTACAGCTTTTAGTCATAAATATAACCTTTATCCATTTTGTAGAACACCTTATGGGTTAAAGAGTAGTTCAGCAGCTTTAATTAGGGCGTTAAACATCGCATTAGGGGATGACACAGGAGAGTTTGTAACTATTTACATTGATGATATTGTAATTAGTTCACGCAGTTTTGAGGAGCATCTACGTCATTTAGATATAGTTTTTCAGAAGTTAGATCAGGCAGGGTTCACTTTGAAGCTGTCTAAGTCGTCATTCTGTCAGTCAGAAATGACATTTTTAGGTCATAGAGTGTCAAGTAGAGGTGTGACACCAGAAGAAAGTAGGGTTAATAAGATACTTAACGCAGAGGTGCCACAGAATGTTAAACAGTTAAAAACATACCTGGGAATTTGCAACTTTTTCAGGAGCTTCGTTCTTAAATACTCAGGGTTGGTAGAACCATTCAGGGAATTGCTTAAAAGTGGGACTCGGTGGAGATGGGAGTCCAAGCATGATCAGGCTTTTAGAGCGCTGAAGGAAGGTTTTGAGAAAGCTGTAGTGCTGAAATATCCTTTGAAAGATAAGGAATATGTGGTTATGACAGATGCTTCGCATATAGGCATTACTGGAGTATTGTGTCAGAAAGAAATTTGAGATCCATACAGATCACCATGCATTACTGTATATGAGGACTTGTAAATTCAGTTCTAACAGAGTTAGTAGGTGGATTCTTGCTCTGCCGGAATACGAATTTACAATAAAATATATTAAAGGTAAAGATAACATTCTTGCAGACATGCTATCAAGGGACACTAATTTATGTAGGGATTATCCTGTGGTTAAAAGCAGAGGACGGTATTTTATTATGTGCATGTGTGGACAGTAGCAACAGGGCATCGTTACAGACACTGAGAAATATGCTAGTGGAGCAACGTGATGACGTTAAGTTAAGGGAGCCACTGGCTAGGTTGGAAATAAGTGAAGAAGAGTATGTGAAAGTAGGACGGTTCACGTACAAGATGCAGGATGGGCTTCTTGCACGGAAATGTAGGAATAATCGGTGGGCAATATGTGTTCCTGCCACTTTGCGGGAGGAGCTAATTTGGTTCATTCATAGGGAATTAGGACACTTTGGTGCTGCCAAGGTCTTCTATGAAATTGGTCATGACTTCATTTGGAGTAAAATGGGAAGGGATGTTAGGAGGATTTTAGCTAAGTGTGACACCTGTCAAAGGAGCAAGTATCCAGTTAAATATTTAGTGGGGGGAGAGATCTGCAGTTCTCACCAGTAGTCCCGGCGAACTACTATGTTTGGATTTATTTGGCCTGATCGTTAAAGGACAGTACGGATACGAGTACATTTTTATAGTTATTGACGCTTTTAGTATGGCAAGCTATATCCGCTAAGGAAAGCCACGGGACTAGCGTGTAGCCGTCTAATCATTAATAAGTATGTACCTGAGTTTGGCCTTCCTCTCAGGATACTATCTGACAGTGGACCCCAGTTTACTGCAAAGAAATGGAGAACCAGTATGCAGGAAGCTGGTATTTCACACGTTCATTCCTCTGTAAGGTACCCTCAGGGTAATTCTGCAGAGCGTCCATTTAGGGAAGTGCTTCGGACTCGGGTGCATGACAAGCATTCGGCCTGGGTTGGACATATTCCCAAAGTCGAGACTTGGCTGAATTCTGTCCAGCATGAGAGCACGAAATTGACGCCAAACGAAGTTCACTTCGGAAAGAGACCACAAAATGAACTAGCGAGGGTGTTGGGTTTAAATGAGGGAAAACAACCGAGGATGGATTACATTGTCCAGTTGGCGAAACAGAATTTATCTAAGTCAGCACAAAAGAGAATTCGCCAACAAAAAGAAACTAAATTTGACCTATTCGAGCCGGGAGACTGAGTCTTACTTAGAGTGCCGAAACAGTCAAATAAGCTAGAGAAAGTCATGTCCAAGTTATTTTTATCTCTACGAATGCCCATTTATAGTTTCCAAACGTATTGGCAAAACAGCATATGTGCTGGAGGATGGTAAGGGAAACAGATTATACGGGACGTATAATATACATAGTCTACGAAAGTATGTGTCAAAAAGTGAGTGTGTTTAGCTGGCGAGCCAGCCTATCAAATGAGTAAGTATGGTATTTAGTGCGTGGGAGATCTGGTCTTCCAGGCAGACGTATCAGAAGTCACGAAGGGGGGTAGTATAGAAGTAATTGAGAGTTTTTAAGGTACAGGGAAATATGACGGGATTGTCGGATGCTCTTGAGCACTAAAATGTCTCGATACACCAAGGCCAGAATTTGGTAGCGCTGGTGAATTCCCATTTGTCTCCTAGAGAAGGGTGAGCGCTTGTACAGGGTGTTTTTGCTTAAGGCGTCCACGAGACAAAAGATGGGCCACCAGAAGGTGAGACAGTCCTTCATGAAACTCATACATAACAGCGCAGGTGATTTCTGTTTACGGCCTCGCCATGTAAGAGCTATAGGTGTGAAATTTAAGGTAATTAGTACAAAAGTATTATTTGAGTGAGGAGAACTGGTCTGGGTTGTGAACTAGTATTAAGTAGAATATGGTCTACGCGAACTTAATAAGACAGGGCACAGAAATATTTGGAGTTATATGTAATGCGCACTTACTGTTTTTTTTTCAGAAATCAATATTAATTTTATCTAATACACAAAGAGATTAAGTATTATGGTCACGATGCGCAGCCACAATAGTGTGATCGTGTGCTCGTGTGATCAGTGAGATTAAGTTTCACCAGAAGAAAGCGACCTCCAGTGATATTAGGAAGTTCTGTGGTGATATATATATATATATATATATATCAGAACACCTTTGATGCGTGTGATGTGACATCATATATACACAGTGCTCATACATTATTTATGTATATCTTTCCCAACATAGAGATATTTGAGAGGCGGAAATATCCGTGGAACATTAATCAAAATGAAAAACATTGGACTGATTGCATAGGGCAATCCAATATAACAACAGACTTTGACGCAAAGTGCGTAAAGAAAATCATGAGTGTATATATATGTAATTTAGGGTGATTTAATTTGTGTAATATGCATTTTGGATGGGGATTTTATTAACGTGTCTGGGATAATCGCATTATGTACCGTCGTCACGGTAAATCATCCGATGATCCTAGGCGAATATGTAACGTGTTTTTCGAGGGTATTTTACGCCACTGACATAAGTCAGTAGGAAGCCATTCAATGTTTATTTACGCGGCAAATTGTTCAGCCAAGATATGTTTCATGTAACTGATTATTAAGGTAATTTTTGGAGCGTTTTTTAAGATTGTAAGTATACAGATAGGTTTTCGATGTTATAGAAAATACTACCAAGCGAATTATTACGAACAACATTATCGCGGAAAATTATATGATTACGGAATTTAACGGATTTTAGTCAGTTAGGGAGTATTGTGAGAGAGATGAGTCATTGGGAATTCAGCTATAGGTATATTCTTGTCGAGAAGCGTGACGAAAGCTGTGGGGCACTTCCAGCTGGCTGTATCAAGAAAAGGCGAAATGGCCTGGACCGGAAATCGACATTGTCGCGCCGAGTATATTGACCCTTATGTCGGGAGTATCGCGTGGTGGCTCAGCCAATCAGTGGAGACCGGGCGACTAGGAGACGGCTCCAGAGAAGGGATTCGACGAGTGCATATATTGTTTGTGCGCCGAGAAGGGAGGACTATTATCATTGTAGAACTTGACCGATGTGGTTCCTCGTTTGGTTGGTTCCGGTGTGATCGGACCATAACTTTATCATTTCAACAACTATATCCACAACTGACGAAGAAGATGGCGACGTCCAGAAGGCTGATGGAAGCTGTCTTAAAGAACATCAAGTACGAGGGAAATGCTACGGCAATTTCCAATGGTAAGCGCGAATGACTCAGAACTACATAATCTCTCGCTTCATTGTTTCATATTCAGAATTTCAGTAACTTCTTAGCTTGGGAATAATAGTAAAATCAGTAATTCATCCGACTCCGTTTTCACGTAATTCTCTAGTGGTAATATTCAAATCGTTACGCTCCAATTTAAATTTATTATTATTATTATTATTATTAAAATTGCCACTACTTGTTTTTATATAATAAATTCATTTCTTATACTATGCAATCTTTGCTTTCAGTAGGTAGCATTAGGTATAGACCAAATTCCTTCACCTGATACAATTGTTAGTAGGGTTAATGATCAAATCATACCACGATCTGAGTGTGAAGATACTTAAAGGTGTTCTGCCAGAGGTAGGTGTTGTTAAATATAAATTTAGATTTCAACATAGCGTTGAGGTCATGGCGCCCATGCGTACAACGTGTCTTAGTCAGAGTAAACATTACATTTATCACCTCAAACGTGGGACTTGTTGTGGTTTTTCCACACTCTCTCCAGTGAAACAGTTACACTTGTCACCCATCAGTGGGGACACTAGTAAAACCGTTACAATACATGTACATAAAATACTACAACTATTTGTGGGAAACAGATCCCAGCACATGACACACATGAGCATTAAATATAAGACTGAATTATTTATTTAAACAAAGAATCTGATTAAAATACAATATATTGAATTAAGGGGATGTGTTTCGCGGCTCGTCGGAACTCGGAATATTGTTTCTCTTCTTTTTATTCTCAGTCAATGGCGCCTCGCTTGCTTCTGCGCCCCTTAGGTCCCATACTCGGCCGTCTTGATCCTCATCCGGCTCCCACATTCGGCCGTCCTGATCCTCATCCGACCCGGATGAAGAAGATCCACCCGGCCAGGGCTTCATGAACTCCACACAGGACGATGCGATTCTTGGCCCACCAGGGTCTCCCTCTCTGCCGACGTCATATGTGTCGAGTTTAACTCGAGTCACTCGATAAGGTCCTAGACTTTTGGTTTTTAGTTTCAGATGTGGACAGATCTGAAAGCGTTTGATGACAACCGGGTCGTTGACCTGATACATCTTAGGCTCCTTACGTCGTCGGTTGGATTCAGCATGATTCTCAGAATGTACCTTTTCTATCTGCTTTTTTGCATCTTCTCTCATCTGATCTAGTTTTTCGTTGAACGAATCGATCAGATCCTCTTCGATTAGTTGCCCCATACGTAGATCATTTAGGTTGTGCATTCTGACTCCTGTCAGCAGCTCCAAAGGTGAGATTCTGATGCTCCTCTGGAACGTAGAGTTAATAGCTCGTTGGACGGATGGTACAACCTTGTACCATTTCGTCGAATCGTCAAAGCTAAGTTTAGCGATGATCTTGGTCACAGTTGAGTTGATTATCTCGATTTGACCATTAGCTCTTAACAGTTCAGCTGTGATCAAGACGTGCTTGATACCCTGCGATTTACAGTAGTCCTGGAACTCATGGGAAGTGAACGATGGCACACTGTCGGTGATCACTTGAACTGGGTTTCCAAAGTTCTTCCTCTGAAACTCCATCTTTTCAATCGTCTCGGCTGATTTGGTAGTATTCACAGGATACAGCCAGGTGAACTTCGTGAAGGCGTCTATCACACAGAAGACGTGTTCATATCCCTTGTGTGTAGATTTAAGTGGTCCAATGTGATTCATGTGGTAGGTGTGCAAGAGCATACTCTCCTTGAACAGCGGATGTAACCAACCTTTTTTTCTTGTCTGCCTTCCTGTTAACCACCAGACACTTCACATAGTTGGCTATGTTTCGTTTCACCTTGTTGGCCAAGTCTGGAATAGTATATTCCTGCTTCACGACTTGTTCGTCTTTTTACAGCGTAGTGTCCTTTCTCATGTGCAGCTCTGATGATTTCATGGTGCATTGCCCGCGGGACCACCAACCTCTCTCGCCCGTCAACAAATTTAATCAGCAGTCCATCCCTGACGGAGTATTCGCAAGGCCCTGTCTCCGGTATCGCTTTTATCACTGACAATCCTTCGTCTTTTCTCTGGGCGATTTTGATCCTCGCTGCAAGGCCTTCAGGGAATCCAAACATCACTGCTGGGCATCTGCTCAGGGCGTCAACATATTTCATCCAGGTTGCAGTTCGGTGTTCGATGGTATAGTCAAACTCCTCCAAGGCCATAGACCATCTAGCTACTCGTGGAACCAGGTCCCTTTTGTGCATTGTCTTTTGGAATGCCATACAATCAGTCACGATCTTGAACGGAATTCCAAGCAAGTACACCCTATACTTTATTCATGCAGTCACCACTGCTAAGATCTCGAGCTCGTAACTGCTGTATATTTCTTCCTGTATCGTCGTCTTTTTACTCATGTATGAGACTGGATGTAGTTTGTTGTCCTCTGGGTACTTTTGCAACAACACAGCGCCATACCCACTCTTGCTGGCGTCAGTGTGCAGCTCCGTCTCGTATTTCGGATTGTATATCTTCAACACAGGTTCTGAAGCGAGAAGACGTTTGAGCTCAACAAACGCACGTCGTTGTTCCTCGCCAATCTTGAACTCCGGCTTACCTCTCAACAGATCGCTCAGTGATTGGACTGCAATCGAGAAATTTGGGATAAATTTTCTAAAATAGTCAGCCAATCCGAGAAAAGCTATGCAGGCAGCGATCGTCTTTGGCTCCGGGAAGTTTTGTACAAAAAGTACTTTCTCAGTGGCGGGTTGAAGCTATCCACGTTGAATAGTGTATCCAAGGAACTGTATCCTCCTCTTCAGAAACTGGCACTTCTCGAAATTGATTTCCAGCCCGTACTCTGCAGCTAATTCCACCACTCGTCCCAATCGTCGGAGTGCCTCGTCGTCATCTTTCGCTGGGATGATTAAGTCATCTATATAGGTAAACACTATGTTCTTTCGGATTAACTCCCAGAGCACAGCTTAAATAAAGCGTTGGAAGACTGCAGGTGAGTTGGTAAATACAAATGGGACTTTTTTGCACTGGTAATGTCCAGAACGCGTTACGAATGATAAATATCGTCGACTTCCTTCTTCGACTTCCACGTGAAAGAATCCGTTCTTGAGATCTGAGGTGCAGAACACCGTAGCATCCTGTAACTTGTCCAGAAGATCCTCTATGATGTACCCATCTAATGGGGACAAGAATCGACCCCATAATATTCTAAGTAACGAAAGAAAGAATATTTAAAGGATTTCAGTACAGTTACAAGCCAGCCAGATGGTGAGATGAACTCATATAGGCATGACTCATGAGCGATATGGCTCATAATCTGAGTTAATACACGCAACCCGTGTATGAAGTCATCAGGCTTACGTGATCAGAGCAGCGTACGCTTGATGGTGCAGTATTACAGAGGAGATTTCCATCCGTGTAGGAAGAAGTGGGATTCACCGTAGGGTGACGACTCATCGTTTTATTGGCAACACTGTAGAAGGCCTGACCTGGTAATTTTGCGAAATAAACCTCTGTTCCAGGAACGAGGCAAAATTATTGGAATTTTTAACGCCAATAAGGGTTACTCTGGAGATGAGAATGTATGAAAGTATAAAAACCTTTAATAATGGTATAGGAGAAAAGTGATGATTGTGCACGACATAATGTGAGGTGGAGTTAGCGAGTCGCTCGGAGAGGGGGACAAAAAGAAGTTACGCCTACACACTACAGGACCACCTTTTAATTTTTATAAGTACACACATCAAAAAAAGTTTTGCATCACCTCGGTTCCCAGATCTCCGGCATATAGACGTTGACTGTGTATATTGTATCAAAGATACAGTCCCTTTGACTGTTCATAGATGTCACTAAAACTGCTCAAAGATGTAAACAACCATGCATGAGCAGGGCCTATTAGACGGAGGGGGTACGACAGCCGATCAGTTCCAGTCATTCCACCAGGACGAAGGTACGCTGCTCATGTTGTCTGTAGTTCTACCATGCCTAGAAGGTCAATACCGCAGTTCGATCGCGTCCGCATTGTTACTTTGTGTCAAGAAGGGCTCTCAACAAGGGAAGTTTCCAGGCGTCTCAGAGTGAACCAAAGCGATGTTGTTCGGACATGGAGGAGGTACAGAGATACAGGAACTGTCGATGACAGGCCTCGCTCAGGCCGCCCAAGGGCTACTACTGTAGTGGATGACCGCTACTTACGGATTGCCGCTCGGAGGAACCCTGACAGCAATGCCACCATGTTGAATAATGCGTTTCGTTCAGCCACAGGACGTCGTGTTTCAACTCAAACTGTGCGCAATAGGCTGCATGATGCGCAACTTCACTCCCGACGTCCATGGCGAGGTCCAGCTTTGCAACCCCGACACCATGCAGCGCGGTACAGATGGGCCCAACAACATGCTGAATGGACCCCACAGAATTGGCATCACGTTCTCTTCACCGATGAGTGTCGCATATGCCTTCAACCAGACAATCGTCGGAGACGTGTTTGGAGGCACCCTGGTCAGGTTGACCGTCTTAGACACACTGTCCAGCGAGTGCAGCAAGGTGGTGGTTCCCTGATGTTTTGGGGTGGCATTATGTGGGGCCGACGTACGCCACTGGTGGTCATGGAAGGCTCCGAAACGGCTTTACGATACCTGAATGACATCCTCCGACCCATAGTGCACCCATATCGGCAGAATATTGGAGAGGCATTTGTCTTCATGGACGACAATTCACGACCTCATCGCGCACATCTTGTGAATGCGTTCCTTCAAGATAACGACATCGCTCGACTACAGTGGCCAGCATGTTCGCCAGACATGAACCCTATCGAACATGCCTGGGATATGTTGAAAAGGGCTGTTTATGGACGTCTTGACCCACCAACCACTCTGAGAGATTTACGCCGAATTGTCGTTGAGGAGTGGGACAATTTGGACCAACAGTGTCTTGATGAACTTGTGGATAGTATGCCACGACGAATACAGGCATGCATCAATGCAAGAGGACGTGCTACTGGGTATTAGAGGTAGTGGTGTGTACTGCAATCTGGACCACAAATGCTGAAAGTCTAGCTGTATGATGGTACAACATGCAATGTGTGGGTCTCATGAGCAATAAAACGAGCTGAAATGTTGTTTGTGTTGATCTCTATTCCCTTTGTATTTAAAGGTTCCGGAACTCTTGGAACCGAGGTGATGCAAAACTCTTTTTGATGTGTGTATTTTGACACGATCGATTTTTGGAAATGTAAGTAAATTTGAAACGTTTAGATCATGAGGAATAAGTAGATAATTTTTTTCACGAACGTACGACTTTTAGTCTGGAAGTTAGTTTTGAGAAGGAGCGAAACTAGACTATTTTTAGAGGAATTGAATAAATAGGCAGCTATCCCGAGGGTAATCATTCAGTCTACCAGGGGCGCGGGAGCGCACGGTACTGTTTCGCAATAAGTCAGTCTACCAAAGGCACCGGGGAGCGCGGTACTGTTTCGCCAAGTATTCAGTCTACAGGGGACCTCGGGAGGAGGTCGTGCTGGATCACAACAAACATTATTCAGTCGGCAGTATGTGCGGAGCGCATCACGCTGGATCAAACATCATTCAGTCATTATCGATCGCTGAGGTGGATCGCGCTGGATCAACCGATATCACCACGCTGTCAACCGAGAACCTCTGTGGGGAGGAACATATTGTCGTGCTGCGAACATTTAATAACCAGTCTTTGGGACATGGCAAAGTATCTTAATTAGACCAAAAAGCGCATTCAGCCGACAAGGGCGTTGTAAAATCCTTAGAAAACGATCAGCATTTGAATCAGTTAACGGAGACAGTATCGAAACATCTCGACAGTAAACGAGACATCTGCATAGCATCGAAGTGCTAAATTATCCAATTGCGTTAAAGAACCGTGTAAGGGTCGCACCGTAGGATAACAGCCTAATCTTATTGTGCTTAGGAGATTAGTGCTTAAGTGACGATAGGTCAGAAATCTGAAGTTAGCGCAGTAATTTCCAAGTGAAGTAAGGGAATAGACTTCGGAAGTCGTCCAACGATTAGAATACCATAGTATTCCAGATATAAAGTTTAAACGTGGACGGAAGCAAAAACATTAATAGAGCACGTTAGTAACAATAAACGGCGACTCTATGACTTATGTCGAGCATAGGCATTCTGCAAGAAGATAGACTTGTAAATCGAACCTGAATAGTATAATGCCAATACTCTAACGTAGTGCCGATCACTAAAGAAGCCGGACTAGGGTATAATTATCCAGTACCAGTCGAGGGAAGCAGCGAACGAGACTTTCAAACAACCCAACTAGGAGCTTGATCTAAGGAAGGCGACGCCAGTATCTACACCCTAGGAGGAGGAAAGAAGTAAATTCAGTGTACAAAGTGTTAAACACTAGGAGTGACTTTAGTGTAAATTTTTGTGTGTGTTAGAAATATAAATATTATAGTGTTTTAAAGTGATAAATGTAATTATATTTTTATCCCTCAAGAAGAGATTAAGAGTGTATTTAACATGTGTCAAATTCATGGAGAAATAGTGTATATAACGTGTGCCATGATGTGTGCGATGAGAGCTTAATAGCCCAGAATGTGGGTGAAAATGTCGGTTCATAGGGATCCTGGAGCAGGCAGCTCTGGAGGTCATGTGAGTTACCATATTTTGATTATGTGTTGTTTTTGGGAGGATTCGTGCCAATGGAAATCCTGAGTAAATATTCTCATATAAAAACAGGGATATGTGAAACAAAGTGTTTAAAATGAAATATGCAGTTTCTGAACGATAACTTAATTATGAAATTCACCAGTTAATAATTGTTAAATTAAACACTCAGTGGAGTTGAATTCTTTTGAAATAAAATCATATGTGAAGTAATGATATGTTAAATACTCTTAAAGGAAGAAAGTGAAGGTAAAAACTTCAGAAATGAATTAATTGTTGAATTATAATATTCAAAATAATGAAAGGTGGAAGCCGTTAGGTTCCATGAATAAATAATAAATGTTTGTTGAGTTATCATGTTCTAGTTAAAGAAATATCTAGGATTAAATTAATGGTCAATGCCAGGTCAATTAAAAAGGCAAATAATCTTAAAGGACAGAATGAAAGATTGTTAGGAAATATATCTTACTCGAAAGGCAGCACGTAAATACTACATGCAACAAACGCTAGGGTATCGTATATAATATTAACGCAAGGATTATTACACTTACATCTGCTTCTTAGTAACATTCTCTCAGAGGAATTGTGGCTGTTCTTTGAACGTATCTCCGCTATTCAGGCCGAGAATAATTTTTGTCGGGCTGTAGATAGACAAAGAGCTAAGTTCCCTCGATTGTCCTAGAGACAAACAGCTCCTCGTACGGTTCTTGATACTAGTAAAGTTGTAGTCAATCTTTCTAATACCCCTTTAGATGACTATCAAACAACTTTACTAAGCAGAGGTCTCAACTTTGCTCTCGCACCCTCCAAAATTCCTACAGAGGAGTTGATCACATCCGTTGAGGCTGCCATCTACAATTTACCTCCAGATGAAGCTGAAGAAGTTAGACAAGAAAGTGTGAGGATATTAAGATCCTCTAAAGTACCCGCACCCAATTTAACTCGGGGTGAAAGAAAGGCATTGAAGGAACTAAGAAATAATGACACCATTTCTATTCTTCATGCTGACAAGGGAAATGCGACAGTGGTGATGGATACCGTTGAATATAAAAGTAAAATCTCGATTCTGTTATCTGATCCTGTGTACAGACTGTGCACTCGTGATCCAACCACTCGTGTATCCAATGCCACTGCTAAGCTTGTTAAACTGTCATCTATTCCAAAAGAAGAGGGAAGATGTCTTATTCCGAGAGATGCTGTTCCTCCGAGATTGTATGGTCTTCCAAAAATCCATAAGCAAGACGTCCCTCTTCGACCAATTGTTAGCACAATAGGTTCTCCAACTTATGCTCTTGCGCAATATCTCAGCAAGTTGCTTCAGCCGCACTTGGGGCGCACACAGTCCTACATTAGGGATTCAACCCATTTCGTCGAAAAATTGTCAACCATCGCCGTTCAACCAAATGCTATTTTGGTGAGTTTTGATGTAAAGTCCTTGTTTACCAGAGTGCCGGTGGACTCAGTCATGTCACTCATCAAGGATTTGTTTCCTGAGGACATTGCCCGATTATTCCACCACTGCTTGTGTTCCAGCTATTTCTTGTGGGATGGTAAATATTACGAGCAGACTGATGGTGTGGCCATGGGAAGTCCACTCTCGCCTGTCGTGGCAAATTTTTTCATGGAACATTTTGAGGGGGAGGCTATATCTTCGGCGTCTTTCAAACCTGTGATTTGGTGGAGGTATGTGGATGATACGTTCGTGGTGTGGGAGGAGGGTTCTGAGAAACTGAACCACTTTCTGAACCACCTAAATCAGCTGCATCCTTCAATACACTTCACAATGGAGCTAGAGTCAGGTGGATGCTTACCTTTTTTGGATGTTCTTGTGAGGAGGAAAGCGGGGACACAGCGTCTACCGTAAGCCAACTCACACTAACCGTTATATACATGCGGACTCCCACCACCACCCAGCACAAAAACAAGGAATTATAACAACTCTAGCCAAAAGAGCGGAACGTATTTGTGAGGCATCAACTCTTCAGGAAGAGTTACATGCCTTACAAACCATGTTTAAGGGTAATGGCTATAATGAATCCACTATATATAGGTCCCTACATCCCAGAAGGAGGGATAGACAACCTTCTCAGAGCTCCGACGTGAGAGGAACTGCTTACCTCCCTTATATTCACAACACCACTGACCGCGTTGCTAAGATTCTCCGCAAGCACAAGATAAAAACAGTTTTCGGCACTATGACGAAAATTGGTCAACGTTTAGCATTAAACAAAGATAAATTGTCCCCAATACTACAACCTGGGGTGTATGAAGTCCCATGTACTTGCGGAAAAGTCTACATTGGACAAACAAAACGATCCATTGCCACTCGCATCAAAGAGCATCAAAGGAACATCCGTCTAAACCAACCTGACAAATCAGCTATAGCTGAACATGCCCTGTCTTCAGGGCACGATGTATGTTTCAAGGATGCTCATGCGCTTGCCCTTGTTAAGCACAACTGGTCTAGAATTATAAGGGAGGCAGTTGAAATTCGTAAAAATCCCAATAATTTTAACAGAGACACTGGTTATCAGCTAAGTGACACTTGGCTACCAGTTATTAAGGATCTAGGGAGATAGTTCCTCTCAGTCTCTCTGTTCTTCACATATTTAAAATTGTACATTTTCCCTCTAGGGCTCAGAGCCTGGATTTGATCTCCTTTGTTCGTCACTGGAGGAGTTTCCATCTGTTTTTTCGCCGTTGACTGTATGACGTTAGGTATCGTTCAGCTAGTATTCCCTTTTGTCTATGTTTCCTTATATCCATCGAACCCTCCCACCTCCCCCCCCCCCTCCTCATTCTTAGAGGAGTTTCTATATTTTCACACCGCCCCCTTTACCTTCTTGTTACTTACTACTCTGTCCGCCGTTCCACCATGGTCCATACAGTTATTTCTGGCAGCTGCTCTCTGGTGACGAACAGAGGAATTTATCTATATTTTTTGTAATCTCATTGATATACTTTCTTTGGCCACATTGTTTATTTCCATTGAAAAAGGAGGCAAGGTTTCTCCGAAACGTATGGTTTAAATTAAAAATACACACGGCATTAGCCCAAAAGCATGAATTATTTATATAATATAGACGTTGGTTTGGAACTCCAGCTCGTCTACCTCAACGCCTGTTGTGAAGTAACCTTGAGGAGCAACAAAACCATTACCGAATCCTTTCAAAACAAGATCCGTGCTCTTCAATCTTGGGGAACCCATGGTCTTATAGATGTTTTGTCGCAGTAGATTATATGGACTGCCACAGTCAATAAGTGCCTGTAGTTTCTGCTGACCCAATTTAACCTCTTTGATCTTGAGGCAGCTTTTCGTTTCATCAATAAGATTGATACCTTGTATATTCCTCTTATCGTTCTTCCTCTCTGTTTTGCGAAATGTGGCCACACTCGTTGCAGTTGAAACATATCTTGCCTTTATCCTTGGGCTCACATCCCTTTGAACTATGACCAGATCCACCGCAATTATAACATATTTCTCCACTACTCGCCCCTTTCTTCTTTGCACTGCCCCAGCACTTTCCGTCCTTCTCGTTGGCACTTTTGGCACTTCCATGAAAAATACTGTTATTATACTTTGTACTTTTCTTTGGCAAAGATGTCACCGCCATTTCATGACTTCTCATTTTCTCCTTGAAATGTTTTACTCCATTGAGAAGAAGTTTTGATCCTGAATCGTCTTCGATTCCATCAATCACGTACTGACACAGAGAAACTTGTTCAACATCACCTCTACTGGTGATTTCCTCCATCGTAAGAAAGTACTCCTGTAGAGATTCGTCACGCTTTTTTCGTCGCTGGGTTACAACTTGTGGATTTCTGCACTGCTTGCCGACACGTCAAACTCCTCTTTCAAGGCCTTCTTCAGTGAAGTCCAGGACGCCAACCTTTCTCACCTTGAATAGAAAGCTTAGCTAAACCATCGAGTGATTTCTTAGCAAAAATAAACTTTTGCAGCTCACTCCATTCCATCAAGATTGACGTCTCCTCAAAATCTGCGATCCATTTCTTCACTGGGTAACCATCCTAACAGTTAGATGTTTTCATAGCGCCCTCTACGTCGCGGAACGACAATGAAAACTTATGTTGTTCTCTATACCTTCTATCCTGGTCTTCCTCTTCGCTCTCTTCGTCTTCTTCGTCATCATCGTATATATTAGTTGCGAGTTCGTCCAATTTTCTCAAGTAATAACAAATGATGTTAATCATTACCTCCTTTGTCCCGATCTCGGTGTTAAGAATCTCAGAAACGCGCAATAGATCAGCCTTGGAAAATGTTTCTTCGATACATTTCTTCTTAGCTTCCACTTCAATGGAATTTTCGTCAAAATCGAATCCAAGAAACTCTCGCAGTCGCTTTCGATTCTTCCTGTCGTCTGGTATATGCTCGAAAATGAGGTTATGTAAAACATTGATTGCTTTGACTGGAGCATTACTTATGTTCTTATTTATTCTCCCTATTGCACCGAGTGTAGCCATATTATTTGCTTACTCACGTCAATCAAGTAGTTTTCCGTCAATATCGCATACCCATAACCGCTCAATCAAACCTGTTTAATCTCATTCACCAAACCGGAGATATTTGTATGTGATATCGTTGAATACCGCTTCCCTTCGTTTCTCTCTGACGAGTCGCTATCCTCTTCCACCACTTCCACAATCCTCTGTCGTCGTTTAGATTCCGACCCTCGTCGTTGACACGTCACCACTAAATGTCGCTGAAACTAAGAACAAATTTTGCTAGCCTATGAATCCTCGTCGTAGATTCGCACGACCTGGGCTCACAAAATTGCCATCTTCGTAGGCAACAGCAACAAAGATGATTAGCCGTCCACTTCAGTGAAAACAGCGTCGTATTTTGCGTCGTACTTCGAGTCGTGGATTTCGTCGTAACTCGTTGTTTCAGTGCATGCCGGACGAGCCCCAATTTGTGGGTAACGGTTTCCAGATCATGACACTCACGAGCATTGAATATAAGACTGAATTATTTATTTAAACAAAGAAACTGATTAAAATACAATATATTGAATTAAGGGGATATGTTTCGCGGCTCGTCTCTTCTTTTTATTCTCAGACAATGGCGCTGAGCTTACTCCTGCGCCCCCTAGATCCCCTTGATCCTCATCCGGCTCCCACACATATATATATAAACTTTTGAACTGACATGGTTTTGGGGTCTAGGGGATGTAAAACGCGAAGGTATGTCGAAATTTTCCGGAAGTCGAAACATGGTACTGAACCCATAATTTAAAGGACCTAGGATAAGGTATGGGTCGGGATTCGAACTGACAGCTCTCGAGAACAAAAGCGCCAATGCTAGATGTCTGGTTAAAAAAACGGTAGCATGGTTATGCGTATCAGGACTGTAGCTAATGTCAGATTGAATTTGAAAGATTTCCGTATACTTTTAGCACGGAAATACGAAGAAATATAAAATGCTAAGTTGGATAAATAGAGCGGTTCTTGGACAGGGGCTAATGCGCAAGATGGCCGCCGCACGCAACTACCCTATGTTATTCTTATGGAAGGTCAGTCATAGCTGGGACAGGAGCTAATGCGCAAGATGGCCGCCACGCCCTGAGACCGTCAATGACGTCACAGGAAGAGGTCAGCCGTGCAGTTGCTAAATGGTATATGTATTATTATTATCATTATTATTGTTATTATTATTGTTATTAGGTACTTATTGATTGATCATGTACAATCAAGACCAGTCTTATAATGTCCACTTTGAGGTGAAGTGGCTAGCATTTTAGCTGTTTCCCCAGAGGTCTTGCTTTGATTCCCGCCTCAACCAAGAAATTTAAATCTGGGCTGAGAGCTGGAATGGAGTACACTCAGCCTCATGAGGTGAAAGTAGTAAGAGGTGGGTTTCATTCCTACCTCAACCGTCCTGGAAGTATTTTTTTGTGGTTTCCACTTTTACTCTAGGCCAGTGGTTCTTAAACGGTTGTCCGCGAGGGCCTCGGGAGTGGTCCGCGGGAGAAAAGTGTCCCCTAGCACTTATGAAAAGTGGCCAATAAATGGCGATTTCTAAAACGATGTGCGTTGAACGAGAATTGTTCGAATGTATTGGCGGCGATGACTATCAGGTTTGGAACTGAAATATCTTTAAAATAAGTGATATTGAGGAAGGGTACCACTGATAAGGTGTATTGGGTGGAGGGTGGTCCGTACATGATTCAATTTCATGCTGAGTGGTCCGCAGACTTTTACGGGTTCAGAAACACTGTCTAGGCAAATGCAGGGGTATATCTTATCTTAAGGCCACGGACGCCTGTTTTCCTATCCTTAATTGCAAATACACAATATTACAAGCCCGCAATAACTCAGGTTATCAGACAAATTCTACACACACACTCAAGTACACGGGGCTAAATGATCACGATGTCAAAGTCCCCACAAATGAAACAACAACAGCCATTACATGTCCACGTCGTAGTGTATGGCTAGCATTCTTGGCTGTCACCGCTTAAGCCTGAATTTGATTCACTGCTCAGCCAAGAAATGTAATTCTGGTCTCAGAACTGGAACGGGATACACTCAGCCTTGTGAGGCAAAAGTAAGAAGAGGTGGGTTTGACTCCTACCTCACTCATTCTAAGAGTGTTTATTTTGTGGTTTCCCACTCTTACACTCTTAAGCAAATGAACAATATATCCCAAAGTTTAACCACAGGGGACTGATGACCAAGGTGCCCAATATGTACTATACACTTAAAATACACTAGTTAATAATTGTATTATTTCTTAGCCAAGCCTATAACGAACAACACTGCTCAGTGCAGAGGTCTTGCGGAGTGAGTGGAAACCTGTTGTCAGCAGAATATGAATCTTGTTTGATAAGATATAACACTCACACATGGAAGATATCAGCTACTGTATCGCAACTCTCTGTAACTTACATTGTCATTATTAAAGGCTGGTCTTGGTGTAGTGGTTAGCATTTTTGGCTGTCACCGCGGAGCCCCGGGTTTGAGTCCTGGCTCTGCCAAGAAATTTTATTCTGGGCTTAGGGCTGGAACGGGTTACACTCATTCTTGTGAGGCAGAAAACTGAGAGGAGCAGGGTTTGATTCCTACCTCAACCATTCTGGACGTAGTTTTCTGTGGTTTCCCACTTCTACTCCAGACAAATGCATGAATATATCTTACGAAAGGCAACGACCACTTCCTTTCCAATCCTCATCTAAATTACAAATACACACACAAATACTGCCAGCACAATGACACACATTATCAGACAACACATACCCAATTCCAGTACATGGGAACTAAACGATCACGATGTCAAAGCCCTCTCAAATGAAGCAACAACAACTACACCTTGTGGTGTAGTGACTAGCGTTCTTGGCTGTCACCGCTTAAGCCTGAATTTGATTCACAGCTCTGACAAGAAATGTAATTCCTGGTCTCGAGAGTGGAACCGGGTACACTCAGCCTTGTGAGGCAAAATTGAGAGGAGACGAGTTCAATTCCTACTTCACTCATTCTAAGAGTGTTTTTCTGTGGTTTCCCACACTTACACTCTTAAGCAAATGCCGGGATGGTACCTAACTTACGGCTACAGCTGCTTGCTACCCAAAACCTAACTCTATTACAAATATATACAGTAGTACAGTCATCACAGTGACACAGGTTATCAGACAGCTTTTACAAACTCTCAAATTCATAGGGTTACAAACAAAGACGTAATAAGACTAGTGGGAGAAGAGAGATGTTTCTGGCGACAGCTAATGAAGAGAAGGGATAGGTTGGAAGGACACATACTAAGACACCCGGGAATAGCAAGCTTAGTTATGGAAGGATGGGGTCAAGGGCAAGAACTATAGGGGTAGACAAAGTTTAGAATATGTTAAACCAAATTGCCTTGGAAGTAGGGTATGGTAGCTATGTCGGGATAAAATGATTAGCTCATCAATCAGTCAAAAGGCTGAAGATGAAAACATCAATATAGAATTTGGTATTACTTACCTCAGTAATGCATATGATTTGTTGATAATCTTGTTAAGATGTTTTCAAATTTCTAACCACACGCTACTCATGAACTATATGTCACTATTTATTTCCTATTGAACTACAAGGGACTGATGATCATGGTGTCTCAACCACTTATCGTGATTGATACACTCTCAACTACACGGGTCTGATGACCATGGTGTTTCAACACACTAACGTGAAACATACACTCTCAACTACACTGAGCTGATGACCATGGTGCCTCAACCCACTATCTTGAAAGATACACTCTCAACTATAATGGGCTGGTGACCATGGTGTCTCAACCCACTAACGTGAATGATGCACTCCCAACGACACGGGGCTGATGACCATGGTGTCTCAACCCACTAACGTGAATGATACTCTCTCATCTACATGGGGGCTTTGACCATGGTGTCTCAACACACATACATGCAATAACGCGTGATTGATGATTGGATTTTTTTTACAATTTTAAACAATTCACTATGTGGGTTGAAAGGCTACTGCTCTCCCCAGCGAACTGTGGGAGCTTGAAAGATGCAGGTTCACAGAAATTTGATAGCCTACATTGCATGTTATTACTGTGGCTGAAGGCTTTGTTCTTGGCTGCTAGATTGACTTTTATATGCATTTTGAATACAGAATTTAACCTTGGTTGTCTTAAAAAATTGTTTTTGTGGTTTCCCACTTCCATTCTATGCAAAGGTCGGAATGGTTCCAAAATTAAGGCAAGGGCCGCCTCCTTTCCAATCCTTACCTGAATAAGTAATACACACACTCCTACCACAATAACACAGATTATCGCATACATTTTGCATACACCCAAGTACAAGCGTATAAAAGTCCACGATGTCTAAGCTCTTCAAAAAAACAACAACAACTTAACATGAGACTGAACAAGGTAGACTTTAAGAAGAGTCCACCTCGTTGTGTTGTGGCAAGCATTCTTGGTCGTCACCGTGGATGCCTGAGTTTGATTTCCGTCTCTGCCAAGAAATTTAATTTTGGTCTACACTAGGCTTTGTAAGGAAAAACTGAGAAGAGGTGGGGTTGAATTCCCAGCTCACCTATCCTGGAAGGGGTTTTCCATGGTTTCCCACTTGTACTTTAGGTGAATACCGGGGATGATTCCTAATTTAAGTGGATGCATGCATCCTTCCCAATCCTCATCTAATTACAAATTCATACACTACTGCAGCCCTACAATAACACGGGCTATCACACAAATCCTATACACCACGATGTCTAAACCCTCAAAAGAAATGCATATGTACTTTGGATTGGCAGATGAAAAACTAAAGGAAATAGGAGACTTTTTGCTACTTAGGAAGCAAAATAACTAGTGATGGACGAAGCAAAGAGGATATACTATGAATTGCAGCCAATGGCCATAGCTGGGCATTTTTGATTTTACGCCCGAGGTCTCCCAACAAGTTCAATTTCATGTACGTCCAACTTTGGTTACCAAATGCTACTGTCACTAACTCTAAGTGGCGAACGTTGGAACTTAATAGAGCGTTACTAATTAACCAAATACAGCCTATAAATTTTACTAAACACTACCAATTGCATAACTTAAGGTTATGACTGCCTCTTTCCCAATCCTCACTTAAGTTTAAAAATCTGTACACCAATAACTATGCAGGAATTATTTATCTATTGGTTCTTTATTATTGGAGTCATTGCTCACAATTTGACGCCCATGACTAGTTCATGTTATAACTACTTAGGGTTACAAACGAATAGGTATTAAGACTAGTGGAGGAGGAGAGATGTTTCTGGCGACTGCTAATGAAGAGAAGAGAGAGGTTGGTAGGACACAAACTAAGACACCCAGGAATAGCAAGCTTAGTTAAGGAAGGAAGGGTCGAGGGCAAGAACTCTTGGGAAGACCAAGGTTAGAATATGTTAAACACATTGCCTCAGATGTAGGGTGTGGTAGCTATGTAGAGATGAAACGATTAGCTCAGGACAGGGAGGCATGGAGGGCTGCATTAAACCAGTCAAAAACTGAAGACTCAAACAACAACAACAACATGTTTTTGATTTAGTCAATGTCGAAAGTTCATAATAATTTCGAAACACGATTTTTTCTTTACATATTACAAGGCTGCATACCTTATCCCAAAGCATATGTATTTACATTCAAATGTATACATCCTCATAAACTACAATAATTTACACTTAACCTAATCAGGAAATAGTTTTTTTCTTTTCATTTTCATATATCACACACATTGCAATTTGCCTATTGTTCACCATGGAAAAAAGATCTACAACAAGCTTTTGTTTTTTTAAACTATAACATGCAATGGGAAAAAATGGTATTCATTCCTAAAAATAAACAAAAATAGAAAAAAATAAACCAACTGTACAATTATAACAAATGTAATTTGTGTATATATTGTAAATGTATTTAAATTAATAAAAAATATTGTATGGACACTGCTTATACATTTTTAATTACTACCCACCTCCCACTTCTAATGCAAATATTAACTTTGTACAAGGACTAAAAATAAAAAAAACATGTAAAACACAAAATTGGAAAATCCATGTATCCATATTGACAAAAATTGAGTAACTTTAAACTGAATAAAAAAATGGATATGGAAAATTGTGTAATTGACAAATGTGTAAACAACAAATTGGAAAATCCATGTTTCCATATTATGCAATTCAAAAACTTCAAACTGACGTTAAAAAAAACTGTAAATGGAAAATTGTAAAATTGACAAATGTGTAAACAACAAATTGGAAAATCCATGTTTCTATATTGACAAAATTCATCAACGTAAAACTGACATTTTTAAACACTGTAAATGGAAAATTCTAAAATTGACAAATGTGTAAACAACAATTTGGAAAAATCCATGTTTCCATATTGACAAAATTCAAAAACGTTAAACTGACATTAAAAAAACTGTAAATTGTAGTTGGTTGGTTGGTTCTTAAGTTTATTCATGCATTCATTCATTCATTCATTTTTTGCAATGGGGGGTGTGTCCCCCGGTGGCAAATTGGATATACATAACAAATAAATAATTATACATAACGATTTAATAACAATTATACAACAATTAAACTGGAGTATTTACACAAATAGTCAGTCTTTTCTTAAACACACCGATATGTTTGGGAAAAGGCTCTAAGACTGCGGCAGGTAGAGAGTTCCAGTTATCAATGGCACGGTTTACAAAAGAATATTTACCATAATTTGTTCGCTGTGGTCGGCCCTTAACATTGAAAGGATGATCGCTCCTACCCATGTAAGTGGGCTTTCCCAATCATTTGCTAAGCTTACCCCAAGCTGGTTGATTTGAATACGTGTTGTACATAGCGCAGAGCCTAGATTCCATCCTCCTAGCCTCCAGCGATTCCCACCCAAGTTTCTTTAACATACGGCTCACACTGCTCCTGGGATTAAAGTCACTGAACACAAATCTAGCGGCCTTTCTTTGTACCATTTCCAACTCATTGATGAGCCCTACTTGATATGGATCCCAAACCGCCGAGGCATATTCCAGAATAGGTCTTACAAGTGACAAATAGCCTAATTCTTTAGCAGAGGTACTACTTCCTTTTAAAACCCTCATTACAAAGTGCAGGGATTTGTAAGCTTTTAAAACTACACTTCCTACATGACTACTCCATTTCATATCATTCCTTACGTGAACGCCCAAATATTTGCAAGAATCTTCTTCTACAAGTATTTCCGAGCCAATGTTATATTGAAAATCCTGCCTTCGCACTTTCCCTATTTTTAAGAGACTACATTTTATTGTGTTTATTTTCATTTTATTTACAATCGCCCACTTATAGACCAGGTTCAGGTCCTCTTGAAGCACTGCATTGTCTTGTGAGTCATGTATCCTTCGATATATTACACAATCATCCGCAAACAATCGACAGTCACTGCGAATCCCATTTGGTAAGTCATTTATAAACGCCAAGAATAACAAAGTTCCGATTACGCTGCCCTGAGGGATACCCGACGTTACGGTAATTTCTTCCGAGAATATGCCTTCGACTTTCACTTTCTGAGAACGACCCGTCAAAAATTCCTGGATCCATAAAATTACTCTTCTATCAATCTTCGTCGAAGCTAATTTATGGAGTAGCATGTAATGCGGCACGACATCAAATGCCTTCGCAAAATCTATAACCACGGCGTCGACTGAAACTCCATGGTCTAACGATTCGCTAATGTCTTGAAAAAGTGATAGCATCTGACTCTCGCATGAGTAACCTTTCCGAAATCCACGTTGCCTATCATTAAACCATGATAATGTTTCCCACTGTTCCCTCAAGTAGTCGCAAATGAGATGCTCCATCTGTTTACAAACGATGGACGTAAGGCTAACCGGCCTGTAGTTGCCCAATTCAAGTCTGCTCCCTCCCTTAAATATTGGCACTACCGTAGCTCTTTTCCAGTCATCTGGGATTTGCGCATTGTTTATGGACACATTAAACATCACCTCCAAGTATCGTGCCACGGCCCTACCTCCTAGTTTAATTACTTCACTAACAATATTATCAGGACCCTTTGATACATTGAAACGTAGTTTTTGTAGTAGTTTTACAATTGCTGACTGGTTTATTTGGAACAGGGGAGCCTGGGTAGATTATTGGCTGAGGAATAACCTAATCACCAAGGGAAGATGATTAAAAAAAGGAGGTAGGATTCGGACTGGAGAAAAAGGATAGAAAAATAGGAGGAGAGTCCCACAAAAGTTATGAATTTAACTTTAAATGCACTCAGAGGCGGTTGCCACCGCAAATCCGCTCTCTGATACCTAAAGTGGGTAAGGACCTGGTCGAAGCTGACGGGAACCGCAGCTAAGACTTGGGCGGTTTGCCAGAGAAAGGCTTTAGTGTATTCCCTCTCAAGCATGCATATGCCTACTATGGGGAAGGGTGATGGTCTGACAAGACAAACAGTAACAGATTTATTGCGTATTAACGAGGGCATGAACCTAGGAAGAGTTAGGAAAGCCAGCATCTTGCCTAACTGTAGTTTTAGAGAAATGATAAATCCAAAAACAAATATTTAAATTATTTAACAAGGCAAAAGAGTCTAATAAATTTGACAAGTATATAGTTTCAATTTTTAGTAACAATATGGGGTCGCAGACCTCCTAACATTTAAAGTTTGCTCCAGGCAATTAACAATTCTTTAGGTTTCAAACCTTATATATGTACTAAAATCTTTGTAAGATTAAAAAAAGACAAATGAAGTGATTAAAGTTTATACATTAAATTGAGTACAAGGAGTGTACTTTAAGAAATTTCCAGGTAACTATTTTAGAAAAAGTTACAACTTCGAAAATAACAAAAAAAAGAAAGCGGGTAGAATAAAGGAGAAGTTCCTATAACTTCTTATATATACAGAATTACTGTTGGTTATTATACAAATAAGGGCAGGTCACTTACTGTGAAACCTGAAGAGAAAATCAAAAGGAAGGTTCTCGACCTCCTATGTTTAAGTAGGAATCACGAGCCAAATGGGGCAGTTTCCATTTCGTGAGACCAAGAAATAACTCACTCAAGAGTTGAAAGAATTGTTTTCCCTGATTATAAGGTAGAAACAATGTAAGCTTGAACCGTGTATAAAACACGTAGTTATGCAGAAATTAATTAATGATAAACAAGCAAGATGTAAGGGCACTTCGTTAGAGTGACACCTTATTGGAAATGATCCAGAGTTACAATTTTATTAATATGGTTTGTTAGTAGAAGGTTTAGGAAAGATCAATTGGGATTGAGGATAAATGTTCATGGCCTTATTTAATGTAAACGGACGATCGCGACGCGGTAGAAAAGTTGAAGAAGCACTAGTTTTCAC
Organism: Meconema thalassinum; assembly: GCA_946902985.2. Taxonomy (NCBI): domain Eukaryota; kingdom Metazoa; phylum Arthropoda; class Insecta; order Orthoptera; family Tettigoniidae; genus Meconema; species Meconema thalassinum. The sequence continues at coordinate 180,993,948 of OX336388.2, forward strand.
TATAGTCTGTTAAATAGATGAAAAGTTCACTGTAGAAACACGAAAGTTTATGGGAAATAAAGTTATTGCAATGATGAAAATAACTGGTTGCACTAGGTAGGCGAAAGTCTATTTCTTGAGAAAGTTGTGAATTACAATTAAATGCGCCATAGAACATTCCAACGGTGGAAGAAAATTCGCTATTGAGCTTTAATTCAGAAGTAAGATTCTTCAATTTAAAATAGTATTTTCACAAGTGAGTGAAAAATACATAACGGCAGGACTTGTAGATAGAGTACAGAATCTGGAAGGTTCCAGAACAGTCCTAATAGAAAAATGGGGCCAAAGTTAATCCAGCGGTGGAACGAGCTTAATATTTTATGGACAGCGGGTATTAGATAATATCCCACGTTGTGAGAAGATTTCTCATTTAAATAGCTTAAGAAAAGCTACTTTCTAGTAAGGTTAGCTTAGACAGACAAAAGCCCAACATAGCAAATCCCGCGAAGAATGATTACCGCCCCAAATAAGTAATCTCACGCTGTCTATAAATTAATCAATAAAAGCATGTGGATAATAAAATTGATGAAGATGAGGTTAAAACCTTAAGTCTGTACTTATCTTGATTGCATGTCGAAGGTGAAGTTCCCTTTGACGGATATTTAATGTGCCAACATGGCGTAGAATGTAGAGAGTGCCTCTTGGTTTGAGGAGACTGGCTCTAGTTGAGCCTTGAATGACCGAGTCAACTGCCGACTTACAAGTGAGACCCACTCAGCGAAGCGCGGAGGGTCCAAGGAAGGGAAAGAGTGGGGGTAGGAGACAAAAGGAGAACATATAAGCATGACCAATATTGTAAACTTAAATTCTCTTGAGGAAATGGTCTTCAAAGAGTTGATAGCAGGCGATACTAGCACAGCATGGTGAGTGAAAAAGTAGACGAAGTTCTCTTGATCACGGAGATAATAGCTGGCGATGGCAACGAGAACTGGTGGCCAGATGGATAAGGAAGTCCTCTTGCACCAGGAAGAATTGAGGAGTTTCAGAGATTCGCTGCTAGATGACGCTAGGTGGGTCATGGAAGATATATATCTAGAACAGACTCACAATGACATAAGAGGCATGACCATCAAAGAGAAAATAGAAGATCACTGTTGGTGTTTGATAAAGAGGAAGGAATGAACATGCAAAGAGCATTAAAAAGAATACTCTATCTTACCGTGTATTCCAAGAATACACCAGAGCCCCTGATTCGTCGTTAAGGTCCAACACACAGCTATTGGATTTATAGAACACACTACCATAAAAGACATTTAATTTATTAGCAATGGCCTGTTTCTCAGTAATTAATTTACCGTCACCGGACATTATCATCGACAAATTATTTGAATTTCCCTTTCTTCTCCTAACATAACTGTAAATTTTTTTCCACCCATCACCTCCCGAACCAAGTAAACCTTGCATATAACTGTCATGAGCAGCCCTCTTTTTTAAGACGAGCTCTCTTGATAAGGACTTAAATTTCAACATATACTTGTCACTATCATGTCTTTTATTGTATAATTTCCTAATTTTCCGTTTTAGACTCCTAATTTCTCGTGTGTAATACTCAGGATCTGGGTTTTGTTTCAGCAATTTAAATGGGACAAATTTATCAACAGCGCTATTTAAAAATTTCAAAAAGTTAGTCCACAGGATATTAATGTGATTTCCTTCCGATGCCCATCCTACAAATAGCTCATTCAAATACCCCTGAAACTTGCCCTGATCCGCCCTGCGATACTGGAATATGATCTTTTTTGCTACATCAGAGTCTAATTTTGTAAAGTCACCATATCTAATATTTAATTCAACCCCAGAATGGTCACTAATTCCTGGTACTTTCAGACAGTTAATATACAGCTCTACAGGCCTTACGAGATAAACATCTAAGGTATTATTGTCTCTAGTTGGGAAGTCAACTACTTGGGAAAATCCCCCCTCCCTTAAGAATTTATTTGCAGCGCTCTGAGCTTGACCACAGCTAGTTGACGCACCAGACCAGTCTACTTTGGGGAGGTTTAAATCTCCAGCAATTATTAAGCTTTTATCATACAGTGTTTCGAGGAGAGAAAAGTTATCTTTTGGTGCTCTATACGCCCCTATCAGCTGAAGAGGGAATTTATTTCCTTTATCCGAAATTTGTACACATAACATTTCATGATCCATATCAGCCCACTTTAAGAAACTAGCTATAATTTTTGCGCACACAAATAAATAGCCCACCACCTCGCTTCCCCCGATTCCTTCTGTACATTTCGTAGTTCCCTTGAATTATTTCGCTACTATTTATGTCCTCATATAACCAAGATTCAGTTGCAATGACAATGTCCGGAGAATACGTCTCTGCAAGATTCCAAAATTCAATTAATTTATTTCCTAAACTCTGACAATTAACCTGCTGTAATCTTAGAGTCTTACCTCCGCAGCAAATATCTAGAAATAGCTCCTTCTGTTCCCTTCGGCTGGCAACCTCTGGACCTGCTCCTCCTCACAAAAGCCGGCACGAACCGATGACCCTGTCATGTAGGCTCCCTACGTTGAAAGCGTCCCGTCAATTTAGATGCAGCCCGTCTCGGGCGAAGTCACGGCCACCAATCCAGCAGTCAGCTTCTACGTACACTAATCTCAGTTGTCCACATACCCAGTCCATGCGGTCATTTACAGTCTTAACTCGCCTTAACGGAACATCTCCCCGCCAAACAATGCCACTCATTATAATTTTTGCATTTCTAAACTTGCTTTTAGCTTTTCTGCCTAGTTCGTAGAGCTCCCCCATGATGTAATCAGCTGTAGCCCTCTTCTTCAAATCGTTCGTCCCAACATGGAGCAACAACACTTTAACTTTGTCACAGTCCTCTACATTTGCTTCTTCCACTTGTTGGGCAAGCTGGTCAATTTTAATCCCCGGATAACACCGCACTTTCGCACCTGATTTCCTCGAGATATTCGCACTCCATCATATCATAGAATCACCCATTATGATAACGGCATCCTCAGTTTGCTCCTGCACGTCCTCTTCCACACTGATCCCAGTAGAAAGCCGTTCAGTCACATCCTTCACCGTTTCTTCTGTTTCACGAAGCTTTGCTCTAAGTTCCTGTATTATTTGATCCCTTGCTTTGATTTGCACCCTCAAACAGTTTAGGGGCTGCGACAACGCGGTCATGTAGCCCCGTGTACTTTGGGTGTGTGTAGAATCTGTCTGATAACCGGTGTTAATTGTGATGACTGTACTAGTGTGTGTTATCTGTTTTTTAATTTAAGTACAGATTGCAACTTAGAATTTTTCAAATAGTTCCTACTTTTGCCGCCAAGCGCCACCGTCAGCGACTACTAGGCAAGTTCAGAACTTAGCTACTAGACGCCACCGCAGTTGGCTCTTGGCAACGAACGTAGAAACCTAAGAGCGTTGTTTACATTCTTAACCTATCCAATTTAGCTTCACACAGGTGCAATTAGTGGAAGTTTCTTTTACATGCCATAAATCTATGACATGGGGCCACCGGCTTTACTTCCCCTCCGAAGGAAGGCATACTGTAAATTGTAAATTGGCAAATTGCAATGTGTGTGAAATATGAAAATGAAAAGAAAAATCTATTTCTTGATTAGGTTATGTGTAAATTAGTGTAGTTTATGAGGTTGTATACATTTGAATGTAAATACATATACTTTGGGATAAGGTATACAGCCTTGTTATATGTAATGAAAAAATTGTGTTTCGCAATTATTATGAACTTTGGACATTGACTAAATATAAAACATGTTGTTGTTGTTCGAGTCTTCAGTTTTTGACTGGTTTAATGCAGCCCTCCATGCCTCCCTGTCCTGAGCTAATCGTTTCGTCTCTACATAGCTACCACACCCTACATCTGAGGCAATCTGTTTAACATATTCTAACCTTGGTCTACCCCTACAGTTCTTGCCCTCGACCCTTCCATCCATAACTAAGCTTGCTATTCCTGGGGTCTTAGTTTGTGTCCTACCAACCTATCTCTTCTCTTCATTAGCAGTCGCCAGAAACATCTCTTCTCTTCCACTAGACTTAATACCTCTTCGTTTGTAACCCTATGTAGTTATAACATGAACTAGTCATGTACGTCAAAATGTGAGCAATAACTCCAATAATAAAGAACCAATAGATAAATAATTCCTGCATAGTAATTGGTGTACATATTTTTAAACTTAAGTGAGGATTGGGAAGGAAGCATTCATAACCTTAAGTTAAGAATAATTTATGCATTTGCCTTAAATAAAAGTGGTAAACCCATGAAACAATATGACTGAGGTAGAAATGAGTTTATCACGTCTCAGTTAGGTATATTTCATTAGAAAGCTAACTATTGCAATGGGTACCATGTTTCGATTTCCGGAAAATTTCGACATATCTTCGCGTTTCACATCCCCCAGACTCCAAAACCACCGTCAGTTCAAAAGTTTATATATAATTTATGTATGTATATATATATGTATATCGGTTTCTTGTGGACACGATAACTGCCGTAATCTTGCACCAATCACTTTGAATTTTTTACCGAATATGTATACTTATAAAATCTCGGTCGAGTTCGTTACTGGGCTAAATCGGTCGAATGGGGTGAAAATGGGGGTCTTTTTTTTTTCTCGAAAAAGTGAAATATTGCTATAACTCTCTTAATATGTGAAATATAGAATCCGTTCAAAGTTCATACGATGTTTCGGATAAAGCCCAAAAATTTGTTTGAAGAGTTTTTATAGCACCAACCATTGACCAATGGGGTGGGAAAAAGTGGTTTTTTTTCGGGAAACATTAGTCATATCTCTCTAAATAGGCACAATATCAAAACCGTACAAAATGGACAATATTCCCCTAATAATTACCTAAAACTTTTGTCTGAAAGAATTTCAGATATGACCCACCATTACGCCAAGGGATGATAAAAATGATTTCGGAATTATAAGCAAATGCCAAGAGCTATCAGTGGTTGCCATGGCAACACTACTAAATTGATGAGGGATGAGCACTTGCACGAGATCAGATTCAGATTTCCATCTGACTAAGTGTGAAGCGGCTTCGGTGACGAAACTGGTAGCATGCTGAACTTCTATGCCCAAGGTCGCGGGTTCAAAGCCGGCCAAAGTCGTCGGATTGTCTAAGAGCGCTAAAAATTCCTCAGTAGGCTTTCCTTTGGAGGGGAAGTTCCAACGTTCGTTGCGAGTTGCTGGTTGCGGTGGCATCTAGTAGCCAAGTTCACAGCTAGGTGTCGTTGACGGTAGTATCTGGTAGCAACATTGGGAACTATTGCTTGAATATGACCGTCTGCAGTCCGTACCTGAATTACTGACTAATACAGCCATCACAATTCACATCGTTTATCAGACAGATTCTACACTCACCCAAAGTACACGGGGTTACATGACCGCGTTGTCGCAGCCCCTAAACTGAGGAACCAACCAAAATCTCTGCGGGAAATATAATTATGCGTGAAGAAGTAACAGACCGTTACATAGTTACACATCAGTGTCGAAACCTTGCATAAGGACAGTGTGACCACAAGTATAAAAATGGACTCCAAATGAAAAGAAGGTTACCGTCATCATTAGACAATAAAATGTTTAAAATATGCATAAAATCACGAAAAACAAAGTTAATTAATCTCCAATTATAAAATATTTTCTCGCAATAAATGAGGTCTGATCCTTCTACGAAAACTTGCATATTCTGCCTATTTTAGCCTATCCCCAAGTTTGTCCGGTGAAATCTACCTTCGCCTTCCGGCGTGCCGAGAGGACTTTTTTGTTTACAAGGTTGGTAGTTACTCCCTGCTGAAGCTAATTTAAGCTACATCTAAGACAATCTGTTTAGTATATTCGAACCTTGAACTACACTGCAGTTCTTAGCCTCATCCTTTTTTTCCATAATTATGTTTCCTATTTCCATAACAAATTTAAATCCTAGGAGTGAAAGCTAAATCCCTTAAGGTCAAAGTCTACCATGCTAACCAATTAGCCACAGGGTCACACATTAGGGCTTATCCGATATTGTGACTATTTAACACCCATGTACATAATGTTTCTGGAATTTGCTTGATTACCTATGTCAATGTAGCGGCTTCGGTAGTGTAGTTAATAGCTGTGCTCAAGATAACGGGTTCAAACCTGGATAAAGTCGTCGGATTTTTAAAAGCGCTAATTCCTTTAGTATGCATTCCTTCGGAGGGGGGAGTAGAGCCTGCGGTCCCATGTCATACATTTGTTCCACGTAAAAGAACCTAGCACTGCAATTGGTAGTGTGTAGTAAAATTTATAGGCTATATTTGGTTAATTAGTAACGCTCTATTAAGTTCCAACGTTCGCCACTTAGAGTTAGTGACAGTAGCATTTGGTAACCAAAGTTGGACGTACATGAAATTGAACTTGTTGGGAGACCTCGGGCGTAAAATCAAAAATGCCCAGCTATGGCCATTGGCTGCAATTCATAGTATATCCCCTTTGCTTCGTCCATCACTAGTTATTTTCCTTCCTAAGTAGCAAAAAGTCTCCAATTTCCTTTAGCTTTTCACCTGCCAATTCATAGTACATATGCATTTCTTTTGAGGGTTTAGACATCGTGGTGTATAGGATTTGTGTGATAGCCTGTGTTATTGTGATGATTGCAGTAGTGTATGTATTTGTAATTAGATGAGGATTGGGAAGGATGCATGCATACACTTAAATTAGGAATCATCCCCGGTATTCACCTAAAGTACAAGTAGGAAACCATGGAAAACCCCTTCCAGGATAGGTGAGCTGGGAATTGAACCCCACCTCTCCTCAGTTTTTCCTTGCAAAGCCTAGGGTAGACCAAAATTAAATTTCTTGGCAGAGACGGAAATCAAACCCAGGCATCCACGGTGACGACCAAGAATACTTGCCACAACACAACGAGGTGGACTCTTCTGAAAGTCTACCTTGTTTAGTCACATGTTAAGTTGTTGTTGTTTTGAAAGTCTTAGACATCGTGGTCTTTTATACCCTTGTACTTGGGTGTATGCAAAATGTATGCGATAATCTGTGTTATTGTGGTGTCTGTAGGAGTGTGTGTATTAGTTATTCAGGTAAGGATTGGAAAGAAGGCAGCCCTGGTCTTAGTTTAGGAACCATTCCGACCTTTGCCTAGAGTAGAAGTTGGAAACCACAAAAACATTTTTTTAAGACAACCATGGTTAAATTCTGTATTCAAAATGCATATAAAAGTCACTCTAGCAGTCAAGAACAAAGCTTTCAGCCTCAGTGATAACATGCAATGTAGGCTATCAAATTTCTGTTAACTTGCACCTTTCAAGCTCCCACAGTTCGCTGAAGAGAGCAGTAGTCTTTCAACCCACATAGTGTTCGCCTGCAAGTGAATTGTTTGAACTTGTAACAAAATTCAATCATCAATCCCGCGTTACTGCATGTATGTGTATTGAGACACCATGGTCAGCGCCCCAGTGTAGTTGAGAGTGTATCATTCACGTTAGTGGGTTGAGACACCATGGTCATCAGCCCCGTGTCGTTGGGAGTGTATCATTCACGTTAGTGGGTTGAGACACCATGGTCATCAGACCCGTGTAGTTGAGAGTGTATCATTCACGATAAGTGGTTGAGACACCATGATCATCAGTCCCTTGTAGTTGAATAGGAAATAAATGGTGACATATAGTTCATGAGTAGCGTGTGGTTAGAAATTTGAAAAAATCTTAACAATATTATCAACAAACCAAATGCATTACTGAGGTAAGTAATACCAAATCCTATATTGATGTTTTCATCTTCAGTCTTTTGACTGATTGATGAGCTAAACATTTCAACCCTATATAGCTACCATACCCTACTTCCAAGGCAATCTGTTTTAACATATTCTAAACTTTGTCTACCCCTACAGTTCTTGCCCTTGACCCCTTCCTTCCATAACTAAGCTTGCTATTCCTGGGTGTCTTAGTATGTGTCCTACCAACCTATTTCTTCTTTTCATTAACAGTCCCCAAAACCATCTCTCCTCTGCCACTAGTCTTACTACCTCTTTGTTTGTAACCCTATGAACATGAGTGTATGTAAAAGCTGTTTGATAACCTGTGTCACTGTGATGTCTGTACTACTGTATGTATTTGTAATAGAGTTAGGTTTTGGGTAGCAAGCAGCTGTAGCCTTAAGGTAGGTACCATCCCGGCTTTTCCATAGGAGTGTAAGAGTGTGAAACCACAGAAAAACACTCTCAGAATGAGTGAGGTAGGAATTGAACTCGTCTCTTCTCAGTGTTTCCTCACAAGGCTGAGTGTACCCCGTTCCACTCCTGAGACCAGAAATTACATTTCTTGGCAGAGCTGTGAATCAAATTGAGACATAAGCGGTGACACCCAAGAATGCTAGTCACTACACCGCAAGGTGTAGTTGTTGTTGTTGTTTCATTTGAGAAGGCTTTGACATCGTGATCATTTAGTTCCCATGTACTGGAATTGGGGGGTGTGTGTTGTCTGATAACCTGTGTCATTGTGCTGGATGTATTAGTGTGTTAGATGAGGATTTGAAAGGAGGCGGTCGTTGCCTTAACTTAAGATATATCCATGCGGTTTCCTGGAGTAGAAGTGGGAAACCACAGAAAACTACATCCAGAATGGTTGAGGTAGGAATCAAACCCTGCTCCTCTCAGTTTTTGCCTCACAAGAATGAGTGTAACCCGTTCCAGCCCTCAGACCAGAATTAAGTTTCTTGGCAGAGCCAGGACTCAAACCCGGGGCTCCACGGTGACAGCCAAAAATGCTAACCACTACACCAAGACCAACCTTAAATAATGACAATGTAAGTTACAGAGAGTTGCGATACAGTAGCTGATATCTTCCATGTGTGAGTGTTATGTCCTATCAAACAAGATTCATATTCTGCTGACAACAGGTTTCCACTCACTCCGCAAGACCTCTGCACTGAGCAGTGTTGTTCGTTATAGGCTTGGCTAAGAAATAACACAATTATTAACTAGTGTATTTTAAGTGTATAGTACATATGGGGCACCTTGGTCATCAGTCCCCTGTGGTTAAACGTTGGGATATATTGTTCAAAGTGTATGGAAAACTTTACAACTTTATGGTCATCAGGCACGTATAGTTGGGTTTATAAGTGTCTTAAGTGTCAGTCCCTTGTAGTTGAAAAGGAAATAAATAGTGACAAATCGTTCATAAGTAGCGTGTGGTTAGAAATTTTAAAACATCTTACCAGATTATCAACAAATCGAATGCACTACTGAGGTAAGTAATACCAAATTCTATATTGATATTTTCATCTTCTGTCTTTTGACTGATTAATGTAGTTCTTCATAGCCCTCTGTTCTGAATTAATCGTTTCACCTCTACATAGCTACCACACCCTACATCCGAGACGATCAGTTTAACGCACTCTAACATTGGTCTACCCCTACAGTTCTTGTCCTTGACCCTTCCTTCCTTAACTAAGCTTGCTATTCCTGGGTGTCTTGGTACGTGTCCTACCAACCTATCTCTTCTCTTCATTAACAGTCGCCAGTCGCCAAAACATCTCTTCTCGGCCATTAGTCTTAATACCTCTTCGTTTGTAACCCTAAGAACTTGAGTGTATGTAAAAGCCGTCTGATAACCTGTGTCACTGTAATGTCTGTACTACTGTATGTATTTGTAATAGAGTTAGGTTTGGGTAGCAAGCAGCTGTAGCCTTAAGTTAGGTACCATCCCGGCATTTGCTTAAGAGTGTAAGATGGGAAACCACAGAAAAACACTCTTAGAATGAGTGAGGTAGGAATCAAACCCACCTCTTCTTAGTTTTGCCTCACAAGGCTGAGTGAACCCTGTTCCAGTTCTGAGACCAGAATTACATTTCTTGGCTGAGCAGTGAATCAAATTCAGGCTTAAGCGGTGACAGCCAAGAATGCTAGCCACTACACTATGAAGTGGACATGTAGTTGCTGTTGTTGTTTCATTTGTGGGGACTTTGACATCGTGATCATTTAGCCCCGTGTACTTGAGTGTGTGTGTAGAATTTGTCTGATAACCTGAGTTATTGCGGGCTTGTAATATTGTGTATTTGCAATTAAGGATAGGAAAACAGGCGTCCGTGGCCTTAAGATAAGATATACCCCTGCATTTGCCTAGACAGAGGTTCTGAACCCGTAAAAGTCTGCGGACCACTCAGCATGAAATTGAATCATGTACGGACCTCCCTCCACCCAATACATCTTATCAGTTGTACCCTTCCTCAATTACACTTATTTTAAAGATATTCCAATTCCAAACCTGATAGTCATCGCCGCCAATTCATTCGAATATTTCTCGTTCAACGCACATCGTTTTAGAAATCGCCATTTATTGGCCACTTTTCATAAGTGCTAGGGGACCCTTTCCTTCCGCGGACCACTCCCGAGGCACTCGCGGACCACCGTTAAGAACCACTGGCCTAGAGCAAAAGTGGGAAAGCACAAAACACTACTTCCAGAATGCTTGAGGTAGGAATGAAACCCACCTTTTCTTACTTTCACCTCATGAGGCTGAGTGTACTCCATTCCAGCTCTCAGCCCAGATATAAATTTCTTGGTTGAGGCGGGAATCAAACCCAGACCTCTGGGGAAACAGCTACGATGTTAGCCACTTCACCACAAAGTGGACAATATAAGACTGGTCTTGATTGTACATGATCAATCAATAATTACCTAATAACAATAATAATAATAATAAATATACCATTTAGCAACTACACGGCCGACCTCTCCCTGTGACGGCATTGACGGTCTCAGGGTGTGGCAGCCATCCTGCGCATTAGCACCTGTCCCAGATATGACTGTCCCTCCATAAGAATAACATAGCTTAGTTGCGCGCCGGCCATCTTGCGCATTAGCCCCTTGTCCCAGAACGGCTCTATTTATCCTACTATGCTATTTTATTAACATGGAGAGGAATGATATTTAATACATGCTGGAAACTGGCAAGATTATTGAAGGTGGTACTTGGGAAAATCCAGTTTTGGAGAGGCTCGTGTCAAGGCGACTTTGAAGCATGCAAGAAGGGAGATTTGAACGCGCAAATGAAGGAGTTTCATCACGTGACCACATATTAACCAATAGCAAAATTACATATAGGGGGTTCTTGATATTTTATTAAATACAAGCTGTACCCGGCATGCGTTGCAATGACAATCAAAGAAAGTGTTGGCGTTGAAATTCTGTTTCTTGAAGTGCTTTTGGATACACAACATGTTAACTGCCTCTAAGCTATCATAAAATGGATTTTCTAATTTAGAACCATTCGAGGGAGCGTGCACAACAACTTTCAAAAAGTTTCATCGCTGTCACTCATTGTTGAATCTAATCGTACGCTACCTATTGTGAAATGGATTTACTAAGTCGAAACCCTTCCCTGGCGTGTACACAATGACTCATCAATGATTCATCGCAATCGGATGAATGGTATATGCACGTATAGGGGTTTTTGTTTAAACGATTCGTGCACTGTCACTCATTTGTTGAATCTACTCGTGCGCTACCTATTGAAAAATGTATTACTAAGTCGAAGCCCTTCCCTGGCGTGTACACAATAACTCATCAAGGTTTCATCGCAATCGAAGAATGTTATATGAACGCAATAGGGAATTTTGTTGAAACGCTTCGCGCGTCGTCACCCATTTGTTGCATCTACTCTTGCGCTACTTATTGTGAAATGGATTTACTAAGTCCCCTTCCCTGGCGGGTACAAAATAACTGATCAATGTTTCATCGCAATCGGATGAATAGTATATGAACGCATACCTGATTTTGTTTAAACGATTCGCACTCCGTCACTCATTTGTTGAATCTACTCGTGCGCTACCTACTGTAAAATGTATTTACTAAGTTAGAAACCGTCACGTAAGTGTCCACAACATCTCACCCAAGTTTCATCGCTATCGTCGTTCATTTGTCGAATCTACTCGTGTGCTACCTACTGTGAAATGTATTTACTAAGCCAGAAACCTTCCTTGGAGTGTCAACCATATTTCACCCAAGTTCCACCGCTAACGGCAGAATGGTATATGACCTTATACGGGACTTTGTTGAAACGCTTCGCGCGTCGTCCCTCATTTGTTGAATCAACTTGTGCGCTGCATATTGTATAGGGGATTTACTAAGCCAGAAATTTTCCGTGACGTGTACACAACATCTCACCCAAGTTTCATAGGTACGGACGAATGGTACATGTATGCATACGGGACTTGGTTGAAACGCTTCGCGTGTCGTCGCTCATTTGTTGATTCTACTCTTGCGCTACATATTGTAATATGGATGTACTCAGCCAGAAACCTTCCCTGGAGTGTACACAACATCTCACCCAAGTTTCATCGCAATCGGATGAATGGTATGTGAACGTATACGGGACGTTGTCGAAACGCTTCGCGCGTAGTCACTCATTTGTTGAACATAAACGTGCGCTTCGTATTGTAAAATGGATTTACTTAGCCAGAAACCTTTCCTGGAGTGTACACAACAATTCACCAAACATTTATCACTATCAGACGAATGGTATATGACTTTATACAGGACTTTGTTGAAACGCTTCGCGTGTCATCGCTCATTTGTTGAATCTACTGGTGCGCTACCTATTGTAAAATGTATGTACTAAGCCAGAAACCTTCCCTGGAGTGTACACAGCATCTCACCCAAGTTTCATCGCTATCGGATGAATGGTATATGAAATTAAATGGGACTTTGTTGAAACGCTTCGCGCGCCGTTGCTCATTTGTTGATTCTACTCGTGCTCTACCTATTTTTAAAGGGATTTACTAAGCTAGAAACCTTCCCTGGAGTGCACACAAAATCTCAGCCTAGTTTCATCGCTATCGGACGAATGGTATATGAACGCAAACGTGACTTTGTTGAAATGCTTCGCGCGTCGTAGCTCATTTGTTGAATCTAATCGTGCGCTGCCTATTGTAAAGTGGATGTACTAAGCCAGAAAATTTCCCTGCAGTGTACACAACATTTTACGCAAGTTTCATAGCTATCGGACGAATGGTATATAAATGCATTCGGGACTTTGTTGAAATGCTTCGCATATCGTCGCTCATTTGTTGAATCTACGCGTGCGCTACCTATTGTAAAATGGATTTACTAAGTCAGAAACCTTCCTTGGAGTGTACTCAACATCTCACCCATGTTTCATCGCTATCGGACGAATGGTATATGAACACATACGGGACTTTGTTGAAATGCTTCGCGCATCGTCGCTCATTTGTTGAATCTACGCGTGCGCTACCTATTGTAAAATGGATTTACTAAGTCAGAAACCATCCTTGGAGTGTACTCAACATCTCACCCAAGTTTCATCGCAATCGGACGAATGGTATATGAACACATACGGGACTTTGTTGAAATGCTTCGCGCATCGTCGCTCATTTGTTGAATCTACGCGTGCGCTACCTATTGTAAAATGGATTTACTAAGTCAGAAACCTTCCTTGGAGTGTACTCAACATCTCACCCAAGTTTCATCGCTATCGGACGAATGGTATATGAACACATACGGGACTTTGTTGAAATGCTTCGCGCATCGTCGCTCATTTGTTGAATCTACGCGTGCGCTACCTATTGTAAAATGGATTTACTAAGTCAGAAACCGTCCTTGGAGTGTACTCAACATCTCACCCAAGTTTCATCGCTATCGGACGAATGGTATATGAACACATACGGGACTTTGTTGAAATGCTTCGCTCATCGTCGCTCATTTGTTGAATCTACGCGTGCGCTACCTATTGTAAAATGGATTTACTAAGTCAGAAACCTTCCTTGGAGTGTACTCAACATCTCACCCAAGTTTCATCGCTATCGGACGAATGGTATATGAACACATACGGGACTTTGTTGAAATGCTTCGCGCATCGTCGCTCATTTGTTGAATCTACGCGTGCGCTACCTATTGTAAAATGGATTTACTAAGTCAGAAACCGTCCTTGGAGTGTACTCAACATCTCACCCAAGTTTCATCGCTATCGGACGAATGGTATATGAACACATACGGGACTTTGTTGAAATGCTTCGCTCATCGTCGCTCATTTGTTGAATCTACGCGTGCGCTACCTATTGTAAAATGGATTTACTAAGTCAGAAACCATCCTTGGAGTGTACGCAACATCTCACCCAAGTTTCATCGCAATCGGACGAATGGTATATGAACACATACGGGACTTTGTTGAAATGCTTCGCGCATCGTCGCTCATTTGTTGAATCTACGCGTGCGCTACCTATTGTAAAATGGATTTACTAAGTCAGAAACCGTCCTTGGAGTGTACTCAACATCTCACCCAAGTTTCATCGCTATCGGACGAATGGTATATGAACACATACGGGACTTTGTTGAAATGCTTCGCTCATCGTCGCTCATTTGTTGAATCTACGCGTGCGCTACCTATTGTAAAATGGATTTACTAAGTCAGAAACCATCCTTGGAGTGTACTCAACATCTCACCCAAGTTTCATCGCTATCGGACGAATGGTATAGGAACACATACGGGACTTTGTTGAAATGCTTCGCGCATCGTCGCTCATTTGTTGAATCTACGCGTGCGCTACCTATTGTAAAATGGATTTACTAAGTCAGAAACCGTCCTTGGAGTGTACTCAACATCTCACCCAAGTTTCATCGCTATCGGACGAATGGTATATGAACACATACGGGACTTTGTTGAAATGCTTCGCTCATCGTCGCTCATTTGTTGAATCTACGCGTGCGCTACCTATTGTAAAATGGATTTACTAAGTCAGAAACCATCCTTGGAGTGTACTCAACATCTCACCCAAGTTTCATCGCAATCGGACGAATGGTATATGAACACATACGGGACTTTGTTGAAATGCTTCGCGCATCGTCGCTCATTTGTTGAATCTACGCGTGCGCTACCTATTGTAAAATGGATTTACTAAGTCAGAAACCTTCCTTAGAGTGTACTCAACATCTCACCCAAGTTTCATCGCAATCGGTTGAGTGGTATATGAATGCATAGGAGACATACACACACACCCACAGACAAACTATCACGTAAGATTGATTTTTATATATATAGATTGAAAATAACTTTCAGAAGAAAATATTTGGCAGAAATGGAAAGAAGGCGAAAAATGAAAGCCAATGGTGTAAATTTTATTATAAGATATAAAAGGATGAGACAGATATTTATTGATAAAGAAATTTTCATGATCGAATGCCAGAAACGACATTTTTTATTGTTCTAAGAGGGGAGACGGTCTGAAGAAGTAATTCTCTACTTGTCTTTGAAAATGAATTGACGTAAAATTTGAAGGTGGAAAAAGTTGACCGAGCTATATAAAGGATATTTGCCGGGAAGGAGAGCGTTGCCACCGAGTCAAGATGAAGACGAACACCGATGAAAGTTAATTCACTAGAAAGTCAATGTTATAATTCTACGAAAGCAAACAATACAATGGACAAAGATATGAAGAAAAGTCAGTGAAATAGCAAAGGAAATTCAATCTACGGTGTGGAGATATTATTGCCCAGCAGAAGCAACGTTTTTTTTTTCGGAAAATACATGAGTTGTTCGAAAACTAAGGAAATTCTATAAAACCTTACTCAACTCAGACTGTAATTGAAAATTATGAAGATGTTATTTGATGACATTTGACATGAAACATTACTTGATTGTCATGGAGAGTTACTAATTCATGAAGGGGAACTAATTATTTGCAATATGAGGATTCCGGCAGTGGTTTAGCCCGCATATCAAGGCTTTGTCGAGGAGGGTAAAAGCTTACCATCATGCTTCACCGAATTAACACAATTGCATCTACGACTGCAAGGTATTGCCATAACAACGGAAGAAATACCTATGAACTACAACAACAACCATTCAACGGAGAACTTCAAGAATGCTGTTCGCTAGAAGAAGATCGCCAGAGACGCCCCAGTATAGAAGAATGCAGCGAGATTCGAGCCCCGATGCGGGGATGGAAGGAAGGCAGGAAATCACGGCTGAGGAACGGACTAGAGGGGAGCGGGCAGGTGTCCAACATGCAGTTCAGCACGCGACCACAACCGATCCCGTTATGTCAGCTGATTGGCAAGCTTCTGTACGAGGAAACTGCGGCGAGGGAAGTTCGAGTCCAATTTGGATTTCCGAAAAAGATTCTGGCAGAAGGTAAAATAGACCCAACGAATATATTATTGTATTTAGAATGCAGTAACGTAGATATCCTTGAACTGACCTAGTTTTGTGTGGCAAATTTGATAGGTTTTCTAAATTATTTATTTGTATTAATTGAGTGTAGAGCATCGTTAATGTCGTTTAATGTCTTGGTAATTGTTTTTGTAACGTCGTCATTAGGATTTTGACGTATTAAGGATTTTTAGTCATCATTGTTAGTCATTGCGACTTTATTTTGAATTTATTAGTATTTCCTAAATTAATTGGAATATTTTTAAAATTGCATTAGTTCTGATATATAATTTTGCAGAAAGTCGTTGTTGACATATTTCTGAGTTTGATTTTTTGTGGCAGAGATTTATTTCAAATCTGAACAAAAAAACAAGTTATTGTTTAGTTCTGTTGAGAAGAACAATGAACTTGTCTTCTATAAAACAGACCTTTAGTGAAGTCGAGGTCTCATTAAACGATCTGAGTTTTTGGCACAGATGAAAACGCTATATTACGGTACGGAATAATACGGAATGAATAAAGTAATTCTTATGTAAAGGAATTGTTGTGAGAAATGAAAGAAACTTATAAGATAAAATGTATCAAGACAGAAATACTAGAAAGGAGATGTAATGTACCGTATTTTTATTTTGTTAAGACGAGAATATACAGACCGTTCTCTAAATTTAGAAAGTTCTATGAACAATGGTTCCATAAAATAATAAAAGGATAATAAGATCGCTTATTAAAATAATTTAAATGATTTTGTGACAGAAAATGTATAAGAAATGAACGGGAACGAAAATACTTGAGGTATTTAAGAAAATGTGAAAAGAATTGATTGTATAAACGTCAGAAGAATTGTAATTTGAACTCTATAATAAAATTACTGCATTTCGTGGTTACCTAGAGTATGCACAGAAATGGGGTTATTTATTATTATTGCGTGTACAGGAAATGAATACGAAAGCGTAGGTGTTGACGCTACCTTGTGTTTTGTGGTAAAATATTATGACGTTCCTAAGGAAGTATAAAAAGTAATGCGATGGTATAATGAAGTTCAGACCAAGTTGTCGAGGTGTAATGTATGGAAAGATGCGATAAAGATAATACCTATTGGAGTAACGTATTGTATTACGTAGACCCGGTCAATGCATGTGAGATTTTCGAAGTGAAATGCCATGTCCCGTGGTTCGGATTCCACGTAAAAAGGAGGTCCCGTGGCTCATGATCTCGAGATTGACGGTCACGTTAAACTACAAGCTTCCTTTTTTAGTATTACGTAGATGTTGGGAACCGTAGAGTCGTCTGTTATATGCCCGTCTTATTTTATTAAATTTATATTAATGGATTTGTCTATAGCGAGCAGTTTTTGGCTCTATTTGTTTGAAACATTATGCTCTTTGGAAGTGAAAGTTAAGCCATGAAATGACATTGAAGTAGAAGTATTCTTTATCAGAAGTGACGGAACAATAATGTAACGACAATGATCTGTGGGATCGAACCATTATCGAGTAGCTAACGATAATGTTGTATATATATTGCATAAATTAATAATAGGATTGTTTTTACGGTTATTTAAAATGTGTGAAGTTTAGGTTTAATTAAATGTCATTATAAAATGTATCATATAGGGGACGAATGTTAGACGATTGCGTGAGAAAGGATTTACGTGTATAATAAGTACAGTATGAGCCACAAGTGTGACTACATTTTAATATTTTAAATATTTCATTTTTAAACGATGGAAGAAATATTTTTCTTTATGTTATAGTCATGAGGACTGAAAATTAGTAACAGGAAGCTCACTACGTTTTTTTATCTTACTTTAAATATACTATTTATTTTTAATTCAGTTTGTATGAATAATTGTAACAAATGAATGTAGGTGTGTTAGGACTGGGAGTGTCCTTATTTTAATGAATAAATTTGCAGTCACATGTTAGTTTTCCTGTCCGATTTTTTATAGAACATCTCGACTTTCTGTCCTTAATAATCGGAAACGATAGTGCTACTAGTTAGGTACTGGATCTCATTGCAAATTAGTAACCGTTCATCCTCGAGATTCCAAGAATCTCGTCCTACCATATTTTGATTGTAGGATGTTTTTATTTTGTAACTAAGTAGGATTTCTATCGTGTTTTGATAAATATACCTGTATTCACAGGTTACTAGCTTTCCTCCTAGCAAGGATCCGTTGATCTATCTAGCTGGGTATCAACGCCCTTAGCGATCCCTTCCATCCCTTGGGATAATAGGTGGGGGCTACGTCAACTTCGGGGGCATAAGAGTATATTTAATTGGCGTTACCCAAATCGTGGGGCATGATTGATGTTTGCACGAGTAGGCAATATCTAATCGTGGGCTCAGTTTGAGCAACGATCACTCAGAGATGAGGGGTAATTTTTATTGGAACATTATTTATTTGCCAATCCCGATTATGGTGTATACTGAAGTGAATTAATGTACCCATTATTGAGGAATTCTGCAATGTTTGAGGCATATTGTTAAACCAGCTGATGACATGTTTGGTCATAGTAATTTAAAAGTAAAGTGGTAGTTAAATTGTTGGTTATTTTTAAAGATTATTAAAGAAGGATGGTCGGGATGTTGTTACAACGTTGAGATGATGACGTAGGGACGTGATTATAGCGGTACAATTTCTAATATAGTTAGGCTATCGCATTTTAAAATATTCCAAAAATAAAAGATGCTACAAAATTATGGTCATTCAAGGTATCCACATTGTTGTAAATAGTGATGTTTCCCTAGTTCTCCAAGAAAGAAGAATGTCATCGAAGGATATGGAAGCTATTAGGAATATGTTTGGGCAATTGTAGGAGTCCCTAAGCCAATTGTCAGTAGATCTAGAAGAATTGCACAAATATACACATGATAATACTAACAAAGTACAGGAGGAGATAAAGCAATCTGCAGCCTCAGTAAAAACGAATTTAAAAGCTGAACTTACACTTGCACAAACACGCACTAAGGAAAGTATTACGGAAGTACAGAAAGAATGTAGGAGAGCCCAGGAAAAGGCAGAGAGAGCCCAGGAAGAAATTAGGGAAGCCCAGGAAAAGGCAGAGAACGCCCAGGAAGAAAATAAGAAAGCTCAGGAAGAAATTAGGGAAGCCCAGGAAAAGGCAGAGAAAGCTCAGGAAGAAAATAAGAAAGCTCAGGAAGAAAATAAGAAAGCCCAGGAAGAAATTAGGGAAGCCCAGGAAAATGCAGAGAAAGCTCAGGAAGACAATGAGAAAGCTCAAGAGGAAATTCAGAAAGCTTTAGAAAAGACTCAGAATGAAGGAAGAATATCCCAAGAATTAAGTAAACTAGCGCATGAAGAAAGTCGGCTAGTGCAAGAACAAAGTAGAAAGGCTTTAGAAGAAACTAAAACTAGAATAGAAGAAGCACAGAAAATAAGTGAAAGTAGTGGTGAGGTTATAGATCAGGTTTCCACACATTTAGGAACACTTAGAGAATAGGTAACTAAAAGAGTAGTTGCTGCACAAGTTGAAAACAGTGAAAATATACTTAATCTCAAAGATTAGTTACAAAAGGGGATAGATGAGGTAAAACATGAAAACAAAGTGCACTATTACAAAATTACAGAATTACATGCTGCATTGAATATTATTGTAAATGGCCTAAATAATACTGTTATGGATTTACAAAATAAATTAGTGGATCAAAAAAGGTTGACTGAAGAAGGCATCAATGTAGATATAACCAGTAATATTGTAAAAGCTGTTGACATTATGAAAAAAGATGTTCTTAGATCTAATAGAGAATATATCCAAGAAATGCATGCTAAAGTTCATAAAGACATGGGAAAATTTGAATTAGATGCAAATAGAGATATTTCAAGTTTAAGAGAAGAGTTAAATAAACGTATTGATGAAGTACAGCAATCTAGCGTTACTAGGATATCAGAATTAACTAGTATTTCAGTTACTAATAGATCAGATGAACTCGAAAAAATTAAAAAGATAGTAGATGAGGTAACGACCGAACTTGCTAAAATGAAGTCTAGCCAAGAATCGGAACTATCTGCATTAACTGAACACATGAAAAACGTGAGCGTAAGAGAAACGGGTCATCGTGAAGACTTAAGAACGGATATACGGAAGGACTTAAGGGAAGATTTACAAAAATTATGTCAAGACCGTGAGGATAAATCACGAGAAGAGCGTGTGACATAAGAGATCAGGAGAGATAGAAATGAAGGAATTGATATATGGGAAGAAGATGATAGAGAAAGCCTATATAGTCAAGAACATAAAGACGGAGGAGAATTTCGGCCTAATATTAAACGAATTAGAAGAGACTATGAGGAAGTAGGAAGATATTTTGATTCAAGAGAGAATAGAACAACCCAAATTATCGTATTCTTAAAAACATAGATGACAAGCCGATTCGTTTCAGTGGCGAGGGAAATGTGACAGCCGTAGAATTTTTGAGGGATATGAAATGTTACCTAGATGACAATCCCATTCCTAACGATAGAGAAATGAGGGTTGTCGAAAAATACCTGGAACGGGAAGCACTTTTTTGGTATCGCGCATTCCGTTAAACATGTGCTAGCTTTGAACAGTTTGCCGAAGCTCTTGAAAAGAGATTTTGTAGTTTGGAAACTGAGCAGGACATACGTGCAGAAATATATTCTAAGAATTATTCAATTTCAAACCCAACTAGATACGCTAGCTTCTTTACAAAACAATTAGCCCAACTTCAGTACCTTCAACCTCCGTTAGCAGAAGGGGAGCTAGTTCATGCAATTTCTAGGCAACTTCCAACTGAAGTACGCCGTCATTTAATCTCAGCAAATGTGAAAACACTAGAAGAAATGGCAGAATTGCAAAGACAGCTTGACCACACGAGTTTGAACACAAGTACACCCAATGTTAGGAGAAGGCCTGAAAATAGAGAAGTATTTACAGTACAAGTAGACCAAACTCAGCAGACGGAAGAAGAACGAAGCAATGTAGGTCCAACGCGAACGCCATACTTTAGACAAAATAGATATGAACCATGCTATAGAAATGCAAGATAAGGAAGGCCATACCAGAACAGGTATTGGAATAGTAATAAGCGTACGACAGGATTCCATCGAAATAATAACAGTTTCCAGAGAAACAGTTATTATAATCTTGATACTAGTCAAAATGGACGAGGCTACAGACGATATAAAAATTGGAATGATGACAATTTCAATCTTCAAAGGCAACAGCAGCAACAACAACAGCAACAATCCAATAATAGAGGCTGGAGAAACAATGAAAATGTACAGCAATTCTACGACGAGAGGAAACGCGAAAGTCAGGAATACGTATAAAATTTAAGAGAGAAGGAAAGAAGAAATGCTGAAAGTCAGGTGGACGAAGAAATGGAACTGCAACCTTCGACGAATGGACAAAATCATGGTAAAGACTCGAAGAAGGGGGTACAAAAAGTCATTTTCCAGACGGAATTAATAGATAATGGAACTTCTACTTCAAACCACATTGTCAAAAATGAATTATACCAAGTTAGAGACGAAGATCTCTTATATGAAAGGGAGGAACCAGTAATAAACAAAACGGCAAGATTGCCTATAATTCAAATAGATGAAGAAGGAGACAGCCTTAAAACACTGTTAGACACTGGGGCGACAGCTTCAATCCTATGTGAGGATTGTTATGACCGTCTTAAGGATGGAAAGTTGGTTATAGCAATGCCAATATCAGCTAGGAAAGTTAGAGGAATCTTTAACGACAAGTCAATGAAATGTAAGATTCAGGTGATGATGCAATTTAGGATCAATGGTTGCACCTATGAGCAAATATTTATAGTTCTAGGAAAGATAAGGTTTGACGCGATCCTTGGTATAGATTTTATTACCAAAACAGGAGCGATTATCGACCTCAAGAAAGGAATTATCAGATTTAACGAGGAATGTAATAGTCTTGGAAATTTAGAAGAGAAGAATGGCGAATATTCTATAGAAGAAGAAGTAAAAGAAGAAACTCTAGAAAACATGGTGATGGAAGTTGAAGCCGAAAAACCGGGTCATTATGCTTTACAAATTGATGGTTATGAAGAGTATCAAGAAAGAATGGAGAATATGAACCACGAGCTTACCGATGTGTTGGACGAAAAACCGGGATTAATTAAAGGCTATCAATACCAACTAAGGCTTACAGATACTTCTCCTTTTCAGAAGAAAATATATCCTATTCCGGAAAAGTATCAGGTTGAAGTAGCGGAACTCACCAAAAGTTTGGAACGGGATGGCATTATTAGAAAACAAGCAACTCCATATTTACGCCCAATTACTGTAGTAAAGAAGATGGTAGTTTAAGGGTATGCCTCGATGCCAGATAAGTTAATACTAGACTGCTGAAAGAGGTAGACCGACCATCTAAGATAAGGGAACTACTACGAAAGTTCAAAGGAAAGACCTGTTTTTCCGTAGTGGACCTAACGGTGTCGTTTTACCAAATTGAGTAGACAGAAGACAGTGAATGTTATACTGGGTTTTTATTTAACCAGACCTCCTTCGTGTATTTAAGGGTTCCATTCGGAGTGGTTAATTCAGGACCAGCATTGATAAGAGCTCTAGATAGAAAGCTGACTGATATGATAAAAGCCAATATTATCAATCAAGTGTATGATCTGATTATATCTTCGGAAACGGCAGAGGAACATCTATATTATTTGAGGATGTTATTGGAAAATTTAAGGGAAGCCAACATAAAGTTGAATTTAAGGAAATGTTATTTCTTCCATAGGAGGATTAACTTTTTGGGGCATACCATAGATCAACACGGATATCATCCGAATGAAGACAAAATTGGAGCTATCATGAGATTCCCAAAACCTAATAAATAATCGATAAAATATTAAAAGGATAGTAAGATCGCATATTAAAATAATTTAAATGATGTTGCGACAGAAAATGTATAAGAAAGGAACGGGAACGAAAATACTAGAGGTATTTAAGATAATGTGAAAGGAATTGAATGTATAAACGTTAGAATAATTTTATTGTAATTTGAACTCTATAAGTAAAATTACTAAATTTCGTGGATACCTAGAGTATGCACAGAAATGGGGTTATTTATTATTATTACGTGTACAGGAAATGAATACGAAAGCGTAGGTGTTGACGCTACCTTGTGTTTTGTGGTAAAATATTATGATGTTCCTAAGGAAGTATAAAAAGTAATGCGATGGTATAATGAAGTTCAGACCAAGTTGTCGAGGTGTAATGTATGGAAAGATGCGATAAAGATAATACCTATTGGAGTAACGTATTGTATTACGTAGATGTTGGGAACTGTAGAGTCGTCTGTTATATGTCCGTCTTATCTTATTAAATTTATAATAATGGATTTGTCTATACCGAGCAGTTTTTAGCTTTATTTGTTTGAAACATTATGCTCTAAAAAGTGAAAGCTAACCCATGAAATGACATTGAAGTAGAAGTTTTCATTATCAGAAGTGACGGAACAATAATGTAACGAGAAGGATCAGTGGGATCGAACCATTTTCGAGTAGCTAACGATAATGTTGTATATATATTGTATAAATTAATAATAGGATTGTTTATACGGTTATTTAAAATGTGTGAAGTTTAGGTTTAATTAAATGTCATTATAAAATGTATCATATAGGGGACGAATGTTAGACGATTGCGTGAGAAAGGATTTACGTGTATAATAAGTACAGTATGAGCCACAAGTGTGACTACATTTTAATATTTTAAATATTTCATTTTTAAACGATGGAAGAAATATTTTTCTTTATGTTATGGTCGTGAGGACTGAGAATTAGTGACAGGAAGTTCATTACGTTTTTATCTTACTTTAAATATACTATTTATTTTTAATTCAGTTTGTATGAATAATTGTAACAAATGAATGTAGGTGTGTTAGGACTGGGAGTGTCCTTATTTTAATGAATAAATTTGCAGGCACTTGTTAGTTGGCCTGTCCGATCTCGAATTTCTGTCCTTAATAATCGGAAACGATAGTGCTACTCGTTAGGTACTGGCGCTCATTGCAAATTAGTAACCGTTCACCCTCGAGATTCCAAGAATCTCGTCCTACCATATTTTGATTGTAGGATGTTTTTATTTCGTAACTTAATAAATATACCTGTATTCAGAGGTTACTAGCTTTCCACCTAGCAAGGATAATTATTCCAATTACTGGAATATATGGAAAAACTGAAATAAATTACAATGGATTAAGATTTATATATATTATTGAGGACTATTGAAGAAGAAAACTCAGGGATGGCATGTTTTTGCTCGTCAAGGGAGCATTATCAGATCCAAACATACAAGACAAATAGCTCTACAAATCACCATCAAACCTGCAGTCAACATACAAAATAAAGGAAACCCGTTAGGAAAC
Source organism: Meconema thalassinum (assembly GCA_946902985.2). Classification (NCBI taxonomy): domain Eukaryota; kingdom Metazoa; phylum Arthropoda; class Insecta; order Orthoptera; family Tettigoniidae; genus Meconema; species Meconema thalassinum. Next base: position 181,018,504 of record OX336388.2, read on the forward strand.
GTAGTGAGTGTGGTAACTATTAGTGAAACATATTAAGGCATTATGCCGGAAAAAGAACGATTCATTTTAATGTCGCAAAACTTAGCTATGACTATACCATCAACAAATATAATATTGCCCCCCCCCCCCCCCCAACTATTCTATCTTCGTAGATTATGGATTCTCGCCGCTATGGATTATCCCTTATGGTGCTGATCTATCGGCTGAGGGAGCATCTGATAAAAATTCCAAGGGCCGATCCATATTTTTTTTGTTTCATTTCCAGACGCACAGCGATTGAACTATTGTAAGGAAAACAACGCGGTAACCACTTCTTCTCAGATTATCTCGACAAGTTTAAGTTTCATGATTAAATGCATTTATAACAGGTATTCTTTGAACATGCTGCAGTCAACTGACTTCCCGTGTGCGTTATCTTCTGAAGTATATGATCTTGCCTGGAGTTGATTAATATACGTGGTGATAAATATGGCTAGCTCCTTCAGCGAAGGGGATATAAATACGGGTTTAGTGCTAAGTGAAGTGTGTGAGAGTGAATATTCTACTGACGGCAATGGCTTTGATTTTACTGAGGAAAATCCACCTAATGCCAGAGGATTGTAAACGTATATCATTGTAGAGATTGATTGTACTCAATACCTATTTGATAGAATTACTCTCTGCTTGCGATATTTATAAACAATTAAATTATTATTAACATTTTTATCACAAAAAATATTTAGATTGTGTAGGCTGTCCAATTTATATTAAGTTTTGCAATTATTTTCTTTTTCGCAGGATTATTTTTACAGATTTTATTAATATCCAAGTGAAGGATATTGTAATTATTTAGCTTCTAGTTCGTGAATGATTTGTTTACCTGCTAGAGAAAAAAATACCAACACACTATCTTGAAAAATGTAGGTGGGAGATAATTTGTAACACTTGTAATTTCACTAAGCTTGGCTTGGTAATTTTAGCATATTCACTCATTAAGGTAAGACCGAACGCGAAAATCTGAAAAAATGTATTTTTTCATTTATTGACTTATGTTACAATTTGAACTTCAAAGAACATTCAGGTGTATTATTTATGTAGAAATTCGTTCTGGAAGTATTTTAAATTATTTTTTAAATTTACAGCTGCACTGCATGGATGTTTGTTTCATGTTGCACCGATTGGTATAGTCATTGATATATCAGGAACTTCTTGACCTAGAAGGCTGTGGTTTGGTTAATTTTAAAGTTCCGGAAGAGGGCTATACTGTTGCGCGACATGACCTCAGAGTTTGATGCTTACCGAAGCTGGGGTGATAGGCTCGCTCCGAAGCTAGTATTTAAATTTCCAATGATTGGAGATTGTTGGAACAAATGAAAACGTAAAAGCACTTAATGCTGTAATACCCTTCAATCATGGGAATTTAGGCAGACTTAAGGTTCTTGAAGAACTGGAAGTAGACATAGTAAAGCATACAGCATCTGGATTGAAAGTGCTCTACAGGTTAAGGGTGCAAAAAGCACAATTTGCGGCAAATCTGACAACAAAAGAAGCAAGAAAGAAGAAAAAGGAGCAGATTAGCCAGTGAGGAGTCAGATTATGTGACTGGATGCTTCTAATTGGTCTAGGAAAACGTATAGGGTAAGATTTAGATACTTTTTTCACTCTTCAACTTTGCAGTTGATTTTCTTGAAACTTAAAAAATCTCGATAAATTTTCCTTTTTCTTCAAAACTATTCAATGTATAACGATGAAATTTTGACAGGTACTTAATGTGTATACAATACAGCAGGGGATCTACAATCAGGTCATTGTGACCAATACCTTGAGAGTTGTGCCTCATTGTTCATGATTTTTTCAAATGGATTATATCATTTCAAATAAAATCACTTCTCCCACATTTATTGAACCAAAGTTCCAATTGTAGATCCCAGCACTAAGTAAGAGTTAAGGAATATACTGTAAACATTTCATGCATTTATCTTTATCAGTTTCTTAGAAAAAGGAACATAAAGTAAACAAAATTAACATTGGCGAGATAGGGCATTCCGTCTTAGTTAGTTTGATGAAAAACTAATTTCTGGTTTTCAACGTAATAAAATTCTTCGTTCTTTTACGAATAATTTGATGTATAATTTATTGCAAATCGTTTACATTTAAGCCTTGAAAATTAATTTTTAACTAAGTACTGCACAGCTATTGCTCTGAAAGTGCCGCATCCACTTTCACTTCAATACTTTCTTACTCATTATATTCTCATTTTTTTCACTTAGGTAAAATTAATTTATGTTTGGTAAAGTTTAGCTTCATACAGTACGTTGTATGTTTAGTTTTTTGTTTATTTACTTTCCCGGCAGTGTCGTTTTTTTAAACAGAAAGTATATATGAAACGTAAATTCTTTGGCAATAGACATGCTGTAAATATAATATAGACAGTGAACAGTGATTCTTTGCTGCAGTCACTTCTTAGTGTTGATTCTAACCCAACTTCTCCTAGTGGTATTCCTGAAAATAGTCCATAGCCATCAAGTGCATCCAAAAGAAAACCTTCCATAGATCAATTTCATGAAATGAATGGTATTGAGTTTATATCACATTCTAATGCTGGCAATGTAATAATAGGCTTAAAAGTTCTGTCAGATTTCATACAAACACATTGTGTAAAATTTGTAAAATGAGTGATAGTTTATCAGTTGTGAAGGATGTTTGTGTATGGAAAGGTGTGTCCTCCAAGTAAATTTTTAGACATTCAAAATAGGGGTAATAGAGGCAGTACCTACATTTAATGATGGTGTCATTTCAAGGAATCATATATTAATGGAAATGGGTGTGAGAGTAAGGAAAAACTGTCTAGAGTCATTGAATTCCATCGACCAGAAGTGTATATATTAAGATGAAAAAGCTGCTGAGGCCATGCAAAAGGAATCAAGAACCAAGATAACGTTCAAAAGGAAGTATATAAAGGGAGGGGATGAATCCAAGGATGATTATTCTCCTAGGATGTACTGAGATTAGACTCCAGACTCTGTCATAATGTATTTTGAGATTTTCTCAAAAACTATATTTTTTGAAACACATGTACCTTTTTCTAAAAACTGGGTAGGACTATCAAGCTGATATTTTATATACACTGTATAACCATGCCATTGAGTATTGATGACTAGGATTATTCAAATTGATCCAGTTGTGTCTGAGAAACTTTAATAAGTATCACCAAATTTTCATGAAAAATGACACTTTTTTTTTACAAATTTCAAAAAATCATAGATAAGAACGTGTTTAACATAGAGTTAAGATTCTAGTCATCAAAATAGATCAGGGTAATTAGATTATCTGCGTAAATTTAAATCCACACATAGCCATTAGTTTCTGAGAAAAAGGTACATGAATTTAGGCATTAGTTGCATTTTTAAAATATTTTCAGTGCATTATTACTGCCCTTATGACAATACTGTTCGACTGTGATCAATGTAGATTACTATGTGTATTGATATGTCTATTTTAAGCAAATTACACATATTTCAAAATACTATCATGAAAATGTTCTGAAATATTGAGATATTTGTAACGTTCTGCATTATTTACCAGATTCACACTACACGGTTACCTTAATTATTGGGCATCAAAAGTGATAAGAAGACTCTCATCAAATCTTAACCCTTTTGGTATCAAGCAATTAACTAATGCCCCTTCTCAGTACATTTTGCAACCCACATGGTACATGAAGAAGGTTAAGGGTTAATATGTGCGCCTTGAAACCCACTTCGATAGCAACATTGGCTTAGCATATGCTACATTCGAATAGTACCTATAGCTATGAGTTCACACTGGTGTCTTCAAAGGTTTTCTGTTAACAAATTATAGCTTTTGCAGCTATGCATTAACATATGTGCTTACAAATACCTTTCCTTCAAATGTCCCTTGTAGGTAAATTTGGCTTCGCATATGCTACACAGGTATGGGTAAAGGTGTATCTTCAAATGTCACAACAAATTTGGTTTGGCATATGCTTCTTGGTCTTCTCCCCACTACGGGTTAAGTTGTGTTTCTTCAAAGCATTTTAGGGCATATTTAGCTCCGCATGTGCTACGCGAAAGTGGCTTCTCCCCAGTATGGATGAACATGTGTGTCTTCAAATGACTTTTCCGACTAAATTTGGCTGCGCATGTGCTACATGAATAACGCTTCTCACCAGTATGAGTTGACATGTGTGTGCGTAAATTCGCTTTCAGACTAAATTTGGCTCCGCATGTGCAACATGAGTATCGCCTCTTCCCAGTATGGGTTAACATGTGTTTCTTCACAGTACTCTTCTGACTAAATTTGGCTTCGCATATGCTACACGAGAATGGCTTCTCTCCAGTATGGGTTAACATGTGTTTCTTCAAATGACCTATCTGACTAAATTTGGCTCCGCATGTGCTACACGAGTAACGCTTCTCACCAGTATGGGTTAACATGTGTGTGCCTAAATTCGCTTTCAGACTAAATTTGGCTCCGCATGTGCAACATGAGTATCGCTTCTCTCCAGTATGGGTTAACATGTGTTTCTTCAAAGTTCCTTTCTGACTAAATTTGGCTTCGCATATGCTACACGAGAATGGCTTCTCTCCAGTATGGATTAACATGTGTTTCTTCAAATGACATATCTGACTAGATTTGGCTCCGCATGTGCTACACGAATAACGCTTCTCACCAGTATGGGTTAACATGTGTGTCTTCAAAGTTCCTTTCTGACTAAATTTGGCTTCGCATATACTACATGAGAATGGCTTCTCCCCAGTATGTGTTAACATGTGTCTCTTCAAATGATACCTGCGGGTAAACTTGGCTTCGCATGTCCTACACGAATATCGCTTCTCGCCAGTATGGAATAACATATGTGTCTTCAAATGACCTTTCTGACTCGAGTAACGCTTCTCACCACTATGGGTTAACAGGGTAGTCTTCACATTTTGTTGATTGGTAATATCTCTTTCAGATACAGTGCTACTATTCTTTCCTCTAGTATTACATAATGCGTAAATCTTCCTTGCTGCAGAATCCGAGGTATCAGGACATCCCAGCCTGAAATCATCGGTATTAATACAGTGCAGTTCGCTCAAAATTATGTTGAATTATCTGAGAAAGGTGAATAAAACGTTCAAAATCCAGACAAATTAACTTATGAAACGATAACTGGACCGAAATTCATTAATATCACTACAAGGAATACTGTCCTTGTCTAATACCTGGAACTGATCTCGTTTTTAATATTCAATGCTATGTTTTTCATACAGTCTGAATATTTTCAAATTACTTATATACTATGCAAACAAAATGATGCATCACACCGGAGTATTTGGAGTCATAGGCTTCCTTGATATATATGAAATCCATATCTATTTCAAAAGCACTGATTATACATGGAAATGGCAAATTCTTTCTAGGAACATGCTGTTTGCCAAAAGTCAACTTTGTCCTAGATCAGTTAAATAATTGAAATTATTGAATGGTTACGGAAATCGTGAGCTAATTCATGCTAGCAGTGAAAGTGTTCAACTTATTTCGCACCACATTGGCCGCATTAACAACATGGATGAACGGGGATATGACTATTTAATAGAAACTGGATAACTGAAATCCATCTGACTTATGAAGTGCGTGCTCGTACAGGTGGCAGAATAATCCATATTATATTCCCTATAGAATCGCCATGCTGGCATTTGGATTAAGGTGGGAATTTTGGATATGCAAATCATGTGATTTCGAAACCAGATAGGCTATTATGCTTTGGTCTTGAATAAATCGCGGATGAATGGTTTCTTAGAGCTATATAAATTGTGTGGAGGTGAGTGATTAGCTTTAGGTCCAAGAAAATATCAGATACCATACATAACGGTGGTTTGTTATAACATACTGAAAGTGGTAACTCATTAACATTAACCACTCCATATAGCGAACATTTATCCTATTCTTGGCTCACTACAAGGTGACTCCCGCCTAACGACGTACTGTAGCTGGGAACATAAAATAAGCAATTTTCCCCCCAACGATTCAATATCTCGACTTCCTATTTAGACGTCAACAAATTCCCACTTTGTGCACTGTTGTTCTAAATTGATAATCGATATGTTATATTCTATGTTTCAAAATATACAGTATGACATAAGTATCTAAGAGGTTTGTTAAACCTGGCACAATATCCTAAAAGTGATGAAATAGAGTAAGAGATTTCATTTCTTGAACAAATCGATGCATTTTCATAAATAAATCCGTATACGCACGTGCAAAATTGGCTGAGCTTTTGCACGGGCAGCGTATAGGTTGAGTGACGTCACTCATTCTTGTGGTTACCATTCAATTCCCGCAGAAACTACACAGCCTACATCCGAAGGAATTCGTTCAAAATAAACTATCTTGGTTATCCCCTAGACCCGTCCTTCCATAACAACTGTAAGGTTTCAATTTCAGTTGCCTTAGAATGTGCGATTCCAAGCTATCCCATTTATTCGTAACCACTCGTCATATTCATTTACCCTCCCCCACTCGTCTTAATACCCTTCATTAACCTTCCAGCGGGCGCGCATACCTGGATCTCGCAGGCGGGCGCGCGGCGGCTAAACGGCCGCCCTTGATTTAACATAGACAGCTCTCGATTTTCATGCAATTAATCATCGGGAACTAAAATGAATAACTTCATATACATTTCCACAAAGCACACAATAAACTTTAATAAACAATAGTTGATAACATCCCCACCAAAAGACAGTGGCATGAATAATGAATAATACATTATCATATAGCCTATACCGACAGCAGTGGCTCAGCTGGTTAAAGCGCAGCGTTGGGTCATGGGACCAAGCTCTCTGCTGACTCGGTAGACGCGTGGGTTCGAGCCCCACCGTCGGCCGTCCTTGAAATGGTTTTCCGTGGTTTCCCATTTTCAACACCAGGCAAATGCTGGGACGGTACCTTCTGATAGGCCACGGCCGATTCCTTCCACATCCTTGCCCAGTTTCATTCATCTTCATCCATTCCATCTCTCATCCCGACGCGCAGGTCGCCCACGGGCGTCGAATAGAAAGACCTGCACTCGGCCTCTGAGGAGGCCACACGACAAAAAAAAAATAATAAAAAAAAAAAAAATAGCCTATATATAGTTACTTTCCTTGAACTCAACTACACCATATCTTCTTCTTCCAAACTCTTGAGGCAAGCGTCACAGGAAACGTCTTGCGGTGAATGCTTTTTGCAGACAAATCTTTCACATTTGTGGCACTGTAGACGAGTACGGTTGTTCTTTTTGGACCCGCAACTATAACAGATACATCGCGTTCTTGAAACACGTGCTGTACTGCCATTCGGTGCACTATTCCTGTACTCTTCCAAGAAAACATGCAAATCCTTTGGAAGAGACCAAATCGTTGCACGGTGTTTCAAGTTTTCCTCCATGAGTGCCATAGCCAATTTGAAAGTGTATTCTCTCCTAGAAGTTTTGTTGTCTGCGTTGTTTGCTTTATATATTATGCAAGAATTTATTCCAGCAATATCGAGGATGCGATGAAACAGTACCATTGGCCACCTTTGTGTTTGTCTCGAAGTCGTGCACCGTGAAGTCCTCAAGTCTACTGTATCGACCCCCCCCCCCCCCCTTTGGTGGCATTGTAATCCATGATGTGGAATGTTTTCATTATCATCATGCATCGTGGATAGTACCAACACAACTTTCTTCCTTTTAGTAGCCACTGATACAAAGCTTTTATCATATTGGCATCCAAACTGGTATGTTCCGGGAACTAAATGCCTATTTTCAGCCACAAACTCGGGTGGAACCTCTCGTTTGTTCTTCTTCAGGGTGCCTACAAAGGTCAGTCCTTGTTCCAGTAGGTATTCGGCCACAGGGTAACTACTGAAATGATTATCAGTAGTCACATTTCGGTTGGTGTTTTTTATTGGCTCACTTAATCTCGTTACCACATCAAAGGGCTTATTTGAAACTGCATAGCGCCCCGGTTTCTGCGTCCCACAGTATATCTCCAAATTGGAAGTGTAGAAAGTTCGGGAATCACACATAGCATAAATTTTGAGGCCATACTTGGCGGGCTTTTTGGCCATATACTGTATAAAACTACAGCGCCCACGAAATGCAACTAACATTTCATCAATAGTTACAAACTCCCCAAGAGAATGCAATGAAGGTATTGAGAAATTTGCGAATAGCGGCCAGTTTGCCATTTTCCGCACGTTCAGTTCTAGTATTCACATCGTCAAATCAAAGACTTCTCAACAGTAATCGAAAGCGACGTTCACTGAAATTAGCCCGCAGTATTACCAATCCGGTCCCGTTGGTAGTAAACAATTCCGATAAATTTGTGCGGTGAACTCGTTTCACGGCCATCAAGAACAAGGCACCAAAAAGAGCTAAAATTTCCGATCTTGTTGTTTCTCTAAAATCTCTTTCCCCGCCTTCTGGATGTTGCACTTTTACCCTGTCAATAAACGTATTTGTGTGTCTAACAATTTCATCAACCACATTTGAATTTATTATGTTGAGAAAATATTCTAGTTCAGTTTTACACTGGCGAGCTAGTCCTTTAGGACCAGGAAAAGTTTTTATCAAGTTCTTTGCCTTGGTTTTTGAACTCCTACCCATGGGTTTATTTCCCCATAATGTCTCACTATCTTTCCCAATGAAGAAACGTAGGGTGCTGTCATCACGGTCGTCATCACTTACATCATCAGTTCTGACCATTTCAACTTCAGAGTCACTACTGTGACCGTCCATTTCGAAAATTTCGGGTCCGAAATCAATATCATTATGATCGTCCCAAATATCTTCTCTTTCATTCGTTTCATCATCTTCTAATTCATCAAGTATTCGTAGAATAGAATCAGGATCATTGTATCGTGCCCTGAAATGCGAGTAATAAGACACAACTGCGTCAATATGATGAATATGAAGAACAGGAGAAAGGAATAATTCTAACAGAAAACTAACCAAACTTCAAAATCTAAATGAGTTTGAACATTGTATGTACTGTATAAGAGAAAACGTTTCTCTCTCTCACTTTCTCTCACACACACATACACACAGACACGCGCCTACACACACACACAAAATAAATATATTTACTTACATGTCTCATTCAAGTGTGAGAGAATGGAACACAATCGGGCGCGTGGCGGTAAACTGGCCGCCTGACTCGAACGACAATGGCACGCACTACTTAGCAACTGAACAATGGCCGATTGGCGCCGACTCGAAAAATTACGGAAGCGCTGTCTCACGTCGAGATGAGTAATTAACGAATACCTGGAGGTCCCACCTGGTAATTCGTCAATAAAGAGCACAATCTCGTGACTTTCTCCAAAAGGCGGCCAAATTGCCGCCCACGCGCCCGCTGGAAGGTTAAGTAGAATATTTAATCCTTTAATTATCACTATTTTCCTACAACACCACAATCAAATATTTCTATTTTTTCTATATTCTGCAGCAAAAACCACCCATGTTTCGCATCCATATAGCGCTAAGCTCCAGGCAATGGCTTCAAAAATGACTTTTTAATACCTAGATCTATATTTCATTTAAACAGAGGTCAACCCAATCTTTATATGTTATATCCTTTGTCCTCTCTGTGCCCAAGTTGGAGTCACCAACGTCTCTTAGTGTTTCAACAGTCATTCGATTTCAATATTTATATTTTAAATCTTCCTGCTGCATTCCGTTTATTCTGTTTCAAATACAATGCTTTTATTATGAAATCGTTCCTCAACACCTAGTACACATCGTTTAGAAACATGATCAAATCCTCTGGTGATGAGGCTAAGATGACATTGTCGTTAGTAAGTCACCGAGTCGAAATTACTATATCTTCGACCTCAATTCAACTTTAAATTCTTTGGCATTCCCTTCGTTACTTGCCATATCTATAGATTGAAAAGTACGAATGATAAAATGCAGTCTTACCTTATATAATTCTAAATATCAGTCTCTCGCTCATGTCTATCGAATCTAATAAACACCAGCTGGTTGTAGACACACCCAGAATCCTGAATTGTATACCGAAACTTTTCAAACTGTCAAACAATATCACCTACCATCATTATACACAGCTTTATTTATACTAAATATGCCATGAACGTTTTCGTCTCGATCTTTATTCTACCAAGAACAGTCTAATACTTAATACAACTACCCTTGTTCGTCAGATTCTTGTTCACTGAACTTGTCTTGACCTAACTCGGCTGCCATCCCATCCATTTGTTTCATCATCATCATCAGCTTCTAAAGGCTAACACCTTGTCGTTGCAGCCATTTCTTACGGTCTTCAGCAGTCCTCTTCATATTGGCATACGAGTCACATACCATCTCCATGACAATGTTCTTGAGATACGATTGTTTTGGTCGTCCCCTTGGGTTTTCCCCTAAGTTTTCCCTTAAAAAATTACCTGGAGGAGAGTGTCATGTCTGAGTATGTGTCACATGGATTTTGCTTTCCTTTTCTTGATGGTATTCAACAGGCATCGATTCTCCTGAATTTGGTTCAGAACAAGCTCATTTGTTTTTCTTTCCATCCAGCTTGTTCGGGTCATTCGTCTCCAAAACCACATTTCAGCTGCCTCAATTTTTGATTCTTCTCTTTTCCCAAGTGTCCATGTTTCACAACCATAGGTCAAGTCACTCCAAACGAAGGTCTCGGGAAATGACTTCCTTATCTTCAAGTTGAGGTGGCCATTGAGCAGCAAATTCTTCTTATTTTGAAAGGTGTTCTTCGCCAACGCTATTCTTTTCTTAATTTCTGAGATGCATCTGTTGTCATAACTAATCACACTTCCCAAATAGCAAAATTCCGTTACTTGTTCAATGGCACTATCATATAACATTATATTAGCTAAAATTGGTTGTTTCTTTTTATCAACCACCATTAATTTTGTCTTCCGAGAATTAATTCGAAGGCCGAATTATCATGAGGATTTCTGAAAAACTTTTAACATTCTATTCATTACACATGCAGAGTTTGCTAAAAGTGCAATATTATCTGCAAAGCGAATGCTATGTACCTGTAATCCATAAAATTTTAATCCTATGGCTTTCTATTTTAATGTATTTACTGCAGCTTCTATACAGATATTAAAAGATAGAGTACAACCCTGCCTTACACCTCTTCTTATTTTTGCTTCTCTTTTATTGCCATTAACTGTTATTCGGTAGTTTTATTTTAAGGCGCCTGTCTTTCCATTCAATCCCGAATATAACAAATAAAAGAAATAAGGGTTTCCAATTAACATTATCAAATGCCTATCCTATATCAACAAATTCTACATAGGTTTTTCGATTAACTTCCAGTCTTCTATCTAAAATATGACGTAATGCTAGGATAGCCTCCCTAGTCCCTTTCCTTGATCTAAATCCATACTGATCACTAGCCACATGTTGTTCAATTTTCTTGCTTAGTCTATCTTTGATGATGATCAATGCAATCTTTGATGCATGTGAAAGAATGGCTTAAGTTCTATAATTAGAACATTCACAAGCATTTCCTTTCTTGGTTAGTGTGATTGTTGGAATTTTAATAAAATCAGGAGGTACAATTCCGTCCTCATAGCATTTAGTAATGATTTGAAAAAGGCTTTCCTTGATGCTCTCATCACAATATTTTAAGAGCTCTGCAGGAATGTTATCTACACCAGTTGCTTTATTTCCTTTCAGTTTAGCGAGTGCTGCATAAAACTCTGCTTTAGTTATAGTTGGTATATCATCTTCTTCAATTAGTTCATCTTCTATATAAATACTATTGTCAGTAATATCTGGTCCATCATACAAATCTTCAAGGTATTCCTTCCATCGCTCACATACCTTTTTATTTTCAAACAATAGCTTCCCTTTGGAATCGTTAACTACATTGCTTGTGATGCGTTGTTGATAGTTCAAAGTTATCACTTTAAAATAAGCATTGTCAGGTTTGCCATTCTTCAAGTCATTCTCAATACCCACGCATACCCGCTTCATCCAAGTTTCTTTCTCCTTGCGACATTTCCTTGTTATTTGATTCCTTATGGGCCTAATACGCTTGAGTGTCTATATTGCTAAAATTGTTCCTTTATTAAATATGCTCTAGGATTTCCTGGGTCATCCATTTCTTCTTCGGTTTCAATTTCCATTTGCCTAGTACTTCCGTTGCAGCTGTTTCTAAGCCATTTTATGTATCATCCCATCCAAAACTCTCATCCTTAACCAATTATCTAACATCTTTAAATGTTTGTACTACATTAGGATCCTGAAGCTTATTTAAACACCATCTATTTTGTCCAAATGTTTCATTCCTCTTGAACCTTATATCACATTTAGCTGCAACTAGGATGTGATCACTATCAATTTCCGCCCCAGGGTAACTATGGCTGGCTTTCACTTGGTTCCTATATCTTTGTTTAATTATGATGTAGTCAATTTGCAACCTTCTTGTATCCTAAGGTGCTATCCGGGTGAAACGTCTTCTCTTGGGAACATCGAAACATGTATAAGTTATTACCATCTCATGTTGCTCACAGAATTCGAGTAATATTTCTCCTCTCACATTGACATCACCCATGCCAAACTTACCAGCATACTTAACATATTTATGAGAGCCAACGGAAGCATTAAAATAACCCATTAAAATAATGTTTAAATTCTCCTTTACTATGACCAACAATTCTTGTATTTGATGAAACATTGCTTCAATTTCTTCATCAGCATTTGCTTATCCTTCTAATAAAATCTTTGAATCGTTAGTCATCACACTCATTGTAGGAGAACCTTCCCATATGTCAGCTCCTGCTTTCTTCAGTATAGGGACAATGGCATACTGTTCATAACAAGTTTTATAACCCTTCACATAGCTGTCAATGATCCAAAGTATTATAAGCGAAACAAACTGACCACATCTTCAGCGTCTATGCATCGTAGCAACTCAGTTGGCACATAACTACGTAGGTCTTCTAGCGGCCAACCAATTCTGATTCAAATATTAAATCTTCTCTTTTATGCTCAGCGGTTTCCCCTACACTTCATTATTCTTGATATTCTTAGCCCTATGTGTCTACCTTATATTCTATATCCATTAAAGGTTTTCACCTCGATCACTTAAGCACTTAAGCCATCTTTACCCGAACAAAGTCTTAATCTTTCGATAAGCTGCATAAACAATTCCTACTTAGAAACAATCATGTACATTTGGATATTTCTGTAGTTTCATTTAAGGAGCATGTCCATCTTTGTCATTTAGCCCCGAGTACTTTGGTTGCAATTTGTATGTTTGAATATTTTGATAACCTGTGTAATCTGATGTCTGTTTTAAATTGTGTATTTGGAATCAAGTCTAGAATTGGGAAGGAGGCGGGTGTGGCCTGAAGTTAAAAACAATCCCCGTGTTTGTCTGGAGTAAAAGTAGGAAATCCAAAATGAACAGTTCGAGGAAGGCTGGTGAGCAAATCGAGCCCACTCCTTCTCAATTTTGCCTCCTTGGCAGGACCTACAACCAAATCCAAACCTCCGGGTCGACAGCCAACTATGCTATCCACAACACCTTGAAACAGTCATTGCTCATATTTATTCGAACCATTGTCTTTAGCTTTATTGTACTCCATTTCGTAAATTTTCAGACGTCTGTTTTCTGCTTTCTCCATTTCATGTCATACGCTCTTGTTCTTCCATCTTTCATTCATATTGTAGCATATCCTGAGTGATCCTTCTACCCATTCTGCATCTTCTTTCCTCTGACAATATTCTCTTCTACGGATTTCTTTAAAAAAAATCGAGTTGCTTGCATTCTAGGTCTCATCTACTTCAAAACAACCAGATTGTAGGTAGAGTTTGTGTTGGCCCCAGAGTTCGTTTTGTAATCCCAATTCAGATTTCGGAATCTATCCTTGATCATATTGAAATCAATTTATCAACGTCCTATACCTCCTGGTCTCATTCAAGTGTTTATAGTTCTATGGTGTTTGTTAGGAACGTGTTAGCTATGCCTTATTAGTGATCGATGCAGAATTCTACCAGCCTGCTCAATCGTTCGTATTTTTCATGCGTTCTACATTTCACCGCTATATTTTCTTATCTTCCGCTTCTTAACACGGCATTTCAATCGCACTTTACAGCATTTACAATCTGCAGAAAAACACCTTCTGAATTTGTTAGTAGAATTTTATAATTTCTTTATTATCTGCTTGATTGGTAGTCTGCTAGAATTATACTACTCTAATGCACGTAGTTTTCGTTCTAATTTTAACTACACTAAGCCTATAATGCTCATAATGTTCTACCCACTGGCCAAGTTCCCCAGTCAATATGAGACATATTCACCATAACTGTTATTTGATTTAGAGCTAAATATTCTGTAGTCCCCTGGCCAGAAGTCCCATTCTTCCTGCCTGCATACGTCACTTTTCCAACACAAATCCAACTTCAACCTACCTATTTCCCATTTCATGTTCCTAAACCTTCCTCTGGATAATCACACTTCTAATATCCATGTTTCGACCAGTAGAATGTCAGACATCCCATTCGTCACATTTGTGATGATAACCCCCTCTCGAGTAGCCCTCGGCTGGAGATTAGAAAGTAAGACATGTTTACAGCACGATTGGAATTTCAGAAAAGAGAAGGGTAACATTACGTAGAATTATGCATAGACAGGTGCACTACCCTGGGGAGAACATTATGGCAGTAGTTCTCCGCTGCAATGGGGCAATGGGGGACAAAGTGTGGCACAGGTAAGCAGAGGGAGCCAAGGCGTGGCAATGGGGGACAAAGTGTGGCACAGGTAAGTAGAGGGAGCCAAGGGGTGGCAATTGGGGGCATTATTTATTATTGTTATAGATGTCCTCACCATCTATGGGACCAGTAAAGCATGACTTATTCCGTACTGCTAAACCCCTTTTATAAAGTAGTATAAACCAATCAATTACGCATCATATCAAGTTTCTACTCTTAGTACACACAATCCACAATGTTAGTAAAACTGTATTACGAACAGATTTTCATGGACGCTGCCACACGGCTGAATGAACAAAACACCATATAACATTACATGAAGTATCTGCAAAGCTTCTGTATGAAATAATAAGATACTGTCAGTCTTCCGAATAATTTAATCAAAATAATTATATTACATGGTGGCAAATCCTCCATTTTGTCTTACTTCCGTCTCCTGAACTCTTGATCCGTCAGTTTACCCCAAAACCTGACAGAGCGAGGTGGGCAAATGATCTGTGGGTTGACGGCATTCGTAGGTGGTTTCTACGGGAGGAGGAACGCGTGAGAAGAAGCTCCGAAAGGTCTCAAGAGAAGGCGTGGGAATCTCAATAAAGTCCAAAAGCTATTGCTAGGTCGCGTAAAGTCTAGAATTTCAGATCCAACTGGAAGAGACGATACTATTCTTCCAACTATGTAAGTAATGCCACGCGGCAGAGTTCAGTGACACGTGTACGACGGTGCAGTGAGTCAACAAAGTGGGATACAGCAAATCAGCGAGTGTGAAACAGCAGTTAAGTACGCATATTTGTATTCGAGAAGACAACTGACAGACTGTAAATGTTTCAGCTTTGTGCAGGAATATTCCGTGAACTGCAGAAAGCCGAGGTCCTACTTTCGGCGTGGATCGGATAACAGAACACGAGAGGCTACCACAGAGGGGTAGCGTGGCTCTAGTGTTCAATCAATATGCGACACAGCGGTAAGTAGTTGCGTTCTGCCAGCTCTGCAAGTCTTCACGGGAGCCAGTTACCGATCTGTGGCGGTTTCCCGGACATCTCCCTAAGCTAACCTGCCCGTTATCTGCTCGCAGACGGGTTTGCACAGGCACAACCCAAGTACTTTCCAGATCGTCTATCCTTCAGTTTGCACCTCTTCTTGGACTGGGTCTCAACAACCACCGCTACAGGTTTGGTCCCGCGTTATAGACCCCCACATCCACCTCGGTATGGCTCCTATACCATCACAGTCCTCCGCCACACTTGCTGGACACGTCACCACTACCACGACCTTGCTCCCGGTTATAGACCCCCACAGCCACCTCGGTATGGCTCCTGTACCACCACAGTCCTCCACCACACTTGCTGGACACGTCACCACTACCATGACCTTGCTCCCGGTTATAGACCCACACAGCCACCTCGGTATGGCTCCTGTACCCCCACAGTCCTCCACCACACTTGCTGGACACGTCACCACCACCACCTTGGTCCCAGTTATAGACCCCCACAGCCACCTCGGTATGGTTCCTATACCACCACAGTTCTCCACCACACTTGCCGGACACGTCACCGCTACAGCCTTCGTCCCGGGTTATAGACCCCCACAGCCACCTCGGTATGGCTCCTGTACCACCACAGTCCTCCACCACACTTGTCCGACACGTCAACACCACCACCTTGGTCCCGGGTTATAAACCCCCACAGCCACCTCGGTATGGCTCCTGTAACACCACAGCCCTCCAGCACACTTGTCGGACACGTCAACACCACCACCTTGGTCCCGGGTTATAGACCCACACAGCCACCTCGGAATGGCTCCTGTGCCACTAATGACACCATTTGTTCCAGCGCTAGTAGATTTTAGCGGCTGTCAACTATCTTATCCAGCACTGATAAAACTTTGTTGGTGCTGCATTCTTGAGCCATGAATGCTGGATCCAACAACTAAAATGGCAAAAATGTCTGTCAAAGGTGAGATTCGAACTTCTTACTTCACCACGCCACGAGTTGACCCTCATGGCTGTCATGACACGCCACCTGGCGTTATTTATTGTTCGCTACATATGGGCAACACGCCAACAAATAGGGTGCGGATTTTGTTTTAAGCGGAATTTACAGCGCTGTATGAGCAGTAAAGCAAAGCGATTCATCAAATTAAAACCGCAAATGGCACAAATTGGCGGTTATGTAAAACGAGCCTCAGTCATTATTCGAAATAAATTTAATCTATATATATATATATATATATACACAAGCTGACCCGGCAGACGTTGTCCTGCCAATCAAAGAAAGTGTTGTAACTTTGTTTCTTGAAGAGCTTTTGGATACACAATATTATTTTCAATTTCTATTAACTGCCTGTAAACTATCGTGAAATGAATTAACTAATCAAGAAACATTCGTGGGAGCGTGCACAACAACTCTCCAAAGTTCCATCGCAATCGGATAAATGGCATATAACGCATACGGGATTTTGTTTAAATGATTCGCGTGCTGTCACTCATTTGTTGAATCTACTCGTGCTCTACCAGCTGTGAAATGTATTTACAAAGTTCGAAAGCTTCGCGTAAGTGCACACAACAACTCATCAAAGTTTCACCGCAATCGATGAATAGTATAAGAAGGCACACGGGATTTTGTTGGAACGCTTCGCAGGTCGTCACCCATTTGTTACATCTACTCGTGCGCTACCAATATTATAAAATGGATTTACCAAGTTGAACACCTTTCCTGGCGTGTACACAACAACTCATCAAAGTGTCATCGGAATCTGATGAATGACATAAGAACGCATACGGGATTTTCTTTAAACGATTCGCGTGCGTCACTCATTTGTTGAATCTACTCATGCGCTACCTATTGAAAAATAGATTTACCAAGCCTGAAACCTTTTCTGGAGTGTACTCAATGATTCACCAAGGTTTCATCGCAATCGGATGAATGATATATGAACGCATACGGGACATTGTTGAAACGATTCGCGCGCCATCACACATTTGTTGAAACTACTCGTGCGCTACCTATTGTAAAATGGATTTACTAAGAAAGAAACCTTTCCCGGAATGTACACAACAATTCACCAAAGTTTCATCGCAATCGGATAAATGGTATATGGACGCATACGGTACTTGGTTGAAATGATTCTCGTGCCATCACTCATCTGTTGAATCTACTCGTGCGCTACCTATTGTAAAATGGATTTATTAAGCCAGAAACCTTCCGTAGGGTATACACAACATCTCATCCAAGTTTCATCGTAATCGGACGTATAGTATTTGAACGCATACGGGACCTTATTGAAACGCTTCGCGCGTCGTCGCTCATTTGTTGAATCTACTCGTGCGCAACCTCCTGTGAAATGGATTTACTAAGTTAGAAACCCTCACGTAAGTGTACACAACATCTCACCCAAGTTTCATTGCAATCGGATGAATGGTATATGAACGCATACGGGACTTTGTTTAAACGTTTGCGCGTCGTCACTCATTTGTTGAATCTGCTCGTGCGCAACCTATTTTAAAATGAATTTACTAAGCCAGAAGCCTCCCCTGGAGGGTACACAACATCTCACCCGAGTTTCATCGCTATCGAACGAATGCCATTTGAACGCATACGGTATTTTGTTGAAACGCTTCGCACGTCGTCGCTCATTTGTTGAATCTACACGTATGCAACCTCCTGTGAAATGGATTACTAAGTTAGAAGCCTTCACTTAAGTGTATACAACAACTCATCAAAGTTTCATCTCAATCGATGAATGGAATATAAACTTATACGGGATTTAGTTGAAACGCTTCGCGCATCGTCACTCATTTGTTGAATCTAGTCATAAGTTACCTATTTTAATATGGATTTACTAAGCCAAACGCCTTCCCTGGAGCTCACTCAACATATCACCCAAGTTTCATGACAATACGGGACTTTGAAACACTAACGTGCAGAGACAAACAGTAGAATTCGACATCACTGCCACCTTTGGTATAAAACACAACTTTCCGCCACGGGCGGAGTGTATGTAATGGCGGTAGTTGAACAGGTTGCGACCAGGTGGCTCTAACGTGCTGAGACAAACCGTCCAAAGACATCAGCTTTCACCAAGGCCAAATCTTGTGGTTTCTATGACGACTGTTTTTGACTGTATATTGTGGTTCTAAAATTGTGTGTAAATTGTGGTTCTAAAATTGCGTTCATTCCACCTACCGGGTCAGATTGTGAATCTAAACCATACATGGACCCACCCTAATATACGTACCAAATTCCATCAAAATCGGTCCAGTCGTTTAGGAGGAGTTCAGTCACATACACACGTGTCGAAGAATTATATATATAAGGATATAAATGAATTGCTGTTCGTTAGTCTCGCTAAAACTCGAGTACGGCTGGACAGATTTGGCTAATTTTGGTCTTGAATTATTTGTGGAAGTCCAGAGAAGGTTTAAAAGGTGAATAAATATGAAAGTTGTAGCGCACGAGTAGATTCAACAAATGAGTGACGGCACGCGAATCGCTTGAACAAAGTCCCGTATGCGTTCATATACCATTCATCCGATTGCTATGAAACTTTGGTTGTATTGTTGTGCAAACTTCAGGAATGGTTTCTGACTTAGTAAATTCTTTTTACAATAGGTAGCGCACGTGTAGATTCTACAAATGAGCGACGACAGCCAAAGCGTTACAACCAAGTCCTATATGCGTTCACATAACATTCGTGCGATAGCGATGAAACTTGGGTGAGAGGTTGTGTACACTACAGGCAAGGTTTCTGGCTTAGTAAATCCATGTTATAATAGGTAACGCACGAGTAAATTCAACAAATGAGTGACGACGAGCGAAGCGTTTCAACTAAGTCCCGTATGCGTTCACATACTATTCGTCTGATAGTGATGAAACTTGGCTGAGATGTTGTGTACACTTCATGGAAGGTTTCTGGCTTAGTAAATCCAATTAACAATAGGTAGCACACGAGTAGATTCAACAAATGTGTGACGACGGGCGAAGCGTTTCAACAAAGTCCTGTATGCGTTCACATACCATTCGTCCGATAGCGATGAAACTTGGGTGAGAGGTTGTGTACACTATAGGCAAGGTGTCTGGCTTAGTAAATCCATGTTACAATAGGTAGCGCACGAGTAGATTCAACAAATGAGCGACGACGAGCGAAGCGTTTCAACTAAGTCCCGTATGCGTTCATATACCATTCGTCTGATAGCGATGAAACTTGGGTGAGATGTTGTGTACACCTCAGGGGAGGTTTCTGATTTAGTAAATCGACTTAACAATAGGTAGCGCACGAGTAGATTCAACAAATGAGTGACGACGGGCGAAACGTTTCAACAAAGTCCTGTATGCGTTCACATACCATTCGTCCGATAGCGATGAAACTTGGGTGAGAGGTTGTGTACACTACAGGGAAGGTGTCTGGCTTAGTAAATCCACTTTACAATAGGTAGCGCACGACTAGATTCAACAAATGAGCGACGATGCGCGAAGCGTTTCAAAAAAGTCCCGTTTGCGTTCTTATACTATTCGTCTGATAGCGATGAAACTTGGGTGAGATGTTGTGTACACTTCAGGGAAGGTTTCTTGGTTAGTAAATTCACTTTACAATAGGTATCGCACAAATAGATTAAACAAACGAGCGACGACGCGTGAAGTGTTTCTACATAGTTCTGTATACGTTCATATACCATTTTTCCCAAAGCGATGAATCTTGGGTGAGATGTTGTGTACACTTCAGAGAAGATTTCTGGCTTAGTACATCCACTTTACAATAGGTATCGCATAAGTAGATTCAACAAATGAGTAACGGCGTGCGTATCGTTTTAAAAAAAATCCGTATGCGTTCATATACCATTCATGCGATTGCAATGAAATTTGGAGAAATGTTGTTTCCACTCCCGCAAAGATTTCTGATATAGTAAATCCATTTTATAATTGGTAGCACACGATTAGATTCAATTAATGGGCGACAGCGCGTGAATCGTTTCAACCAAGTACCGTATGCGTTCATATATCATTCTTCCGATTATCATAAAACTTTGGGGAGTTGAACACATTCCTGCGAAGGTGTATGAATTAGTAAATCTGTTTTTCAGTGGGTGGCGCACAAGTAGATTCAACAAATGAGTGTCGTCACGCGAATTGTTTAAGCAAAAACCCGTATGCTTTCATATGCCATTCATCCGATTGCGATGAAACTTTCATGAGTTGTTGTGTACACGCCAGGGAAGGTATTCACTTCGTAAATCCATTTTACAATAGGTAGCGTACGAGTATATTCAGCAAATGGGTGACGGCGCTCGAATCGTGTCAACAAAGTCCCGTATGCGTTCATATACCATTCATTTCATTGCAATGAATATTTGGTGAGTTTTTGAGCACGCTCCCATGATTTTTTTAGACATTAAATCAATTTTACAATAGTTTAGAGGTGGTTAACGGAAAAAGAAAAACAATATTGGGAATCCAAAAGCACTTCAACATACAAAGTTACAATGCCAACACTTTCTTTGATTGGCATTGCAACGCATGCCGGGTACAGCTAGTAGATGCGGCCACTAGGTGACTAGAATTATGATGAATGGATAGTGATGTCGCTCAAAGAACAATTTTGTTAATTATATTAGGAGTTCATCTTGCTTGTAATTTTTTGTTTAGGCCTACCCCATGTTTTTCGAATCGAGTTCTGCGAAGTGATGCCCAAGGTTAGCATTTAAAGTCGAATTAATGTCATCGGTTGACGAATGAAGTAGCCTATAGAAAAAATGCGTGACAAATGTTAATTACACCATACACCCCTCCACCCACTGTATCAGATATTTGCAAAGTATTACTGAGAGAATGGCTTCAAATTTAAGATGCGTGTCTACCTCATCCTCTGTCGGGATATCAGCATCAGCGGTAGTTTGTCCAACTGAACCTTCTATCTGCATAGCAGGTGTCGGGAAAGGCACCCGGCCGTCCTTTTGCGTTTTCTCCGAACGTACGGAAATGTGAATGTGTGATAAAATAATACACTCTACCCATCAGTTGGTGGATATTGGTCGAAAATATCCAGGTTAGCTCACCTTACTTTCCGACATGACAAACACATCTTAATATATAAAAGCACTCTGTGAGCGGTCCTGAGGGCATTCAAGCCGTGCCCTGTGTCAAGGTGATGGTAACTTAAAGTATACATAAAAGCACGTACTACTGTATCCCTCGGGATCTCGCCTATGCGGTGTTAACACTGCACTTGCAACTACTTATGTTGCAAGACTGTACTAAGATTTAGATCGTAGGCTTTCGCGGCCGGTGTCTAGTTTATCATCTAGGCTTACAGGATGGAGCCGCGTCGTATATCGGTGATTATTTCCCGACGTTTCGGCTGACATTGCAGCAGCCTTAATCATGGGTAGGTACGAGTTGGTGTCCGTACTCTAACTAACGGTCATGCCAGACAGAGGTGCTTGCTTGGCCTGCATTGTCGTCACGCTGCTCTCTGATTCGTCCGCGCCGCTGGCAGTTGCGCGCTAGGAGCACTTTCCAAGTGTTGCTCAGTTTGAAACCATCTTCGCGATTGAAATTATTGGGATGCTTCACGACCTCTATTGCCTCTCTAATTAACCGGTTTTGATATCCGGGAATGTTTGCAACAGTTTCGACCTTATCAAATTCGATGGCGTGTCTCGTGACGTCAGCATGTTCAGCTATTGCAGATCTGTAGTTTATCCGTTTCTTGTCTCGAATGTGCTCTGAAATCCTAATAGAAACGCGTCTTTTAGTTTGTCCAATGTAAACCTGACCACAGGAGCAAGGCACTTTGTAAACACCTGCGTCCTGGTTTGGCTGCTTAATCTCAGTTGATTTACGCACCACTTGCGTCAGCTTGTTTATTGGATGCATCACCGTTGTCACACTGTGTTTCTTTAGCAGCCTGGCGATTCGATCAGTCAACCCCTGTACGTACGGCAGAAAGGCTTTATGGTAGGACCTATCTTCGTTCTTTTTGCCAGTTCTTCGGCTTTGTTCTACTTTCCGTGTGGCCCTATTTATCTTTCCTTTGCTGTAGCCATTAGCTTGGAGCGTGTTCCAAACTCGTTTCTTCTCTTCAATTACGCTATCCTTATCGCAAATGTGGTTGGCTCTGGTGATGAGTGTTCTATCTACCATTTCTTTCTGCGATGGAGGATGACTCGAGTTAGCATGCAGGTACCGATCTGTGTGAGTATCTTTCCTATAAACCCTGTGTCCGAGCGTGTTATCTGTTCGTTTATAGAGCAGAACGTCTAAGAAGGCCAGCTGATTATTATCTTCTACTTCCATTGTAAATTTGATGCTCAGATGTCTGGAGCACATTAAGTCTAGAATGTCCGGAAGTGTGCTGCGTCCATGTTCCCATATCAAAAAGACGTCGTCTACGTATCTGAACCAACACTTAGGCTTCAATGGGCTATCCTTTATCGCTTCTTCTTCGAAGTTGGCCATGAACACGTTAACCAATAGAGGAGAGAGGGGGGAACCCAGGGCTGCTCCCTCCGTTTGCTGAAGCATTTGCCCATTAAATACGAAGACTGTGGAGTTAACGCAGTGTTCAGTAAAATCCACAAAGTCCGTTGGACCTCCTGTGGCAGTAAGTTTTTCCCTGATTAACTGTGTGGCGTCCGGTACAGAGCCAACCACATTTGCGATAAGGATAGCGTAATTGAAGAGAAGAAACGAGTTTGGAACACGCTCCAAGCTAATGGCTACAGCAAAGGACAGATAAATAGGGCCACACGGAAAGTAGAACAAAGCCGAAGAATTTGCAAAAAGAACGAAGATAGGTCCTACCATAAAGCCTTTCTGCCGTACGTACAGGGGTTGACTGATCGAATCGCCAGGCTGCTAAAGAAACACAATGTGACAACGGTGATGCATCCAATAAACAAGCTGACGCAAGTGGTGCGTAAATCAACTGAGATTAAGCAGCCAAACCAGGACGCAGGTGTTTACAAAGTGCCTTGCTCCTGTGGTCAGGTTTACATTGGACAAACAAAAAGACGCGTTTCTATTAGGATTTCAGAGCACATTCGAGACACGAAACAGATAAACTACAGATCTGCAATAGCTGAACATGCTGACGTCACGAGACACGCCATCGAATTTGAAAAGGTCGAAACTGTTGCAAAAATTCCCGGATATCAAAACAGGTTAATTAGAGAGGCAATAGAGGTCGTAAAGCATCCCAATAATTTCAATCGCAAAGATGGTTTCAAACTGAGCAACACTTGGAAAGTGCTCCTAGCGCGCAACTGCCAGCGGCGCGGACGAATCAGAGAGCAGCGTGACGACAATGCAGGCCAAGCAAGCACCTCTGTCTGGCATGACCGTTAGTTAGAGTACGGACACCAACTCGTACCTACCCATGATTAAGGCTGCTGCAATGTCAGCCGAAACGTCGGGAAATAATCACCGATATACGACGCGGCTCCACCCTGTAAGCCTAGATGATAAACTGTACTAAGATTGTTCAACCTTTCAGTTGTCTTTCGTATTCTCAGACAACTATCACCGCTACAAGGATGCGCTACTATGGACACGCTAACAGTAGTATTTGAATTATGACGCACTTGTCTGTACATTTCTAGTCAAAAACGTATTTGCTAACAATAATCTACCTGTACAGAGACGCTTCAAAAATAGAACGATATCCTACACTGATCTAAAATCTGCTTTTCATATGTCAATCATAAAACCGTGTTTCTTGCTAGGAAATGTCGGAAAATATGCTAATGTGTTTGTCCTGAATTCCTTTGAGAGTATAAAAATAAAGACAGCCTTGAAGCCATTCTTCAGTGTTGCCATATTAACAATTAATATTGTATCTTCCAGTCGGTCAACATAAAAATAAAGACAGCCTTGAATTCATTCTCCAGTGTTGCCATATTAACAATTAATATTGTATCTTCCAGTCGGTCAACATAACAATAAAGACAGCCTTGAAGCCATTCTTCAGTGTTGCCACATTAACAATTAATATTGTATCTTTAGTTAGTCCACATAAAATAAAGACATCCTTGAAGCCATTCTTCAGTGTTGCCACATTAACAATTAATATATTAACAATTGATATTGTATCTTCCAATCAGTCAACATAAAATAAAGACATCCTTGAACCATTCTTCAGTGTTGCCATATTAACAATTGATAGTGTAAAATCCAGTCGGTCAACATAAAATAAAGACATCCTTGAAGCCATTCTTCAGTGTTGCCATATTAACAATTAATATTGTATCTTTAGTCGGTTCACATAATATAAAGACATCCTTGAAGCCATTCTTCAGTGTTGCCACATTAACAATTAATATTGCATCTTCCAGTCGGTCAACATAAAATAAAGACATCCTTGAAGCCATTCTTCAGTGTTGCCACATTAACAATTAATTATGTATCTTTATTCGGTCCACATAAAATAAAGACATCCTTGAAGCCATTCTTCAGTGTTGCCACATTAACAATTAATATTGTATCTTCCAGTCGGTCAACACAAAAAAGACAGTCTTGATGCCATTCTACAGTGTTGCCACATTAACAATTGATATTGTATCTTCCAGTCGGTCTACATAAAATAAAGATAACCTTGAAGCCATTCTACAGTGTTGCCATATTAACAATTAATATTGTATCTTCCAGTCGGTCAACATAAAAAAGACAGTCTTGAAGCCATTCTACAGTGTTGCCACATTAACAATTGATATTGTATCTTCCAGTCGGTCTACATAAAATAAAGACAGCCTTCAAGCCATTATACAGTGTTGCCACATTAACAATTAATTATGTATCTTTATTCGGTCCACATAAAATAAAGACAGCCTTGAAGCCATTCTTCAGTGTTGCCACATTAACAATTAATATTGTATCTTTAGTCGGTAAACATAAAATAAAGACATCCTTGAAGCCATTCTTCAGTGTTGCCACATTAACAATTAATGTTGTGTCTTCCAGTCGGTCAACATAAGAATCATTCCATTTACTGGAAAATGTGGGAAAAAACTGAAATAAATTACAAAGGATTAAGATTTATATATATTATTCAGGACTATTGAAGAAGAAAAATCAGGGATGACATGCTTTTTCTCGTCAAGGGAGCATCATCAGATCCAAATATACAAGACAAATAGCTCTATAAAACACCATGAAACCTGCAGTGACTGCCCTCTGAAAACAAAATACAAGGAAATCCGTCAGCAAACTGAATAGTTGTGGCGATCTTTACTGACACATACTACAGCATTAAGCTGAAAAGAGATCTAATCATTTTAATGTTTTAAAACTTAGATATGACTATTCCATTAACAAGGAATACACTGCCGAAAAAAAAAATTGGTCACCAGAATAGACGACGTCGATATTGATCCGATGACGGCAGACGCCACCTAGGGTAGAGTAGATGTACTGATAAGAGTTTGAACGTCGTCCGCCAACAGATAGAGTAGTGGCATAGCTACCAGAGCCTACGGCTCATTGTGGTGAAACGTGTGAAGCAAGCGGATACAATGCCACGAAGACGCACTCGAGGTTCCTACAACCAACTGAGCGAGTTTGAAAGGGATCAAATTGTGGCCTTCCGAGTGGCGGGATGGTCCTTTCGGAGACTTGCCACTCATGCTGGACGTGCTGTGTCCGTTGTGCAACGATGTTGGTATCAGGGGTCAGGTGAGCATTCTCACACTCATAGACGATGTTTTGGACGTCCACGCAGCACACACGTCCGCCAGGATCGTCGTATTGTAAGGGCAGCAATGGCAGATCGTACAGCTACCATAGTAGAGATACGAGGGTTTGTGAGCCCAGAAGTGCACAACACGAACTGTTGCGAACCGGTTACTAGCAATGGGACTACAGGCACGCACACCTCTAGCCCGTCTTCCACTCACCCCACAGCATCGACGTGCACGGCTTGACTGGTGCCGTCAGAGGATCGCTTGGAAGATGGAATGGCGCGTCGTGGTCTTCAGCGATGAAAGCAGATTCTGCCTGCACGCAAGTGATGGTCGTTGGCGCGTTCGACGTAGACCTGGTGAGCGCTGTCTCGTAGAGTGCATTCGTCCAAGACACATCGGTCCCGCCCCCGGCCTTATGGTCTGTGGTGCGATAAACTACAACTCTTGTTCACCTTTGGTGTTTGTGGAGGGAACGCCAACCAGCGCTCGGTACGTGCAGGATGTTGATAGACCCGTTCTTTTGCCGTTCTCGCAACCAGAAGTGGATGTGTTTTTCCAACAGGATAATGCTCGCCCACACACTGGCAACTCAACGTGCCGCTATGGATTAGCCCTTATGGTGCCACATGTCCGATATATCGGCCGAGGGAGCATCTGATAAAAATGCCACCGGCCGATTTTTCTAATATTTTTAGTGTTATTTCCACACACACAGTGCTAAAACTGCTGTAACGAAAATAAGGCGGGAACCATTCTTCCTAAGAATATATCGATAAGTTTAAGATACGTGAATAACTGCATTTAAAGTAGGTATTCTTGGAACATGCTGCAGTCAGTTGACTTCCCACGTGTGCTATCTGTTGAAGTTTATGATCATGCATGGAGCTAACTATGACACGTGGTGATAAATATGACTAGCACTTTCAGCGAAGGGGATATACATAAGGTTTTAGGACTAAGTAAAGTGTGTGTGAGTGAACTTTCTACTGATGGTGACGACTTTGATTTTACTGGCGATAATCCACCTAAGGTTGAAGGACTGTATACGCATATCTTTGTAGAAATTGATCGTACTCGAAACCTATTTGATGGAATTACTCTAAGCTTGGGATATTTACGAACAATTCAATAAATATTAAGGTGTATTTTGTATGTTAAGTTCAACTTCTCTCTAATCAAAGCAAGCTCTTTTCATTGGCATTTCCTTAATCAAGGTTTCTGTCATCAGGCCCTCACACTTTGTTCCATTTACAATTATTAATTTCTGCATCAAGCACTCAGGTGCAATTTGTTAATTGGTTTATCAATTTATTATGAGAAATAAATCTTGTTAATATATTGTTACCTAACTTTTTGGTTTTCTGGTGATATACTTTCATGCCCACTACCCTGCATCGCTTCAGTCTAATTGTTTTGCCCACAGTAGTCATATTGACCAGGCTCTCGCCTGATGCGTTCTCACATATGGGAAAGATTTGGGGCAGATCTTTTCTCCACCGGACATTGCCATAAATACACAGAAGTAGTAGCACCCTTACAGTATTTGGTGAAAAAGGACAATAAATGGAAATGGGACGATTCGTGCGAAGAATCTTTTAAGAAGGCAAAAGAAATAATGCTCGACAGTGTCAAGCTAGAATATCCAGATTTTGAGAAAAATGTCATCATCGAGTCGGATGCATCGATCATAAGGATAGGTGCCATCTTACTCCAAGAATATGAGGATCACACACGGCACTATTTATCCTTCATCAGTAGGACGTTGAAACCGTCGGAACGCAATTACTACACCACGGAACTTGAAGCTTTGGCGATCATAAATGCGTTGGATACATGGAAATAGTTGCTTATCGCACATTCGCCAGAATTGTTACTATCGGACAATGGGTCACAATTTACATCCTGGGAATTTAGAAATGCAATGCGCGAGTTGGAGATCAAACAGGTGTTGTGTTCCATACGACATCCGAAGAGTAACCCGGCAGAAAGATTCATGTCAGAGATAGCTATGTTTTGTCATTTCTACTGTGCAAATGAACATTGGCGATGGATGGATGTAATTTCCATTGCGATGAACTCGATTAATTCTACAGTACATGAGAGCACGGGGCAAATTCCATCAGTACTGCATCATGGAGAAAAACCTATACGACCGTGGGACTGGATCGTATCTACTCCCCCAGAAATAAGGCCCATCAGGAGAGGACATGAAGCGGAAGCCTCAGGAAGATTACGGAGACAGGCAGAATAACGAAACAGAAGGGTTAGAGAAAGAAGATTCAGAGATCCTTTGAGAGAAGGAACCTTGGTGTTGATAAGGAAACCTACTCCATTTGACGTGAGCAACAAAGTCTATTCCAAGTCTGCTAGTTTATATAATGGACCATTCAGAGTATATCAGAACTTGAATAATGGTAGCTATCGTATTATGGAGATCGCATCTGGTAACAACGTGGGAACGTTTAGTGCAGCGAATCTCAAGAAGTATTTTGCAAGAGCCAGTTAAAAAGAAAGTCGAAAAGCAACAGTAACAGGAAATGTAAAAACAGAGATTTTTATTTTTGGTCATGTGTGGGGTGGATGTGCCCAATTTGAGGGAGTGCCCATAACCAAGTATGTGAGAGTTGTTTTTCTCCGACACATATTTCGAATCTTTGAAGAGAGCGCCCGGAGAATCTTGTGTACCACTATAGAGCGCACTGACTACGTAAGTGTGCGCAAACAGTGATGCACAATGGGTGAGTCAGCACGTGTGAGGCGAGGCGTTGAACACCTGCTAGAAGGACTTGAGTCAGTCGTCTTCATGCAGTTGCGCGAGCATGATTTCGAGCAGCTGAATCTAATTCTGTATTACGAATAGCAGACTTGTAGCCGAAAAATAGCCTACAAAGAGACATTGTTTCAGTGTTCTATAATGATAGATTTTATAGGTGAGGCCAACTCCTGTGTGTGCAGGGTTGTGTTGGGTAATTCCCAATCTCACAGAATAGTTTAGTCTACGACCTGGAACTAATCCCTAATCCGGATTAAGTGAAGAGCATATCTTCATCCAGCTTAAAATCTAGCCGATGACTTGAGCGGATTTTGTATTGTGAATTTTTTTCTGATACAGTGCTAGTAGTATGTCCTGTACTATTGCATAAAGCGTATATCTTCCTTATAGCAAGATCCGAAATATCAGGACATAGAAGCTAGAATATCCAGATTTTGAGAAAAATGTCATCATCGAGTCGGACGCATCGATCATAGGGATAGGTGCCATCTTACTCCAAGAATATGAGGATCACACACGACACTATTTATCCTTCATCAGTAGGACGTTGAAACCGTCGGAACGCAATTACTACACCACGGAACTTGAAGCTTTGGCGATCATAAATGCGTTGAATACATGGAAATAGTTGCTTATCGCACATTCAGTTATAGTCAAAACGGATCATCACGCTCTGGAATGTATACTCAAAATCAATTTGACAAGTGACAGGGTCACGAGATGGGCACTATTCATGCAACAGCTCAACATAACCATTCAACATCGACCAGGAAGAGCTAATTTGGGGGCTGATTTGCTAAGCCGAGTTACTGAACCAATTCTTCGAATATTACCGATAACACTCATGCAAGAAGATGAGGGTACCTTAAGAAGACTTGAAAAGTTATCACAAGCCCAAAAGGGATATGGACTTTTAAGAAATATTTACAGGTCTCTCCACAGAGACATGGATCCTACAGATGTTGAATATCCAGTGATGGAAAGGATGACGCGAGATTATGTTACGAAATGGCATCGTATATAAGTTCATTGATCCAGAGCATAGTAAATTACTGATAGTAATTCCTCCCAGATTACAGGAAGCCATTATTTGGTTAGCTCATAGAAGTTCAGGACACACTGGGGTGGATAAAACGGTATGCTTAATAACAGAGGAATTCACTTGGGAGCATTTAAGGAGCACTGTCAGAGATGTCATTAGAACTTGTTATTTGTGTCAGCGCAGCAAACACAATATGCATTTGTTGAGGGAAGCACCAAGGCCTATTATCCCATCGAAGCCTTGTGAACTATATGCCACAGACATTTACCGACCTCTACCTAAGTCAAAAAGGGGCAACCAATATACTTTGGTCACGGTTGACGTCTTCAGTAAATTTACGATGATCCATACAATTCAGAAAGCGAATTCCAGATATATAATCAAGAGAATAAGAGAGTGAGTTATTCCTGAAGCTGGAAAGCCAGAATTGTTACTATCGGACAATGGGTCACAATTTACATCCTGGGAATTTAGAAATGCAATGCGCGAGTTGGAGATCAAACAGGTTTTGTGTTCCATACGACATCCGAAGAGTAACCCGGCAGAAAGATTCATGTCAGAGATAGCAATGTTTTGTCATTTCTACTGTGCAAATGAACATTGGCGATGGATGGATGTAATTTCCATTGCGATGAACTCGATTAATTCTACAGTAAATGAGAGCACGGGGCAAATTCCATCAGTACTGCATCATGGAGAAAAACCTATACGACCGTGGGACAGGATCGTATCTACTCCCCCAGAAATAAGGCCCATCAGGAGAGGACATGAAGCGGAAGCCTCAGGAAGATTACGGAGACAGAAGGGTTAGAGCAAGAAGATTCAGATATCCTTTGAGAGAAGGAACCTTGGTGTTGATAAGGAAACCTACTCCATTTGACGTGAGCAACAAAGTCTATTCCAAGTCTGCTAGTTTATATAATGGACCATTCAGAGTATATCAGAACTTGAATAATGGTAGCTATCGTATTATGGAGATCGCATCTGGTAACAACGTGGGAACATTTAGTGCAGCGAATCTCCAGAAGTATTTTTCAAGAGCCAGTTAAAAAGAAAGTCGAAAAGCAACAGTAACAGGAAATGTAAAAACAGAGATTTTTATTTTTGGTCACGTGTGCTGGATGTTGCCAAGGCTCTCTTCTGTAGTCCAGTTGTTCTGTGTGTTAGTGCAGGTTTGTTGATTTATTGTTTTGTGTGTGCACAATTACCGGCTAACTGTGTTTAAGTATATTACTTTAGTAATATGGTCAGCCGTTCGTCAGAATTCATTTAATAACAAGTAAAATATGTTATGTACTGCACGTTTGTTTTATATCACGCGGTACAGAACCGGCAACGGTGTCTCCCTCCCTCATGAGAAATGTCAGAGCCGGACACTCGGCGGCTGGACTGTATATGAAAGCATCGCCAACACTCATTTTTAAACTACTCGTGCGCTATATATTGTAAATTGGATTAACTATGCCTATAATGATTTCGGAAGTGTGCACAACAACTCACCAAAATTTGATCGCAATCGGTTGAATGGAATATGAACGCATAAAAGACGAACAAACGAACACGAGGCACGTCCAGAAAGTAAGTTCCGTTTGGTAATAAAATTAAATTGTGTACATATACAGAAAAAGTATTTATTGCACAACATTCTACACCTCTTAAACTACTTTTTCACATAACTGCCGAACTTTTGCAGGCATTTGTCATAGCGTGGCAGAATTTTTTGGATACCTTCTTCATAGAAGTTTGCCGCCTGTGTCTTCAACCAGTTGGAAACATCTTCTTTCACCTCGCCGTCATTGTTGAAGTGTTGACCGCCAAGGAAAGACTTGAGATGTGTGAACAGATGAAAGTCGCTAAGAGCGAGGTCAGGGCTGTACGGAGGGTTGTCAAACACGTCCCAGCCAAATCCCTGTAGGAGGTTTTTCGTCACATTTGCAGTGTGTGGTCGTGCGTTGTCGTGAAGGAAAACAACACGTTTTGACAGCAACCCTCGGCGCTTATTCTGTATTGCGCGGTGCAATTTCCTAAGTGTCTCGCAGTAAGCATCTGAGTTGATTGTTTGACCACGCGGTAAGAAATCACTGAGTAAGATGCCTTTCCAGTCCCATAACACTGTGCACATCATTTTCCGAGGTGTCAAGATTTGTTTCGGCTTAACCTTTGCTGGGGATGAAGTGTGCCTCCATTCCATTGATTGCTGCTTACTTTCAGGGGTGTCGTAAGAAACCCAAGTTTCATCTCCTGTGACCATCTGTGTCAGAAATTCTTCGCCGCCTTCATTGTAACGGGTCAAAAACTGAAGTGCACTACCCATCCGTTTTGTTTTGTGTTGCTCCGTAAGAATCTTTGGTACCCAACGTCGGCAAAGTTAACGAAAGTTCAGTTTTTCGGTAACAATTTCATGAATTAGTGATCGTGAGATTTGGGGAAATTCAATAGCGAGAGCACTAATTGTAAACCTGCGGTTTTCCCGGATCTTGTCATCAATCGCGTGAACCGGTTCTTCTGTAACCAAAGATGGACGCCCACTTCGTTCTTCATCGTGCACTTCACTACGTCCTTCGTTGAACTGTCGGGCCCATCTTCTCACCATTGAATCACTCATCGCATTTTGCCCATACACTTCGCAAATTTGCCGATAAATTTCAATTGGTTTCACTTTCGTAGCATTCAGAAAACGAATCACAGATCTGATTTCACAAGCGGCGGGATTTTCAATCAACACCGACATTGTACGAGTAAACATGCACAACAACGCGTACGTGGCTGACAGCGCTCTCCAAATGGCGCACGTTTCTTCTCCTTGATACAGAGCGTCTACCACGCATATGCGGAACTGCGCTGCAGCGGAACATACAACTAGTTGAAGAGACAGGCGTCACACGTCTATGAAGAAGGTATACAAAAACTCGTGCCACGCTACGACAAATGCCTGCAACATTTCGGCAGTTATGTGGAAAAGTAGTTTAAGGGTTGTAGAATTTTGTGCAATAAAAAATTTTTCTGTATCTGTACACAATTTAATGTTATTACAAAACGGAACTTACCTTCTGGACGTACTTCGAATATAAGATTTATATAATTTTTATTTTCCATTTTTTTTTTTGATTTTGACAAAGGGCCTATCATTTTTTGAACTTTTAATACACTGAAGAAAATGGAAATTGTAACACCATGAAGGCATTGGTCGTTTGTGTTGATTTTCAGGATATGGAACGATGCCATGTAGGTATGTAAACGATCAAAGTTTCAGACCCATTGGATTGTTGCTACAGGTCTCCCCAGTGATAGGCCGCGGAGGAATCAACTCCAGTATTCGGACTCTGGTGTAGCGTAGTTGACTTGAGTCTTTGCAGTGAAGTGTTCCACGTCAAACATGCCTCGACGACAGAGAAGAGCACGCTATCAACAACTGTCGCCGTTTGAGAGGGCTCGGATGATTGGGCTGTGTGAGGCTGGATTCTCGCTAAGGACTGTCGCTGTACGTGTTTGCCGACAGGCATCTAAGGTACAACGTGTATGGCAGCAGTGGTCAAATGAAGGTACCCACACTCGTAGACCTGGCACAGGCCCAGCGCGACAGACAACTGTGAGAGAGGATCGCCACATCATTCGGATGACCCGGATGGAAACCCATGCAACAGCAGCGCAAATTCGTGCAGCTGTGGCACTCCACGTTACACAACAAACAGTGGGTAATCACCTGCGTGCAGCTGGCTTACGATCCCGTGTCCCTGCAGAAGGTGTTCCATTGACCCCACAGCAGCGATGTGTAAGGCTGGTCTGGTGTCGAGTACCATCGACGTGGGCGACGAATGGCATAGGGTCGTCTTTAGTGATGAATCGCGCTTCTGTCTTTCCCGCAGTGATCGCCTGAATCCTGTGCACCGACATACCGGGGAGAGGGGCCGCCCAGACCTTATTGGCGAGAGGCACACAGGGCCAACACCAAGCATTATGGTCTGGGGAGCTATTGCCTTTAATGTGAAATCACAATTAGTGCTTGTTGAGGGCACTATGACTGCTCGACAGTAAGTTGATAGGGTACTCAATCCAGTGGTTGTCCCTATGATGGCGAACATTGCTAATGGGATGTTTCAGCAGGATAATGCCCAGGTTCACACTGCACGCATCTCCAGAGAAGCTCTCCACGACATCACAACTTTAGAATGGCCCGCCAGATCCCCGGACCTCAGTCCTATCGAGCATGTGTGGGACATGATGGGTCGACAACTGGCCAACCGTCCTCAGCCACCCTCAACTCTGGAACAACTGACCCGTGCAGTGCAGCAAGCATGTGCCACAATTCCTCAGAAAGCGATCCAGGGCCTTATTGATTCATGCCTCGCCGAATTCATCACTGTATAGCAGCTCGTGGTGGGCACATCCTGTATTGATTGTTGTCCAAACTTGCGGTCAGAGGGACCTGAAAGTGGAATCATCGAATCACAACCGAACACTCGTCCTGCATGTTCAATTGCAGCAATGTAGCACCACTCCTTCTGGGTGTTGCAATTTCCATTTTCTTCAGTGTATTTGAACTTTTAGTTTAAGTTTTTTCTTTTGCAATTTATTTAATATTATTATTTAATTATTCATTTAATTTTTATTTATTATTAATTTATTTTTATTTTGACAAATGGCATACCTGCACATTTCATAAATTTTGATTTTTTGACTTTTTCAATTTAATGTTTTTATTTCTTCTTCTTCTCTTCCTCTTCTTCGTTCCGGTCAGCTATGGACCACGCTACTTCAACTTTTTCTGTCTGTGAGCTTTTATCTTTACCCAGTAATCCTTCACCGTTTCCAGTGCGCCTGCTTTCTGTCAGCCGTCCACTTCTTGCCTGTTCTCAGCTTTGGCTTTTCTTGGAATCGGTGGTGTGCTCTACGTTTTTTCTGGAGAGGAAGACGTTCTTGAATGTCCTCAAGCGAAATCCCTCCTTCTATAGGATCTTTTTCGATCTCAGAGAACCATGATCCCTTGGTTTTCTTGTCTACAAAGTATGAAAATTTGCGGTTGAACAGTCTCTGCGAGCTCATGCGTGTTCTGTGGCCATAGAAACTAATTTTCCGTTTTCGCATCAAGTCCGTTATCCTTTCCACACGTATGTAGTGTTCGTTATTAAGTCGCCTCCTGTACTCTCCGTTTTATCTGACTGGTCCTAGGATCTTTCTCAGGATTTTTCGTTCTTTGGCCTCTAACTTTTCAACTAAACCTTTCTTATTTATTGCAATGCATTATGCTGCGTACAGTGCTTCTGGACGAATAACTGAACAATGATGGGCAATGAGCGTTTATTGTAAACAACTCTGGTTAGCTCGTACGCAGTTTCCATCTTGTTGATCCTTGATCCTTTTATCCATTCGCATAAATACTAAATTTTTCCGCCCGCTTGATTATTCGTTGTTCTGCATATAACTCTCTAGGGGCCTGCTCGTTGTTAGTTATAAATTCCGTTTTCTCAAAGGAGATCTGGAGGCCTGCGCTTGCCGCTTGGGTTTTAAGTTTGATGATTTGTTTTGTAGCAGTATCTATGGAATCAGAAAAAATAGCTAGATCATCTGCAAAAGCTAGGCATTCAATTGTCATATCCATTTTCTTATAATCCTATTCTGGGTCCGTTGTCGACCTCTTAATGACACATCTCCTTGCACCACTGCCGAATGACTTTTTCTAATACGCAGTTGAAAGGTAGAGGCGATAATCCATCTCCTTGTCTAACACCTGTCTTGATTTCGAAGGTGTTCGAAATCTCTCCCCTGAATATCACTCTGGAGGTCGTATTGGTTATGGTATGTTAATTGTTCATGTTTTGTTGTCTAGGCCCATTTCCTTTAGAATTTGAAGGAGTGTACGTCGATCAATAGAGTCGTAGGCCTTCTTGAAGTCTATGAAGGTCACCACAAACCTTCTGTTCCTGAGAGTCAGATATGCAAGGGTTGGGGGTTAACACATGAGCGCCCTCCTTGATACTCTCCCAATTGCGAATCATTTTGTTTCTCTGCCCGGGTCTGAAGGGCTTTCGAGAGAATGTTATATGTTATCGGGAGAAGCGAGATGCCTCGGTAGTTGTTTACATCTGCTTTGTCACCTTTCTTGTGAAGGGGATATATCAGAAGGATGCCCAGTTACTGGGGAGTTACTCAGTTCTCCAGATCTCATGGATAATCTCTGTTAGTTTGTCAACCGCTCTGTCGCCTGTATACTTCCAGAGTTCGGCTATTATTGTATCTCCACCAGGTGCTTTGTTCTTCTTTAGTGACTGGATGATCTGTCTGATTTCCTCTTTCGTGGGTGGAAAAGAGTCTGGGTTGGAGTGTGTAGGTTCTTCAAACGTGAATTTTGAATTTGGTTCCTCACAATTAAGAAGAGATTCAAAGTATTTGGCTAAGATCTGGCAGTTATCCTTGTCGTTGTATGCAAGCTTACCTTGGTTATCTCTGAAGTGTAGACTTGAGAGGGGATGGTGGTGGTGTATTTAGTAAGGTTGCGTCTGAAGGGTTTGTAAAATTCTCGGGTTTTGTTCTTGTTGAAATCCTGTTCTATCTGTGTCAATTGGCTTTTGTTAAAAGCATGCTTTACTCCTCATATGACTTTTGCCACATATTTCCTCAGAGACACTAAGTCCTCGTTCCTATCTTGATTTTTCATCGAATTCAATCTTTTCCACGCAAGTTGTCTTTGAGCTACTACAGCATCACATTCAGTAATCCACCACGGATGTTTCCTAACTTTTGTTAATGAGACTGTCTCATCAGCTGTTTTGACGATGGCGTTTTTAGATTATGTCAAAGGGCCTAACTACGCATTTTGAACTTTTTGATTTTTTGAACTTTTAATTTTATTTATTGTTTTTAATTTATTATTTATATAATTTTTATTGATGACTTATTTTTATTTTTAGATTTTGCCAAAGGGCCTAACTATGCATTTTGAAAATTTTGATTTTTTTACTTCTTAATTTAATGTTTTAATTTATTATTCATATAATTTTTATTTTTTGATTTGGCCAAAAGGTCTTAACTGCAAGCTTGAAAATTTTGGTCTCTTGACTTTTTAATTTTATTTATTGTTTTGATTTATTCTAAATGTAATTTTCATTTATCATTATGTTTTTTATTTTTTTTATTTTGCCAAGACTCCACATCACCCGATATCACGAAGTTACAGTGTCCACGTTTACACCAAGTATTTACGTGATTATGGAATGTGTCGGAAATATGTCTGTTTTTGGTGTAATCGTGGACACTGTAACTTCGTGATATCGGGTGATGTTGAGTTGGGTCCGCAGTCAAAACTTTTATCTGCAGATTAGCAGAGTACTGTCGAACCTAGGTTAGGTGAGGTGAGGTCAAGTCGGGTGAGGTGACGTTAGCTGGGGTTAGATTAGGTAAGGTTTAGTGAAGTCACGTCATGTTAGGTTAGGTGAGCTGAGATTAGGTTGGATAAGGTTAGCTGACGTTAGGTTAAGTCAGGTTTAGTTGGTTAGGTCAGGTGAGCTGAGGTTAGGTTAAGTTAGGTGAAGTTAGGTTAGGTTAAGTTGGCTCCCTTTATCTCACTCCTAGACAATCATTAACCTTAAAGTACTCTATAATTCTAGGAATCTTGGTGTGTTGTTATTAATATACTGGAAATGTGAGCTCCAAAACGAAGGTTAGAATGGTCGGGTGTATGTGCTGCCTTTGGCCTCAGGAATCTAGCGGGGCACTGTTGACCGAAAAACGTTGCTCCCTCTTTGCTTTCACTTGGTCTTATTTCTATTTTGAGCCCACTTTTACACCCATATTTGCGTTTACTGCAAACAATCGTTCTTAGTATCAGGTTAACTTAACTACAAATCAGTTTATGCCTAACAGTAGATATGGAAGTATCAACGACTCGCTATGGTAAGCCATATACTTACTATAAAGGATATGCATAGATTGTTAAAGGAACCAATAAAAATGAAAATGTTATTTGGTGTTGTTAAAAACAACGTTCAAAACAGAGTCGACGAATTCAAAGGCAAAAGGCTCCAACATACTTACTTTAAACATCATCACTGTGAATCTCAAAATAATACTAATTTAAATGCACAAGATACTCCAACCAAGGCAGAAAAGCCAGTCCAAGAAAAAGATATTGCTACTCCAGATAGAGCAATGTTTGTTAAAAAGCATTAATTATCTCCTCAAAGATTCATGTTAGGACAGTCGTCAACGTCCGAAAAAAACACTATAAATGGCAACAAAGACTATGCAAGAAGATTAGATAGTAATAGTGATAATGATGATAATGCTTTGTTTTCACCTAAAATATCATTTGTAAAATTTGTCTACTGGAACAATACCAGCGCGTTAGTCCAGCAGCTTCAGCTCTTACATGATTCGCGAGAGGCTGGCCATACCGGTCACTATTGGAAAATTCAGGAAGTAGGAAATGAACTTTGTCGTGCCTAAATTATTGTGTAATGGGTCCACGTAACCACGTAGAGTGAGTCTTAACATACATTCAAGGTATTTTACTACTGCTACATGTATAGTCATCCTTTCAAAAATATAGCAAGCAATCGTTAAGAGAGAGAGTTGTATTCTGTGTGTAAATATTGTAAAAATATTTAAATTAAATTAATAAAAATATTTTATGTGTATCTCCAGTTCTTAATTGTCTCCCGCCTTCCCCTCCTAATCCAATAATCGTTAACCTTTGGCAATCTCCAACAATGGCTGTAATAGAAAGCTTAAAGTAGCCAAACCTATCCAGGTAACAGCATAGCATAACACATTTAGTAGCTACTAGCTATTGTTCCCGGCGTTGCCCGGGAGGTGTCTTTATACGTTGTAGAAATATACATGGCAATATATTTCGCAGAGTATATTCATTCTGCCCCTAAATGAGTTTAGAGCAAAGTTTTTCTCGACTCTATTGTTACTAAAGTGCAATATTAACTCACGGTAGACCTAGTCGAAAAGTACAGTGGAATACAATAACGTAGCAGAGCATGCAACAATAGTAAAACGGGATGTATATACACAATTCCTCAAGAACTCAGTCTCACAATTACTTTCCAGATAGTGATTATTTTTTATTTAATGGGGAAAGTAAGACGTCTTATAGCAGTGTTTACATAGTTATCTTTATTATTTTTCAAATGTTGCAACTACCTTCTTGTTAGGAAATAATATTTAAATTATTCAATGATTGGAAGATAAAGTCATCATTGTGGAGTCAAATATACTTATGATTCTTAACCCACCACAAATTATGTGAATAATGACAAATTAATTATTCCTGTACGTAGGTCAGTGTGTACCATACTCGTAACAGCATATTAAGGAACATTATTGCTGTAAGAATAGTTTATATGCATATAATCTAATCCACAGCAAGTTAAAGTAAATTAATCTCAGTATATTGTCAAATATGATGCTTAGATTCTGCACACATTGGACTTCCTTAGCCTGTATTTCGTAAGATAAGAAATACATTCTCTAAACTCAATCCTTAATAATCTCTAAAATGCTATAGTGGAATCCAGTGTGATTAGAACTCATGACAATTATAACATTAGGCTATTCAATAACTTGTGTCAGTTAGCACTAAACTGGCTAATATAAATACATAA
Source organism: Meconema thalassinum (assembly GCA_946902985.2). Taxonomy (NCBI): domain Eukaryota; kingdom Metazoa; phylum Arthropoda; class Insecta; order Orthoptera; family Tettigoniidae; genus Meconema; species Meconema thalassinum. The sequence continues at coordinate 181,058,305 of OX336388.2, forward strand.
ACATAGGGAAAACCTAGTGAACGTTTAGTAGTTTAATTATGTTATTAACATGTTATCAAATTTAACATCCGGTTCCATTACAAATTAGCATGGTCATAGAGCAGGGTAATTACCAATTACAATACAACCCGAATAAGAAAGGCAAATACTATTCACAGAACAATCGGCAATACCACGCAAAAGTTACTGTATTTCTGATTTGTGATACAAAAGACAGCTTATAGAGGTAAACACTGTCAAGAATTAAAAAAATGCAGCATAAATACATTATGATTAATAAAACATAAACGTCAACTTATCAGTAGTAGAACACATCTTAACGGTGTGTGTAACACTTCAATTCTAGTAGATATTACATACAATATATTGCTCGTGACACCTTCCGTCGTTAGGTAATGATTCTAAGTCTTCCGTAACAGCAGCGGTATCAAGAGTGGAAAATAAGCCTCAAAATATGACATAGGTTTCGGTGCCCTAAAGACTAACAAGTAGTTCTGTGAAGAACTATACAGCCCACTTTCATATATCCTATTTATGTCAATTGCCTCTATCAACATACATAATTTCAATTTGATTGCTGTAATAGATTCGTAGATATTGAGAACCGACTAAATATTACGGATGGTCGCCATGTTGGATATTTTATATGTAGGTCTTAGAGTTATGTACTGTCACATGAAGATTATTATGTACGTGTAGTATTCAAACTTCAATCGCATGATTAGGACACAAGAAGTAAAAACGAGATTTTAAAACTTCGCACAGCTGCCATCTTGTGGTTATGGAAACAATTGAAAAAATTAGATGCCAGTGGATTAACATTTTACTGTGCCAAGTGTCACTGCACTCGGATGGTTAAATTGCGAGAAAAGACCATGTGAATATTTATACATCGAGTCGCCGCCATGTTGGATTTGTGATCACGAGGTTATTGAAAGTCATATAGGTGAACTTATGTTCATAGCCCTTATGAACATTAAAACATTCTGTTTGATTGCTGCAATAGATTCGTAGATATTGAGATGGATCTAAATGTTTCGGATGGTCGCCATGTTGGATTGTTATATGTATAGGCCATAGAGTCATGTACCATTAAAGGGAAATTATTGCGTAGGTTGATTATTCAAACTTTCACTTCGATCGCATGATTACGACACAAGAAATAAAAACTTAATTTTAAAATTTGTACAGCCGCCATCTTGAGGTTATGCTAACAAATGAACTAAATTAGATACCCGTGCATTACAATGTGTATATACATTTCCTGTACCAAGTTTCATTGCGTTTGGATCATTAAATAGCGAGAAAGGTCAATTTGAAATTTTGAACTTCGCTTGGCCACCATATTCGTTTTGTAGTTAATCGGGTTTTGAAAGCCTTAAAGATGAACTTCCAGTATTGCCCTTTATCTCCGTTCAAAATTTCAGGGTGATACCGCTAATAGTTTGAGAGATAAAGAATGCCGGTGAAATATTTCGCACAGCCGCCATCTTGAGGTTATGTAAACATTTGAACAAAGTTAGATGTCGGTGCATTACAATGTGTATAGACATATATTGTAACAAGTTTTATTGCGTTGGGTTGGTTAAATCGCGAGAAACGTCTATTTAAAAGTCACAACTTCACTTGGCCGCCATGTTGGTTTTGTAGTTATCAGGTATTCAAAGGTCACATAGGTCAACTTCTAGTAGTTCCCTTTATCGGCGTAAAATATTCCAGGGTGATATCGGTAATAGTTTCGAAGATATTGAATGCTGCTGAAATATTTCGCACAGCCGCCAATGTTGGATTGGTGAGACATCACAAAATTTGAAGGGCACGGTCGGGGTCGTCCGGAATAGTGCAATGAACTTACAGAGTTTCATAGAAATCGCTCCAGCCATTTAGAAGTTATTAGAGGGGACACACACCATCACACACACACGGACAGACACACGGACAAAAGGAGATCTCATAAGCCTATTTTCTTTTTTCATAAATGAAAATCGGCTAAAAACAACAAAGGGTTACCAAGGAGATACAGTGCCAGTCCTACCAACCTGTGAGTCATGAATTTTACTAAGAGCTTTTCAAAATTTCTTACCATTGGAGTTTTGGTACAAAATGATTGACAGAATAAACACAACGGTTTGTCATGGAAACTCAGTGGAGGTTGCTTAGAGGGAGATACCAACTAGTGTGATGTGAAATTTACAGAGTTATTTTAACATTACCACAGATTTGAATTTTGGCGCTAGCTGGTTCACAATTACACAAAACGGGTTGTCATGGTGACCGAGTAAGGATCATTTCAAATATTTAGCAGGATTTAGAAATTCTCTCAGATTTGAATTTTGAATTCAATGGTGAAAAGTGGCGGTCATTATGAATACATACGGTGGATATGAAAATTGACATTCTTATAGATTTAAGGGGGGAGATATTTAAAATAGCCTTCCTCGGTATCCCTTTGTTCTGTTGATATGACATTTTGCACAATCCTAATACTGTGCTTTATCTTCAGTTTGTAACTTCAATACTTGAAATTAACTATCCCTAGTTTTCAGGATTGACACTTGCATCCTCAATCTGTTCTATAGGACCCTCGTGATGTAAGATGGAGATCCCTTTAACCTAATGTTCAATGTAATGTAATAATTTGTCCCTGCACTTAAGAGGAGATTGCTTCACGCTCAATGTTTTTACGTCAGGGATCATTTCGTCATTGTCAAAAATGTTTTCCTCGTGACGTAAATTAACTTAAGAACTGTTTAGTTTAGATTATTTGACATTTCTATTTATTCTTGATTAATTTGAAATGTTATTTGTTCAGCTTTTTATATTTTTTCTCCTACATTTAACATAACTTCTACTTGTGTTATTTTAGTTTCTTTTCCTTCAGGGCTTAGGTTAATTCATATCACAATCATTTTCAACTATTGTATGTATAATAGATCCTGGTTTAGCAATTACACCACCTCTTCTATTCTCAAGAACCTCATTACTCAATCCTTCTTGTGAGCAGGTGCTAATCTATAGTTAAATAATATTGATCAATTAGATCAACCTTGTGCATCATTCCTTTAAATTTCCCTTTGTTACAACATCAATACGTACAAGGATATGCCGAAAACAGTCAGCGGTTGGGAATAATACGATATTATAGTAGTATAAACAGTTTAAAGGTCCCGCCTGATCAATACTTTTATTAATTATGATCATTATGTGGTCATTAGTGGGACATGTTTCGAGACCTAATTAATATTTTTGTCTCCTTCATCAGCCGATATGACAGAAAAAGATACAAGATTTTTTTTTGCGTAACACTTAAAATTCCCTTAAAATTGAATCTTGTATAGTGCACCATAAAGAGAGATTGAAACATCTTACGCCTAATATGAGTGTGTCAAAAGTCTTATGAACTAGGCCTATAAACACTTTCAATACACGCCTTACTGTGGTCTATAGATGCTCTTGAAAACACAAATGTACCGGTTCAGTACGACAGCAACAGTTCAGAATACCATGAAAACTTGTTAGAATAAAGAGTAATGATGGAACACTTAATACCTCAATACTTCAACAAAAATGTAGAAATATAAAAAGATAATAAAACCAATGAAATCACTGCGCTGAAATTACATCTCGCCAATATATAGCTTATGAAGTGCACAACTTCAACACTTGCAATGGCAGAGATTGGCCTCTAATCAGTCTGGTTTGAGCAACGATTAATAGCATAACTTATTAAATTGGCAAAATGCAAGAGGTTAGATTGTATACTATGCCGACATGAATTTTATGTTGCAAACCAAAGCCCGCCTCACCATTGCGGTTTCTCAGAAATCTCCCCAAACTCTTAACAGTAAACCTACGATATGTTTGTACCTGGCAAATTACTTAAATCCTCCCAGAGTTTAAGATTAGTTGTAGAATGGATTTACTTGTACCAATACCGGGTGAGGTGGAAGCTATTTATGCTCAGTGTTTTAGGTTACAAAAGAGTAATCTGGGGATGAGGACACAGCAACACACTGGGAGGAGTTTTAAAGTGGTGGTTGTTCCTCACAAAGCTCATATCACAGTCACATTCCTTTAACTGTACTGTATGTTTCCTCCAACCATATGAAATGGGTTTGCACAAAGTCTGAAGGAACTGTAAGAGAATGGATAATTTGTGGGTTGCCAAAAGTTAATATAAGGTATGTATCAGATGCTCCAATGAAACATTATTGATACCCAACATTTTCAGTAACACACTCCTAAAAACGGAAGAACACTTTTTCTCTTTATGATGTCCACTTACTCATTCAAATGATTTCCACTTGCATCACTTTCTTGAACTTGGAATTCTTCTTTCATATCCTGGGAATAAGATGGAACAATTTATTCCTTTGCTATCACCTTATACCTTTTACACAAATAACAAAATATGTAAATGTACAACACATCTTAATGGCTGTAAATAAATATTAGCTTAGCAACTACCAGACACTAGTTTCATACTGTCCATCACATCTTCCTGATACAGATGTGTGTAGTGTATATAACATCAATATTGCAGCAACTTGATACCACTAGCTACAAGCATTACATGTCTTCTGGAGGGGGAGTGTTATGAAGAGTATTCAACGTCAATATTGCAGCAACTTGATACTACTAGCTACAATCATTATATGTCTTCTAGAGGGGGAGTGTTATGTAGAGTATACATCAATATTGCAGCAACTTGATAATACTATCTATAAGCATTATATGTCTTCTGGAGGGGGAGTGTTATGTAGAGTATATATCATCAATATTGCAGCAACTTGATAATACCAGATACAAGCATTATATGTCTTCTAGAGGGGGAGTGTTATGTAGAGTATACAACGTCAATATTGCAGCAAATTGATACTACTAGCTACAATCATTATATGTCTTCTAGAGGGGGAGTGTTATGCAGAGTATACATCAATATTGCAGCAACTTGATAATACTAGCTACAAGCATTATATGTCTTCTGGAGAGGGAGTGTTATGTAGAGTATATATCATCAATATTGCAGCAACTGGATAATACCAGATACAAGCATTATATGTCTTCTGGAGAGGAAGTGTTATGTAGAGTATATATCATCAATATTGCAGCAACTTGATACTACTAGCTACTAGCATTATATGTCTTCTGGAGGGGGAGTGTTATGTAGAGTATATATCATCAATATTGCAGCAACTGGATAATACTAGATACAAGCATTATATGTCTTCTGGGGGGGAACTGTTATGTACAGTATATATCATCAATATTGCAGCAACTTGATACTACTAGCTACAAGCATTATATATCTTCTGGTGAATGGGAACATGTAGTTTCTAATGCAAATTATGTAGAGTATATATCATCAATATTGCAGAAACTGGATAATACTAGATACAAGCATTATATGTCTTCTGGAGGGGGAGTGTTATCTAGTGTATATAACATCAATATTGCCGCAACTTGCTATTACTAGCTACAAACATTGTATGTCTTCTGGTGAATGGGAGCACGTAGTTTCTAATGCAAATGCAGGCCAACGAAGAGATTTAGGATTGAGAATGTGTTTATGAATGTAGTCGCACGTCACTTAATAGGACAGATTTCCTGAGCTCAGCAGAGTCAACAGATATTCAGGAAAATAGAAATCCAAGCTTGAAACTTGTGTATTGTATCCAAACCCTGTAGTTCCTTCCTTAGGACAGACTAAGAGCTCAGCACTTTCCAATACAACACAAGTTAAATGTTTCAGGCCACTTGGTCAGTCTGCAAACTCATAAGATCAGTGGGTATGATTCTCTCCTTCGGCCAAAATAGAAAGAGTTTTACATGGTTCCCAGTTTTCAACTACAGGCAAATGCTGGGGCAGTTACTCATATGAAGCCAAGGTCGCCTCTTTTCAACTACTTGATATATTCAATTCAATCGATATTAATACATAAAAGGCCATGTGGGTGTAAAAATTACTGCCACACAGAACCTCCTTTCGTCCCTTCCCTGACACTGAAAAAAATGGGATAATCAGGGGTAGAAATACTTATGCCTATCCACACACAGCATTAAAATCATTAAGCTATGTGGTAAAATAGAAGACTTCTCAAAATTTACCAGAAAGAGGTAGGGTTAATTGAATTCTCCATTGTGCTTGTGCTGCTCAGGATTGGGAAGGGGCGACCCTGTCATTAGTTACAACCATCACTGCAATTGCCTCGGAGTTGAAGTAATAAACTACCGAAGACTACTTCAAAGTATGCTGAGGTAGCGAAACCCATCTATCCTAAGTTGCCCTTATGGAGCATCTTATTTCAGCCCTCTGGCTAGAATACATATATTTGATCAAACCAAGAATATTTGGTATAACTTTAAAACCTCCAAGTCATTCATGTTAAGTCATAACATAATATAACTTTAGCCAATGAGAATTAAGATGCATCCCCATTAGCTCATTAGTCGGAGCAACAGAGTGTGAAGTCTCAGATTGCAGATATATGACCCACGGGGGTCATATATTCTATCCCTTGTGTTTTCTGTATTGCACACTACCTATTAGCTTACAATTTATCATCAGTACTGCTGTGAAAATCAATTCTGGAACCTCTAAATACCATTTAGTGATAAAGAGATGAAGAACGGGTAATTTCTTATAAGGAGGCATGAAGTTGTAACATGATAAAGTACTCACCTGTTTGATATCCACAGGAGCCGTTTCTATTTTGATGCATGGAACAAACTCTGGTGAGGGACAATCTTCAGTCTTGATATCCCCGGGGAGGTCAGTATTATCCTGCAGAGAGGGGATTTGTTTCACAAATGTATTCCTTTGGTTAGCACGAATTTCAACTCACAGCTGACTTGTAAACTTACACTGATGGAATTATTTTAAGAAAGTACACATGACATACGAACAGAGGAAAATCGCCTATTAACCATGTCTGCTTATTACAATACTACAATAAAAATATTAACATTCAATTTTTAAGATGGAATTACAACAAATTACAATGTAAAAATTAATAACATTGGGAACAATGATTGCAATATTGTTCAAATATATCTGGGGAATGTAGAATTGTAAATAGAAAGAAGAGAAACAAAACAATGACGCTTGTTAAACAAATACAAACGGGGTCAAATTAATTGAATAAGCGTTCTTTTTCCCAATTTATTATCTCTTTGCAACCTTGATGAAGTGTTTACCCAATATTGCTGTATCCTTCCTCTGGTGCCTATTCCTTGCTCTGAGTATTTCTTATGATGCCAGAAAGTCTTTTGCTCAGAAGAATATCCCTCATTTGCAGCACAATTTCTAGTTATTGTTAATCATATACCACCATCTGGCACTAATACAACACAAAATGCATCTCTAGTTAAGAAATTACGTGCGACAACGAATTTATTTAGTTACTAGCTGTACCCGGCAAGCGTTGCAATGCCAATCAAAGAAAGTGTTGGCGTTGTAACTTTGTTTGTTGGAGTGCTTTTGGATTCCCAATATTTATTTATTTATTTACTTTCCGTTAACCACCTCTAAACTATTGTAAAATTGATTTACTATCTCAAAATAAATCATGGGAGCGTGCTCAGCAACTCACCAAAGAATAAATGGTATATGAACGCATACGGGACTTTGTTGAAAAGATTCGAGCGCCATCACCCATTTGTTGAATATACTCGTACGCTACCTAATGTAAAATGGATTTACTAAGTCGAAAACCTTCCCTGGCGTGTACACAACAACTCATGAACGTTTCATCGCAATCGGATGAATGCCATATGAACGCATACGGGATTTTGTTTAAACGATTCACGCGCCTTCACTCATTTGTTGAATCTTTTGTGCGCCACGCATTGAAAAACGGATTTACTAATTCATACACCTTCGCAGGACTGTACTCAACTCATCAACGTTTTATCACAATCGGATGAAAGGTATATGAACGCATACGGGACTTGGTTGAAACGATTCACGCACTGTCACTCATTAGTTAAATGTACTCGTGTGCTGCCAATTGTAAAATGGATTTACTAAATCAGAAATCTTTGCGGGAGTGGAAACAACATTTCTCTAAATTTCATTGCAATCGCATGAATGGTACATGAACACATACGATTTTTTTTAAACGATACGCGCGCCGTTACTCATTTGTTGAAACTACTCGTGCGCTACGTATTATAAAAAGTATTTACTAAGTCAGAATCCTTTCCTGGAGTGTGCACAACAATCCAACCAAAGATTCTTAGCAATCGGATGAATGGTATTTGAACGCTACGTGACTTTGTTTAAGCGATTAGCGTGCCGTCGATCATTTGTTGAATCTACTTGTGCGATACCTATTGTAAAGTGGATGTACTAAGCCAGAAATCTTTCCTGAAGTGTACACAACATCTCACCCAAGTTTTATCGCTATGGGACGAATGGTATAATGAAGCATACGGGAATTTGTTGAAACGCTTCGCGCGTCTTCGCTCATTTGTTGAATCTACTTGTGGGCTACCTATTGTAACATGGACATACTAAGCCTGAAACTTTCCCTGGAGTGTACACAGCAACTCACCCAAGTTTAGTCGCTATCGGACGAATGGTATATGAATGCACACGGGACTATATTGAAACACGTCGCGCGTCGTCGCTCATTCGTTTAATCTACTTGTACGATACCTATTATAAAGTGCATTTACTAACCCAGAATCTCCCTGAGGAGTACACAACATCTCACCCAAGTTTCATCGCTATCAGACGAATAGTATATGAACGAATACGGGACTTTGTTGCAACGCTTCGCGCGTCGTCGCTCATTTGGTGAATCTACTCGTGCTCTACCTATCTTAAAGTGGATTTGCTAAGCCAGAAGCCTTCCCTGAGGTGTACACAACCTCTCACCCAAGTTTCATCGCTATCGGACGAATGGTATGTGAACGCATACAGGACTTTGTTGAAACGCTTCGCCCGTAGTCGCCCATTTGTTGAATCTAATCGTGCGCTACCTATTGTTAAGTGGATTTACTAAGCCAGATACTATCCCTGATGTTTACACAACAACTCACCTAAGTTTAGTCGCTATCGGACGAATGGTATATGAACGCATACGGGACTATGTTGAAACACTTCGCGCGTCGTCGCTCATTTGTTTAATCTACTTGTGCGATACCTATTGTTAAGAGGATCTACTAACCCAGAAAGCTTCCCTGAAGTGTACACAACATCTCACCCAAGTTTCATCGCTATCAGACGAATAGTATATGAACGCATACGGGACTTTGTTGAAACGCTTCGCGCGTCGTCGATCATTTGTTGAATCTACTCGTGCCCCACCTATCGTAAAGTGGATTTACTAAGCCAGAAACCTTGCCTTAAGTGTACACAACCACTCACCGAAGTTTCATCGCTATCAGACAAATGGTATGTGAACGCATACAGGACTTTGTTGAAACGCTTCGCCCGTCGTCGCTCATTTGTTGAATCTACTCGTGCGCTACCTATCGTTAAGTGGGTTTACTTAGCCAGAAACATTCACTGAAGTGTACACAACATCTCACCCAAGTTTCATCGCTATCAGACGAATAGTATATGAACGCATACGGGACTTTGTTGAAACGCTTCGCGAGTCGTCGCTCATTTGTTGAATCTACTCGTGCGCTACCTATTATAACATGGATTTAATAAGCCAGAAACCTTGCCTGTAGTGTACACAATCTCTCTCCCAAGTTTCATCGATATCGGACGAAAGGTATGTGAACGCATACAGGACTTTGTTGAAACTCTTCGCCTGTCGTCGCTCATTTGTTGAATCTACTAGTGCGCTACCTATTGTTAAGTGGATTTACTAGCCAGAAACCTTACCTGAAGTGTAGAGAACATCTCACACAAGTTTCATCGCAATGGGATGAATGGCATATGAACACATGTGGGACTTTCTTGAAACAAACGCACGCCATTCTGTTGAAGCTACTCACGCGCCATCCATTGGAAGTTGGATTTACTACGCCTATAACTTTTCCGGGACAGTGCACTACAACTCACCAAAATTTGATCGTAATCGGATGAATTGTATGTGAACGCATCGCCATTACGCATTTGTTTAAACTACTCGCTCGCTATCTATTTTGAAATGGATTAACTATGCCTATAAACATCCCGGAAGTGTTTACAACAACTCACCAAAATTTGATCGCAATCGGATGAATGGTTTATGAACGCATAAAAGACGAACTCACAGACATTCCTTCTTATATATACTAGCTGTACCCGGCATGCGTTGCAATGCCAATCAAAGAAAGTGTTGGGGTTTTGACTTTGTTAGATGCAGTGCTTTTGGATTCCCAATATTTTCTTCTTTTTCACATAACCAACTCTAAACTATTATAAAAAATAATTTACTATCTCAGAAACATTCACGGGAGCGTGATCGACAACTCACGAAGGTTACATCGCAATGAAAGGAATGGTATATGAACGCATACGGGACTGCTGAATCGATTAGAGTGCCGTCACCCATTTGTTGAATATACTCGCACGCTACCTATTGTAAAATGGATTTACTAACTCGAAAACCTTTCCTGGCGTGTACACAACAACTCATCAAAGTTTCATCGCAATCGGATGAATGGCATATGAACACATACGGGATTTTGTTTAAACGATTCGCGTCGTCACTCATTTGTTGAATCTTCTTGTGCGCCACCCATTGAAAAACGGACTTACTAATTCATGAACTTTCGCAGGACTGTACTCAGCTCTCCAAAGTTTTATCACACTCGGATGAATGGTATATGATCGCATACGGGACTTTATTGGAACGATTCACGCGCTGTCGCTTATTAGTTAAATCAACCCTTTGCTACCAATTGTAAAATGGATTTAATAAATCAGAAAACTTCCCTGGAGTGTACACAACAACTCACCAAAGTTTCATCTCTACCGGACAATTGTATATGAACGCATATGGGTCTTTGTCGAAACACTTCGCGAGTCGTCGCTCTTTTGTAGAATCCATTCGTGCGCTGCCTATTGTAACATGGATTTACTAAGCTAGAAATCTTCCCTGAAGTGCACACAAAGTCTCACCCACGTTTCATGGCAATCGGACAAATGGTATATGAACGCATACGGGACTTTGTTGAAACAATTCACGCGTCGTCGCTCATTTGTTGAATCTACTCGTGCGCTACCTATTGTTAAGTGGATTTACTAAACCAGAAACCTTCCCTGAGTGTATACAACATCTCACCCAAGTTTCATCGCATTGGGGTGAATGGTATATGAACGCATATGGGACTTTGTTGAAACAAACGCACGCCATTTTGTTGGAGTTACTCGCGCGCCATCTATTGTTAATTGGATATACTATGCCTATAAATTTTTCTGGCGTATGCAGAACTCCTCACCGAAATTTCACTGCAATCGGATGAATTGTATATGAACGCATCCCCAACACTCATTTGTTTAAAATACTCGCGCGCTGTCCATTGTAAATTGGATTGACTATGCCTATAATGATTTCGAAAGTGTTCAGAACAACTCACCAAAGTTTCATAGCAATCGGATGAATGGTATATGAACGCATACGGGACTTGGTTGAAACGATTCGCGTGCCGTCGCTCATTTGTTGAATCTACTTGTGCGATACCTATTGTAAAAGGGATGTACTAAGCCAGAAACCTTCCCTGATGAGTACACAACATATTACCCAAGTTTCATTGCTATCGGACGAATGGTATATGAACGGATACGGGACTTTCTTGAAACGCTTCGCGCGACTTCGCTCATTTGTTGAATCTACTTGTGCGCTACCTATTGCAAAATGGATTTACTAAACCTAAAACTTTCCCTGGAGTGTACACAACTCACCCAAGTTTAGTCGCTATTGGACAAATGGTATATGAACGCATACGGGACTATGTTGAAACACATCGCGCGTCGTCGCTCATTTGTTTTATCTACTTGTGCGATACCTATTGTTAATTGGATTTACTAACCCAGAAACCATCCTTGAAGTGTACACAACATCTCAGCCAAGTTTCATCACTATCAGACGAATAGTATATGAACGCATACGCGACTTTGTTGAAACGCTTCGCGCGTCGTCGCTCATTTGTTGAATCTACTCGTGCGCTACCTATTATAACAAGGATTTACTAAGTCAGAAACATTGCCTGTAGTGTACAGAACCTCTCACCCAAGTTTCAACGCTATCGGACGAATGGTATGTGAACGCATACTGGTCTTTGTTGAAACGCTTCGCCCGTCGTCGCTCATTTGTTGAATCTACTTGTGCGATACCTATTGTTAAGTGGGTTTACTAAGCCAGAATCCTTCCCTGTAGTGCACACAGCATCTCACCCAAGTTTCATCGCTATCAGACGAATGGTATATGAACGCATACGGGACTTAGTTGAAACGCCTCGCGCGTCGTCGCTCATTTTTTGAATCTACTCGTGCGCTACCTATTATAACATGGATTTACTAAGCCAGAAACCTTGCCTGTAGTGTACACAACCTCTCACCCAAGTTTCAACGCAATGGGATGAATGGTATATGAACACATGTGGGACTTTCTTGAAACATACGCTCGCCATTTTGTTGTAGCTACTCGCGCGCCATCTATTGTAAATTGGATTTACTACGCCTATTACTTTTCCGGGACTGTGCACAACAACTCACCAAATTTGATCGCAATCGGACGAATTGTATATGAACGCATCGCCATTACGCATTTGTTTAAACTACTCGCGCGCTATCTTTTGTGAAATGGATTAACTATGCCTATGATCATCCCGGAAGTGTTTACAACAACTCACCAAAATTTGATCGCAATCGGATGAATGGTTTATGAACGCATAAAAGGCGAACACACAGACATTCCTTTTTAGCCTATTTTCACTTTTGAAAAAATAGGCTTATGAGATCACCTTTTGTCCGTGTGTGTGTGTGTGTGTGTGTGTGTGATTCGTGTGTGTGTCCCCCCCTAATAAAATCTAAACGGCTGGAGCGATTTCAATGAAACTCGGAAAGTTCATAGCACCATTCCCGGCGACCTCGACCGTGCCCTTCAAATTTTGTTACGACTCACCAATCCAACATGGTGGCTGTGCGAAATATTTCACCAGCATTCAATATCTCCGAAACTATTACCGATATTACCCTGACATTTTCTATGGTGATAGAGGAAACTACTATAAGTTCACTTATGTGACTTTTGAAAACCTGGTAACAACAAAACCAACATGGCGGCCAAGCGAATTTGCGACTTTTAAATAGACGTTTCTCGCGATTTGACCAACCAAACGCAATGAAACTTGGTACAGTATATGTTTATATACATTGTAATGCACCGACATCTAACTTCGTTCAATTGTTTACATAATCACAAGATGGCGGATGTGCGAATTATTTCACCGGCATTCTATATCTCTGAAACTATTAGCGGTAAACCCCTGAAATTGTGTACGGAGATAAAGGGCACTACTGGAATTCCATCTATAAGACTTTCAAAAACTGGTTAACTACAAAACGAACATGACGGCCAAGCGAATTTGAAAATTTTAAATAGACCTTTCTCGCGATTTAATGTTCCAAGCGCACTGAACCCTGGCACAGTAAATATTTATACACATTGTAATCCACTGGTATGTAATTTAGTTCAATTGTTTACATAACCTCAAGATGGCGGCAGTGCGAATTTTAAAATTAAGATTTTATTTTTTGTGATGTAGTCATGCGATCGAAGTGAAAGTTTGAATAATGAACCTACGCAATAATTTTCCTTTAATGGTACATGACTCTATGGCCTATACATTTAACAATCCAACATGGCGACCAACCGAAATATTTAGACGATACTGAATATCTACGAATCTATTTTAGCAATCAAACTGCATTTTTTAATGTTCATAGGGGCTATGAACTCAAGTTCACCTATAGGACTTTAAATAACATGGTGATCACAAATCCAACATGGCGGTGACGCGAATTATAAATATTCACATGGACGTTTCTCGCAATTTAACCATCCGCGTGCAGTGAAACTTGGTACAGTAAATCCTTATACGAATGTTAATCCACTGGCATCTAATTTATTTCAATTGTTTCCATAACCTCAAGATGGCAGCTGTGAAAATTTTAAACTCTCCTTGTTTTGTCTTGTGTCCTAACTATGCGATTGAAGTTTGAATACTACACGTTCACAATAATCTGCATGTAACAGTACATAACTCTAGGACCTACATATATAAAATCCAACATGGCGACCATCCGAATTATTTAGTCGGTTCTCAATATCTACGAATCTATTACAGCAATCAAACTGAAATTGTGTATGTTGATAGTGGCAATTAACATAAGTAGGATATATGAAAATAGGCTGTATAGTTCTTCACGGAACTACTTGTTATTATATATATACTAGCAGTTACCCGCGGCTTCGCTCGCGTCATAGTCGTGTCATATTGTTATTCAATGAAATGCCAGTTTACCCCTTTAACACCCCTTTAGAACCTGAATATCCAAATATCCCTTCTTAGTAGACGTTTTTGACACACAACAAACATATCCCCAAAATGTTATTCTTCTAACATTAATAGTTTTGGTTGGTCGATGAGAGTGAATATCCAAATATCTTTCCTTAGTGGACGTTTTCGACATACAACGAACATATCCCAAAAATTTCATGTTTCAAACTTCAATAATTTTGGCTGGGCGACGATGAGTGTATGAGTCAGTCAGGACATTTTCTTTCATTTATTTTCCAAAATTTCACCCATCCCCATGAACCCCTTAAATTGGATTTATAAACACAACGGTTGAACACCTATTTACTTAATTTTAAGTTGTTTTTCCCCTGAGTTTGATGAGTGAGTGAGTGAGTGAGTCAGTCAGTTAGGACCCTTTCTTTCCTGTTTTTAGCCTACTTTCGATTTTTGCAAAAAAATGAAAGTAGACTTATGAGATCACTACAGGGCGAAAAAAAGTGTGTCTGTCTGTGTGTGTGTAAGTGTGTGAGTCTGTGTGTGTGTGTGTGTGTGAGTGTGTGGTACTCTCAATGTCTGTCCCCCCCTATCAATTCGAACACGGTGAAACCGAATGGAATGAAATTTGGTACAAAGGTAGCACTAGCAAAGGACACCTCAGTGTCATGTTTTATATCGCCGCCATCTTGACGGAAACGTAATGGCGGCCACACAAATGTTCAAAGCTTAAATAGAATTACGACTAACCTAATCATCCAATCTCTACCAAATTTTGCAACAGCATACCTTTATGGGGGCAGCATCCTTTGACCAAACTAATAGGTCATCAGCCTAATAGTTTGCGGATGGCGGCCATCTTTGTGTAAAAATCGATTACCCCTATTAATTCAAACACGGTTAAACCGAATTGAACAAAGTTTGGTACAGAGGTAGCACTAGCATAGGACACCTCAGTGTCATGTTTTATATCGCCGCCATCTTGACGGAAACGTAATGGCGGCCACACAAATGTTCAAAGCTTAAATCAAATTACGACTAACTCAATCATCCGATCGCTACCAAATTTTGCAACAACATACCTATATGGGGGCAGCATCCTTTGACCAAACTAATAGGTCATCAGCCTAATAGTTTGCGGATGGCGGCCATCTTTGTGTGAAAATCGATTGCCCCTATTAATTCGAACACGGTGAAACCGAATGGAATGAAATTTGGTACAGAGGTAGTACTAGCAAAGGGCACCCCAGTGTCATGTTTTATATCGCCGCCATCTTGACGGAAACGTAATGGCGGTCACACAAATGTTCAAAGCTTAAATCAAATTACGACTAACCTAATCATCCGATCTCTACCAAATTTTGCAAAAACATACCTTTATGGAGGGAGCATCCTTCGACAAATCTAATAGGTCATTAGCCTAATAGTTTACTGATGGCGGCCATCTTTGTGTCAAAATCGATTACCCCTATTAATTCAAACACGGTGAAACCGAATGGAATGAAATTTGGTACAGAGGTAGCACTAGCAAAGGGCACCCCAGTGTCATGTTTTATATCGCCGCCATCTTGACGGAAACGTAATGGCGGCCACCCAAATGTTCAAAGCTTAAATCAAATTACGACTAACCTAATCATCCGATCTCTACCAAATTTTGCAACAACATACCTTTATGAAGGGAGCATCCTTTGACAAATCTAATAGGTCATTAGCCTAATAGTTTGCGGATGGCGGCCATCTTTGTGTCAAAATCGATTACCCCTATTAATTCGAACACGGTCAAACCGAATGGAACAAAATTTGGTACAGAGGTAGCACTAGAAAAGGCCACCTCAGTGTCATGTTTTATATCACCGCCATCTTGACGGAAACGTAATCGCGGCCACCCAAATGTTAAAGGCTAAAATGTAATTACGACCAACCTAATAATCTAGTCTCTACCAAATTTTGCAACAACAAATCTTTATGTGGGAAGCATATTCTGACCAAACTGCTAGATCATCAGCCCAATAGTTTGCAGATGGTGGCCAAGTATGTGTGCAAATCGATTCCCCCTGTCAATTCAAACACGGTGAAACCGAATTGAACGAAATTTGGTACAGAGGTAGCACTAGCAAAAGGCACCTCAGTGTCATGTTTTTTATCGCTGCCATCTTGACGGAAACGGAATGACGGCCACCCAAATGTTAAAATCAAATTTCGACCATCCTAATAATTTGATCTCTACCGGATTTTGCAACAACATGCCTTTTTGTGGAAAGCATCTTATGACTGACTACAAGGTCATCAGCCCAATAGTTTGCAAACAGCGACCATGTATGTGTGCAAATCCATTCCCCAGATCAATTCAATCACGGTGAAACCGAATTGAATGATTTTTTTTTTACAGAGGTAGCACTAGCAAAGGGCACCTCATATTCATGTTTAATATCCCTATAGCACGTTGTATTTCAACAAGCTACTACAACCAACATTCAATTATACTCCTTTAAAAGGACAAAGAGTTATAACAATACCCATGCATTTAGGAGAAAGTAGGCTATATGTTCTTTACTGAACATCTTGTTTATTTCCAGAATTTCACCCCTCCCCATGGGCCCGTTAAATTGGATTTATGAAAAAAAGATCGAACACATATTTACTTATTAGCCTACTTTCGATTTTTGCAAAAAATGAAAGTAGACTTATGAGATCACTACAGGGCGAAAAAAGTGTGTCTGTCTGTGTGTGTGTGTGTGAGGTGTGTACTCTGAATGTCTGTCCCCCCCCCCTATCAATTCAAACACGGTGAAACCGAATTGAACGAAATTTGGTACAGAGGTAGCATTAGCAAAGGGCACCTGAGTGTCATACTTTATATGGCCGCCATATTTACCAAAACAGAATGGTGGCCACTCAAACGTTCAAAACGTAAAATCAAATTACGGCTAAACTAATCATCCGATCTCTACCAAATTTGGTGACAACATACCTTTATATAGGACGCGTCTTTCATCCAACATTCAAGGTCATCGGCCGTACCATTTCAGGATGGCGGCCGTGTGAATTATTCAACCATTTTAATCAATGGCTTAAGACCCACCAATTCCGATTATCGAGCCTAGGGTGGTTTAAGCTATACTGAAGGTCGTGATCCGTTATTTATTATAATTTAATATTATAATATTATACTGTACGAGTGGCTTAAAAGAGCAGAGCTGTCTGTGTCACACGACAAGATGGCAGCTGTCCTCATGTGCCTGTCTTATATTTCAATAGTTTTAGTATGTTGTATGTGATATACCCTACTGATACAATAATATAAACTTTGTATGAAATTATCTTTAATGAAGATGTACTGCTGTGAAGAAATCGTTTATTTAAAGTCATTATTTGCCAACAGGTTGTATCAAATGTCAGTTAAGAACACCATGATGTTAAGGATAGGATTAGCTCTGGGCTAGCGTGTTAGTCTGTCACGCAGTCGACTGGGGATCGAGTACTGCTGCAGTTAACTTATTTTTTCTTGAATTCTTTTACAAATGATGTGCACGAGCTCTTTCCACAGATACTGAATAAGATGTCATTTATCTCAAAGGAGAGGCTAATGTATATACTCGTTTATTAATAAAATCACAGCCCCAGCATCGCAAATAAACAGAAGACATTAGGAAAAGGAGAATAGAAGAACTAGATACACGTTGTCATTAACCACAGCCTTCTTATTGCCTCTGTACGGTGCTGTCCTCTTGTCGGTTATGTGGGTAATATTGTTCCAAACTTACCGCTGTGTAAATACCTGGCCTCCTGAAGTATGGCAATTTTGTAATACTGGTAGTTCAACTATTAGCCACGATCGCGCTCCGATTACCTTTAAACACTGCCAGCTGGATCGCCTCCCTCTTGGCTACTTTAAACTGTCTACTCATTCAACACCCTTAGGCCACTGCCATCGTAGTACATTACGATGGCAGTGCATAGGCGTACAACATAAAGATTAATTCCCTGATAGGTCGCAGCACCAACCTACTGTGATCGGCGTGGATTTTTAAAGAGGAAGATACCCAAAACGGAAGATTCTTAACTTAGCAGGCTGGCTTAATATAGAGATTAACGGACGTGAATGCATTACAATAAGTTAGTAGTTTTGTTATTCAATCATCATAAAGTATACAATATTGATTTTGACACTTACTGGCTAATTGTAAATATAAAAGAAAACAAACAATACATTGTGGTAGAGGTGATTGTGTTAGGGATGAGGACAAAGAGTCATAAATATACCCATACATTTAGGAGAAAGTAGGCTATATGTTCTTTGCTGAACATCTTGTTTTTAAGCTGATTTTTTCCTGCTGAATTTCAAACTTCTCGCCTATGTCATTTAAGAGATACACTCACCGTTAAGAATCCTTCAACCCCCAATTTTCACCCCTTTCACCTCATAATATACACCACATCGATAAACCCTTAGACATATGTCTGCTTATTTTTAATGATTAGTTTATATGCCCAATATCACATCTCCAAATGAAACAACTCATGAGATATTGTTATTCAATGAAATGCACGTTTACCCCCTTAACGCTTCTTTAGAACCCGAATAAACAAAAATCCTTCCTTAGTGGGCGCTTTGGACATACAGAGAACATATTCCCAAAATTTCATGTTTTCAACTTCAATTGTTTCCGCTGGGCGATGATGAGTGAGTCAGTCAGTCTGGACATTATCTTTCAATTTTTTTTTTCCAGAATTTCACCCCTCCTCATGGGCCCCTTAAATTGGATTTGTGAAAAAAAAAACACTGGAACACCTATTTACTTATTTTTAAGCTGTCTTTTTCCGCTGAGTTTGATGAGTGAGTGAGTCAGTCATGTAGGACACTTTCTCTTCTTTTTTTTCCAGAATTCCACCCCTCCCCATTGGCCCCTTAAATTGAATTTATGAAAAAACGGTCGAACACCTATTTACCTATTTTTAAGCTGATTTGTTTCCACTGAGTTTCAAACTTCTCGCCTATGTCATTTAAGATATACACGCTCCGTTAGGAATCCTTCAACCCCTACTTTCCACCCCTTTCACCTTATAATATACACCACATCGAAAAACCCTTAGACACATGTCTGCTTATTTTTAATGATTAGTTTATATGCCGAGTATCACATCCACAAATGAAACCACTCGTGAGATATTGTTATTCAATGAAATGCAGGTTTAACCCCCTAAAGACCCCTTTAGAACCTGAATATACGAAAATCCTTCCTTAGTGGAAATTTTTGACATACAACGAACATATCCCCAAATTGTCATGTTTCTAACTTCAATAATTTTGGCTGGGCGATGATGAGTGAGTAAGTGAGTCAGGACAATCTCTTTCATTTATTTTTCAGAATTTCACCCCTCCCCATGAACCCCTTAAATTGGATTTATAAAAAAAACTGTCGAACACTTATTTACTTATTTTTAGAAGTTTTTCCCCCTGAGTTTGATGAGTGGGTGAGTCAGTCAATCAGTTAGGACACTTTCTTTCCTGCTTTTTCCCTCCAGAATTTCACCTCTCCCTCATGGGCCCCTTAAATTCGATTTATGAAAAAACGGTCGAACAACGATTTACTCATTTTTTATCTGATATTTTTCCGCTGAGTTTCAAACTCCTCGCCTATGTCGTTTAAGAGATACACGCTCTGTTAGGAATCCTTCAACCCCTAGTTTTCACCCCTTTCACCTCATAATATACACCACATCGAAAAACCCTCAGACACGTGTCTTCTTATTTTTATTAATGATGAGTTTATATGCCGAGTATCACATCTCCCAATGAAACCAATCGGGAGATATTGTTATTCAATGAAATGCACGTGTACCCCCTTAACACCCCTTTAGAACTTGAATATCAAAAAATCCTACCTTAGTGGGCGTTTTCGAATTACAATGAACATATCCCCAAAATTTCATGATTCTAACTTTAATAGTTTTGTCTGGGCGATGATGAGTCAGTGAATCAGTCAGTCAGTCAGTCAGTCAGTCAGGACACTTTGTTTTATATAATAGACTAGCAGGTACCCGCGGTGTCGCTCGCGTCATAGTCGTGTCATATTGTGATTCAATGAAATGCAGGTTTAATCCCGTTAACACCCCTTTAGAACCTGAATATTCAAAAATCCCTCCTTAGTAGACGTTTTCGACACACAACAAACATATCCCCAAAATATCATTCTTCTAACATTAATAGTTTTGGTTGGTCGATGAGAGTGAATATCCAAAAATCCTTCCTTAGTGGACGTTTTTCTTCCAGAATTTCACCCCTCCCGATGGGCCCCTTAAATTGGATTTATGAAAAAACGGTCGAACACCTATTTATCTAATTATTTTTTATATTTTTATTAACCTGATTGTTTTCCTCTGAGTTTCAAACTCCTTGCCTATGTCGTTTAAGAGATGCACACTCCGTTAGGAATCCTTCAACCCCCACTTTTCACACATACACCTCATAATATACACTACATCGAAAAACCCTCAGACATATGTCTTCTTATTCTTAATGATGAGTTAATATGCCGAGTATCGCATCCCCCCAAGGAAACCAATCGGGAGATATTGTTATTCAATTAAATGCAGATCTACCCCTTAACACCCCTTTAGAACCTAAATATCCAAAAATCCTTCCTTAGTGGACTTTTTCGACATACAACGAACATAACCCCAACATTTCATGTTTCTAACTTCAATAATTTCAGCTGGGCGATGATGAGTGAGTAAGTCAGGACATTTTCTTTCATTTATTTTTCAGAATTTCACCCCTCTCATGAACCCCTTAAATTGGATAAGATATATAAGAATAAGATTTATCATGAAATAACCCAAATAATGCAGAGTCGTTACTTGGTGGCAACTCCTATTTTCTTGATGGAATTGATTTGAATTCATGCCACCTTTTCTATACTAAAAGCACATTATGGACAAATTATTCACTGAATACTTCAAGGGTATTGACATATCTGTAGTATATTTAAGTACTACAGTACATAGAATAAAGTAGGGAGTGATAGAGAAGTGACACTTCTTTAAAAAACCTTGGTCCAGCTGGCCCGGCTGGTAGTACCTTCTTAGGGTCCCTTGCCAGGGATACGGTGAAGTCCTCAACGGTACCTGTAGTGGAAGAGGTGAACTCTGGCACAGTGTGGTTGGCGGAAGGGGCAGCGTATTGCTCAGGTTTATTTGGGCAAACCATTGTCCATATTTATGATGGGCAGATTTTGGCCCAACGGCAAAAGGAGCGGAGGAGGAGCCAATCACCCTTATGGCTCCCAACGGTCATAGAGGCGAAAGAGGTCACGCCAGACGGACTGGCGGTAAAGGTGCACCTCAGTAGTACTTGAGTATGCGGCAGTTCGTTGCAGTCTCTGTGTTCGGTCCTGCATGTCTCATTCTTTGTGAGCCGCAGGATAAGGCTCATAGTGTGTGGGTCTCGTCCTGGCAAGCTGAGATCCAACCTAAACAAATTCACGCCAGTGGCACTTCTTCCGAACGTCACTTACTTTGACAGTCCAACGGCGATGGGATATGGACGGTGGGGGCAGGTTATGGGTGTAACTGGAAGCCCCTAGTTCGGACCTGCACGTTGGCAGCAGATGTGTGATGGTCGTCCTCCGGAGACTCTGTGACCACTCAGGAATTCGGTCCTGCATCTGTGTTTGGGCAGGCCTATTTAGGATCACCGCTGCCCAACCCACATGGGGAAGGCCCTAGAAAAGGTGGGCTAAACATCGGAAGTCACAATCTTGGTCCGGCTGGGCTACCGCACTCAGCAGGTCACCCCTCATGCGGTCGAAACTCAAAAACAGTAAAGAATCACAAATTGATTATTGGATCATGGAACGTCAGAACTATGCTTGATATGGACAATAACGTTACACCTGAGAGAAGGTCATCTCTTGTAACCCATGAGTTATCAAAGCTCTACGTTGACATTGCTGCTCTCAGTGAATCTAGGATGTCTTCTAAAGGCAAGATCACTGAATCTGGAACAGGATATACCATCTTCTGGAAAGGAAAGGAGGAGGGTGAATGTCGTATTCATGGTGTGGGCTTCGCTGTGACGACCAAACTGGTAAATTATCACCGATTTACGCCCATTTCAATCAGCGAAAGGCTCATGACCCTCCGCATACCACTCTCAGGAGGTTCCATTATGACGCTCATCTCTGCCTATGCTCCTACCTTAGATTACGATGATGAAGTAAAGGCTCAATTCTATGATCAGCTAAGTGAAATCAACTCCAAGGTACCATCTGCAGATAAACTCTTGCTCCCCGGTGATTTCAATGCCAGAGTTGGGAAAGATCACAGGCTATGGAATCAAGTGATGGGCAAACAGGGACTTGGAAAATGTAATCCCTATGGACTATTGCTTTGAGCAGAACACGAACTTGTCATTACCAACACGCAGTTTCGGCTACCTAACCGCTTCAAAACCACGTGGATGCATCTTCGTTCCAAACATTGGCACATTCTTGACTATGTCAGTAGCCGGCAATGTGATAAGAAGGACACTCTTATTGCCAGAACAGCAAGGAATATAGACGATTGTTGGACAGATCATAAACTTCTGATATGCGAGTTCAGTATATCCATCAGACCTAAACCCCCTAGGAACATCAAAAAATTGCCAAGAAGGAAGTTTAATACATCCAAACTTCAGGATGAATCCATCAATAAAAATTTTGGCAACAGGATCGTCATCCGGTTATCAGAAAACCCAGTAAAGAATGACATTCAGGAAGAATGGGCCAGACTACAGAAGATTATCACACAGTCAGCTGAGGAAACCATTGGTTTTATAGTGCGAAAAAGACAAAACTGGTTTGATGACAACAATGAAGAAATTCTGTCTCTCATCAATGTCAAAAGGAATGCCTATCTTGCCCATCTTCAAGATCCAACTTCCCCAACACAAAGAGAGATAAACTACTGGAACTCAAGGGTAAATGTCAGACGCAGATAAGGCAGATTAAAAATACTTGGTGGCAACAGAAGGCTCAGGAACTGCAGAGGCTATCGGATGCTCGAGACTTGAGGAATTTCTATGCAGTACTCAAGGAAATATATGGACCATCTCGCACATCATCAGGCACACTGAAAAGTGCTGATAATTCTACTACCCTTACTGAGAGTCAAGAAATCTTGGAACGCTGGAAGGAGCACTTTTCCAATCTCCTAAATCGTCCATCAGCAGATGCTGAAGACTTCCTTCGTGATGTGCCGCAACAACCTGAACAACTGTGGTTGGCAGTACCTCCTACTTATCATGAATTCAGTGCAGTAGTCACCCAATTGAAACCCAGGAAGGCACCTGGCCCAGATAACATCCCTCTGGAACTAATTCAAGCCGGAGATCAATCCCTCAAAACAAGGATTTTCACCCTTATCCTCAGAATATGGGAATCAAGAAAGGTACCTGGAGACCTAAAGAATGCCAATATCGTCACTATCTTTAAAAAGGGTGATCGCAGTGTTTGTGGCAACTACCGTGGTATGTCATTGCTATCATTTGTGGGGAAGATTCTTGCAAGAATGCTACTTAACCGCTTCAAGGTTATCTCTGATAAGATCCTCCCAGAGTCACAATGCGGACTTAAAGCTTCCAGAATCACAATTGACTTGATCTTCTGTGAGAGACAGCTAGAAAAAAATGTAGAGAACAACAGAATCCACTCTTCTTAGTCTTTTATGACTTGGAAAAGGCATTTGATTCGGTTCCGAGACCAGCCATGTGGGCTGTCCTAAAGCGGTTTGGTTGTCCTCAACGTTTTGTAGATATTATCAAGGCCCTCCATGATGGCATGACAGGTCAGGTTTGCCATCAGAGTAAGATGTCCGATGAATTTCCTATTGCCCATGGACTGAAACAAGGATGTGTAGTGGCTCCAACGCTTTTTGCGCTGTACTTGGCTGCAATGCTTTATGATTCACCCACAAACATCCCAGGTGTGGAGGTCAAGTATCGTTTTGATGGAGGGCTATTCAACCTAACTCGTCTCCGCTCCAGGTTACTAATGTTACTAATATGCTGTATGAAGATGATGCTGCGTCGCCAACTCTCACACCAGAAGAGCTGCAAGAGTCAGTTAATTGTTACAAAAGTGCATGTGATCGCTTTGGTCTTACCATAAATGTCAATAAGACTAAAGTCTCGGCACAACCTTCTCCAGGCACACCTCTTCCTCAGTTCAATATCTCCATCTCAAATTTGCCATTAGAACAGGTAGACCAATTATCGTACCTGGGCAGTACCATTTCTGTGAGCTGTACCTGTGAGCAGGATGTGGATAAGAGAATTGACGCAGCCCATGCAGCATTTGGACGATTAGCCCACCGGGTCTTCATGAATAAAGATCTGTCCATGAGTACAAAGCTTATGGTGTACAAAGTAGTAGTAAATTCTACATTGTTGTATGGCTGTGAAACGTGGACCCTTTACCGACGTGATCTTAAAAAGCTTGATCGCATCCACCTTCAAAAACTTCGATGAATCCTGAGACTTAATTGGGAAGACCGCATTACCAATATTGCTGTTCTTGAAAAGGCTCAAATCAATAATAGGTCACCAATTTAGATGGATTGGTCGTGTCCATCGGCTGGATGACGTGAGATTACCTCGTCAAATGCTACATGGTGAGCTATTCTATGGCACCAGACCTCATGGTGGTCCTAAGAGGCGCTACAAGGACCAATTTAAGCAGACCCTGAAATTGACAGGTCTTGATTCACAAACCTGGGACACGCTGGCTGAAGACCGCTCATCTTGGCGCCGTACCATCTCGGATACTGTAAAAACGTTTGAAAGGGACGAACGCACACATGAAGAGGCCAGGCGTGAAGCTAGGAAACTTCGAGCAGCCCAACCACGTCCTCCTCCTGCAATATTATGTGACTTGGGTGGACGCTTGTTCCTTGCCAGGATTGGTCTCTTTAGTCACCGTAAACACATCCACAAACTGGACTGAAGGAAGAAGATTTATACTCGGATTCGAGTTAAAGCCGAGGATGATATTTAAGCTAATATCATCATGTATATTATTTCAGTAGTATGCATCCCTCCTGCGGCGCTCACAAGCGATCGCTCGTTAAAAATGAGCATTCAAATGAAAGAGAATAAACATTACCAGTGACGCATTGCACTTTAATTTCATAAATATCCACAATTTCTATAAATAATGACTTTTAAAAAACTGTACGAAGTGTGCGATTTACAGTTACTGTTCCTGCAGAATGATACGCTCCATAATTGGTGTCCACTTTACAATTTGGCCATGTGACGCATGTTTCATGTCATTTTAACATCCTGAGTTATTTCCTTTATCATTTTGCAAGGATTTCAGGAACAGAAAATCAAAGGAATGTGTACTCAAATCGTATAATTTCATAAATTAGCAGTGACGTACTGAATTCTAATTTCATAAATATCACTTTTTGTAAAAAGTGTGCGATTTGCAAATACTGATACTCAAACAAGCTGCAATTATGAGTTGTCGTCTAAACCTTTAAAATTATTAAACGTTAATTATTTTACACGTTTTTCTTCTGCGTTCTAATTTCATAAATATCGATCATGTCGAATGGTTTTCAGGAACAGTAAATCAATGGATTGAGTACCCTAATCGTATAACCGGTGAGTGTTACGTCGTCTAAAACCTTAGAACTAATAAACATTAAGTTAATTCTTTTACACGTTATCTTCTATCATTTCCCATGGTTTTCAGAATCAGTCGGCTAAATCATTGGATTGGGTACTCAAATCGTATAACCGGCGAGTGTTACT
Organism: Meconema thalassinum; assembly: GCA_946902985.2. Classification (NCBI taxonomy): domain Eukaryota; kingdom Metazoa; phylum Arthropoda; class Insecta; order Orthoptera; family Tettigoniidae; genus Meconema; species Meconema thalassinum. The sequence continues at coordinate 181,084,568 of OX336388.2, forward strand.
GCTAAGCTTACTATCAATGGACTCAGCACACACATGATTTAAGCTCATCCGTCTAAACAATGGATTTATTAAATTCCAGGTTTGTTAATACGCCGCGATACAGGGTTTTCTTCTGCATTCTAAGTCCATAAATATCGCTTTTTGTGAGAATTGTGCTTTTTGCTATGTGGTTTTCAGAATCAGTAAATCAATAGATTGGGTACAGGTTTTTCGTCTACATTCTAATTCCATAAATATCGATTTTTGTAAGAAGTGTGCTTTTTGCAAATACTGTTGCTGTATCATGCTAAAATATGAGTTGGCGTCTAAAACCTTAAAACTAACGTCATCATATAGGCCCCATAAATTAGCAGTGACGAATTGCATTCCAATTTCATAAATAGGCCTATCAATTTTTGTAAGAAGTGTGCTATTGAACGTTAATTCCCTTACAGTTTTTCTTCTATCATTTCGCATGGATTTCAGAAACAGTAAATCAATGGATAGAGTAGGCCCTACTCTAAATCATAAAACCGGCGAGTGTTACGGCGTCTAAAACCTTACGACTATTAAACATTAATTCTTTTACAGGTTTTTCTTCTATCTTCTATCATTTCCCATGGTTTTCAGAATTAGTAAATCAATGGATTTGGTACTCAAATCGTATAATTTCATGAATATCAAATAACCGGTGTTATGATGATCCAATTTTCAGTGATTGCCTTCTTAAGTTAGGCAACGTACTACTTGGAATTCTGACTGAAAGTTAATGTATCGAATAACCGGAGAGTGTTACGGCTAAACAGTCAATCAATGGACTCAACACACAAATGGCATTAACAGTGACGAATTGCATTCTAATTTCATAAATATCAAAGAAAGAAACCAGCCACGCTGATCGTTGGACTTAGGAACAAGGAAGTCTCACTGTAAGTGGGGCGTGAGGAAGTTTTACAACGAGGGCTGTCCCGATAAAGGAGAAAGACGCTCCTCAGCCAACAAGATGAAGCAGGAAATCTTGACCAAGATGCTTTCTGCCCGGAGTGCACACAGAAGCAACAACAAAAAATGCCCGATATGTCAGAGGCAATGCACTAATGAGGACAGCACAATCGAATGCGATAGGTGCAGAGAAAAGACCCACGAGAACTGTACTGGCCTCATTGGTCAGGAAGTCAATGACCTTGAAAGAAAGAACAGAAAATTGATATGGCTGTGTGAAATGTGTAAACCTGAGGGCTGAGGCACTGGACATGAAAAAAATCCTTTAGGGTGGTAACAGCCACCCTTGCCGAAAAGGTCGAGGACCTAACACAATACATCAAAACCCGACTTCAGGAAAACATGGAAAATCAGATCAAAGAAGCAGTATACAATGCTCACAGAATGAAACCAGCCACAGCACGCTCTTATGCTAACACTCCACTCAAGGAAGCGAAAGCCCCCCTGTAGGTAACGTGCAAAGGAGTTAAGCGCAGAGCGCCACACACAGGAACGGGAAAGCTGCCCTGCAGGCAGTGTATGAAGGAGATTTAACACTGATCGTTGGACTTAGGAACAAGGCTGTAAGCGGGGTGTGAAGACGTTTTCCAACGAGGGCTGTCCTGAAAAGGGAGAAAGAGGAGCCTCAGCCAACAAGATAAATCAGGAAATCTTGACCAAGATGCTTTCATAAATATCGAATAACTGGTGAGAGTTATGATGAACCAATTTTCAGTGATTTCCTTTTTAAGTTAGAGAACGTAGAGCTTGGAAACTAACTGAAACGTAAATAGTGTTCTATAATCATATGGTTGAAATAAAATCATTACAACCTTTCTCCTTAAGTCACTCATTATAAACCTATAGGAGAAAGTATGACTTATGAGCATGAGAGATTTCTCGCACGGGTATTCAAATCTTATAATTTCATAAATATCGAATATCCGGTGTTATGATGATCCAATTTTCAGTAATTGCCTTCTTAAGTTAGGGAACGTTCAACTGGGAATTCTGACTGAAAGTTAATGTATCGAATAACTGGAGAATGTTGCGGCTAAACTCTCAATCAATGGGCTCAACACACAAATGGCATTAACAGTGACAAATTGCATTCTAATTTCATAAATATCAAAGAAAGAAACCAGCCACGCTGAACGTTGCACTTAGGAACTAAGGAATTTAGCGCAGAGCGCCACAGACAGGAACGGGAGAGCTGCCCTGCAGGCAGTGTATAAAGGAGTTTAACACTGTCGGTAAGCGGGGCGTGAAGAAGTTTTGCAACGAGGGCTGTCCTGATAAGGGACAAAGAGACTCCTCAGCCGACAAGATAAAGCAGGAAATCTTGACCAAGATGCTTTCATAAATATCGAATAGCTAGTGAGAGTTATGATGATCCAATTTTCAGTGATTGCCTTCTGAAGTTAGAGAACGTACAACTTGGAATTCTAACTGAAATGTAAATAGTGTTCTATAACCTTTTGGTTGAAATAAAAACATAGCAACGTTTCTCCTTATGTCACTCATAAATCTATTGGGGAAAGTATGACATATGAACATGTGGGATTTCTCGAACGGGTCCGCTAGTCATAATTATATTCCTTATGAAGAAGAGAGCGAGGGATGGTTCTCTATACTACAAACCTTTTTTGAAGTTCAGGGCAGCATCTTTGAATTATATTTTACACAACAGTCAATACCACACTGTATCTCAATACCAACAGCATTTTGCCTAGTTAATTCTTATTTCTTTTGAATAAATAAATGGGATTGGGTTTAGTGAGAGAAAATAACTGTGAGGGTGAACTGGTAACCAATGTTTCAGCTACTCATTAACAATTGCTTGTGAACCAGAGGGAAATTATCATCACTTTTACTCCCACTCATAATTTCAATATCGTAAGACTCCCATATAAAGTACAGTAATGAGGGAAACTGGTAGTTAGTCTCTATCAAAACTATTGTTGGAATACGATAAATGCCAACCATTTGAATAAGAACGCTATTTTAGGGTAAATTTTAGACAAGAGCAAAATCCGTACTGACAACATTATCAAAATCATTTTAATGGATACCTGTGCTTTAGACTATTCATTCCAGTCCAAGAATATTTAATTTAGACTTACAGGTTACTTAATTAATTATCACATGAAAGGGAATCCCATTACATATTTAACATAAGTTAATACAATATCATGTTTAAACAAAAGTAATTACCAATAGGTATCTTATAAATTATTCACACCTTAAGAGAAAGGAAACTTATCAAATAGCGAGCAAAGTTTGTAATAATATTTTACTTGGGTTTTATATGAAAAATTTTATTAAAAATAATTATAACAAACATAGGTTTTAATTTGATGAAAGTATGAAAATAATTTTGTGGAACTTACATATATCTAAAAATTTCGTATGTGTATATTCCTAAACATTATATTCTTTGAAAATATCTTCAGATAGTCAACAGGGTGTGCTTCCTATTAGGAGAATAAAGGCTCTGTGTGGAGTGGAAGATAATCTGTATTTATATTTTTCCTATTTTGAAGTGATATGGAAACATTGACAAAAACTGTTGTGATGTAATCTATAATCTTATGTTACTGTGTTAGTTCTCAATGTAATTTACTCCAAAGTTTTGATGAGTAGAGTATTATGTTATAATGTTTCAAGAGTTTTTAGTTTTAGGTCTTATACTCAACATCATATGTAGAAACATGTTCATTGTAAAAATGATTTGTTATAAAACAAGTATTCAATATTAGTATTGACAGGCGTTTGTATTTAGGAAATAACTGATATGAGTCAATATGGATCAATGTACACAACAATACCACATGTTATGAATCGCTTACTATAACATTCTATAAACTAGCTGATATTTTATCCTAGCCCGTAGCCAAGAACTTAAGTCTAATATGGTCGACCACCTTCCTCCAAATCAGCATTCAGCCTTGTGAGGACAATCTAAAAGCTTGCTAATTACTTTCTCTCTCAGACCGTATTCAATAACCAAAATGGTTGACAACTAGGAATCAATTTAGGTGACCCTCGTCTTCCCCAACCTCATCCCCAAGCAACTCGTCTGACATGAAACTGCTTGGAGACTATCGTAACGTGACGTCATGCGCTGTCTCAAAACAAGAATCAACTTGCTCATAAAGCTACGTAGTCTTAGACCAACGTGAATATTACCACATGTCAGGTAACCATGACAACCATCATGGCCGCTGAGGGAACGCGAGGCCACTATGGTAATGTGTTTTGTGTATAGAGGGAGAAAAATGGAAAAATAGTTCAAATCCCGGGGATTTATGGAGGAAATCTATGTGAATTTAACTTCACAGGTTGGCAACCCTGATTATGAAAGATGGTTTGAACTTCGTCACCATATCAGCTCATTGGTCAGAGCAACAGGATACAAAGACGGCGGTCGCCGGTTTGTGTCCAGCATGGGTCGGATATTTTATCACAGCGCCATTAACCAAAAGGCTTGTGCTTTCTATGCAATACACAAAATTTGTCATCAATACAGTAGTGAAAATACAATTCTGGAATCCCTAAATACCATTTGGTGCTAAGGAGATGAAGAACAGGGCATGTCTTGTAAAGAGGCAGAGTATTAACTCGATAAGGTACTTACTCCCTTCACATCTGAAGATTCTACCTTGATCAATGGAACAATCTCCGGTGTAGGACATTCTGCTTTACTGAATGCAACAATCTGCGGCCTGGGACATGATTCAGTCTTAATATCCCTCCTATGATGAGCATCAACCTGCGGAGAAATGACTTGTTTCACAAATATGTTCCCTTGCATAGGTGCAATTAATATATCTCACATACGACGAGCAAAATGAACATTACAGGAATCCGAGAATTTGAAAGAACATTGATCTTGTTTCCATTTCCTTTCATTTCTTCCGAACACAACACAACATGGACGGCCTAGATCAGTAGGCCTATTTACATGGAGAATATTTTTCAAAGATCACAAAATGAAATAAATGCCAGACTTGCGTGTTTTATTTGGCATCTTCAACATTATAATATTCAGCTGATCTTTATAAACAACCCTCGCTATAAATAATAGACCATGAAGGATTCACGATAAATGAGAATAGTTATGGGGGTTCATAAAATCAAGGCTTAAAGATATGGAGGAAAGAGGAATAACGACTCCTATGTGGGAAAGAAATGGGTGCAGCTCAAAAAGACAATTAAAGGGAAATAGTGACATCAAACTGTGTAGATGATGGAGAATAGAATGAGGTAAATACTCATTGTTACCTGGGGAATGCGGAATAGAAAAGTGACAGAGGTAAAACCAAAGGAATATGACAGACGGTACCTTAATCAATAGAAGTATATTGACGTCTAGGACAGCCTCACTCTGAACAAGATAACACACAATATTACACTGTACCACAATATTAATAGGTTTTTACCGAGTTCATAACTGTTTCAAGTATCTCAGTTAAATTATTTGAAGTTTTTTTATAAGATTATTTTAATTACATAATCCTAAAGTCACGTTAGTGTTCAGTTTGGTTAACTTATTGATATTAGATAATTTTTTCAGTATGCTTTTGTTCTAGACATCGTTGATAATTGTAATAAGCCAATATCCCCTGTCTCTATGAATTCAAGTCTTGGAACAGAGAGGATTCCAAATCTAATGCTTGCTGTAAATCTCTCTTTCTAGTGACTCAGTGCAGTAACATACAAATTATGTTGTTGGCAACACTGCAGGTCATTATTCAAAACAACGGCTATGTTATATCTCTATTACATAAGAAAGAGGTATTGAATTTTGAACGGAAAAATCATTCTGAATGTGGAAAATTTATTTCAGCTTCTCAATAGCAAGTAATACCCAAGTATGAATATGTCCTCTAGTTAACAGATACTGACTAAATTACTGCTTTAATATAATTTACCATGCAAACTACAAACATGTTGTCTTGGATATGACTAAGAATGCAATGTTACACAACATGTGGAATTAGAATACACTTACAATGTCGGCCAAGTCATTTGTTTCTGTCGACCATTCCGGCTCACTTTTGATCACAGCTTGCTCGTCCATTACGTTAGAAAACTAGAACACAGAAATTCACCTGAACATTATTTACATACTTACTTATTCACCGAAATAGCCTCATACTTCAAATGAGGTAATCTCAGTCCTCCAAATGTAATATTGGTACTCCGAATATATCCTGTGAGGTGCACAGTATCAATAACAGTAAATCCTACTTGATCAAATGAGTTAGAGAATAATGCCGAGTAAATCCTAATACAAGTCACTAGGACACGTGGATGAAATGAGCAATTTATATAGTAAAGCCATCATAACTTCCGACTTGACGTTTCAGTGTTACCCTAGAGTTATCTAGCGGTCAGAAGGAAAATCACTTTAACCAGACAATCACAGACAGTCATTCAAATCGATATATAACGACAAATTGAGTTTCGTTCGCGATGACGTGATTTAGCGAACGAAACTCTAGCCTAGTAGTGAAACGTCAAGTCGGAAGTTATGATGGCTTTACTATAGGTATTATTAATGCCAGTTCGTATATATACAGAAGTGAAATGGAGCAACTGTCGAATGCGTCCATCATATTATGTTCAGTTCCTTTGCTCCCAAACACACACAAACACGAACAATGTTTGGACGAGGCGGGGATATCTGATTGTTGGTACATAACACACCTATCAACGCGACTGAAATAGGTTCCGTATAAGTTAACTGATCGTAGCACAAGCTTCTTTGAGAATCAGGACTAACTAAGATACTGTCCCGTACCCAGTTCCAATGAAAACTCTTACCGGTACCGGGCGCGGATACAGGGCGGGGAGGTTGGGGGGTGTCTTGAACCCCCCCCCCCCCAATGCCCCAACGGAGACCAATTTTTTTTTCCAAATTCGAAAAACGAAAACACAGACAAATAAAACTTAACGAATTTTAACTGAAAAACAGTTGTTTTTTTCCATTTTATTCAATACTGAAAATATCTTTAATGCAATTAAGTTATTATGTTCTGTTACAACTTCATACCTGTTATATAAAAACGATTATTTATGTAACAAAATCAACTCGTCTATTTTGTTTAGCAAACCTTGTGATTACCGGATCGATGTTTATAGTGATGTCACGATGAATGTGCAGCAATGCACGGATAGGAATTTAGGGCTTTTTTCGCACCAAAAATTTTGCCGACGTCCAAACTGCAAGCTTGGTTGGCAATTTAAGCTGAGACACTCTCCCTTTGTCGGTACCAACTCGACTTGCCGAAAGTGTAACGTACCTTGATAGTTTTCTCGAAGCTCGATGAAAAAGTCGCAAAACACGCCGTTGCAATTTGTACGAATATTTTTGGTGCGCTAAACGCATCAAATTTATATCCATGTAGCTTGCAAAAAATTGGTCTGGTTTTGTACGTTTGGTTATTTTGTGATTGCGTTTTCAGTGATACCATTTTTCTTAACAATTTCAATTCTCTGACCCCTCCCCCCAAAGCCAAACTCTAGATCCGCGCCTGACCGGTACCTTCTCCTCATTGAACGGACGTGAGAGAAAGATGTGTTTATCTATAGGCTACACACTTACAGGACAAACATGGGAATAATTTGTATAATATCATCATAAAGGTGTTCTTAGGTACATACCTCTGTCATGGTTACCTCTATATTCTCGACGGTTAAATATTGTGAATAGCGTGTCACTGATAATCTGCGCTGGGCAATGAGCATACAATATCCTTCCGCCCTAACAATAATTATCTTAACTTAGTGTTGTCCCATATCTCCCCAAACATTTGGAATACTCCTGCTTGGATCTGTCATCTAACAAGAAAAGAGTTCTCAGATTGTTCATTCTCGCCAAAAAGTAAGATATTCTGTATGAAATGCACCAATTCTGCAAAAAATATCCTCCTAGTGTTACAAGCCGCCCTGTTAAAAACAGAATTATTGAATGCCCTCATTCTCCTTATAAACATAATATATTTGTGTGAGGTTATAGTCACATTATTTGTACACTCAACAGGATATCACAGTCTAAAATCTAAATTAATATTTGTTATTGTTTGCGTTTACAGTCTTTCAACTGGTTCGATGCAGCCCTCCTTACTTCCCTGTACTGAGCTAATCGTTTCATCTCTAACGCACCCTACTTCCAAGGCAATCTGTTTGACATATTCTACCCTTGATCTACCCCCTACAGTTCTTATCTTCGACTCTTCCTTCCATAGATAGGATTGCTATTCCTGGGTGTCTTGGTATGTATCCTACCAACATATTTCTTCTCTTCATAAGCAGTAGTCACAAACATCACTCCTCTCCCAATCGTCTTAATACCTCTTCACCCTATCTAGCTATCCAGTCTTCATCATTCTCCTTTAACACCACATTTTGAACGCTTCAATTCTCCTCTTCTCTGCTGCTCCAACAGTCCAAGTTTCACTTCCATAGTGCGCCACGTTACAGAAAAAGGCTTTCAAAATTGACTTCCTAATATCTAAATGTAGCCTATATTCGATGTCAACCGATTTCTTTCCAGTAGAAATGTTTTCCTTGCTCAAACCAACCTACTTTTCATATCTTCTTCTTTTCGTCCATCACTGGTTATTTGCATCCTAAGTAACAGAAGTCTGCTATATCCATTAGCTCTTCACCTGTCAATTTAATATCCATAGGGGTTTAAGAGTTCTTTAGGCCAGAATCCAGTATCTTCGTTATACATTTATTAATTTTCATTGTGAATTCTTTCCTCAAGACAGAATCCATACCATTTAAAAATTCATTCAAATCCTGTGGTGTGTCGGCTAAGATAACGATGTAATCAGCAAATCTCAGAGGTGAAATTATTAAGAATATAGTTCAGTATATCTTATGTAACACTCCACGGGATTCAAACACACGATAAAATATGATAAACTGTTGAAATTAGCAGAAATACCGTTTGTTAGGATGATGAATGATAATAATTGTGGAAATGATGTAGTGATAGATGTTTTCTCCTCAGCTGTCTATAAGCCACTCACCAACCCCACTTTTACCACGACATGCATTTGAATTCCAGCTGTGACCTAAGTACAACCCTGCACACAACTAGCGGTGGCCGAACACTGAATAATATGAAAAGTACGGTAGGCTACCGTAAAACGAGGTGAATAGGATCAGTGGGGGTTAAAGGGATCAAAACTTTGTTGGTAAACATAAACGTATATTACATGTACCACATAAACCGGAAGGCGGTTGTTAGCAGTTGGTGTTACTTGTGTTGGAACTACGCTATGCTAAAACATGTTTTCCAAGTTTTAATTTGGCAGCACTTAACAGTATACACATTCAACCAGAAGCTACAAGTTTTTCGAAATTAGCTTGGTGAAATAACTTTGTGTGGAACATGTGCTTGCACAAGCATTTTGCAAAATTTGTGTTTTATATTCGGATAAGGTATGTTTAGTGAATTAATTTCAAGTATCATCTTCAGTTTGCATATTATCAGTTGTGATAAAATCTTATTTGTTTTGTGTCCTGCCTTATTTTTCTGACTGGGCAGGTGAATAGGATCAGATACTTGGATGTTAAGTTTGAGTATGCCGTGGCACTACAAACCAGATCCACACAGCAAGGTACACCGCAAAGCTGGGCTTAACTCTATAGAAAGAGCTATAAGGATTTTTTTTACGAACACACATTTTTATTCATTGACAGAAAACATGTACATATACAGATGTCGTATCAAAAATACAGGGTGAATCCCACATAAGATAAACTTGTGTTTGGGCTTCATGAACACAATTTCTTAATTTATTTGCAACATGGTATTTGACTGATAATAATAAGAAAAGTTTATAGTAAAAGCATTAATTATAAGGATACTAAAAATAAAAGAAGATGATACATTACTTATTTGTGACTGAGTTGGTTAAATATGTCGGTGAAAATTTATAAGTTCATTTACTCTATCAAAGTTATTAAGGAGCCATATAAAAAGCCTTTTCTTCAATATATTCAGGGTGTTATTTGTCACATTTACTGGCAATATATTGTATATCCTAGTGCTAAGATAACTTAAATTCCTTTGGCCAAGTAGTGTGTTTCGGCGAGGGATATTTATTCCAGTTCTGTCTTGAAGTCTAGTGCACATTTCAAGTTTTTGTCCATTAGAGAAGGGCTTCATATTTTTATGTATACATATGATTGATGACTGAACAAATAACTGTCGTATGTTAAGCAACATGCTTTGTTGATACAGTTCACATGTTGGAAAAGTTGGTGGCCTTTTGTTCATAACTTTTAGAATGAAATTCTGAGCCAAATGTGAATCAAGAATTCCACCCCAACCATTTATTCCATATTGTAGTTGTGACTGGACTAAGGCAAAATATACAGTTATCAAGACTTTTGCTGAAAGGATATTTCTGTTTCTGTAAAATATATAAATTAACTTTTGGAGTTTATTGACCAACTTTGATGAATGCATATTACATTTTAAATGACTATCTATAATAATCCCTTAATATGTAGCATTCATTGACTTCTGTAGGGTATAGCAGTTGCATCTTTCGCCATTGTTACACATTGGTGTGTGGATATTTAGTGTTAAATTGTCTGTGGGTTGTAATGTTTTGTTGTGTGACAAGCATAGGTATTGTGTTTTGGTTTCATTTAAGGTAAGGAGGTGGTTTCTTAGCCATTTTTTGACTGTAGCAAGGGTTTCTTGAGTTCTATTAAAAGTGTCCTCCCAAGTTTTTCCTGTGACTGTGATGACAGTGTCATCAGCATATGAGGTAATTATCGCATTACAGTTCAGCTCTCACAAATCGTTAATATATAACAGAAAAAGAATAGGACCTAAAACTGTTCCTTGGGGAATTCCAATTTTTACTTCAGCACTTCTACCTAGAGTATCTTTGATTCGTACCTTTTGTATTCTGTTAAAAAGAAAGCTTTTTATTAGTTCTTGAGGAGTACCACGAATACCGTCCTTTTCAAGTTTTCTAATGAGTATATTGTGGTCTACGGTGTCGAAAGCCTTTCTTAAATCCAGGAACACAGAAATTGTTATTTTAGAACTATCAATGGCTTTATACAAATAATCAGTAAGGGAGAATATTGCATCTTGAGTACTAGTGTTTGGTCCAAAACCAAACTGACTTGGTGACAATATGTTGAACTTACTCAGATAGTTAAGTAATCTGGTTTTGATGCATTTCTCTAGTAACTTAGCTTAGCGAGGTGGGTTGTGAGGGAAATTGGTCTATAGTTATTTAACTCTCTTTTATCATCTGATTTATTGACTGGGATTATGATGGCAATTTTGAATGAGTCTGGAAATTGTCCTTTCGTTAGTGATAAGTTAAAAATATGGTGCAGTGGTTGTAGAATTTCTGAACTAATTATCTTAACTGTTTTACTAGAGACATTATCATTGCCATTTGCTGAGTTATCTTCTAGAGCAGCTATGTGGTTTGTTATTTCTGATTTTGTTATGGGTATAAAAAGATATACTGAGGTTGAGATTTTGCAGTGCTATCACGTGCATTTGTGTTGTCAGGTTCCTTTCTTGTATTACTTATTTTTTCAGAAAGTTCTAAACCTATGTTACTAAAATAGTCGACAAATTTGTTTGCAATGGCAGCAGGTTGGGATGTTTCTTGTGAGTCTCTGATAAATATGCTGTCAACAGCTCAAGATTTATTTCCCTTCCTACATTTTAAATCATTAACATTTTTCCAAAGGACTTAAGAATTATTGGAGTTTGACATAATTTGTTTGGAATAGTAGGCTACCTTTCTTTTGCTATTTTAACAAGCCTGTTTATCCAGTTTATGTACAATTTATGTTTATTAACAGTTTCTGGGACCTCGAGACGCTCTCCCCCGAATTTTCGTTTAATTTTGTTATTTGCTTTGTGATATTCATAACTTGGCTGCTCTTTAACCGTTGGCCACCAGTCTACTTACCTTGAGCCTTCGATTCTACTTAGAGTTAAGCAGTGTGAAGACGTGCTTGTGACCAGTACAGCTCAACCCACTGCGTTTGCAATATTCATTTTTTGAGGCTACAGAAGTGAGTTATGTATCTTGAAACAGTTTTACCACGACAGATTGTCACAATTTACAGGGTCTGTATAAGAATCTTCCTTTTAAGTGGATTTGTCCTACGGTGGGATACCTTACCAACATGTCCTGCTTTTCATTCATTTTGGTTATGTCCTGCCGGCATTTCGAATTTATCGTAAATGTTGGGCGTTTTTCTTGATTGCTCATTTAGGTTTTCCCCAAGTCAGACAGTTGTTAAATATATTTTCAGAAGATGGTTTGGGTAAAGAATGCAAGGTGTTTATGTTTCTATGAAACCTGCAAAGATGCTACTTGGATAAATGGCTGCAACCTAAGGAGGAATTCAAGTGTTTCAAATGGTTGGAACTTCAAAACATTAAGGACCACAGTTTTAAGGATATTGTACCATTTATTCAATATTTACAGTTAAAAGGTGTTGAAATAGATGCTTCAATATTACCGTATTCGACCAGTTCTGCAATGTAAAGGCTTACGGGTATTCTAAAAGTTCAACTTTGGATTGAGACACAACACTAGACCAACAATGGTCTGTTTTCTTTAATAAACACCAGAACATTGAGTTTTGTTTCTGAACTCTTGTACAGTTTCCCAGAACAGGCGGCAATGTGTGTGTTTATTCATACCGTACGGTACCGTGAATGCTCAATGGAGGAACCGTTTGTTGGTAGAATGTTACCGTACTTGTGACGATCAATGTCCAAGATACGTAGTGTGAAGAATTCTATAAATTTGTGCTTCAAGAAAATAGTTCGCGTCTTCTTTCAAAAGTGGGTTCTCTTGAAAATACCGCTTTAAGGAAAATAAATTCGGAAGGGACTGATCATTAAGTAAGGTAATTCCTTTTGTAAATAAGGTATGTGTAATATACATATTATGCATAATTTTGCCAAAGATTGAAATTGTCATGCAATTTTCTTGAATGTCCTGCATTTGGAAATTTTCAGTTGGTGACGCTAGTCCTACGTTACAAAGATGTAGTTTTTTTGTGAAATGGTCGCTTTGTAACACAGTAGGAGTCCACGCAGCACGACCTGCTTTTGATGAGACGGTGGCGCAGCAGCAAGGGGCCAGCAAGAGGGGTTATAATCTCAAACAACAACTTCGTTGGCGGCAAGGCCTGATGCCTAGCATTTCGGGCCTTTGGCCCGATTGTGTGGTAATGTAGGAAAATTATAAAATGTTATTCTAGGCAATGCTGACACCATCACGTGGTTATGAAAGCCGGACGTCCTGGGAAATGGAAAGTATATTACAGCTGTAAATACATTATTTAACTTATTGAAAAGGTGAAAACGGGTTATTATAGATAATTTTCCGTAGAATTCAATTAGACCATCGTTTAAATTTTTACCTATAATTATATACATTTGGGCCCCCTTTTTTTTCAAAAACCAAAAACATTTAATAACATCTTCAGGGCCCCAAATTAAGAAAAGGGTGAGAGATATCAAAAAATCGTTATGAGTAAAAAAGATGCATACCGCGGAGATCTTACACCTGAACATTTAACGTTTTTCGATGCGACCAACCGTTACCGAGATATATCGATTCAAAAAAAAAGTTTGCAATTCTGGGCCCCCCGAAAAGATCCGGCCCTGCGCCTTTTTTAACGCCCGAAAACTGGTTTCCTCACAGGGTCCAACTCTTTCACAGCTCCAAATTTCAGCTCGATATCTTGAAAATTGCGACCTGTACTTCGCTAAACCCAAAAATGTCACGCACAATGGACATTTTCAGGGCCCAAAAAATAGAAAACGGTGAGAGATATCAAAAAATCGTTTAGAGTAAGAAAGTTGCATACCGCGGAGATCTTACACCTGTACATTTAACTTTCTTCGATGCGACCAACCGTTTCCGAGATATATCGATTCAAAAAAAATTTAAATTCAGGGCCCCAAAAAAAGGATTCGGCCCAGCACCGATTTTAACGCCCAACAATTGGATTCGTCACAGTCACTAACTCCTTCACCGTACCACATTTCAGCTCGATATCTTGATTATTGCGACCTGTACTTCGCTAAACCCTTACACCTGTACATTTAACATTTTTCGATGCGACCAACTGTTTCCGAGATATATCGATATCAAAAAAAAGTTTGAAATTCAGGGCCCCCAAAAAAGATCCGGCCCTGCACCGATCTTAACGCCCAACAATAGGATTCGTCACAGTCACTAACTTACACATGTAGATTTAAAGTTTTTTGATAAGACCAACCGTTTTCGAGATATATCGATTCCAAAAAATATTGAAATTCAGGGCCCCAAAAAATTATTCGGCCCAGCACCGATTTTAACGCCCAATAATCGGATTCGTCACAGTCACTAACTCTTTCACCGCACCAAATTTCAGCTTAATATCTTGAAAATTGCGACCAGTACTTAGCTAAACGCAAAAATGTCACGCACAATGGACATTTTCAGGGCCCCAAAAAATGAAATCGGTGAGAGATATCAAAAAATCATTTTGAATAAAAAAGATGCATACCGCGGAGATCTTACACCTGTACATTTAACATTTTCCGATACGACCAACCGTTTCCGAGATATATCGATTCCAAAAAATAGTTAGAAATTGAGGGCCCCCAAAAAAGATCCGGCCCTGCACCGATTTTAACGCCCAACAACAGGATTCGTCACAGTCACTAACTCTTTCACCGTACCAAATTTCAGCTTAATATCTTGAAAATTGCGACCAGTACTTAGCTAAACGCAAAAATGTCACACACAATGGACATTTTCAGGACCCCCAAAAAAGAAAACGGTGAGAAATATCAAAAAATCGTTTTTAGTAAAAAAGTTGCATACCGCGGAGATCTTACACCTATACATTTAACATTTTTCGATACGACCAACCGTTTCCGAGATATATCGATTCAAAAAAATAGGATGAAATTCAGGGCTCCAAAAGAAGGTCCGGCCCTGCACCGATTTTAACGCCCAACAATAGGGTTCGTCACAGGCCCCAACTCTTTCACCGTACTAAATTTCAGCTCGATATCTTGAAAATTGCGACCTGTACTTTGCTAAACGCAAAAATGTCACGCACAATGGACATTTTCAGGGCCCCAAAAAAAGAAAACGGTGAGAGATATCAAAAAATCGTTTTTGTAAAAAAGTTGCATACCGCGGAGATCTTACACCTATACATTTAACATTTTTCGATACGACCAACCGTTTCCGAGATATATCGATTCAAAAAAATAGGATGAAATTCAGGGCCCCAAAAAAGATCCGGCCCTGCACCGATTTTAACGCCCAACAACAGGATTCGTCACAGTCACTAACTCTTTCATCGTACTAAATTTCAGCTTAATATCTTCAAAATTGCGACCAGTACTTAGCTAAACGCAAAAATGTCACGCACAATGGACATTTTCAGGGCCCCAAAAAAAGAAAACGGTGACAGATATCAAAAAATCGTTTTTAGTAAAAAAGTTGCATACCGCGGAGATCTTACACCTATATATTTAACATTTTTCGATACGACCAACCGTTTCCGAGATATATCGATTCAAAAAAATAGGATGAAATTCAGGGCCCCAAAAGAAGGTCGGGCCCTGCACCGATTTTAACGCCCAACAATAGGGTTCGTCACAGGCCCCAACTCTTTCACCGTACTAAATTTCAGCTCGATATCTTAAAAATTGCGACCTGTACTTTGCTAAACGCAAAAACGTCACGCACATACATACATACATACATACATACATACATACAGACTTTTTCCAATATACCACGGCTATATGAAAGCCTATAGGATCTTTAGATCCGGCTTTCATAACAAGAGGGAGAGATTTTAGCTAAAATCATTGAACTCTAGGTACCGTACTCATTAATACTGGAATGCCGACAGCTTGGGAGTGAAGTGGGGTTTTAATGCGAGTATTTACGCCGGGTCCTTCCTAGAGAACGAAAAGTGTTTCTTTCTCTCGATATTTTAGTCTAAAGTTGAACTCGAAATAATTCTCAGAAAATTAGAAGTACCGGTACCGTAATATTGTAAAACTGTAGCTCTGTCAATAAGGAACACTGTTCTGCAATATCACACTCAGGTAAGTTAATAATAGGACCTACGTGTATTTGCCAAATACTATTTAGGCCCATTGTGTCAACATTTGATGTAAGACGTATTCACAAACGCAGAATACTTAATTACAAATCTTTATTTGAAAATTGAGTTGACCGTAAACTTGCCGTATCATTGGAAAATACCATATTTATAACGTAAGTAAGGTACCATATTTCCTTTTGTAAAAAGTAATGTGTAATATACATATTATGCATAATGTTTCTATAGATTGAACTTGTCAGATGTTTGTAAATTATTGGTGAACTTCTAATATTTTCTAGTACCGTATGTTTTGGAAGTGCTTATTGTGGGCAGGTAATGAATGTTATTGGACTACCTGAGTTCGTAAATGGGATTTGTTTCAGTGAGAGCGGTTGCTTATTGACTTTGCTACAAAATGTTTGTTACATTCTTGTGTTTTTGCTCGTTGTTTGATTTTTCACTATGCCTTAAAAATACAACTCTGTCTTTTTTGATACAATTCTCGCAACAATTTCCGTGCATGGAGTCCAGCAAAGGTAAATTATTTTTACTGTTTGTCAATGTAATGTTTTTATATCACATTGGTGGAAAAGGTGATATTTCGAAACACGCGGGCACATAGAAGATCCAAGAAAATGTAATGTGTAGTAACGAAAGAAGAAATGAAGAAAATGGTGTTAAATGTGGGAATTATGGGATAATAAGTGCTGAATGCTAGCTTAAATCATTAATTTTGCATTTTAGTTTGCCAATTACTTGAGCTAATATTTGCCTCTCATATGAAAATCTCCTGATTTTGGGTTCTGAAAGGTTGGCAGGTATGAAAATGTTATAGGGCAGCTAAGGACAAGCAGGCAGGGAAGACGCACACAAGGATGTCGGTGTCGGTAGGAATGAAATAAGCTGGGAACCAAGAAACAACTTGTAAGGTCAGATAGTTCTGAGCGCACCATGAGTAGGGGAGTGATGGTGCTTCCAGGCCACCCGGCGTTGCTCGGGCGGCGTTCATATTAAATAATTAATAACTCTCGAACCCGTGGTCGAAGATTCACGAATGAGGTGTCGTTGGACTCGGGCTGACGGGGGCTTTGCTATGGACGACTCGTTTCAACCCCTAAATAAAACCTACCCCTACTAGGGGGTGAAATTGCAATTTTTTAGTGAACTCCTCTTTTCAAATGCGACATGTATAAGGTGCGCTGCTAAAATGAACTTAAACGTTGTTGCTCATATAGCGCATGCGTTTTTCTGGCTGCCGCTATGGATTAACATTTTTGTTTTTTTACGCATGCGCACTTGGGATTTTTGTAAGAGGGCGAGCTCTTTGAAAAAAATGATTGATAAGAAGGGGTTTTGGTGGTGAGGAGAGAACCAGATAGTCGCCTACTTTCCTACGAAGTTTGCCGATATCTCTCGAACGCAAGGTCGGATTTGGACGTGTGACGTGTCAAATCGCTTGTCTCGAAGCCCTATACATGTTATTAATAGGTTAAAGTTTTGAGAATGAGGGAAACAGGCTTTTTGGGGATAAAACCATGATTTTAGACTTTTTCCGATATCTCACGAATGCCTGGTCGGATTTGGTCCTATGACATGTCAAATGGCTTGTCTCGAAACCCTCTTTATTTTGGTAATAGGTTCAAGTTTTTGAGAATGAGGGAAACAGAATGTTTTGGGGGTAAAACCGTGATTTTAAACTTTTTGCTATATTTCGCGAACCAATCATGATAGAGGCGTGTACGAGGGGTCCAAAGACTCGGGCTGACGTCCTCTTTACTATGGACTACTCGTTATATTTTCTTAAAAATTTGGAAACTCGATTTTGGGGTAAACAAGTGTTTTTTGTGATTTTTACTGATAACTCACGAACCAATAAGCCTAGAGACAAGTGCAAGGTGTCATTTTTTTCATTGCGTTGCCCTCTTGCCGAGGATGTTCGTGTTGAGCAGGAATGAAAAACCATGTTGAGGTAAAATCATGATTTTAGACTTTTTGCTTAATCTCGCAAACCCATAACGCTAGAGACGTGTACGAGGTGTC
The DNA here is from genome assembly GCA_946902985.2 of Meconema thalassinum. Lineage (NCBI taxonomy): Eukaryota > Metazoa > Arthropoda > Insecta > Orthoptera > Tettigoniidae > Meconema > Meconema thalassinum. The sequence continues at coordinate 181,102,715 of OX336388.2, forward strand.
CTAGGACTCGGGATCACGCCCCCTTTTAGAAACTATGTTTGACATTTTGACAAAGGGCCTAACGCCATACATGTTGAAAAAAAAAATCTTTATCGATACCTGTTTATAATGTTCATGAAGCGTGATGTTTGAGAGAGACGATACTGCTGGGTGTGTGTGTTTCAACGAACCTGTCGCTGACCACGGTGGCTGTGCTCTATAGATCAATCGCTATTTCGACAGGTTTGTTTATGACAGAATGAGGGAGCGTTTTTTCTGATACTTTACCCCGAAGATGATCTTTAACGTGTAAACGGTGATGAGAACTTGGTTCTATGTTGGTCGAAGCGAGTACAGAAAACAAACTTGCAGAGGAGCAGGATGTGAATGTCATTTGAGTTTATTGGAATGCGTTGATCTGACTTGACAACAGGTGCAATGGAAAATGACAAAGACGCTGAGGACACTTGAAGGTGAAATAATCTGACCATCGTGGTGGCAGGGAAGAGCGAAATGCATGCATACACGTGTGAGATGACATATACGCTAAACAAGTTACATCCTGTTTGCTTCGTACGTGACAAAATGCAAGTTCATGTGAAATTTGATCTGCCACAGGTGTTCACCTTGGACGTTATCTGTCCACGTGCATGATAACAGATTGTTCAAAGCGTGGGAAAAAATGATTATACACACATCAAAAAAAAAATTGCATCACCTCGGTTCCAAGAGTTCCGGAACCTTTAAATACAAAGGGAATAGAGATCAACACAAACAACATTTCAGCTCGTTTTATTGCTCATGAGACCCACACATTGCATGTTGTACCATCATACAGCTAGACTTTCAGCATTTGTGGTCCAGATTGCAGTACACACCACTACCCCTAATACCCAGTAGCACGTCCTCTTGCATTGGTGCATGCCTGTATTCGTCGTGGCATACTATCCACAAGTTCATCAAGACACTGTTGGTCCAAATTGTCCCACTCCTCAACGACAATTCGGCGTAAATCTCTCAGAGTGGTTGGTGGGTCAAGACGTCCATAAACAGCCCTTTTCAACATATCCCAGGCATGTTCGATAGGGTTCATGTCTGGCGAACATGCTGGCCACTGTAGTCGAGCGATGTCGTTATCTTGAAGGAACGCATTCACAAGATGTGCACGATGAGGTCGAGAATTGTCGTCCATGAAGACAAATGCCTCTCCAATATTCTGCCGATATGGTTGCACTATGGGTCGGAGGATGTCATTCAGGTATCGTAAAGCCGTTTCGGAGCCTTCCATGACCACCAGTGGCGTACGTCGGCCCCACATAATGCCACCCCAAAACATCAGGGAACCACCACCTTGCTGCACTCGCTGGACAATGTGTCTAAGACGTTCAGCCTGACCAGGGTGCCTCCAAACACGTCTCCGACGATTGTCTGGTTGAAGGCATATGCGACACTCATCGGTGAAGAGAACGTGATGCCAATTCAGTGGGGTCCATTCAGCATGTTGTTGGGCCCATCTGTACCGCGCTGCATGGTGTCGGGGTTGCAAAGCTGGACCTCGCCATGGACGTCGGGAGTGAAGTTGCGCATCATGCAGCCTATTGCGCACAGTTTGAGTTGAAACACGACGTCCTGTGGCTGAACGAAACGCATTATTCAACATGGTGGCATTGCTGTCAGGGTTCCTCCGAGCGGCAATCCGTAAGTAGCGGTCATCCACTACAGTAGTAGCCCTTGGGCAGCCTGAGCGAGGCCTGTCATCGACAGTTCCTGTATCTCTGTACCTCCTCCATGTCCGAACAACATCGCTTTGGTTCACTCTGAGACTCCTGGAAACTTCCCTTGTTGAGAGCCCTTCTTGACACAAAGTAACAATGCGGACGCGATCGAACTACGGTATTGACCTTCTAGGCATGGTAGAACTACAGACAACATGAGCAGCGTACCTTCGTCCTGGTGGAATGACTGGAACTGATCGGCTGTCGTACCCCCTCCGTCTAATAGGCCCTGCTCATGCATGGTTGTTTACATCTTTGAGCAGTTTTAGTGACATCTATGAACAGTCAAAGGGACTGTATCTTGGATACAATATACACAGTCAACGTCTATATGCCGGAGATCTGGGAACCGAGGTGATGCAAAACTTTTTTTTGATGTGTGTACATGCAACGTAACATATATAAAGACATGTCGTTATCATTTCCTTTCTCACTTAGCCTTTGAACACATTGCGTTGCGTGAAACCCCTGGTCTTGTTTAACAGTTTTGGTGTTGGTGGAAAATACTTATTCTTGTTGTGAGGTAGGTATATATTTATTCATTTATACATTTATTGATTTATATATATTTACAAGCAATTATTCATTGATTAGGTAATTATTGATTTTTTAATTTATTTGTTTGCAGATAATCGGTATACCTTACATGTCTGAGAGAGAAGATACCATTGCACTTTTGAGCCCACTAGAAGGAAACAGCAATAAGCCACTGCAAGTGAAGGCGGGATTATTTTTTTTAAACTAACTTATTTCATTTTCTTGTTTCATATTTTACTTTATAAAATGCATGTACTAACCTGAATTTAGGTATTTATAACGGTTTATTTTATTTATTTTTGGAAACTTGGAAAGAAAAGCCTTACCGCCGTAGCTGAAAACCCGAGACGCAGTAAAGTGCAACCATTGTTTCCAGGCAGTGAACTATTTAAAACTCAGGTAAGACTAACATAAAATGCTATTCCATTTTACCACTACTGAAAACTGATAGACAAAAAAATACTGTCGCGAATACCGACCTTGGTTTATTGCAGAAAAAAGTACATCGTACACCTGATCCATATAACATTTACCTATTAAAACCCCCTATTTCCCCCCTTTTTATCTAGTTTGGCTGTATCGCTAAGTTGTGTCTTATTTCCGACAGGGTGTGTTTTATAGTAGAGAGGGGTGAGCTCTTCATAAAAGTGTGTTCATTTAGATTATTGGGATTGCTTCCTTTATGTCAAGGGCTCTGCCTTTCGATTCGTGATGAATTATTTTTAGGTCAGTATCGATGTTTGTGAAGCTGTGCCCCTCGTCACACATGTGTTCGCATACGGCTGAATGTGTTCCGTATCTTATCGCATTCCTATGTTCATTATAACGTGTGTCTACCCGTCTTCCACTCTGACCGATGTAATTAGCTTGTCAACCAGTGTCTTCGTTAAATGAATAAAGATTAAAGAATCTTTATTCATTTAACGTATGTTCTTATAAAGGTAATTTATCTTTGTTATTTTTATGTACAGGCTGAGGAAGAAGGAGTTTTACCTTCGAAACATGTACCAGTAGGTTCAATATATGTATTGAAAAGGCAGAATCCCTGTATTTTCTTTCTAATATATAGTTAGTCAATACGGACCTCAATTACACTGACATTATGAATCAAATGGCAAGCCAAGCAAAGAGGTTACGCTTTAAATACAAAGATATCAAACTAAAGCTTTCCTATATTATAAAGGACATAGATTTTATGAAGAAGTGTAGAAATAATAAGTTAGTACCGAGGCATCTAGCAACATTTCAGCGTAAGAAGTTTAACAACGATTATGAACGTAGGACCCAAGAAATTGTTAATCGCATAATCATTCAACGAGAATTAAAATTCCTCTACATCAAAAAGAATAACATTAATAACAAACTATACCGCATCCACTTATTAGCTTCTAATATGTCTAAGGATAAAGAATGGGATGAATTCACGATCCAGCTACACCAAACTTTGCAACTCCAAGTCAACATGAAAACGGCAAAACTAGCAAGGAAATTTGATAACCTGGTTAGAATTAACAGTGATAAATCAAATGCGCAACCCAATACAGCCAAACACATTTTCCAAAAACCAGTAAACAATGTAACTGACACCGTTTTCAACCAGTCTGAATTACAAATATTAGAAAGAGGCTTCAAACATAATTGGGAATCCAATTATAATGCACATAACCTTACCAAATTAACAGCTGAGTCGGAGGCATCTATCAAACGACTACCTCCAGAAGTACAATGAGGAGCCCGGCATGAGATCAATAAGAAAATTAAGAAAATAATTCATAATAAGAACGAATATAAAATGGATTTTCAACTTCAGAAGATTGCAAAAGTTTATCTACCAAAATAAAACAGAACCAATTAATCATAACTAATGCAGACAAATGTAACACTACAGTTATCATCAAGAAAAAAGAATATATTAACAAAACAGAAGATTTCCTCCCTAATCCAAATTTTGAAGTAAATCATAAAGACCAAACCCAAAGTCTACAAAGGAAACTCAAACAGCTTTTGAAAAACACCATATTCATCCTTGATGATAAACTAAAGAGCAAAATGGTCAACATGAACCCGAAATTACCAACATTAAGAGCACTACCTAAAATACATAAAATTAACATACCCATCAGACCAATAGTTAATTTCAGAAATAGTCCGACTTACAAACTCGCACAATTTGCCCATTCATTTCTCAAATCGCGTTACATATTCAAGGCCAATGCTTCTTTCAAAAATCCAATACATTTCTGTGAATTAACATGTAAACTGAAACTTACTGAAACCCATTCTTTACACACAATTGACATAAAAGATATGTACACAAGCGTACCGATTTCTGTCACCATCGATGTTGACAACTCTAAAACCAGAATCGAACAAGTTTTGCTACATTTGAACCAATTAAACAGTAACATTAAATTCACGTCAGGGAATGAAATTAACAGTTCCATAAATTACCTAGATCTACTAGTCAAACGTGAAAACAATCTCCTGAGCTATCAAATATTCAGAAAACCAACTCAAACCAGTACTGTTAGTAGACAAGATTCTAACCACCCCGCTTCCCATAAAAGAGCAGCCTTCACATGTTTTATTAACAGAGCTTTGAACATCCCACTGTCTGACATAGAATATCTTAAAGAAGTTTCAATAATTCACCAAATTGCCGAAGCTAATGGTTTCAATAGAAAATATGTTAACAGTATAATTAACAAAATCAAGAACAAACCCGCTTCCAGATTCCACCTACAATGTTACTAGTGTACTCAAAAAATATAAAGTAAAAGTAGCTTTCAGAACCAACAACACTAATCACAATAAATTTTTCAACTCGCATATTCTCAGTAAAACAAACAAATATAATAATTCTGGCATCTACAGAATCAAATGTAATGATTGTGACGCGGATTACGTGGGACAAACAGAAAGAGGGTTCAACACCAGATTTTTGGAATATGTTAATGCCTCTAAACATAATAAATTTTTGGCGATAGGCAACCATATGGTAGAAACCGGGCACAAATTCACAACCATAGAGAACGATTTAGTTATTTTACATCAAGAAAACAAAGGCACACTCATGAATATTCTGGAACAAATAGAGATTGACAAAGCACAGAGATTTAACACAATCTTAATGAAATTTATACAGAACACTAATCGACGCATTATATAGTAATAGATAAATTGATTAGCTGTATTCCACCATTCATACCATTTATTTTCCAAATTCAATAATGATTATATCTCTCATTTTTTCGCATTCATCCACCCCAAAACAACAGCCAACGGCACTTCATAAACATCCACATTTATTTTTCCTTAATTTTTATTCCCGTCCTCTATTTCTTTTCCCCTTCCCCCTAGTATGTATTTGGACAATCAAAGGAGTGATATTTGTTTGAGACACGGTTTTTGATCTGCTGTTGTTCACGCCCAAACACACTACATACGGCAGGGCATGGCACTACTACAGGGATTCTGTTGATTTATTTACCCTGATGTTCTCCAAGGGCAGCATGGAGACTAGTTCGGAAAACGATGACGCAACCAAATAGCTACTCACAACACCGGCCTGACTCAGCGGCTTTTTAATGCACCCAGGCCTGGATATCCAATTAGAAGATCTTCCAAGGAGAAACGGAAACTATTGAACTTCTTATTATTTATTTCACAAATCTTTATTCATTTAACGTATGTTCTTATAAAGGTAATTTATCTTTGTTATTTTTATGTACAGGCTGAGGAAGAAGGAGGTTTACCTTCGAAACATGTACCTGTGAGTAGGTTCAATATAAGAATTGAAAAGGCAGAATCCCTTTATTTTCTTTCTAATATAACCAGTGTCTTGGCACGTAATAGAATATACCCCTGACTTTGATTACGGGTCCTGTTTATTTAGATCAATATTTTGTAGGTGCCTACCGGTTGTGTTGTTCGTTGTGAATAGATTAGTAATTTTATATGTGTTCGCATTCACATAGTTAAAGCGCGCAATTTTTTTCTTATTACTGTCCGGTTTGGGAATCGTTTTATCTTTATTTTTGTTTGGCTATCATTTGGTCTATTTTGCTTGGCGGGAAATTGTTTTCCATTGCTGTTTGCTTAATGGTTCTTATTTACTTATTATAGTTGTCTTTCGACATGGGTATGTTTAAAGCCCTATGCACCATTGAATTGAACCCCGCTAATTCGTGCGTACTGGGTTGATTAGACTGATTGTTGATTGCATGCGAGGTTCGTGTGGCTTTCCGGATTATGGATTATGAAAGCTTGTTGTCTTTACGTTCAATAGCTATGTCGAGATAATTTATTTTTCGGTCTGCTTCGGATTCCATAGAGAACTTCATTGAGTGGTGTAGGCTATTAATGGATTGGAGATTTGCTTCTTCGCTTGTTAGTTCAGTATCGTAGATGCAAACAACATCATCTACGTATCTTTTCCATATTACCATTCCCTTTAGTAGGGGCGTGAGGCCGGTTCTACTTCACTTGGCGTGGCTGTGCCCAAAAAACCAACAAGGCGGCCGCGCGAAGTTGAAATATTTAAACAAACTTTCATCTCGAACCCGTGGTCGGAGATTCACAAATGAGGCGTCGTTGGACTCGAGCCGACAGGGGCTGTGCTATGGACCACTTATTATATTTCTTTAAAATTGGATACTCGATTTTGGGGTAAACGAGTGTTTTTTGTAATTTTTGCTGATATCTCACGAACCAATAAGGCTAGAGACTTGTACGAGGTGTCATTTTTTTTTCGTTGCGTTATCCTCTTGCCGAGAATGTTAGTGTTGAGTAGGAATGAAAAGCCATTTTGAGGTAAAACCGTGATTTTAGACTTTTGTCATATCTCGCAAACCAATTGTGTTACAGACGTGTACGAGGGGTCCTAGGACTCGGGGTGACGTCCTCTTTGAAATGTGATAGTGACTGTTTGGAAGAAAAAAATGACAAAGGGCCTAACGCCATACATGTTGAAAAAAATATTGTTTACCTGTATTTAAATTTTAAATGAAGCGTGGTTGTCAAGACAGACGGTACCACTGACATGTGTGCCAACGAGCCTGTCGCCACTTATGGTAGCGGTATTCCCATAGAACAATGAATATTTTGGCACGACGGTTTACGAGGGTTGGTTTTTCCGATATTTGTAATGGCGAATGGATCAACGCTAATATTCCAAAAAAACGTGTGAAGCGTGTTCGGATTGTTTACCCTAAAGGGGATCTTTAACCTGTTAGTAAACGGTTATCAGTGACACGGTTCTGTGACATTCATGCATGTTCAAAGGCTAACAGGCAGTTGTAGTATATGAAGCTATAACGTCCGATTGACCAAGCAATTTGTATAAAGGCAAAACATTAGCGTTAATGCAAATTATAATTCTGTAATGAGATAGATTTAGAATGAAACGCAAGCTGTGAATGGTTAAATGAAATGTATCATTTAACACTTGTAGCTGGTAGCCTGCTAGCAGGCCCCCATGTGTTTTGTCACTTGAAGGCTGAAATGATCAAACCTGCTTTACTAGCTAGCCGAGCTCCGTTCCCACGTTCAACACTTGATAACGCTATCTCAGGAATGTGTGGACCACACTTGGCAACACCGCTGGCTTGCGTTAGAGGGCAGATGAAGGTCAAATAATCTGACAACCGCGTCAGAAAAATAACGGAGTAAGCGACGACAACACCTCTCCCTACCATTGCCACAGCCAATTGCCAGGCAAGAGCGGTGTTAACAGCTGTGGTGAGGGGGATAGAGTGAGAGGCGAGGTGAGGAGGGGCGGGGAGGGGGAATCCATGACAGCCAATAGCTAAACGAGGTGAGTGTAAACTGGGAGAGGAGGGGGAAGAGGGGAGGGGTGTGGAGTGAAGGAGTGAGACACAGGTGAGAGAGAAGGAAAAAAGACGTGTTGCTGATAACATGTGTGGACATGCATAAAGTGTTGAGCGCCGTACACAGGGGCTCTTGTACAACATGATTCAATAAATAAATAAAAAGTACACAGGTTCACACAACATGCAATTTATTGATCCAAGAATTAAAGGTAGAGTTAAATCCTACCAATTTTTCATATAGTTTATTTCCTTTTTGTTTCAACACTTTTTCCACAAGGTAATGTTTAGGAAACGCTGTTTTCTGAAGTTCATGGAGATAAAATCTACCTTTTATAGGTTGATGGTTGAGGTCCTCAAGTAAATAGGTGACTGGACTGTCCAAGTTGACTTGACGAATTCGAAATAGTTCGGTCCCCCACTGAGGCGTGTAGCCCTTACTGAAGGCAGACGTAAATTTGCTCACGCGAATAAAATCTCCAATTTTCAGTCGGTGACGTTTAGAGGCTCCTCTTTTTATGGGGTTAATCGGTTTATCCAGTCGCTGAATATGTTTTGTCACGAGCCGTGGCTTGGTCCCAATCGTTCTATGTTTGGTGTCATTGTAACATGACACTTGCTCTGGTAACATGTCCAACCAGCGATAAGTGCCCTGAGCGGTAAACGCTTTCCACATATGAGTTTTCAATGTTCGGTTGAACCACTCGACCACGCTGGCTTTGAGATTGCTATATGTAGTGTAATGGTGAATATCCTTAAATTTGAGAAAACTGGAGAAATCCTTGTTGAAAAATTCTTTTCCCCGGTCGGTTTGTAGCAACTGAGGTTGACGTTTGGATTGTTGAATAATATGTTGAAAGGCCTTGGTGACTAGTGGACCAGACTTGCGACGCACAGGTTCAACAATGGCCATTTTGGAATAGACATCAATGACGGTCAACATATAGCGTACACCGTTGTTAACGCTAGCATAGGGTATCATTTCAACCATGTCAGCCTGCCAAAGTTCATCCATACCTCGTGAAATCACCCTGAGTCGCGGATAGTGACGTCTAGCTGGGCGATCCAATTCGTGAGCAATGCCCATTTTAATGGGTGAGGGCTTAAACAATAGTTTTGGCATTTCGAAGTTCTTGTTCAATTTCTTGAATTTCCCAATCGTGACCGGTATGGCCGGCTTGACGTGAAGCATGTAACAACTGTCGTCGCTGGCCGAGCATATTGGGATTGTGCCAGTAGGTAACATCCACAAGGGGGTTTTAATGGTTTAAATGTCACTCCCGAAGCGGATGCTTTACAACGAGTACTTTGACTGGTGGGAAACATTTTTGCAATGATGGTTTTATATTTTTGAGATCATACTGTCTTTTTTGGGCATGGGAGTCCAATAAAATAGATTTATATTTGCCAAGGTCCTCTGACGTATAATCATGGGAAGAGGATGTACGAGAGAATAGCAGCTTCAACAGTCCTGGTGTTAATTTATAGTTGATGTTCTTAATTACAGCTTTAGTACGAGCAAATTTAATCGATGAATCGCCAATTTTAAAACTATCATCCTCATAGCGAACACCATACGTGGTATCTGTTTCCAATAAATAGATCAATGAGATATGGTTGTAGTGTTGCTCCATAATGATTGATTAAAATGTTTATTAGTTGAGCTTTATTTTGAGGGGTGGCCAAGAGTTGTGAAAACGGAGACGATCTGGAGGGGCAAAGTGTTTCAACCATGGACAAGGATTTCTTTTTTCTCAAAAACTCTGCAAGGGGTGAGGATTTTTTTTTGAGGTGTAAACACTTGTTCCTCGTCATCCTCAACCTCACTAACACTAGTCAAATCTTCATGTTCCTCTTCCTCAGGCCCTCGTGTAGCGTCTGAGTGGCTTGTGAAACGGTGGGTAACGTTTCAGATGGCTTGAAAGTCATCCAATATTGACATTCGACTAGATATTGAAACGCATGACAATGTACCAGCCAATACCACGGCCTACTGTTTGATTATTCATAACAAACAAGTCAAGTATTATCCACTGTCCAATCTAGTGACAAGTGTATAAATAACGGGTCAACCCCCGTCAAGCCGCTCAGTCATGTCTTGCTTTAAAGCCACAAGAGACGTCATATCCATGAATTTAAACTCTGAGAAACAACGTTTCAAGACCTTTGCAACGTGGCCGGTGCCTTTCATAAACCCTCAAACCTTGGCAGCCGATGGATTCTGTTATTTAAAAACAAGAGATGAAATGAAATGTGCCTTTTGTCCTATCACCATAGACCAATGGACAAGGAACATCAGCGCTGGTCACCCGCCTGCCCCTACCTGTGCAGAATGGAGGTGGGAAATATACCCTGTCAATCAAGCTTCCCCTCACTCATGTCTCTGGGCAATGGAAAAACAAGTTACGATACGTGTGGACTGTATGGTGTCAACGGTGCTTCGGTAAGCAGCTCACCGTCAAAAACGCCTAGTTTAGAGACATTGGGACATCATCGGTGTTATGGACGTTATAAACACAAAATACTGTATTGTTGCATGACTTGGTATCGTCCCTATCCCAAAATGACAAAAGCCTGTAAGACGTGTTGTGATAATAAAATGATGTAAAAAAAATGTGGTTGTTAATATTATTTCTCATATCCCCCTGTCCTACCCTAACCCCATTTTTTTAACTAACATGGCTGATAAATCCATGCCATGGGCACACTTAAGGGGTCGATCGTCAGTCAGTCGTCAGTTGAACTTGGTCCAGGCAAGCGTCAACATGTTGCGCACACTCATTGTGGTTTTCCAAGGGTTTAAAATTGGTGATGACAAATTTATATTTAAACAAGTGGCCATTATCGATTGTACCACGTTTTGGATATCGCAAGTTACGCATTTGGTATATAAACTGCCCCATGCTTTTGGTTTGTTGTTTGAAAAAGACCGCAAACAAACCGAGTGGATTGAAAATCATAGGTAACTAGACTGGAATCAAGGAACCATTTACTATAAATATTTGGACACTGGACTTGGGCGCCCCTCACTCCAAATGCTCATGGATACTTGTTCCTCTGGCAACATTACCCATACAGCCCTAGCACGTGTGTGGCATCTCTTTAATTGGTTAACCACCCATGCCTGCTGGGAGTTGTTAAATAAAATTAAAACTCAAGATTTACCCGTGAATGACGCCAGTGAGATTTCTACAAGCGACGTGTAAACATCTACAACACGTGATACCATGGAGAAAGGCAATGCTACGGACAAAGCCATCGGCAAGTTCTTTGTGTTCAAAAAGAAACTGGACAGTTTTACCAAAGAGGAACTATTGGCGCTCCCCAAGTCGTTCATTTGTTATATGGCCGCCAACGCGGTGAAAGAAATCTGGCAACATGTACCAAAATCATGGTCTCAAGACCCTGTGTTGTCGGAATTGCAACCCTGTACGGATTACGATCACCATAAGCAAGTGGCCATGACAAAAAATACCCTCTATGTGACAGTGCGCGACTTGCCAGCTGGTGAAACTGTATCATGGTTATAAAAGTCCATGTAAAGACTTTGTTGAATCATTCCACGGGTGTCATGGCGAGAAATAGCAATAACAAACACAAACATCCTCCACAGAGGAAGAGGAAGATCAACCCTTTTTACCATCCATGGAAAAGGATATGCCAGACCTGTACTGGCAATGGCGTCATTGACAAAGTGATTCAATACTTTGAAATGCATCTTCCAGGTTGTCGTTTTTGTGGCCCTGGAACTCGTCTCGAAAAACGTTTGCAGCGTGGAGATGTACCCATTAATCTTTTGGATCAAGCATGTAAAGAACATGGTTTTTCTTATCGCTTTAGTCATCCTGGTTTAAGACATGTGGCAGAAAAATTGTTATTGAAAAAAGCTGAACAACGTTTCACATCCTGTGAAGCCTCAGTGGGTGAGAGGATGGCAGACCTTATTGTGATGAGTGCTATGAAAGGAATGTTGATGATGCATGGACATAAACATTGAGTAATTGAGGAGTGAAGAATTGGGATTTGTTTGTATTCTATTTTTTCTTTTGTCAATCCCTATGGCTATAAAATAAAAACAACGATTTACCAGAGCACGATGTTATTTTAATTTTTAAAAATCATGATGTTGATAGGCAGATTTTTTCATTTTCACATTACACACATGATGAATTCACACATTGTCATTTGCCAATTTGCAATTTACAGTTTTTAAAAATGTCTGTTTCAAGTTTTGTGTTTTTGATGATATGGATTTTCCATTTTGTTGATTGCACTTTTTAAACAATGTCCATTTGAGGTTTTTCCGAATTTTCATATTTCACACATGGCCATTTCCAGTTTTTTTTAATGTCCATTTCAAGTTTTGCGTTTTTGAATTTTGGTGATATTGATACATGAATTTTCCATTTTGCTGTTTACACATTTTCCATTTGGTGTATGTCGAAAGTTGAGATTTGTCAAAGATGTTGATGCGAGTGCTTGATCATAATGATAATGCAGTGCGTTTATGGGTGTTTGGAGAAACGTGGAGGTCTACGACTACTGCAGGTAAGACTGTTTTACAAAAATAATGTCTATTGACCACTACATTTCAAAGAAAACAACTATTGACAAAACAAAATGACTATTGCCCATTTGATATATATATGACAATTTCCCCACCCCACCCACCCTACCTCACCGTGTTTGCTCTGGTCATACATACACACCAGTTTTCTCTCTACTCATTCATTCACACACAACCATACCTGCCTTTGGGAACAAAGACAAACACATTATTTATTCCCAAAAGCACATTTTCGACATGCACACTTATCCCAAAAGAACTTTTCATTATAAATTTATTATTTTACCATTACAAAAAAGTTATTAACAAAATATTACTTATTTCATATTTACAAAAAAAACTACAATTTTGTACAGCTTTAAAAGAATCAAACTATATACTATTTTCCAATTCCCAACTCTGTTAAATTTAAAATTAAAATAAAAATAAGGTTGCACTGGGCGTTTATCGAACAAAAGGTCCAAGTGGGTTGCCGCTATTTACACACAAAAGTACTATTTACAAATCAAAAACCAATATTTACAAAATACAAAACTACTAAATCTACGAGTTACACAAAGCCATGTCCCTAAACAAACAAACAGAAAAATCACTCCTCCTCCTCCTTACGGCCATTACCCCAGGACCGGCTGGCAAGCAAGTCATCAGCCCACACACGTTTGCTATCCATAGAGGCGAGGGTGCGTTTTCTCTGTTCCACAAGGTACAAATGATGGTTGCTGGATTGTATTCTGTACTGTGTATGGGACATAGGTTTGCCAGTGCGTAAAACCGCTAGATAGTCACGTACACGTAGCGATTTTACCGCTGCCCTACCTACACCTTTTGTTCTTTTGGCTTCCTTACTGTCTAGTGTGCGATAAGCATTCATTTTCGAGGCCAAGCCTACGAATTCCGTCATGACGGAATCACCGCGTTCATCTTTTATAACGCCCATTTCCTTCTTGTTTTTATGGGCAGTTGAAACACGTTGTCAGCGCTATAGGAAGAGGTGTCGAACCAGTTACTATGCTGCCTATTGACGTCATAGGGGTTGCAGTGGCGAATGTGGTAAATGAATGAGTCCGTATTCATATACAATAGAGAGACGTCCTCAAAATGGCGCTTGGCAAACTCATAGTGGAATCGATACATGACCGAATTGGAAACGTCTAAAATGACTTGGCCCAAGTAAATGGGCTTATCCATGGTCACGCTGGTCCTACTCATTTCAATAGTGGCCAAATCCTCATCGATAATTTTGATCGATTTGAAATTTGGCTTGGCAATGTACCACCGGGCACCCCACTGCCCCTCCCAGACATTCACCAATTTAATGTCACGGTATTTGCGGACATTTTCCATGGACTTGCCATAGATGCAGTTGTTCATTAATTAAAAAATAATAATTTCAAACTGCTGTGTTGCCAATTGTCGGTGCTCTGTGTTGAGTTGCATGTATGGCTTGAGCCATGCTTTTTGAGCAAAAGAAATACCCATATGGACTTTCTTTAACACCAAGCCTTGGGCGAGGCATTGCACCAACATTTGGATATGTAGCACATACCGATTTTTGTTATAAAGTGTGCCCATGAATTTTTCAATTTTCACTTTACTGTCAGGGGGAACCATTTGCTCAAGGCAGAATGGAAAATCGGCATTTTCATCATACAAGGATGAGGGATATTCAATATCCACTTCTAAGACATATCCACAGCCTCTTTCTTGACTAGCCATGTTCACATCAAATTCGGACACTTGTTTCTCTGTCAGCCAAGCAAACTCCCCATAGGGCAAAGGCTGACTCATGGCGTAGCCATACAAATTATCCACGTCATAGTACATTAAGTACGATTCTGGTTTATCTGGTGAATAATCAGGCATGTACACATTGCTCGCTTCGGCATGGCGTTGGTTAAGCGACACAAAGCCACCGCGAATGCCCCTTTCAAAGAATAGAACCATGTCTACGTCTGTGAGTAAAACCAATTCCACTTGAGTGTATTTCAAAGCGGCATCAAACGAGAGCCCAGGACTCGTATAATAGTGAGCCGGGTCAAGACCATAAATGTGCTGACACAACTCACGGAATTTTTCAAACACATCGGTGAGCAGCAATACATTCAGTTTTAGGTAATGCATAGCATATTCACCTAGCGTCTTAATGCCAAACACTCGCCAAACTTGACATGCATGTGCATAGTCTTCATCGGAAACGGTACTGCGTGTTAGTTTCGAGTAAAATTTCTCTTGTGGTGGGTTAATTTTTTGCTTTAACACGTCCCAGTTGTTGCAGAAATCATACGGGAATGTACCTTTCCGAATGCATAATTGAAATTGCTCAGGATCATTAAAATGCATTCTAGTATTTTTTAATTCCTCCTCATCCAAGCCATTCACAAGACTGTCTAGCGAGGATTTCATAAACTAAAAAGAATCCAAAAATCGAATGCTCAAGTCACCCAACCTCCATGTCAGGGCTGTAAAACTCTCATGGTTATGGGGAATAATGGTAAACGAGCCCTTGTTGACATGACCCAATTCACGAATCAAAAACTGAATGTCATAATTCGCCAAATTGTGGTAAAAGACACCGATGAAACGAGGAGCTGGAAGGTTTAAATTGCATTAGCTGTGCGCACCTCCACGAAACTCTCCCGTAAATTGTTAGTGATGACGAACGGTGTCTTCAGCACTGATCGGTGGCTTTTGGCAAATATGGCATGTCGTGGCATGCTCATACTGCTGCTGCTGTTCTGGAGATAGGCTCATGGGTATTGGGTGGTCCAGTAATTCCTGTACATCATGAGCCAACATTACAAGTTCATCCAAAAACCATCTGGCACAATCTGTCCCCCTCACGGTATTTGTAAACGGATTGTGTGGGGTCATAGGCACACACCACATTAGATCCTATGGCAAAAGGTTCATGTTTTTTAATGGGTGTGGTTGAGCAAACGGTGGGATCTGGTTCATATCCAGCCATGGGTGTGGTGAGTGCTTCGAAATCTGCATATACCACATAGGGAAGAGTGTCACGCTTATGAATGTCCTTAAACTTTAACACAGCCTTGTCCCCTTGTGGCAATATCAATCTTATCACTTCCTGAGAAATGCAATCTACCCTATGGCGTTCCAAAAGCGTAGGGGTTTTAAAATATTGCAGGCAACGCTCACAAATATGTTTCTTATGTTGATCTTGGGACGCTTGACTGTTTAGCAATCTACATAAGCATTTAATAAGGCAATAGTGATTCACCTATCCCACAGATAAATATAAAAGATGAATGTGGTGTCGTTTCGGTTCTTTTGTGGCATAAAGAGGACCCACAATCTCATTGCCATCAAGGCCATACACCATGAACGAAAAGTCATGGTTGTCTTGTTCAAACCTATGGATTTCGGTAAAGTCCATAGGGAACGATACTCGAGTTAAATTTAAATTTTGTTTCAAGTGGTTAAATGCATCCTTGTCCTTTCCTGGTCGAGAACCATTATAGTATTGTGCTGGCTGCAAATACGCGGCCACACACCAGAGGAAGCAATCATTGTCCTGATTCTTTATATTGACCACAGCCTTTTTCGAAGCTATTGCTGGTGGTGTTTCAATAAAGCTAGACCCAGCATTCAACGGGTTGAAATTACAAATGTTGATTTGTAGGTAATGGATTTTGTGTAATGCTAAACGACTGGGTCCTTGTTGCCGTTTATCAAATTTTGATAGCAAGGCATTCACCACATGGCTTTGATACCACTTGTTCGGATTATTGGCTATCAAAAGCTCTTGCATTTAACTCCCAATATAAAATGGTTTTTTTATGTTCACCGTCCTTGTTTTTATATATGAAATCGCACAAGAGTTGTGTATGGACCTTGAAAGCCGTATGCAACCATTGCTCTGTACAAATTTGTTCTTTAAAATTTTCCAAACTAGATTCCACAAAGACTTTGGAATTAAACTCTCACTAACATTGACCACGCGGCCAGAGCAGACACGGTTTTTAAAACAGAACTCAATGGGTTCCCAAGTTAAGCTATCGGTAGCAGTAAAATACATGATTTTTATAAAAGAAACAATCTCACCAGAGTTCTCAGCCGTAGACTGCTCGGTAAACAATGGTCCCAAACACACACGTTCTCGTTTTTTTCAGCAGTGGTCAAGCGTTTTCGAACACTCTAAAAAGGAAATAAAATAAACCACCATGAGTATACCAATTTCTAAATAGTATTTTTCATAAAAAAAATAAAAAAATAAAAAATAACAGGTTTTTTATATATAATTTAAAAAAATCTTACCTTGCTTTCTGAAAAGCTCTGCTTTTCCCTTCTCCCAGGCTCGAGTGGAATGATTTGTCTCTGTCTGACTGTCCGTCTCGTCCTCTTTTACCCCAACAGGTATGTAGATTATCTAAAACAAAAATAACAATCCATCAATAAAATGGTAAAGCAATAATAATTTAAACATTGATTAGCATTATAATAAAATAAACAGTGTTAATCCCACACTTACCTCAAATGTATAATGTATCCATTAGGGTCACTAATTGGGTGTTGAGCACAGGAATGCAATTACTTTTACACAGATAAGACACAGCCTATGTTTGCACTGCCAAGTTCAAAACAGTAATGACAGACGATGTGTCATAACATGGTCAACACCCTATTACCCTGCCCTCCTCTCCTCCCCGCCCCTCATCTGCCCCTCACCACAGCTGTTAACAACGCTCTTGCCTGGCAATTGGCTGTGGCAATGGTAGGGAGAGGGGTTGTCGCCGCTTACTCCGTTATTTTTCTGACTCGGTTGTCAGATTGTTTGACCTTCATCTGCCCTCTAACGCAAGCCAGCGGTGTTGCCAAGTGTGGTTCGCACATTCCTGAGATAGCGTTATCAAGTGTTGAACGTGGGAACGGAGCTCGGCTAGCTAGTAAAGCAGGTTTGATCATTTCAGCCTTCAAGTGACAATACACATTGTCGGCCTGTTAGCAGGCTACCAGCTACAAGTGTTAGATGATACATTTCATTTAACCATTCACAGCTTGCGTTTCATTCTAAATCTATATCATTACAGACTTATCATTTGCATTAACGCTAATGTCTTGCCTTTATACAAATTGCTTGGTTAATCGAACATTATAGCTTCATATTCTACAACTGTCTGTTAGCTTATGAACATGCATGAATGCCACATAGCCGTGTCACTGATAACCGTTTACTAACAGGTTAAAGATCCCCTTTAGGGTAAACAATCTTAACACGCTTCACACGTTTTTTGGAATATTAGCGTTGATCCATTCGCCATAACAAATATAGGAAAAACGAACCGTCGTAAACCGTCCCACCGTCCTGCCAAAATATTCATTGTTCTATGGGTATACCGCTACCATAAGTGGCGACAGGCTCGTTGACACACATGTCAGTGGTACCGTCTGTCATGACAACCACGCTTCATTTAAAATTTAAAAAAAAAGGTAAACAATTTTTTTCAAACATGTATGGCGTTAGGCCCTTTGTCATTTTCTTTCTTCCAAACAGTAACGATCACATTTCAAATAGGACGTCACCCCTAGTCCTACGACCCCTCGTACACGTCTGTAACACAATTGGTTTGCGAGATATGACAAAAAGTCTAAAATCACGGTTTTACCTCAAAATGGTTTTTAATTCCTACTGAACACTATCATTCTCGGCAAGAGGCCAACGCAACGAAAAAATGACACCTCGTACAAGTCTCTAGCCTTATTGGTTCGTGAGATATCAGCAAAAATCACAAAGAAACACTTGTTTACCCCAAAATCGAGTTTCCAATTTTTTAAAAAATATAATGAGTGGTCCATAGCAAAGCCCCAGTTGGCTCGAGTCCAACGACACCTCATTCGGGAATCTCCGACCACGAGTTCGGGCGTTATCGGCTCGCATTAAAAACTCCTGACGCTAGGGCTTTAAAGTCCCCTTGCCCTGCTTCTGCACAGTTTTTGTCCTAGAGACTTGAAATTTATTTTGGCGGTAGAGAGGGATCAGGGCCGTTCATTTATGTCCAATAAACATTTTTGTAGAATTCCTAGTTTTCGAAATATAGGAATTTCAAAATTAGACTGTTTTGAAAAAAATAAAAAAGTTTCATTATAAAAATTAACCAACCAAATTTACCAACATAGAGTCGGACCTTAAAATAATCCATCACGAATCGAAAGGCAGAGCTCTTGACATAAAGGAAGCAATCGAGATACACCTAGCCAAACGAAACAATCCCAACCATCTAAATGAACACACGTTCATGGAGAGCTCACCCCTATTCACGCTACTAAAAAACACACCCTGTCGGAAACAAGACACAATTTAGTGACACAGCCAAGCTAGATAATAAGGGGGGGGGGAAATTAGGGTTTTTTAATAGGTAAATGTTATCTGGATCAGGTGTACGATGTACTTTTCTTCTGCAATAAACCAAGGCCCATATTCGCGGCAGTATTAAAGTTGCCGGGACGTCCTCATAAGACCGTCAACGCTTAGTTCGAATGGCTTATGGTCCACGCGTGGCGAGGGCTAATCCACGGTCTTTAATAGTTGTAGACCCACCTCATTCAATAACATACATCTTATCTAGGTTGGCAACACCTCACATAAACACATCGCTATCACTCCCCACAGCACGTATGGGCAGGGGAGAGAAGGCAGGGAAAAACCAGTCGTTAAGATAACCACCGCAGTCGACCGCACAGTGAGTTCCAGTGAGCACGAAAACTGCGAGTAGCTGTAGTAAGGAAGACAATCAGATAAGTAGTTAGCCTACAAATTTATAGTTTAACCATAGTTTACAACCATATAATCTCTCCAAAGTACAAACTCCGGATAGCTATCACCAATTAGCATTTCACCTAACATCGTATATACTGCATTTAGCATACACTGACAGTTGCAGTACCAATACTGCAACTAAATAATTGTACATATTGTAAATATTTTCACCTGTATTTCAAACATAGATTTTATAGCCTAAGTGTAATGGATCTGATAATGATCGCTTGACGATCGAAACTGGTCATCCTAGTGTTTTATTAATCTCATGTAATTTATTTCAGGATTAGGGCATAACCCATCTCTTTTGGGTACATTCGTGTTGACCGACTGAAAAGCACTTAACTCTTGTTTACTAAGGCAACACTGAAAATATGGCTTCAAACACCACAATATTCTGTTTTGTTCAAAATTACTGTAGTGTTTCCCTTATCTGCTTTTGTGATGCTTAAGTCATGTTCTTTTATTTTTTGTTTCAATGACTTAATTTCTTTGAGTTGTTTGTTATTCAGACAGCACATAGGAACATGGGGGAGAATGGGAAAAACCATTTTCGTTGAGATAACATCCCATTTCAGTCGACCACAACTGGTGTAAGATTGAAAACGAAACTGCTCGTAGCTCCAGCGAGGAAGACAACCAGATAAGGAGTAGTCTGTAATGTTACACCATAACCATAGTTGACATTTTTCAACCATATAGTCACTTCAAATAGACAAACTTCGGATTTCTATCACCATTCTAGCATTTCACCTAACATCATATATACTACCACTAGCAGGTACCCGCGGCTTCGCTCACGATCAACACAATGGGGACGATGCATTATTGCTGATAATTGGTCTATTTTATTACAGCAATCGCGGTTACAGGCGGGTCCATTCTAATTCTGAAAATTCTGATACATACAGTATATTGATATGAGCAGCAAAGTGGGAATTTTATAGAGTTGTGAAAGTCCGCAGGGTACGATGTTACATTATCTGAACACATTTGAAAATTACGTTTTTGGTTTTGCCATTTTCTGCTGAGTCATAACGATTTTGTTGTCAACATGCTAGTTTCATCTCTCCATATCTACCACACCCTACATCCGAGGCAATCTATTGAACCCTGGTTTAACCCTACAGTTCTTGTCCTCGACTCTCCCATCTATAACTAAGCTTGCTATTCCTGGGTGTCTTAATATGTGTCCTACCAACCTATCTCTTCTCTTCATTAACAGTCGCCAGAAACATCTTTCCTCTCCCACTCGTCTTAATACCTCTTCATATCTCTACATAGCTACCACAACCTACATCCGAGGCAATATGTTTAACCCTGGTCTACCCTTAGTTCTTGTCCTCGACCCTCCCATCCATAACTAAACTTGCTATTCCTGGGTGTCTTAATATGTGTCCTACCAACCTATCTCTTCTCTTCATTAACAGTCGCCAGAAACATCTCTCCTCTCCCACTCGTCTTAATACCTCTTCATATCTCTACATAGCTACCACACCCCACATCCGAGGCAATCTATTTAACCCTGGTCTACCCCTGCAGTTCTTCTCCTCGACCCTCCCATCCATAAATAAGCTTGCTATTTCTGGGTGCCTTAATATGTGTCCTACCAACCTAACTCTTCTCTCCATTAACAGTCGCCAGAAACATCTCTCCTCTCCCACTCATCTTAATACCTCTTCATTTGTTACCCTATCGACCCATCTGATCTTATCATTCTCCTGTAACACAACATTTCAAACGCTTCAATTCTCGTCTTATCTGCTGCACCATTAGTCCAAGTTTCACTTCCTTATAGTGTCATGCTCCAGAAAAAACTTTCATAAATGACTTCCTAAATGTGTATTCGATGTCAACAGATTGCTTTTCTGTAGAAATGATTTCCTTGCCTGAGCGAACCTACATTTGATATCCTCTTTGCTTCAATCGAACGTAGCTTTATCGCTACCTTTATTTAGTAGCCGCTACTGTAGTGTTTAAAAATTAAAAGTGGTATTAGTAGAAGGCGCTTTCCTTATTTCTTTTTTACCCCTGGCACTACAGCCCATGAAGGGCCTAGGCTTATCATGCGACCGCTTCCCAGCAATTTGGCTTGCAGATATAGTGGTGACGCTTGGTCAGTGCTTCGTGTCCCCTTGGCCGTTAATCTTGTTCTTCGTGACCGGGCCGCTGCCTCACCATCAGGCAGCTACTCAATTGTCCTCACGAAGCTGAGTGCACCCCGCTGCAGCCCTCACGTCAGTGTCTAAAATCTCTGACGGAGCCGGGAATCGAACCCGGGGCCTCCGGATGAGAGGCAGGCGCGCTACCCTGTTCTTATTGTGTTTATATATATCTTGAAAAAGATAATAAGTAGATTGGCATTGCCCCCTACAGGGATATATAGAAAATCGGATGTCATACTGTTGCCATGGAAACGGACTTGCCATTAGTTCATCAGTTTATCAGAGCGAAAATAGTTTTCGGCAAATATCTTTGAAACTGTTGGTTTTAAGGCCTTAAAATGTGGTTTTCGGTGTCCTTTAGGGACACACCGAGTGTTGTTTCTTGCATCGAGGGGCGTAAAATGAGCTTTGTCCGGTCATTATGTGACAACTTTGATATTTTGTCAGGGTTGAGTATTTTTGGTGACTTTTCAGTTATGTTGCCCGTTCCACGGAAATGATTTACTTACGGATGAAAGGCAGCCTATATGTTATCCCAGGGTTTAAGCTGTCTCCATTTCAAATTTCATCCAAATCCGTCCAGCCGTTTTAGTGTCAAGAGGTAACAAACTAACACACACACACCCACTTTCACAATTATAATATATATAGGGATTAGCATACACCGACAGTTGCATTACCAATACTGCAACTAAATGATATTGTACATATTGTAAATATTTTCACCTTTTATAGCCTAAAAGTAATGGATCTGATGATGATCGCTTGACGATCGAAACTGGTCATCCCAGTGTATTTATTAATCTCATGTAATTTATTTCAGGATTAGGGCATAACCCAGCTCTTTTGGGTACATTCGTGTTGACCGACTGAAAAGCACTAAACTTTTGTTTATTAAGGCAACACTGAAAAATGGCTTCAAACCTCACAATGCCTCTTGTCTATTGTTAGAAAGAATAGCTCGATCATCTGCTAAGGCCCAACAATGCGGATGAATTTTATTTTTGAGTCGTCGACCAATAGTTATTTCTTTTGTTTTTCCCCTTGTCCTGGTAATTTATTCAAGGACACGATTGAACGATAACGGAGATAGTCGTATCCTTGTCGAAGTCCTGTGCTAGTCTTAAAATGGTCCGAAAGTTTGCTGAAATTTAACAATTGAAATTATGGCTGTCAGTGTCTGTCGAATTAATTCTCTTGTTTTCCTGTCAACTTGAATAGTGTGTGTCGGTCTACTGAGTCGTCCGCTTTCCTGTAGTCTCCTAAGTGAGCATTGTTTGCCTGGCTTTATGGAATTGCAAGACGGTTCTGAGATTGTGAATTTGTTCTGCACAGCACCTGCCATTTATGAATCATGCCTGTTATTTTCCAATTAGGTGTTCAGCTTGGTTTTCAAGTCTCGTGAATAATGTTTTAAAGAGAATTTTGTATGCAACTGATAGTGACGATATTCCTCCGTAGGTTATGATGTCTGTTCTCCTCCCCTTTTCAAGTAGTGGGTGAATTAGATTGCAATTCCAGTCTTCAGGAATTTTCTCCATAAATCTACAGGAATTACTTGAAATTTCTCAGCAAGGCTTTCTCCTCTTAATTTCAACATTTCATCTTCCTTTGTAGCTTTGTTATTTTTAAGTTCATTGATTACTTGCTTGATTTCTTTTAATGAAGGGAGTTTTGAATCTGGATTTGAAATCGGTTGGTCAAGTCAGTATTGTTCTTCAGGAGGGTCACAGGTTAAAAGAACATAGAAGTTATCTGTGAGAAGCATACAGATTTCTTTATAATTCCCAGGGCCTCATCCGGATGTTAAAGACATAAACTAGGTGCTTAGTAATGTGATAGTTCGTCAGCCAATGTTTTGTAACAGTTTCTTGTACTATTTTAAGTGTAATAGAAGACCACATGGAAAGAACGGGGTAAGTCCATTTTTTCGTAAACGAGTTTAAGGCGCGTTCTGGTGGCCAGCTATCGTAACTACAGATGAGTTGTAATTCATTTCAAATAAAGCAGTAAGCCACCGAGATACAGAGGATTTTATTTTTAGTGGAAACGGAAAGAACGTCCCATATCCTCTCACATTACATGTACTTCCTTTGTTTATTATTTACATACTTTACGCCCATATTGGAGCACTTAAATCAATAAATTTGAGTAAATTTCTTATTTTTCTCCTTGCAGAACTTTCTCATCCTCTCCGACCTGGAAGCCCTTTGTGTGTCCGATACAGTATATTGTTTCCGTTCAACTGTTTTTAGTTTGAGACTTATGCTTTTGTTCTTCAAAATCCTCTTCTCTTCTCTATCTTTGATTTGTTGCCGAGTTATACCCAATTCTTCCAAATCATCCTGAACTTCTTTGAACCAATTATTATTGATTTTATTTTTCATAAAGTAATCAAATAGTTGTTTTAATATCCTGGTTTCTGGCAGTCTTTATATGTGACCGAAAAAGGAAATTCTTCTTTTACGCATTGTAGTTATTATTGATTCACATTCACGATGGACGATGTTGTTAGGCAACAATCTCCACTGTCCATCAACTTGGTGTTTTTTGTTAATAATTGTTCTAATAATTCTTCTGTCAGTTTTCTGTAATTTGTCTGTTGTAGATTTTACATTCAATTTGAATAAGGTTTCACTAGCATAAGTTGCCTCTGGTTTAACTATGGAATTATAGTGTTTCAGCTTAGCATTTATCGAAAGAGATTTCTTTTTATAGGTTGGCCAGGTAAGTCTTTGTGCTTGTTTAAATTTAGTTGTTATGTATTCTATTGCTTCTTTTTCATTTGTGTTCCATGTTATTATTTCCCCAAGATATTTGAATTTATGAACAATTTTAATCTCTTTACTGGGGTGCCCGTACTGCTCCGCAGCATTCTTTTCAGTATTGGAAAAAGTTGGAAAAAGTTGAAAAAATCAATTAATTTGAGAAAGGAGTTATTTAAGTGATTTGTAATACTTGATGACAAATCTGTGCATGAATACCTTTCATTTAAAAAAAGGATGAAGAAAATCGGCCGGATAGTATGGCCGGACGGACTCGGATAAATTTTCATCAATTTTTTTAATAATATAGATAGCTTCAATGTGAAAAAAATGTAAAAAAGGTGCAAGAAATCAAATAATTTGAGGAAGGCAGTAGTTAAGTGATTTTTAATACTTGATATTAAATCCGTACCTGAATAACTTTCATTTAATAGTGGTATGAAGGAAATCGACCGGATAGAATGGCCGGACGGACTCGGTTAAGTTTTCATAATTATTTCTACTATTCGCTTCGGCACTCATAACATTCCTGAGAATCAACCAATGTAAATATTTAATACCTCAAAAGATAGAGATTGATCCTCTGAGTGCTCTTAGACCAAAACGAACAGTGTAACTCAATTAGAACCAAAGATATGATTGCTACAATGAGAAAAACTGTTGAAAAAATGAGATGTAATATCTTATGTCCACTCATAACTTTCCTCAGAATCAGCCGATTTGAATGGTTAAGAGCTCAAATGATAGCGCGTGATTCACTGAGTGTTCTTAGACTAAGACGACCTTCGTAACTCAATTAGAACCGAAGATATGATTACTTAAAAGTTGGAAAAGGTTGGAAAAAGTTGAAAAAATCAATTAATTTGAGAAAGGAGTTATTTAAGTGATTTGTAATACTTGATGACAAATCTGTGCATGAATACCTTTCATTTAAAAAAGGATGAAGAAAATCGGCCGGATAGTATGGCCGGACGGACTCGGATAAATTTTCATCAATATTTTTAATAATATAGATTATTGTTTAGTTGAACGACTGGTAGATCAACTTTAAAAGTTGGCATCATTTCTGTTTTTTCAAATGAAATTTGTAATCCCATTTTTTTTGCTATAATTTCTAGTTGTTCAATTTGAAATTTAGCCTCTTCTATTGTAGGCCTATTTGCAAGTAATGCTAAATGGTCGGAGTCCAGTTCTTATAGTGAATGATTCTGAGAATTCACCTCTAAATTTAACTTTTGCCTTCGTATTTTTGAAAGTCATTCTAATGAGGTTAACGAGTTTTTGGTGTAAGCCACATTCTTTAAGGCTTTTCAGTAATGATCCACGATGGATACTGTCGTATGCTTTCTTAAAATCTACAAACGTGATGACTAGACCCTTATTTCGAACACTTTGGGGCTTCATTATCCATTTTAACCTAATGATATGATCCGGACAGCCTCTACCTGGTCGAAATCCTCCCTGATATTCTCCAAGCTCTTGGTCGAGTTGTTTTTGGATTCTTGTGTGTATAATCTCAGATAAAATCTTGTATGTAATATCAAGCAAGGATATCCCCCGATAATTATTTGGATCGGAGCGATCACCTTTCTTATGCAGCGGGTGAATTATCGCTGTATTCCATTCCTTTATAAGAAATTCATTTGGCTAAGTAACTATATCGCTTACACTCAATTGGGGTGTTTTAAGTATTTACTTTTAGTGTTGAAAGTTTAAATTGGGTCTATTGAAAAATCTACATAATGTGGCTTACCCCGTTCTTCTCGTGGAGTCTTCAATTTTGATCTATTTCTGTCAGTCTATTTTGATATAATGTGCGTTTTTCATATCTGATGATTCATGAGGCTTCTTTCTTTGCGTTTATAAATTCATGGCAGTTATTGTTTGTATTTCATTGGAAATGCACTTTTTAAAGATTTGAATTAGAAGGTCTGTGGCCTTATCGCTGGTCTTGTTCAACCATCTGTTTTAACGTTTTCGAGGAAGAACCCCAATAATCCGGGAAGCTCCCTCTAGTGTACCTTATAATTACATCCAATTGGAAGGATTTTAGTTGGAGATATTTGCAAGGAAAATGTTTGAATTTTGATTATGACATTCCAGATCAATTCGTGGATGTTTTAACTGTTCTGAGTTTGGGTCTGTCAGGTCGATCAGTGTAAATAATTATTTTATTTACTTTAAATTCATAATAATAATAATTATTGTTATTAATAATAATTATGAATATTTTTCCTTCGGGATGATTGCAGGTTAAAAGGTCATGGAAGTAATCTGTGAGAATTTTACAGTTTTCTCTATTATTTCCAGGGCCTAATCCGGAGATTTAAGACATGTACTAGGTGCTTGGTAATGTGATAGTTGTCAGCAAATGTTTTGTAACAGTTTCTTGTTATTATTATTATTATTATTATTACTATTATCATCATTAGCTCATTTTCTTTACTTTTTATATATAGTTACGCTTGTTCATTACTTCCCAGGATTTGAATGAGCAGCCACCCTCTGATAGGCCAATGGTGATGAAAATTGAAGAACCTGCTGATTTATTTGAAGATGCATTTGTTAAAGAAGAACTTGAATGCCAGGTGACTGTGTACATTATTTCCCACCTTGGATTATTCTTAAGTCCCTTGATAAAGTTATGTAGTTTGTTTTAATCAGTTTTAATTTCAGTTATGAAATTGAACAACAGAAGAGTTTATGTTTTTGACTATATTTTATTAATAATGTGGATTGAGTAAGATCGCTTCCTTGGGCTGTTTACTTATTATTCTGTCAAATGTCTATAATAGTTTTAAACTGGTTATTTGTTGTCCTTTTTGAAACAACCTTGATTTATTATGGCAAAACTTGCATCACCTGTAAGGTTAAGTCGTGCAGCTAAATTAGGTAGGAACTTCGAAGAATCCTTGGCATATTCGTAAGTGTGTGCTAGTGAAACTCGGAGTCTGTTTATTGAGGTTTTGAATTGTCTTTAACTTCATGACCACTCACTCTCATGATGTGCAACTGTATGTAATCATATCAACATTTATTTTTCTCAGTTAAGTTAGTGACTTTTAGAATTCGTGTTTGAGACAAGTTCCAAAATGCAAGTGTGTTTTATAAATTCAAGTTTGTGTTTCTTTTCATCTTGAATCAAACACCTATTTTATTTCTCATAAAATGAAAGACAATAGTATCGTTTTTGTTGGTGAATTTATATCACTGTCGCTATATAAAAGTATTGGATTCTCAGAAATAATGTATATTGTGTTGTGATGGCAACGAATACATCGTAAGTAATAGGTATGGTATTCGTTTATATTTTTGTCTTGTGAAACTCTCAAAACCTTCAAAATATAAGCCAGAAAAATATAAATAATGTGAAAGTCAGCTAATGAGCACATAACGCAGCGAAATTTCAACTTCAGAGTTGCTATTCTAACCTTGTCAAATTTCATAAAATTATTCATTCAGTTTGGAACTAATCCGAGACATATATAACAAAAATCTACTAAATATATTTCTTATGCCTGCTGAGGTACATTTTTAACAAATTGTTGCTTCTCTGTAGGGAGCACATATGGAAGTTACTGCGGACAACAAGGAAGTTACGATTAATGAGAATGTGACTGAAGAGATAGTCGCACATGTCAAACCGGAAACACTATCGTCATCAAGTGGCGGAGATGCGAGAGTTGTAGGTGCCTAATTATATTGAGAGCAGCTTTATGGTTATTAAGTCACGTTATATGCTTAATGATATCTGATGTTCCTCCACCAAATGTGGCTAAGATTTTCAAAGGTTTGGTGATACGTTTGTGAGGGGATTATGTGCACTGATTAAATATTTAGGAATTAATACGAATCCTGAATGTAATTTAGTAATATCTGGCTGATCATATACATGCTCCATAGTGTATATGGAAGATATTGTTTTCTCTGTGATTTGTTTGCTGGATAGGTTGATATGATAGTTGTTTTTTTAAAGGCCAAACATTCTCATTATCGACCTAGCACTTGATAGGACTCCCTCCCTAAATTGTATTTGGATTCTGGCTCATCTGAAAAAGGCCTTTTTTGGATTTTTAATATCTGGTTGTTGTTTGTTACAAGTCATCAAATTCCATTCATGATTTTGCTTCTCCAGTTTTGTATATGATCATAATATTTAAGAGATTCTCTGTTTACTTTAATCTAGCTTCCAATTCCGCGACACAGAAATAGTTTCTAAAACTTCAGACTAGCCCGCGAGAATGCAGTGATAAATTTATTAATTTCTGCATAACTTCTATACGAAAATGGAGTACCGGTACCAACATTTGAATGCAATATTGAGGCTGCTAGTAAACAAATGTTGAAATACTTATAAAGATAGCCTGTTCAGATGATCCAGGTCATTTTCTGTCCTATAACTGAGCATGTGATGTCATGCAGTGAACCAATCACCCGGAACAATACCAATAACTTCACAAATGGAATCAGGGAACAGTCTATCACAAATGACTAGGTTTCTATTCATTTTCCTTGTTAATTCTTTAACATTCCTTCGGGGTGAAATATCGCGCCCTGTGGTTGGGATTCCTCTTAAAAATGGAGGTCCCGTGGCTCATGGCCGCCACATGAATGGTCACGTAAAACTACAAGCTTTCCTATTAAAAACAATTACTCCATGAAGTTTGTTTTGTATTTACAACTGATCTGAGTGAAATGGCCTCAGAGCCCTGTTTTGATTTGTTATGATACTGACCCTGTTATCGGTAGAAAGCCGATAGTGTAGATTGCTTCCTTATCCGCATGCACTGCTGGTAATTTGACGCAAAGGCAGAAACTTCAATCTCACCCTTCTTTTTGTTGTTTATTGCCTATATCCTGTGGTGAAATTCTATAACTTGATGTGCTGCATTGCTTGTAGAGCCTCTTCATTCTGGGCATGAGCTAACAGACATGAAGATATATAAATTCCGTGTAATATAATTTGTATGAACGAAGGTGACCATAGCTAGACTGTCATTTGAAATCTGTGATAATATTTTTCATATTTTGAGGGGCGGCTCCAGGATTATATTTTTGGGTAGCCACAGTTTGTGGTTACCGGGGGGCCTGGGGTGTATTCCATACCCCCCAGCCGAAGGGGGATGCAAATTGGTGATTTTTAGGGCTTTTTGATGGTACATTTTATTCTTGCTTTTATTGGGCTATACATGTGGTATAGCCAAATAAAAGTAGTTTCGGTGTCTCAAATAAGGTTTTAGAGCATGCAGAGCCTAGAGGTTTTTAGTCATGGAATTAAGCCTAAAATATTTCGTCCCTTGCTTAGAATTTAGACCTTGAATTGTTTTCCAGATTGTGATAAAATAATTAACTGACGATTTTGAAATTGACTGTACACACTCTCTAATTGTCAGGAAAGAAAATTTTGACAAGACTTAGAATCACTAATCACAATTCCAGTAAGTTGCTCCGATTACAGTAAGTTGTAATCACAATTACACTAAGTTGTTGCATAAGATATGGTCTACTTGTAATATAGTTTATTTGCAAGAGCCTACTATGCCTATTAGCTTTTATTGATTCAAAACACAAAATGACTTATTCTAACTATCTAAGGGGGATATTATTCGAAATAATGGATTAACCTTCAAAATAAAAACTCATAACACTTATTGAATTTCAACAAAATACACTTTATTACCTATAAATTTCACAAAGCTAATTTTAACATTAAGTAGAAAACTTAAAATACAACTCAAACCAATCCAATAATATGCACACAAACACATCTCAAATGCACAGTTCATTTAATGGAAAACTGCAATCTTCTACCCTTCTGAGAAGCAAATTCATCAACGACGGGATGAGGATGGTGTAGAAGTTCGCAGCTTGCTTCTCTTTCGATGGATATTATTCCCAAACTGTTGAGTCTCTTCCCAGTCATTGTGGCCCACAAATTTGATTTGTTTCTTCTCATTGTAGAAAAAGTCCTTTCAGCAGACGCTGTGGAGACGGGCATCGTCAATATAATGGTCATAATGTGTTGTAATTCTTCAAACGATGGGAAATCGGTTAAGTCCTTCAACACATCAATGCTACTATTGGAGTTGCCACACATTAATTTTCCTAAACCACACTGTACTTTTAGGGTAGAGGTAAAGTCACTATCCTTGCCGTGAAGTTCTGCAAATTTAGCAAAACTTCAAGATTCCAAAACTCTTCTGATTTTGGATCACATGCCAAGATACAAGCCATTTGAACATCATTGTCAATAAACCTTTTTTTCATTTCACATAGTTTATTGTCAAGTACATCAAAATACATCCCTCTTAGTTTTGCCTTATGCTCACTTTCATCACTCTCTACACACTTTTACCTTCCCTTTCCAGAGGTTTCTAGAACAAAATAGTCATCAAGACTTGTTGTTGTCTTTTGTTTACGGCGGCCTCGCCCAGTGTCGGTTGAACAATAAATGTGATTGTTTTCGCAAATCTGTTTTGTTTCTTCAAAAAATTCTTCGAACTTTTCCTCTGATCGAAACTGGCCTAAGCTATCCATTGTTGCTTTTACGAGCTTGACACTTTCCTATATCCAGGGTTGGAGACTGTAGTTGCTTTGATAGGATATTTACAACCTGTAAAATACCCTCAAGACTAACTAGAATGAAGACCTTCTCAAAAGCTCTAAATTGCTTCAGAAGACTTTTTGCCTCAGCTGCTTCTCTTGGTTTTGAACTTTCAGTGCACTTCTGCAAAGCTTTTATTACAGTGCCAAACTGGTTCTTAAAGAAATTTACCCCCTTATACTTTGCCACCCATCGAGTGCCACTATGTTGAGGCACTGTGATGACTTTCCTCCCAGTTTTAGTATCTTGAGTAAATATGAACATTTCATGGCGAAGCGTAGAACACGATTGAAAAGCATATATTGCTTCCAAAAGGCCCATAGTTTCCCTAATTATTTGTACATTTTTAGCGACATCAACCAAGACTAAATTTAACCGATGTGCATGGTAATGTACGTAAGGGCAAGGATTTTCAGTCATCTGTCTAATAAGGGACTGCAGCTCGTTAAACCTTCCCGACATAACGGAAGCACCGTCATATGACTGACTTACACAGTTCCTTATTTCAAGTCCAATTGATTCCAAAAGCTGTTTTATTTTGCTAGCTAAAGATTCAGCGGTTAGCTCTTTCAATTGAACAAAACCCATTTTTTTCTTTTATCTTACATTGTTGAACGTAACGACAGCAGATACTCATTTGTTCTGTGTGTCCTTCATCTCGAGCTTCATCCACTATAATGCCGTATACGTTACTAGATTTTATTTCCTCAACTATACTGCGAGTAATCAAATTCGCAGCGGTGTCTAAAATGTCATTTTGTACATCTTTAGATGCATACTTTGCGTTTCCAGGCATGGTTTTTAGATTCAAATTAAACCGGTCATTTTCTAAACACAATAAGTTTATTAATTCTTGAAAGTTCCCACGATTTACATCCGAAAACTTCTCAGCCCCCTCCTTTGCTTCATGTGGTTCATTACTGTCACTGCAATTTCCGTTTTCACCCTCCCTGTGTCCTCTCAGAGCAATGTCTTGGCGTGCACAAAATATCACACTTCTCACGAGGGTCTTTAATGTATCTCTATTCCTTTCTATTGTTTGCGCCATATGCTCGTTAATTTTGATAGTAACGGCACCATTTTTTTTTGTGTGTATCCAGCCATCCCTTGTACTTTGTTAGGCAAAGTTTGTGACAGCTAGATTTCTCGTGTTTGTCTGGCATTTTACTGAAATTTTTCCAGTCATTATATCCCGAATTATTAAGTACTTCTCTGCCTGTGACAGAGAAGTGTCGGCAAAAGAAACAAAATACAGCGTCATTTCCTACTGAGTATTCTAACCAAGAATACTTACTATACCAGTTGGTATGGAAGGACCGCTGATTTCCTCCTATATTCCGTCTAGGAAAATTTAGCTGCGGTTGCTTTGGCCCATCACTGGCACTTGCGCTAAGATCAAGTGGTCGTTTCGGCTGAACATTCGTAGAAGGATGGTCAGTTTTTAGTTTTTTAACTGCTTGAACTTCTTCTTCATCTGAACTTCTACTAGAAGACTCACCGTCAACACATTCTTTTGAAGGTTCATTAGGTTTCTTCAAAGTCTGCTTCAACTTCACCAAAAACTTTTCCATAGCAACACTAAAAACCACCAAACAAACAGAACTAAACCAAGTGGCGTAATGGCGTTAGCGTAACACTGAAATGAGGACTATCGTCTGCCACTGTCAGTTCGATCCGCATAAACGTAAACAAAGAAAAACTCCCGCCAAGCCTCTAGCGCCAGCGTACAGCTGACTGTCCGTACAACAGGCAGTGTCGCCACTCTACTCCGCGCACAATCACTTGCAACTACAAACTATAACAAATATTCCTAAGTATATACACTATATTCTTTAAGGGTAGGTACAATTTATTGATTTATATCTTTAACTTTGTAGTTTACAGTATCTAACTACTGTTTACTTGTTTTATATTAAAATTGAAATAAACCAAAGTAATTATTATGTAGTAGGCTATTTATAAATTTTTTACAATTAATATCCGGATTTTTTTGTTTGTTTGGAAAATGTGGGTAGACCCGGGCCTACCCGCTGGAGCCGCCACTGCATATTTTCTGCAACTTCCCTGCTAAAATTTCGCATCTTGATAGAGCCACCTTTCATCGAACGTGTGATCTTCTTGAAGTAGACTATTTTGGAGTTAGGGTTGACTATATTAGCAACTGTTAGGTGCCTCTTCTGATATCTATTTGAAATGAAAATCCACAGCCTGCTTCCAGTCTCCGACCGGGTCAGGAATGGAATGAATGAAGCCCCCATCTAGCGGCGAGGATATGAACTGTGCCGGCTGCCGAGGCCTGACGCACTCCTCTGGGGCAATGATTAAATGAATGACAGATGAAATGAAATGATAGTGGAGAGTGTTGCTGGAATGAAATTTTGACAGGGAAAACCGGAGTACCCGGAGAAAAACCTGTCTGCCTCCGTTTTGTCCAGCACAGATCTCACATGGAGTGACCGGGATTTGAACCACAGACCCAGTGGTGAGAGGCCGGCGTGCTGCCGCCTAAGCCACGGAGGCTTCCCTTCTGATATCTATTTACTTTATTCAAATATTCATTCTGGATTTCTGAGCAAGTGGGAAGGACGCTATTCTGTAGAAGCATGGAACGTGTGAATTTGTTGTAGTTGTGAGTGAAATAACCATGTGTTTTTGCTGTTGTATTGTATGGGGCTATTACAGAAAGATTCTGTTAAAATGAATTTGGTGGACTGTTGGTAAAGGCATCATTCTTATCTATGACATTAGTAAGTAAAGAGGCAATAAACCATTAAGATGGGCAAACACTTGTTTTAGCCATAAACCAACAGGCTGGTGAATGAAACAATAGTGTGTATAACAGACACTTCATTTGTTCTGTTTACAATATTTACATTAAGTTTTGTGGATGTGTAATGAAGGCATTCCTCATAAGGTGCCAAGTATTATAAGTTTCTCCCTACCTTGAGTATTCTTGAGATCAATATTGCTTTAATAGGAACTCAATGCAGTAAAATGCACCGCACACTATGCAATATTTCTTTATACAACATCCATCAACTTTGTTTGTTTATGACTGATATTAACGTTATATATTAACAGTGAGTTGCTGCACCCATGCCTCTAAGTCTCCACACACACTCAAACTGAAATGATGCGGTGGTCCATAGGCGACTGCTTATAATATTGATATTATGTGAGAGAAAAATAAAATTTGACTGCCATGTTCTTACTGACATTAGACTATTATTGACTCTCAAAATCTGCCTATTCTAATGGATTTATCGTTAAATTGTAAGGAATAAATTCCAAAAACTCCTCGTGAACTAATTATCTTGATTGAAACGTACACGCAATTAAAGCAACCCGAAGCGACGTGAAGTTACCGATCGCACACTTCAACGGTAAATGTAATCCTTGGCAAAGAATTGGTCCGTTACAACTGTGAAGGAGTCGTCTTGTCGCGATCACTTTTAAAATATATTCTGGAGCCGGGAAGACTCAACTAGTGGTAGTGTAAAACAGGTGATAGATCGGACAATATAAAGATTCAAGAACACTTTTATCTCCGGGGGGGGGGGGGGGGGGGGGGTATTTAAACACTAAATCCCCCTCCCCCCCCACCTTGTCGGTACGCCACTGATACCCACTAATTTTCTGTCAGTAAACACATGGCAGGCCCATTTAAGCTCTGTAATGTTTGAAATTAGTTTCTGTTCTAAGGTAGGAACTATAAAGGTTGGATTCAATATATGAATTTCAAACTTGCATTGATAAATTGCTGAATGACAATTAATACCAACTATGCCAGGAAATCCCTTCTTGAAAGCATTCTAAGTGACCTGTGACTACATTCCTAAAAGCATTTGACATTGACTTACCCTAACTCCAATGTTTGCCTCGGCTTGTATCTACCTTGCAATCTATGTGCTATCGGTCACCAGTAGACGTATAATGTTTGATATCAGCAGCAACATGCTCCATAATAGAGGCATTTAATTTACGTACTTGCACTAAATTATTTTGAAAATTTGCTTTAATTGCAGTGTTTTATGAGAAATGTATTGTATAATATTCTGACCTTCATTCTCAAAAGATGTGCTGGTACAAATATTAAGGGTAGGCTATAGTCTATTTTAACTTAATGATTGGTGGACGTGTTAGATCATAACACCCCTTACTGCCTTCCAGTTAGAAAGAAAAAATACATACTCTTTTGTCCTCAATCCTTAAAGCTATTACTTCCACTGAATCAGCATTTTGTCTTGGGGAGATTGTGTATTATAAGTTTTAGAACTAGGGAAGACATAACCACATCTGTATAGTGCTTCACTTCTACTCGGCTGTGATTTACAATGACATAGTTTGCTATTTGTGTAAAAAGTATTAGTGATGGCAAATAAATAAAATAATTAATTAATTCACTTTATTCCTAGGACACGCAAGAAGAAACCCAGGATGGGGAAAGTGAAGCAGTTGGAGATAAGTCAAATGAGTAAGTGTACAACATATGAGGAAACATGTTTCTTAACTTTTGTGTATTCATAACTGAATGTTTTGGATATGAATAAGTTTTGTTTGCATCGTCAGATATATCTCGCTTTTTATGTGTCGTTACTGCTTGCCTCATCAAAGTAGATACATTAATGACATTAACCTCCTCTTTACTAGCCCACAAATTATCATTCGGCGTTCTCACTGTCTGAAAGTGTTCAACCCTTGAACCATACACTTGTTTATTACAAACACTAACCATACTGAGTGCCCAACGAATAATAGATCAATTTACATATTACAAACCAATATTTATTGTATTTAGTATAACAACTGGTTGGTTTGGTTTGATTAGACTTACGGAATGGGTAGTTTATATTACACTTAAGCATGCTATACTAAAAATAAAATAATATTAAGAAACATATAGGATTTTTCAACATTTTGCAACACCTCAAATTTTAGAGTGTTTTACTGATTGTAATCTCTACAATTGACACAAACAGATACGATATGACTTTTGCATACATACATCTTACACTCTGCACACATCATAGTGGTTTTGGTGTCCTTGGTTCGCGGAACGTACTCAACATGAAACGTAACACTAACCTACACTGGGGTACTCAGTGCCCCAAAACCGATCTATAGCAAAGAATTGGTCCGTTACAACTGTGACTAATATGGCAACTGAAAGACGGTCAAAGACACATAAAAGTCATGGCGGCTGCAGGCTGGAAGGGTTGCCAACACAAACCCATAGCAAATCTAAAATTCACTGGGACACCCAGTGCCCCAGTGTGGGGTCCAGGGTTGAGAAAAGTTAGTCATCCTGTCGATGACAATTTGTCTTGTGGAAGTTACTCTCATCTGCTTGAAGAAAATACTGTACATATGCTGCAGTGATAAGTTAATCAATGCGTTTTGTAGGCAACAACCACTACTTTAAACCTCCCCTTGTATGTTTATGTGTCCTCAACCCGTTTTGACCTTTTATAACCCAGGTTGCCAAATCAAGACAATGTTACTTCATGAGCCATCAAAGGTTGTAATTGACATAGCAACAAAATCACTTCAACTAACATTTTAATCCAAAACACAAGGTTAAAGGACCGGACTTACAAAAAAAGATTCACACGTCCTATGACCATTCCTTAATGCAATAACCATCGACACCGAAGAACACATTTTAACTCGCATTAAGACCGAACAAACGTTAACAGAGACCCTAAACTGATAAAGCAATATTTCAAGCAGCGGAAGATAATTGGAATAACGGTGTACAAAATGTAAGCATGTTGGAGTGCGAACCCAGGTCAATATTTTATGATACTATTTTAGAGGAGTTGGATTAAGCTGTTAGTTGATGAAAAGTAAACATTCGGATTAAATTGTGTCAGTAAATGTGTGGGACGATAGATCGAGACTTGCGGTGGTGTGGTTTATCTGGAAGGGTTACTTTTATACCGAGTGAGTTAGCCGTGGTCGTTACGGCATGACTGCTGGCAGTCGCTCACATCCGGGAGGCGAGGAGGTTCGAATCCCCTTGCCGGCAACCTTGTAGATGGTCTTCTGTGGTTTCCCATCCTCCTTCCAGGCAAATGCCGAGGTTGGACCCTAACTATAGGCCACAGCCGCTACCTTCCGACTCCTCGACCTTCCCTTCCAACTTTCCTCCCCAACGGTACTTGTAGCTCACCCATTGGGTGTCCGTCTCGAAGCAGCTACAAAACTGGTGAGCCGAACATGTCCTCGGACACTCCGGGCACTAAAAGCCATACGCTAAAAAAAAAAAAAAACTACCACTTAAGGGGAGGTATGACTGAATTTCGCGGATTATGAAGCAAAAACTGTTTTTTTGTTTTATTCATACAAAAATAGCCCAATACTTCCTCTTTGAGGAAATGATTTTATTTTAGTAATTCCGGCTGTTGTTAGGCTTGTAGGGGCCTCTTCGTATGAGCCCGCATGCTCATACGAGCACCTTTGAGGTGCTTTTATAATAATGATAATAATGCAGAAGAGGGGAAATAACCAGGAGACATGTAAAATGGCAGAAAATATCGCAGGAAGAAAAAGCGAGGAGATGTGAAGGGGAAGCATAAGGAGGAGGGCAGTTAATATTACTTTGCCTCCTTCTCGCATAGCTCTTTTCCAATGTGTTGCTGTGTACAATATGCTCATTGTGGTGCAATTCTTATCACACATTGTTGTAACTTGGTACAATAGTTGCTGAATTTTCAAAAATATTTGAAATGACAGTTTTAATATTTCTGGGAAGAACAGTATACCTGTAACACCAATCCCCAGAGCAACTAATGTTTCTGTACATTTTAACCAGACGTAGAAAAGAATCAGCTTGGTCAAACAAAACCTTTGATGCATGGGACTTTTTTATCGGTCCCCTTTTTTTATACAAAAATGTTCAATAACTCGAAACCTAATGAAGCTGTATTAATATAAATTAGAACAACAGATGGCAACAACTCTCTTTGTAAGAGATTAAAATCTCGTAATGTTACGATGAAAACTGTGAAACTTGAAAAATTCAGCCACACCACCCCTTAATGGAGACTTGTCTGGTAATGTGGCTGACTTTGAGATTATGCAGATTATGAGATTATTTTTTATGATTTAAGGTAATTTGGCTATTTTATGTACTGTAGAACATTTTATCGTTAGTTCGTATCTCATTCAGTGCTACTGAACTTGGGCTGTGTAATCTCTCAGGTTGGTAGTAAGGTGAAGGAAATAGAGTCGGGATGTAGAAAAGCCAATGCAGTGAGTTCTCAGTTGTGATGCACAGCATGGCCGTCGGATTTTTTAAGAGCGTTAAAAATCCCTCAGTATGCCTTCCTTCGGAGGGGAAGTAAAGCCGGCGGTCCCATGTCATAGATTTATGGCATGTTAAAGATCTTTCCACTAATTACACCTGTGTGAAACTAAATTGGATAGGTTAAGAATGTAAACAACGCTCTTAGGTTGCTACGTTCGTTGCCAAGAGCCGACTGCGGTGGCGTCTAGTAGCTAGTTCTGAACTAGGCCTAGTAGTCGTTGACGGTGGCGTTTGGCGGCAAAAGTAGGAACTATTTGAAAATTCAAAGTTGCAGTCTCTACTTGAATTAAAAAACAGATACACACACTAATACAGTCATCACAATTAACACCGGTTATCAGACAGATTCTACACACACCCAAAGTACACGGGGCTACATGACCGCGTTGTCGCAGCCCCTAAACTAAGGATCCATCCATTCTGTAAGGGAGAAATTAGTGTAGCGACGAAACTCTCCCTACATCGCTCAGTATTTAGACCGACCGTGCTGTATGGAAGTGAG
This sequence comes from Meconema thalassinum, assembly GCA_946902985.2. Taxonomy (NCBI): domain Eukaryota; kingdom Metazoa; phylum Arthropoda; class Insecta; order Orthoptera; family Tettigoniidae; genus Meconema; species Meconema thalassinum. The sequence continues at coordinate 181,141,521 of OX336388.2, forward strand.
AGCTGATACATAAGCTACAGTTAACTGATATCAGTGTAGCAAGAATGATTTCTGGGATAAATAGATGGGAGCAATGCCAGTAATGAAGAGATAAAGGCTAAGTTAGAAATTTATTTATTTATTCGTATCAGAAGCAATACATCATGTAAAATTAGCATAGATAACTTTTTTAAAATAAAAAACACACTAAAGGTACTTTCAAAATAACAATTAAATTACATCGCACCAAAATTTGGCAAGATCTCGTCCATTTGGTGTGGCCTGAACTACATCCTGCATAGTGCAAATGAGAGGGCAGGAGTTGCAATGGAGAAGGTGCACCATGGTTTGTTCTTCTCCGCTGGCGCAAAAGGTTGACTCATCGGAAAGGCCCCACTTCTTCATATTGGTCTTAGATCGACCGACCCCAGACCGCAGCCTGTTCAGACTCTTCCATGTAGGCCACGACTCTTCATAACCGGCAGGAAGAGTTTCAGATGGAACCATCCATCCGTTGAGATTATGGTTTCTGGATCTCCAGGAAGTTAGCCTTGATGATTGAGGTGAATCCGACAGGCACTCAGTAGAGTGTAAGAAACTTCGCCTAGATTTCAATCGTTGTTGAGCAGGTTGATAATTATGTAGAGGATGTGTCTGGGAAACTTCTACTTTAAATTTTTCATGTTTGGCAGCTACTTCACGTCTAATATCTGGGGGAGCAATGCCAGCCTAGCAATATAACTTGTCACAAGGTGTAGATCTTAGGCAACCAGTTATAAGCCGACAAGTTTCATTTAAAGCAATATCTACCTGTTTGGCATGACATGATCTATACCAAACAGGGCATGCATATTCTGCTGCATAGTAGCTCAGTGCTAAAGCAGTAGTTCTCATTGTTTGAGCTTGCATTCCCCAGTTGGTACCACATAACTTGCGAAGAATGGAATTTCGCGTAGATACTTTGAGCTTCGTGTTAACACAATGTTGTTCATACGTGAGTGCACGATCCAGAGTTACCCCTAGATATTTAGGTGTAGAGCAATGATCCAAATGAGCACCCTCCCAGAAAATCTTCAGTTTTCTTCTTGCCTGCATATTCTTTAAGTGAAAAGCGCAAACTTGCGTCTTTGAGGTGTTAGGCTTTAGAAGGTTTTCTCTGTAGTATGGACTCAGTTCATCTAAGGCTGCCATTAATCTCCGTTCAACACTCTCAAACTGATCACCCTGGGTGAGAATAGCTCGATCATCTGCATAGATGAAGCTTTTAGTTCCTTCTGGCAAGGGTTGATCATTCGTGTAAATATTAAATAATATTGGAGACAAAACACTACCTTGAGGTAGGCCATTCCGGAGATTCTTCCAACGACTATGTCGCCCTTGGAAATCTACAAAGAATCTTCGATTTTCAAGAAGACATCGAAGAAATTCAGTCAGCTTGTTGTCCTTGGTCATCTTATGAAATTTACTCAACAGAATTTGGTGGTTAACTGTGTCATAGGCCGCAGTTAGGTCGATGAAGACTGCCCCAGTTATTTTCCGATTTTCAAAACCATCTTCGATATATTGGGTCAAATGGAGTATTTGTGATGTACAATTCTTCCCTCTTCTAAAACCAGCTTGCTCGGGGATCAAAAGTGGTTCAACTATTTTTGCAAGCCTTACCAGAGCCATTCGTTCTAAGATCTTGAATAAATGACAGAGCAAGGATATTGGTCTGTAATTTTTAGGATCATGGGGATCTTTTCCTGGTTTGAGGAATGCTATAACTCTAGATTTCCTCCAGATTTTGGGTATTCTGCAGGTTCGAATGCAATTGTTAAATAGATTGAGTACCCATTCTCTAGTAACAGGTCCAAAATTCTTGATTTGTTGAATACAGATTTCATCTACACCAGGAGCATTTCCATATTTGCTGATATTTATAGCGTCATTTAGTTCTGCCAAGGTAAAGGGATTAGAAAGTATACTGGTCTCTGGTCTGAATTTTGGCCTGGTAACCACTTTTGTTCTAGAACTGGAGTTTATAGACTTGCCATTTTGGACGAGTTGGTGAGCAATTTGGTTTGCAGATACGTTATAAAGAGAAGATGATTTATTAGGATCATTACTGAGACGCCTGAGTAGCCTCCAGGCCTTATGGCTACTCCTATCCATGTTAACTTCTTTCATCAATTTAACCACTGTTCTCGTTTAGACTCTGAAATAGCAGAGATAAGTTGTTGTCCGCTTGCAATAGTTTCAGCACTAAAAGGATCCCTTTCATACAAATTGAAGTAGTTTGTCAGTAAGGCAGATGTTTCCTGGGAAAGACCTTGTATGTAATTAGTTCTGCATCCTCTTGGAATGGCTTCTTTAGAACACGATCTAATGGCATCAATAAATTGATCATATGCCTCTGGTATGGGACTGATTGTACTCATCTTTGTATCTAAGTGAAACATTCCCAGTTTGCCTTTTTGAAATTGTATCTTCTCTTAAAGTAAACACTCTGTGGCCTGACGGCTGCTACTATCTGGCACATTATTGGACGATGTTGTGAGTTAGGAATAGGAAGGCAAACAGATTTAATACACTGATGGGCAATCTGATCACTCACAAAATTATATCCACGTTTGTTATCATGAATGAGGGACAGTTGGTGTGATTCCGCCCAGTGCATAACAGCTTCTCCATTCTCATCATCATGTGGATAACCCCATATAATGCTGTGGCTGTTGAAATCACCCACGAAGAAGGACACTTTCTCCAAATTCAGATTATCAGGTTGTCTGAATGAAAAGCTTAGCTTTGGGGGTTTATAAATGGAAGAAATGATAGAGTTACTCAATTCTATCGCAATAATTTCTATGTCATTGTCAGCTGTGATGGAGGTTGCAAGAATCCTGATATCTGGTTTAGTGAAGATGGCACTTCCATTTTGGCCATGAGGACGTTCGACTGCCAATCTCATTCCAGGGATTTTAGGACGTCGTTGATTAACATCCCTATGAGTTTCTTGTATACATAAAACATCACAATTATGTTTTAGGCATAATTCACGTAAAAGATCTTCTTTACAAGAAGACAGTCCTTCAATGTCAAAAGAAATAATTGTTAAATTGGGCTCTGATAAGAGCCTTTCCCTACTAGAATGAATCATTTCAGATAGTACTTTAATGATGCTTCTGGAATGCTGACGTTCAGTTCAGTAACGGAAATTCAAATTCCGACTACCTATGCAGGGGCACCACGAGCAGGAATCAGCTTCACCCCCAAGTTAGAAATGAACATTCTAGATTAAGCTATTCGTATGAGCTGACTCAGAATGTGGGGTCATGTGTAGAGAATGGGAGAATAGAGATTATCTAGAGGTTAATGAGTTTTGCTGTAGAGGGTAAGAGAAGCAGAGGCTGACCTAGGAGGCGAAGGTTAGATCCAGTGTTTAATGATTTAAAAGTGAGAGGTGTAGAAGCAGAGGAGGCCGCAGTGCTAACTGCTATTAGGGGATCTAGGTGGCGACTTGTTTGCAATTAGAGGCTTGCAGACTACACTGGACGCTGAAACGCAAAACTGTCTGAAATGAAAATGTATGAATGAAGGATGATTGGATAGGAAACATGAAAATTGAATTCTGGCATGACTAAGAGCCCCTTGGCCATCACCAGCGTCTCACTGGTTGCGAGTGTTGTAACACTTTGCATTATTTGGACAGGTGGTGGAGGGGAGTGTAACATCGAGGTCACCTGCACCTGTTGACGTATAGTTATGCTACATAATGTTAGCTTTCGACTCCTCAAAAATTTAGGGTAGTGAATAAGGAATAAGGCAGCGAAGGGCTGGGTTTCGAAGGTCTGAAGAGAACAAAAGTTGACCAAAGGAGTTATAGTTATTTTTAAAGGGTGGAACAGCAAGGTCATCTGCCCCACTGACCAAGGGAGATCGACAGGAAGATGAAAGAGGAGTGTGGCACAATTAAGTAGACGTATTACATAATTCAGAACAGGCTCCATATTCTTTTATATGGTGCCCCACGAGTTGATTGCCCTGTGGAGATCATTAGTGACATGCAGAGGCTATTGGTTTAGCCTATGAGACTGCACGATGATAAGCCTACATTTCCGTTAGCAGCATATCAATACTGTGCCCCACAAGTTGATTGCCCTGGGGAGATCATTAGTGACATGCACAGGCTATGAGACTGCACGATGATAAGCCTACATTTCCATTAGCAGCATATCAATACGTTAATTAGGAAATATTTGTAAGAAGGCAAAGGAGTTAGAGCTTGGTCGTCCGATTGTCCAATTTTTAAATCCAAGTTACCTTGCAAAATATTCTGGTGATTATTATAGATATGGTAACCTCGGTTGTTTGGTTCCTCAGTTTATGGGCTGTGACAACTTTGCCATGTAGTCCCATGTACTTTGGGTGTGTGTAGAATCTGTTTGATAACCGGCGTTAATTATGATTGCTGTACTAGTGTGTGTTATCTGTAATTCAGCTTATTTATTTAGCGTATAGGTTATAGCTCCGGAAGTGTTCGAGGACATTTTCGGCTCCCGATATGCTGTAGCAGCTTCAAGCGGACACCCATAGGGTGAGGTACAAATTCCGTTCAATTTTAAGTAGTTCCAACTTTCACTACCAAATAACACTGACCCCTAGTGGTGAACGTTGGAACTTTGATAGAACGTTACAACGATATCTAACCTAGAAATTTAGCTTCACACAAGTTTAGTTAGTGGAAAGAACTTTTACATGCCATAAAACTATGACATGGGCATTACTTCCCTTCCGAAGGAAGGCATACTGAAGGATTGTAACGCTCATAAAAGTCCGACGAGTTCGGCCATGTTTGAACCTTGATCTTGGGCTTAGAAGGTCAGTATACTACCAACTGAAGAGCAGAGGTTCTGGAAAATACCTGGGTTGTGCCTGAGCAAACCCGTCTGCGAGCAGGTAACGCGTAGGTTAGCTTAGGGAGGAGTCCGGGAGACCGCCACAGAGTGGTAGCTGGCTCTGGTGAAAACATGCAGAGCTGGTAACGCGCAGGTTAGTTTAGGGAGGAGTCCGGGAGACTGGCACAGAGCGGTAGCTGGCTCCGTTGAAAACTTGAAGAGCTGGCAGAACGCAACTACTTACCGCTCTGTCGCATAATGATTGATCACTAGAGCCACGGATCTCCGTTGTGGTAGCCTCTCATGTCCTCTTATCTTACCCACGCCAAAAGTAGGGCCTCGGCCTTCTGCACTCCACGGAATATTCCTGCACAGAGCTGAAACATTTACAGTCTGTTAGTTGTCTTCTCGAATACAAATATGTGTACTTAACTGCTGTGTCACACTCGACTGACTCGCTGATTCGTTGTAGCCCACTTTGTTGACTGACTGCACCGTCGTACACGTGTCATTGAACACTGCTGCGTGGCGTTCCTTACATATTTGGAGGAATTGTCTCGGTCTTGGCAGGAGGATGTGAAATTCTAGACCTTACGAGACCTAGCAGTAGCTTTTGGGACTTTCTTGAGGTTCTCTCGCCATCTCTTGAGAACCTTTGCGAAGCTTTTCGCACGTAGCACCACCTACATATGCCGTCCATCCACAGGCCATTTGCCCAGGTGTTGAGGCAAACCCACGGATACAATAGTTTAGGGGACGGAGTAAAACAAAATGGTGGATTTGCCACCATTTGATTTGATTACACTTGGCGTATTGAATACTGCCATGTAAACGGGACCTTGAGACTCAGTACGGTAAAATTGTGGGATCTGATCGTATCCAAACTGGCGTTGAGGAACATGTAAACGCGCATCGTCTTGAAAGCGATTGTGCTCGCTCTAAAGTTTCATTTTTGAACTTATATACTCTCATCTGTCACCCTACACTCGAATTGCTCGTTTACTTTTTCCCCATATTCTTCGTTTCTGTCTGCGTTCCTGTCGTGGTTGATAAGCGTAGTTTGTTTGCACGTGTTTTTAGCATTAGTGTATTTTTGTCTGCTATGCGTTTAATGTCTGGTGTATCCGTAAGTAAAATGTGGTCAACAGAGAAAGTGAAAATACACCATCTCACTTTGCCGATTAATCCGTTCCTTTTCCCATTTGTAAACCATGAGTACATTAACTGCCTGAGTGGTGCAGCGGTAACTTTCTTGTCTGCTTTGCCTAAGGTTGCAGGATCGAATCCTGGCACTGACACGTTACAGATCCCCTTCGGGGCAACATTCCGGCGGCCCGGTGTCTCTAAAAGGGACCTAAAACCAATTACATTTTATCATTATTAAACTGAACATAAACTTGTTTAGAACAAACAACATCAAATTCTTCCGCACATCCATTTTTCCAGTTTAGAGTCTACTTCTTCTTCAAGTGCCTCGTCATCTAATATCATTGGCGAATAGTAGCATGATCTGCTGTTTGTCCATTGCTGTTCTAAACAGTGACACTGTATTTAGTCCGAAACACTGGCTTAAGTTCTTTAGCCAGGATATTCGTCTGCGTCCTGGACCCCTAATGCCATCAATCTTCCCTTGGATAATTAATTGCAAGAGGTGGTATTTGTTGTTGCGCATAAAATGACCAAAGTATTCTAGTTTTCTCCTTTTGATGATACTGAGAATTTCCAAGTCTTTGTTCATACGCCGCAGTACTTCCACATTTGTGACTTTAGCTGTCCATGATATCCTTAAAATCCTGCGATACGTCCACATTTCAAATGCTGTCAGTTTCTTATTTAAAACCTCGGTAAGTGTCCATGATTCAACTCCATAGAGCAGGGCACTAAAAACGTAGCATCGAAGCAGTCGGGTGCGTAACGACAGACTTAAATCGCGGCTGATCGAAACTTTTCTCATTTTCATGAAAGAACTTCTGGCCTGCTCAATTCTACAGCGAATTTCTTGATTTAAGTCCCAGTTATCATTGATTTGGCATCCTAAATATATATATGCTGAAACCCTTCCAATTCTATCATTACCAAGTGTAAGAATGCTCTGAATTTCATCTTTGTTTCTACTAACAACCATCCACTTAGTTTTTTGTTCATTTAAATGTAATCCCATGGCGTTACTCTCTTCAGAAATAGAATCCAGTAGTGTTTGTAGATCATCCATACTTGTTGCAAGGAGTCAACAGGTGAAATAAAATGTCAGATGACAATTACGGGTCATTTATGTTTTGCTGTTTAATACTGCAGGTTGGCCACCATAAATTATATGCGGTATTGAAATCGAACTCAAACCGCTCAAGTAATCAGACATCATACTGGAAACAGGTTCGTATTCAAATCGATTTGTGTTCGCCTTGTAAATGTAGTGAATTATTTTAACTAAATTGTTCGGGAGACTGACAGTATCTTAATATTTGATACAGAAGCTTTGCAGATACTTCATGTAATGTTATATGGTTCAGCGTTCATTCAGCTGTGAAGCAGGGTCCATGTAATTCTTGATATGATGCATAATTGATTGGTTTATATTACATTATAAAAGGGGTGTAGCAGTACGGAAGAAGTCATGCTTTACTGGTCCCATAGATGGTGAGGACATCTATAACAATACTAAATAATGCCCCCAATTTCCATCCCTTGGCTTCCTCTACTTACTTGTGCCGCACTTTGTGCCCCTTTGCCCCACTGCAGCAGGGAACTACTGCCACAATGTTCTCCCCGAGCTAATGCACCTGTCTATGCATAATTCTACGTAATGTTACCCATCTCTTTTGTGAAATATCAATCATGTGGTAAACATATCCCACTTTCTGATCTCCAGCCGAGGGCTTCTCGAGAGGGGGTTAATATCTCAAAGGTGACAAACTGGATGACTGGCATTCTACAGGTCAAAACATGGATATTGGAAGTGTGATGGTTCAGAGGATCATAAAATGGGAAACAGAGAGGTTGACGTTGAATTTAGGTTGGATTAGTGAAGTATGCAGGCAGAAAGATAAGGATTTCTGTCAAGGAGACTAAAGGATCATTAGCATATAACGGTTATGGGTAATTAGTCTCATATTGACTGGGGATCTTGGCCAGTGGGTAAAATACACTGAAGAAAATGGAAATTGCAACACCATAAAGGCATTGGTCGTTTGTGTTGATTTTCAAGATATGGAACGACCCATTGGATTGTTGCTACAGGTCTCCCCACGTGATTGGTCGCGGAGGAATCAACTCCAGTATACGGACTCTGGTGTAGCGTAGTTGACTTGCAGTCTGTGCAGTGAAGTGTTCCCCGTCAAACATGCCTCGACGACAGAGAAGAGCACGCTATCAACAACTGTCGCCGTTTGAGAGGGCTCGGATAATTGGGCTGTGTGAGGCTGGATTATCGCTAAGGACTGTCGCTGCACGTGTTGGCCGACAGGCATCTACGGTACAACGTGTATGGCAGCAGTGGTCAAATGAAAGTACCCACACTCGTTGACCTGGCACAGGCCCAGCGCGACAGACAACTGTGAGAGAGGATCGCCGCTTCATTCGGATGGCCCGGATGGAACCCCATGCAACAGCAGCGCAAATTCGAGCAGCTGTGCACCCCACGTTACACAACAAACAGTTGGTAATCGTCTGCGTGCAGCTGGGTTACGATCCCGTCTCCCTGCAGAAGGTGTTTCATTGAGCCCACAACAGAGTCGTGTAAGGCTGGCCTGATGTCGAGAACGATCGACGTGGGTCGACGAATGGCATAGGGTCGTCTTTAGTGATGAATCGCGCTTCTGTCTTGCCCGCAGTGATCGCCGGAATCGTTTGCGCCGACGTACCGGGGAGAGGGGCCGCCCAGACCTTATTGTCGAGTGGCACACAGGGCCAATATCAAGCATTATGATCTGGGGTGCTATTGGCTTTAATGTGAAATCACAATTAGTGCTTGTTGAGAGCACTATGACTGCTCGACAGTACGTTGATAGGGTACTCAATCCAGTGGTTGTCCCTATGATGGCGAACATTGCTAATGGGACATTTCAGGAGGACAGTGCCCGGGTTCACACTGCTCACACCTCCAGAGAAGCTCTCCACGACGTCACAACCTTAGAATGGCCCTGATCCCCGGACCTCAGTCCTATTGAGCATGTGTGGGACATGGTGGGTCGACAACTGGCCAACCGTCCTCAGCCACCCACAACTCTGGAACAACTGACCCGTGCAATGCGGCAAGCATGGGCCACAATTCCTCAGGAAGCGATCCAGGGCCTTATTGACTCCATGCCTCGACGAATTCATCAACGTTATTGCTGCTCGTGGTGGACACATCCTGTATTGATTGTTGTCCAAACTTGCGGTCAGAGGGACCTGAAAGTGTAATCATCGAATCACAACCGGACACTCGTCCTGCATGTTCAATTGCAGCAATGTAGCACCACTCCTTCTGGGTGTTGCAATTTCCATTTTCTTCAGTATATTATGAGCAATATAGTCAAAGGCTTATTTTGGTTAAAATTAGAACGGAACCTACTTGCATTAGAGTAGTATAAGTCTAGAAGGCTATCAATCAAACAGATAATAAAGAAGTTGAAAATTACTACTAGCAAATACAGTAGGTGTAATTCTGCGGCTTGTCAATGTTGTAAAGTGAGATAGAAATTCTGTGTTAAGGAACGGAAGTGAAGGAAAGATAGTGGCAAATTGTAGAATGGATGGAAAATACAAACGATCGAGCAGGCTGTTAGAAGTCTGCACCGATCACTAATAGGGCATAGCTAACACGATTTTAACAAACAGTACAGATCTTTAAACACTGGAATGAGACCGGGGGTTATAGGACGTTTATAAATTGGCTTCATTGTGGTCAAGTAGAGATTCCGAAATCTGAATTGGGATCTCAAAACGTACTCTGGGGCCAAAAGAAATACCAACTACAATCTGGTTGTTATGAAGTAGATGAAAAGGACTATTCATGAACTCCATTGCAAAGAATGCGAATTTAAAAAAAATCCGTAGCAGAAATAGTTTTCAGAGAAGGTACAGAATGAGTAGAAGGTAAAGATTTTGGTTCACTCAAGATATACTGCAATAGAAGAAAAGAGCGAATGACATGAAATAGAGAAAGCCGTAAACAGACTTCTGAAGTTTGAGGTAATGATGAAGTTCAAGAAAGCTAAAGAAAACGGTTCATAGAAAAATGTGCAATGACTACCTTATGGTGTAGTGGATAGCATAGTGTGCGGTAGACCAGGAGGAGCGGATTTTTATTCTGGTCTGAGAACAGGGACAAGGTACATTCAGCCTCACGAGGCCAAATTGAGAAGAGGTGGGCTCGATTTCCCCACCTGCCTTCCTCGAACTTTTTTTTAGTGTGTCCTACTTTTCACCAATGTCCCAGTCTCACCCATGGCTGTGAATATATGGAAGCTACTGAGGTATGGGTTGTGCTTAGTAATGACATTCAGGGCACAGTCAGTGGATGCTGTGAAAGGTTCTACTCATATGTTTAGTACTGCTGTTTTGACTCAGTGACTCCTCATATTGCCTAGTATGCCTCAATATAGCGCTGCCTTGCGTTTTTGTGGGTATCTACCCACATAACCTAACGGTGGTACTTTTTGAGGATCCAACCAGCCTTCGGGATGACTACCTAACAGACAGGCTTTTACTCCAGGAAAACAAGTGGATGAGTTCTAACTGAAGGCCACAGCCGCCTCCTGCCCAATCCTAGACTTGATTCCAAATACACAATTTAATACAGACATCTGAATACACAGGTTATCAGATAAATTCAAACAAAAAACAACCCAAGTACACGAGGCTAAATGACCACGATGTACGACCTCCTAAAATTTAACTACAGAAATGTCCAAGTGTACAAAATTGTTTTCCAGTAGGATTCGTTTATGCAGCTTATCGAAAGGTTAAGATGTCTTTCGGTTAAAGATGGTTAAGTGCCCTAAGTGACTGAGGGCAAAACCTGTAATAGGTATAGAATAGAAAGTAGACTGACGGAAAGAACTTATAGAGCGTTTGTATAGGGCTAAAAATATCAAAGATAATGAAGTGAAATAGGAGAGGAAATTGCTGAGCAGAAGAGATTTATTCTTGGAATCAGAATTGGTTGGCCATTAGAAGACTTGCGTAGATAGGAACCACCTGACATGGGTTATGTACCGACTGAGCTGCCACGATGCATATTCATTCTGGTCAGTCTATTTCGATTATTAATACATTGGTTCTTTAACAGGTATGCGAAGGGTTATAAAACTAGTTATGGACAGTATGTCATTACCTCTATACTCAAGAAAGCAGGAGCTGACAGATGGGAAGGTGTTCCTACAATGAGTGTGATGACTAACGCTTCGAGTTTTGAATTGCAATGATAAACAAGTGGAGGGGGTTACAGCCGAGTAAGGTAAAAACAAGTTCGTTAACGTAAATCTTTGGAACAAGGATAGATGTATTAAGTAATAGACTGTTCTTAGAAGCTAGAATACAGATCGAGCAGAAATCGTTCGTGACACATTTAGTATAAGTAAAGCTGGTGAAAATGTTGATCGGAGATAGGATTTGACAGTTTTAAAAGTACTGGTTTAAAATTCAGTGATCTGAGTGTGTCTACAGCCATCTGGTATTTATAAGACTCGACAGACATGAGAGAGAGTCCAGTATTTAGAATGGTATAAGGTAAGACTGCATTTTCTCATTCATACGGTTCAATCCGTACATATGGCAAGTAACGAAGGAAACGGCAAAGGAATTTAAAGTGGAATTAAATTATAAAACTGTATTGCAGTCGAACGACCATAGAGTATAACAGTTTAGATTACATGTGCATGTAAATATCATTATTCTTTGCTGTATTCCTTCAGTGATTTTGTGCGCTTTTGGCACACAGTGAAATGGTAGCGCTCACAGGCCTTCCCGCAGAGGATGCATACACACACTGGTGAGGGATCGTGAAAACTGTTTCTCGTGCATATTTTGTGATGGGAACCGTGCACTGAGAGCCTAGTTATGGCGCTTCGTAGGTCCTTGTTTGCTCCCGTCCAGTTCCTATCCAGCATCGCGTCTGTTGTATAGAAATCGAGCCAGATGTCCAATCCCTTGCTTTGTCTGTCCCGAAGTAGGTCTGACTCTTGTTTGGTCGCTGGTAACTGTTTTCGGAACCTCAAGTCTTCTATGAGGAAGCACGTTTTTGCAAGCTCATAAGCCAGTCTTGAAGGAGTGTATTTTGATATGCCTAAAATTCTCTTCAGGTCATCATCATCATCATCATTTCCCCTTATCCAGCTCCTGCCGGGTCGGGGTATTTATGGCACTTCTCCACTTTCCTCTTTCCTTCCACCATTCTTTTTCCATGATCTTGTCCCAGTCCAGATTTCTTTTTCTTACGCTGTTCTTCACTGAATCAATCCACCTTGTTCTAGGTCTTCCTCTTGCTCTCCTACCCTTGCACTTCACCTCCAGCATCTGTCTTGGTATTCTATTTTCCTCCATCCTCTTTACATGTCCAAACCACCTTAGTTTATTCTTCTCAATTCTCTCATTTAGTTTTTCCATCCCAACTTCCTTCCTTACATCTTCATTCCTCACTCTGTCTTTCCTTGTCTTTCCTATCATACTTCTTAGGAATTTCATTTCACTGGCTTGGATTGTACTCTCTTGCCTGCTTGTCACGGTCCAAGTCTCAGCTGCATAAGTTGATATGGGAACATAGTACACTTTATACATTACCTCCTTGCTTTTCCTTGGTACTTCCTTATCCCAAACAAGTTTTCTTACACTTTGATAGAATGCATTGCTCTGCTGTACCCTCCTGCCAATCTCCATGTCCAACCTACCATTTTGCATCAATTCACTTCCTAGGTATTTGAACGTGTCCACAATTTCCAAACTCTGACTTCCAATTTTCACAGTGCCCTTTCCTTGTCTTTCTCCTCTTGTCATCACCATGGTCTTGCTTTTCTCTATACTGATTTTCAGGCCGTACTTCTGAATATTTTCGTTCAGTGCATCTAGTTGTTTTTGCACTTCTTCAGTGTTCCTTCCCCAGACCACAATATCATCTGCAAATAACAGTAACTTCATTTCTTTATGTCCATATGCTTCCTTTGTTTCCTTTACAATTTCATCCATCACCATTATGAACAAGAGAGGTGACAGCACACTCCCCTGTCTTAGTCCAGTCTTGTTCCTAAACCAATCTGTCTTTCCAACTGGGGTCAGTACCCTGCTAACACAGTTGCTGTACATTGCTTGCACCATTTCCATCATTTCTCTTCCCAGTCTCTTCTTAACCATGGTTTCCCATACCTTCTCTCTGGGGACACTATCATATGCCTTTTCTAGATCTATGAAAGTCATGATCAAATCCTCTCCATATTCCCAGTTCTTTTCCATCACCTGCCTCAAACTAAAGATTGGGTCCACTGTGGATCTTCCACTCCTGAAGCCATACTGTTCCTCTTGCAGCTCTCCTTCCACCTTTCTTCTCATTCTTCTTTCTAATATCCTTTCCAGTATTTTTACTATCTGTGATAAGAGGGTGATCCCTCTATAGTTATCACACACCTTTTTGTCCCCCTTCTTAAACACTGGTATTATTAGCCCTTTCTCCCAGTCTTCTGGTACACATTTCCGTTTCCACACACACTTTAGCAGTCGATACAACCATTGCATACCAACAGGTCCAGCAGCCTTTATCATTTCTACACTGATTTCATCCACCCCTCATGCTTTTCCCATCTTCATTTTCTGTACTGCTAATTCCACCTCCAGCATTGTTAAATCATCTTCTGTTATAGAGTCGTCAGGTTGTGTCACTTCCATCTCACCAGTACAATTGCTCACATTCAATAGCTTATCGAAATACTCCTTCCATCGTCCCTTTATCTCTTCTGGGTGTGTTAACAACTCTCCATCTTCCTTTTTCACTAGCTTTGTAGTAACTCTTTCTTTTCTCTTACTTCTTAGAAGCCCATACAGCATCCTTTTACTGCCACTTACATCTGTTTCCATTCTTCGTGTAAATTCTTCCCAACTTTTCTTCTTTTCTTCTCCTACCACTTTCTTACACCTCCGTTTGCTGTCGTGATACTTCCTTTTGCTGTCTTCTGTTTGATCTCGGTTCCATTCTTTCCATGCAGACTTCTTTTCTTTCACTGCTTTCCTCACTTCCTCATTCCACCACGGTGTCTCCTTCTCTTTCACTCTTGTTGACGTCCTACCACAAGCACTCTCTGCTGCACCAACAAATGCCTTTTTAAAGTGGGACCATTCCTCTTCTATGTTTTCCACTTCAGTAACTGGGATTTGTTGCTTCAATCTCTCCTGAAAATCTTCCTGTACAGTTTTGTCTTTCAATTTCCATACTTTTATTTTACTTTCTCTGATCTCCTTTAGGTTTTCCAATTTTTCCCATCTAAATTTTGCCACCACAGCTCTATGGTCCCCATCAAATGCTTCTCCTGGTAAAGCTGTCACATCTATCAGCTTTCTGCGATTAGTCCTTTCCACCAGAAAGTAGTCAATTACTGATTTTGTTCTTCTATCGCCCCAACCATATCTCGTAATTTCCCTGCTGTTTTTCTTCCGAAACCATGAATTACCCACTATCAGTCCATTCCTTTCACAAAAGTTTACAAGTTCCTCTCCTTCCCGGTTCTTTTTCCCATATCCATATGGTCCAATGACTTCTTCCTTTCCTTGTCTCTCGTTTCCGACTTGTGCATTCATATCTCCCATGATCACCACTTCTACATCTGAAATTACTCTTTCTACATCCTCCAGGAATACTTCAATATCTTCTTCTCTGTTTCCAGTCTGTGGTGCATACACTTGTATGAAGTCCATCACGTCATTTTTCATCTTCATTCTAATTTTCATTATTCTGTCACTCACACACTCGACCACTTCAACATACTCCTCCAGTTGTTTCGAGGTTATCAGTCCCATGCCATTTTTTGCCTCTTGGCCACCACTCCAGTATAATGTATATCCTTTCCTCAATTTCTTCCTTCCTTTACCTTTCCATTTCACTTCACTCAGCCCCATCAATCCAACATTCTCCCTCTCCATGAAGTCTACCGCCGCCTCCACCTTGCCTGTCAGGGTCATGACATTCATGATTCCCACTTTCATTTCGGTTCTTCGGTCTCTTCAGGTATCTTGCTTTAACACATTCGAGGGTCAGTAGGTCTCTGTTTGTCAGGTTGTTCCATATTAGTTCAATGCCATAGATCAAGATAGGCATTATCTTTGCGTAGAAAAGTGTTATTGCAGTGTCTAGTGCTAGTCTTGTCGGATTCTTAATGTCGTAGATAGCTTTGATGGCAGCTGCTGCCCTCTCCTGTATGTGAATTCTGTACGCTGAACCTGATGGTTGTAGAGTGATTCCCAGATACCTGAAGGAATTTACAATCTTTAGTTCTTCTGCTCTGTAGTATAATTTGTCTTTTACAGATGATCTTCCTCCCCTTCTGAAAATCATTTGCACTGTCTTGTCGGTATTCAGCTGGAGTTGGTTATTCTCGACCCATTCCTGAAACCTATCTAGAGTGTCTTGCAGGGCCTTCCTATCATGCGAGCCTAGTACTATGTCATCTGCATAGTGGTACATTTTCACTGAATCCTTTTGTAATATGTCGGTGACGTCAGACATGATGATGTTGAATAAGGTAGGACTAATCGGGTCTCCTTGTAAAACACCGTTGGTCTGTATAATGTTTCCTGAGCTCGATACGCCATCTTTGATTATGATTTCATTGTAAGTTAGCAGGGGTTTGATAGCAGCTGTTGTTGGGTTATCCTTTCCTGTCATATTTTCAAGTTTCTTCATGAGTATCTGTCTGCTCAGTAGATCGAAGGCTTTTGTAAAATCTACAAAAATTGCGTAGAATTTCCGATAAGTGTGTCTTAGAGCGTTTTGAATATCATCCAGGAGGTTGCCAACCGCATGGAGGGTTCCTCTTCCCTTCCTGAAACCAAACTGTGTTTCCGGTATGAAGGCGTCTGTGAGTGAGTAGAGTCTTTTCGTCAGGAGTTTGGAGAATATCTTAAAGATGTTGTTCTCGAGTGCGATTCCTCTGTATGCGTTGAGGTCCTCTGTGTCTCCCTTTTCTTTGTATAACAAGATGATGTTCGACTTTCTCCAGTCCTATGGTATTTTTCCGGACGTAAGGCATTTGTTAAACATCTTCGCCTACAGCTGGGCGAGTTTTTCAAGAGTGTCTTGGAAGTTTTCGTTGAACACCTCGTCTGGTCCTGTAGCTTTTCCTTTTTTAGTGTCAAGGATTGTGCATCTTACTTCGTCCTCGGTTATTGGTTCAAATTCTAAGTTTGATGTCTCTTCTTTTTCGTAAGCTTGTTCTGGATTGTTCTTGCTGTAAATCTGGGTGAAGTGTTGCTCCCTAACATCCATTGGGATTCCTGTCACTCCTGCTCTGGATCTCTTCTTGATTGCAATAAAGGGGTCACTTAGGGCTTCTTCCGCTTGTCTTTGAGCATCTGCTTCCGTGAAGTTTGCTTTTTTGAGCGTAATTAGCTTCTTGTATTCTTTCCTCTTTTGTGCATATGCTTTCAGATCGTCGGGTGTATTTGTTTGTTTCGCCTTATGAAGGAGATGAAGGGCTTCTTTTCTCGTACGATAGCACTCTTCGTCAAACCATGGCTGAGCTGTTCGTGTTTTCTTTGGCAATTGTGCATTATGTATATACAACAGCATGGAGTCGAGTGCAGGTTGGAGCAGACCTTCTTCTATTAGACTAGGAACATTTCCTAGCAGTTTTTCTCTCTTTTTTAATGTGTCATTGTTCAGCTTCCTTGAGATCAAGTGAGAGTGACAGGTTTTCGTTGATACGGAGTCTTCTGATAAGGCAAATATGGTGTGGACTGGAAGGTGTTTTTTCAGTGGGGCGACTGTTGATCGATCCAACACTACTTGTGATTTTATTTTAATGTGTTTTCCTCTGTAGAAGATCAGGTCTATTGTACTGGATCCGTTGGATGCAAGGTAAGTCTTTTCTTCCATTTTATTGACTAGGGTGAACCCTTCTTCCTGTAAAATCTCCAAAACCAGAGTTGTTTTTTTGTCAGGCTTGTCCAGTCTGCAGTTTAGGTCTTCTCCCAAGATTACATTTTCTTCTTCCCTTATTATTGAAATTGCATTAATTATTTGTTCAACAGTATCTTCAACTGATTGAGCTGGGCTTGTGTAGAGTCCTATGATAGTGAGTCTAACCGTTTTTATCATGACTGTGTTTTCTTCTGTGTGTTTTAATTTGAGTTTTCCTACGGTGTTGTTATACATGATGGTTACACCTCCTTCTGGACTACCAGGTTATTTTGATTTTGCTAGTGCATGTTTACTGTAGAAGAGAGGATCATTGATTGGTTCTAAGAGGAAAGTTTCAGTGGCTATTATTACGTCAAAATTGTTCCAAAAGTTGGTTGGGGTTGCTGTTCTTAAGTTCTTTAGTCCCTCAACATTCCATAGTAGTAGTTTTAGTGAATTTTGGTTCGTTGGGTTTGGGATCTTTCTAGCCATATCTTGTTCCTGTGTACCGACGAAAACGAAACCGTCTGACTGTAACTCCTCTTGGCCAGAAGTTTTCGTCAGTTGCTTTTTCTAGATCTTCCATTGGTATGGCTACGCGGAAGGCCTTTAGGTAACCAAATGTTGATAGCTCCACGCACTCTGTCACCTCGTTAACGCCTAGATTTTGTAAATGACTTTCGATTTTTTTCTTTTGTGGCATCACGGTGTAGTTTCCCAATGTGCAGCCATGCATATCGAGGACCTGCTTGATGTTCTCCTTCAACTGGGTCCTGAGTTCCGATAATTTTCTGGGGTTCTATTGAATTTCGTGGGCTTCTGGCGGCACCTGCATAGGTCCCGAGTCCTCTTTCTGGCTCGGGTCTTTGCTCTTGGCGAGATGTAGGTATTTCTTGGATATTCAATTCTTGTGATTTTCCCTGTTGTAGTGTTTCAAAAGTTTGTGTCTGTCTGGGCACAGGGTGATCTATCCTTTTATTATCTTCTTTGTTCGTTGTCGGCTTTGCCTTGAGTTGGAGCACCTTATCAACTGTCTTCGTGATCATGTTATTCATGTCGTTTTCCAGAAAATTAATAATGTTTTCCAATTTTTCGTTCAAATCCTTCAGGTAATTTCTCTCTTTTGGCTTTAAGATTTTTGGACTACATGACTTGCAGAACCAAAAGATTCTACATTAGGAACTCTTCATTATGTCGAATTCTCCGTTTGTTAATTTCGAGCAGATTTTGTGATACCAGGAGTTACATGGTCCCTCGCATTCAATTGCGTCACAATCCCTGTCAAAGACCTTATTGCATGTTCCGCACGATTCTTCTCTATCTGATGAAGGGTTATGTGATGTCAAATTACTATTGGTGGCCATGTTATCCGTATTCGATTCTGCTTTCTCTATGGGAGCCATCTGATCAAATCTCTTGACTGTGAAATACCGCGGATATAAACACTACGTAGAGAAGAGTTTGGAATATGCTACTATTATGGATGCGAACCTGTAATATTCATATATCCGTTATTTTCTACAGATAAGCATACATCACATCACTGAACACTATTTCCTTGAGATTTGAAATTTGCTACGCAGTTAACTTATTCGCTAGTGAACGAGTTAATTATAACATTCGTTTCTTAACAATAGTCTTCACAGCACTGACACGTCGATTGATATATCATTGTTAGCCACTAGAAAATGTCTCACGTTTCAGCATTAATCGACGTAATTGATTTTATATTATTACAAAATAGTATTAATGTTCGTAATATTTATAGACTACTCAAAGGCATTTGACATTTGACTCTTAACGGGAGCCTCCATCTACGTGCCTACACTCGGAATTAAATTATGAAGATACGGTACTTTCCACTCGGGGATTTACTAACGACAAGCCTCATCATCAGAGGATTTGCACAGGTGTGTACTAGGTGTTGAGGAAAGAATTCATAATAAAATCATTGTATTTGAAACATAATAATTGGACTGCAGCAGTAAAATATAAAAAAGTATTGACATCGATTGGCTGTTGAAACGCTAAGAAACGTTGGTGACCCCAACTTGGGGTAAGACTGCATAGTCTCATTCATACGGTTCAATCGGTACATATGGCAAATAACGAGGGAAACTTGGGCACAAAATGGACAAAGCAAATAAGATATCAAGATAGGGTTGACATCTGTTTAAATGAAATATTGATCTTGGTATTAAAACATTCATTTTCGAAGCCATTGCCTGGACCATGGCGCTATATGGATGTGCTACTTGGATTGTTTGTTCTGCAGAAAATAGAAATATAGAATGATTTGATTATGGTGTTATAGGAAAATAGTGAAGATTGAAAAATTAGATATAGTACCTAATTAAGGATATAAGAATGAGCGAGGGATGGTAGACGAATCTGGCAAGTGGTAATGAATATTTTGAACGGATTGCTTCGGATGTAGGGTGTGGTAGTTCTGTGGAGATGGAATGATTACCACATGAATGAGTGACGTAAAGTGCAGTATCAAACCAGTCATAAGACTGATGATTCAAACAAAAGCAACTGTGTATTCCTGTCACTAACCATATACGCCGCCTGCGCGAAAGCTCAGCCAATTTTGCACCAGCATATACGCACTTAAGTAAATGCTTCGATTTGTCCATGAAGTGAGATCTCTTACTCTATTTCATCACTTGGTTTGACAAACCTCTGATATACTTATGTCTGATATTTTGAAACATTGAATGTAACATATCGATTATTAATTTAGAATAACGGTGTACAAAGTGTGAATTTGTTGACGTCCAGATAAGTAGTCTTTGTGTGGAAAATTGCTTATATAATGTTTCCAGCTACAGAACGAGGTTAGACGGGAATCACATGGTGGTAAGCCAAGAGTAGGATAAATGTGCGCTTTATGGGGTGTTTAATGTTTAAGAGTTACCACTTTCTGTATATTATAACAACCCATCGTTATTTATAGTATGTGATATTTTCTTGGACCTAAAGCTAATCACTCACCTTCACATAATTTATGTTGTCCTGAAAAACCATTCAACCGCGATGTATTCAACAGTGAAGCATAATAGTCCACATGGTTTCGAAATCACATGATTTGCACATCCAAAATTCCCACCTTAATCCATAAGCCAGAATGGATATTCTGTAAACAATATAATATGTCTTATTCTGTCACCTGTACGAGCAGATAAATTTGAGTTATCCAGATTGTATTAAGTAGTAATATCCCCGTACATCCATGTTGTTAAAGCGGCCAATGTGGTGTAAAATAAGTTGAACACTTGCACTGGTAGTATGATTCAGCACACAATTTCCGTAACCATTCATTAATTTCAATTATTTAACTGATCAAGGACCAAATTGACTTTTGGCAAACAGCCATTCCCATGTATATTCAGTACTTTTGAAATAGATACGCACACTAATACAGTCATCACAGTTAACACCGGTTATCAGACAGATTCTACACACACCCAAAGTACACGGGGCTACATGACCGCGTTGTCGCAGCCCCTAAACGTAAGAACCAACCAACCGAAATAGATACGGATTTCATATTTATCAAGGAAAACTATGACTCCTAATACTCTGACGTTACGCACCAATTTGTTTGCATATTATATTAGTAATTTGAAATTTTCATACTATATGTAAAACATAGCATTGAAGATTAGAAACTATATCAGTTTCAGGTACTTCATAAGTACAGTTATCCTGGTAGTGACATTAATGAATGTTGCTCCAGTTATAATTTCATAGGTTAGATATCTGCTTTTTGAAAGTTTGTTCAACGATCTCCGATAATTAAACTTAATTATGAGCGCACTGCATTATTTTTATACCAATTATTTCAGGCTGGGATGTCCTGATACTTCGAATCCTGCTGTAATGAAGATATACGCAATATGTACTACTAAAGGACGGAATACTAGGATTTTATCTGAAAGAAATGTTGCAAATCAACAAAATTTGAAGACTATCCATTTAACCCATAGTGGTAAGAAGCGATACTCGAGTAGCACATGCGAAGCCATTTTTAGTCAGAAAAGTCATTTGAAGACACACCTGGTTACCCATAGCGGTGTAAAGCGATACTCCTGTAGCACATGCGAAGCCAATTTTAGTAAGAAAGTTCATTTGAGACACATATGTTAACACATACTGGGGAGAAGCCATTCTCATGTAGAACATGCAGAGTCAACGTTAGTCAGAAAGGTAATTTGAAGACACGTGTTAACACATACTAGGGAGAAGCGATACTCTTTGTAGCATATGCGGAGCCAAAGTTAGTCAGAAAGGTCATTTGAAGACACACATGTTTACACATACTGGGGAGAAGCCGTCTTCGTGTAGCACATGCGGAGTCAAATTTAGTCAGAGGGGTAATTTAAAAACCCACATGTTAACCCATAGTGCGGAGAAGCCATTTCCGTGTAGCACATGCGGAGTCAAAGTTAGTCAGAAAGGTCATTTAAATACCCACATGTTAATACATACTGGGGAGAAGCCATTCTCGTGTAGTACATGCGGAGTTAAAGTTAGTCGGAAAGGTCATTTGAAGACCCCACATGTTAATACATACTAAAGAGAAGCCATTTTCGTGTAGCACATGCGGACCCAAATTTGCCCGCATAAATGTTTATAAGAAACACAAGTTAACCCATAGTGGTGAGGAGATCAAGTAGCATAGGCCAAACCTAATTTGTTGGGACATTTGAAGATACACCTTTACCCCATTCCCAGAAAACTAATTTCATTTAATAAACTAATGTAGGAATGCAAGCCAGTAACCATGACAACAGTGTCTCAGAAAGTTACACCCAACTTTCCATCTTTTTCTGCAAGAATTAATAATAATTTTATTAATGCAGCTAATGGCCATGTATTTTTTTTCTTTTTAGGACGGGTCAGGGTAGGGATATTGGAAGGAAATCGGCCGTGGACCTATTGAAAGGAACTGTCCCGGTATTTGCCTGGTGGTGAAAATGGGAAACCACGAAAACCATTTTCAGGACGGCCGAGGTGGGATTCGAACCTACGCTCTTCCGATACCAGCGAGGCACGAGGTAGCGCCTTAGTGCTCTCGGCCACCGCGGCTGGTCTGCAAGGAGTAATGCCACTCCATTTATTAAATTTCTGTGAAAGTTTGCAAATGGCTATAAGGTTATCATGCAACCAACAAAAATTGTAAAATTCATCAATGCGCTTAGGGCGTCAAAGGGTACCCTAGATTTTTTCACAAGACTAAACGTGCGATATGTCGTACAGAAGGTCTATTATATTCTCAAACAGCAACATTATTTTCAAAAATTCCTGAATTGAATTAGTTGATTTTTTATTTTATTTTTTTGCTTTTAGGAATTTGGGCCATTGCAGGCTAAAAAAAACTGAATTTTCATGCTCCACACGCCTTTATGATTTATTAAAAGGGTCTTCCCCTGGATGCGGACTTGACACAACAGTGAGGGTCAGTTTTTATGTGACGTGTATTGCGTTTCGTCTACGGGGTTTTCAATTTTATTTTCACGTCAGGAAGTACACGTTAGGTAAATTAGTTTCAGAGCATATTTCAACTAATCATTTATCTTTGTCGACAAACAGGTTCCAAGCCCCTAACCATTGCAACCAAAGACCGTTCGAAGAATGGATACTTCTTCTCGTCCCTCATAAATTTAGAAGCATTGTCATGGTAAACTCTCATGGTACTTGGCATTTTCTTCTAATTCCGAAACCTTTTATCTCATCCTTGGCGTAATGGTGCAATATATCAAAATTTCTTTCAGACAATAGTTTTAGGTAATTATTAGGGGAATAAGATCCATTTTGTACGGTTTTGATATTGTGCCTATGAAGAGTGATATGATTAAATGATTCCCGTAAAACCCACTTTTTTCAGCACTTTGTCAATGGTTGGTGCTATCAAAAAACTTTTTAAACTAAAATTTTTGGTACTTATCCGACACATAGTATGAACTTTGAATGGACTCGATATTTCACGTATTAAGAGAATTATAGCGGTATTTCACTTTTTCGAAAAAAAAAAGACCCCCATTTTCACCCCTTAAACCGATTTTTCCCATTGACGAACTCGACCGAGATTTTAAAGGGATACATATTATGTACAACATTCAAAGTGATAGGTGCAAAATTACGGCAGTTATCGTGTCCACAAGAAACTATATATATATATATATATATATATATATACATAAATTATATATTAGCTTTTGAACTGACGGTGGTTTTGGTGTCTAGGGGATGTGAAACACGAAGATATGTTGAAATTTTCCGGAAGTCGAAATATGGTACTGTGCCCGAATTCCTCAAAGTTAGCGTCCAGAATCCGCACAGATGGAAAACGATCGTAGGGATGTCAATATCCGGCTAAGAAATCAACAATTCCCTACTGGACTGATAACTAGGGAACCCTTGACTCACATAACACATATCCAACAATACGACTAACAAGTTGCACGCATGACAGTGTAAAAACCAACAAAGTTGATCGAGCAACTCCGTTCTCGCGGTTGATAAGGTATAGTTAGGTCGAAAAACTGCCTGCAACTAACTAGTAGTATCATCATATCGCTATTATGCATCGAATAAAAAGCATATTTTATAAAAAAAACTGAGCAAGCAAACTTTAAAAAGTGCCTGCAAATTTATTATGTCCCTACTCATATGAAAATAGAAAATAAATAAACATAAATACTCAAAACTCAAAAATTTGTCCCTGCTGGACATAAATCCGACTTCATTAAGTCTTCCTACAGTAAATAATCGTGATATCCATAAATAATAGTTCCTTGAAAGATTTTAACATGTAAAATACATTTTATGAACACCGTGTGTTTTTCTTCCAAACAAATCCACTTCAAATTCAAATTATTTAACACAAAAATCTTCCCTACATAATACATTGGTATTATCATTTGCAATGTTGTTTCAAATCTTAATATTATTAATAGTTATACTTAATAAATTATTATTATTATTATTATTATTATTATTTTTCCACAAATGTCTGATATTTCATAATCGTGACCTGCACGATTTTTCTACTCCTGCTTTAATTACATAAAGTCCACTTAACACCATTTATCCTTAGTTCACACAATACTTCTGTATAATGTCTATGAAATTATATAGTTGCATCCATGTGAATATGTGTATCAAACGATTAAGTTCAGCACTATTCAAATTTACACTTTCGGTTTAATAATACTGCTATAATATTTGAACTACGATGCAAGACTCTCAGATTACAATTCACAAATCTATCTATGTGCGTGGCATTTATCCCTCACTATTCACACCTTCTTATGTAAATTCAAACTTCAAAATACTTCGCTGACATACTGTACTTCCATTATTTCCTCGCCGTAATTACTGTTTACCTTCACACACTCTGTGAATAACCTCTATGTGTTTCCTATACACCCCGCTAAACAACAAATCTACGCATACATTTTTTTTAGCACTTTCACAACATTCTACACCATCTCAAATACACTCAGCAATGTAAGAGATTCAGTAACCCTACTGATTATTACTACTGTAATAACTTCAAGAAACAACTCCTCCGCGTACATCAATTCTGTCGATTATACAACATCGTGCTATTCTTTACATATTCGTTCAACAAATCGATACTTTCTTAGTACAGCTTTATATTCTTTCACACACAAATATGTTATACTTCTTCATAATACTTATAACATTCAACTCTGTTACACAATTGTAGTTTCTTTCTGAATTAAGTCTGCTCGTGTTTGCTATTCAATAAAAATACATTTTACCTCACGTTCATGATCACAACCTATATAAATTATAATTACTGTAGTCTTTCAAGACTTCTTTATAACAATAGGTTGATCTATAACATCACACCTCTCCTTCATTTTATAAATGAAGCTTCAAAATTCGCATATTCTGTTTATTATAGTGATAAAATTCTGGGTTTTACCATATTCTACATTTCTAAACTTAAATATCTCAAACGCAATTGTCGAACACCCCTTGACAATAGTTAACGTTTTCTGCTTACACATGTTTCGTTCATCTAACGAAATTATTATACTTCGCATAAAAATATCCCTCTTGTTTCTCAAAATACTTTCATAAAAAAGTATCTCCTTTTTACAACACACTAACGAAATTACTTCTTTCTCCGTAGTAAACTAGATAGATAAAAATTCAAAAACTAGTAAACACGAATGAAAAATAGCGAATATGAAAATACTTACGATAAACTTTGGGAAAATACGTCACACACGAAATTCGTTGACACAATGAAAATTACAGATAAATTTCGAAAAATTTACAGCAACTGCAATACCATGAACTAGGAATAAAATAGACAGATGTTGGTCAAACACTGCAATAACCAATAAACAAACACTAGCTACATATTTGGTAAAAATCACTGGTCTACCTTAGGTCTGGAACACTTCATACAGAATCTGTGGCCATTTACAGCTGCGGAATTCGGCCACGTGATCTGGGAACACGTCAACATTCCGGAATACGCGTGTCTGCATTCTTGAAGCGCCTGCTTCTTGCTTCGCAGGTGAGACTTGCCTTCCGTCCTTGACCGGTTTACAGCTGGGATGTCACAGCCGGCTCTCCCTGGCTGTATGTCAATGAACTTCACGCACGACTTCATCTTCTGGCTTCGCGATATACGATCTAGATACTGCTTTCGCTTCTTTTATAGTTTTTCTTCAATCGGCCCCTCTTTGGAAGTTCCTAATAGTAATTGTTGATAGTGATATGCTTACGATGAGAATTCCATATAAGTATGTGAATCTCTCTTCCATGTAGTAGCTTGTTCTTTGTCTTCAATGTGTCTGCTGTTTGTAATGCAGTGAAATTCCATAGTAGCGTAGTTTTGATCATCGCTGACTTCGCTTAGTGCAGTTTTACCTTCCTCCATAGTGAAGTTAGAACATCATTCTCAGTTCACAAAAATAGTTGACTGTAGTTTCTCCCCTCCGACTTACATTTGAACACATTATATAAATGTTCTTGTAGATTTTTAAATACTGTAATGTCGGTATAATACTTTCTCTGTGTTCTCGTAATATGTTGCTGAAGTTTCACTTTTATGACTGTGAATTCTTGTAGAGTATATCATCAAGTATACTTTCTCAAATTCGACGTTTTAATATCCTGCCTATAGTTCTCATAAATTATTATCAATCTTCTTTTATATTTCCAATATTCTTTCACGAAATCTCTGGTAATTTACTGCTAACGAGGTATCTCCTCCCGTTGTATTTTCATACTTCTGTTGGTTGCCATTGTATACTATTCTGTGGAGCGTCTTCCCAATACGTCATGTCTCTTCTGAAAAACCTGTGGAATAGCCCCTGTTCCTCCTGCGCCGCTAAGCTCCTAAGTTCTCTTTCCCTCTTAAATTTTCCGCGCTAGCCTCACACTCGTTCATAAACTCACTTATTCACTCATATCTTCTATTGTAGTAATCTAATTCATTTTCAGTTTTGCCAATTAATTTTGTTTACTCTTGCCTGGATTTTTATATACTCCGGTCTGTTATAATGTTATAATATAATTATAATAAGTATGTAGCCTCTTATTATTTTCCATTAATCTGATTGGTTACTTCATTGTTATCAAATCTATTATTCCTTGTGGATCACGGTAGTGTCGTGTGCTATCTACCCCCCTTCAATTCTCTGGCACGTGCCTCAACTTCAAGTCCCCTTGTCACATCGCTTCGCTTACAAAAAAAAACAGGTTTCGCTATTGTACCTCAGTGAACTGTGTATATTCATGGCTTCATTTCCAACCTTCCTCTCTTGGCTAAAATAATGCAGAATACAAATTTCTCATTTCTCTTCCAAATAAAGATATTTCTTCAGACTAAAATTTCGTTAAATATTTCCTTGCACATTACCAACCTTCCTGTGCGTAAAAATAACTCAGACCACGATTTATTTTATACACATATTTTTCTCTGTCTCTCCATTCGAATTCTGGTTGGTTCTTTTTGCATGGGCTCTTATAATTTCGAGTACATTTCCCATTCCGTCTTATAATAGAAAGTTGAGCATAGACTTCCTTTTTGCAGTCTTTTTTCAATATAATCATGTAGTTGAAATTATACTTCTCATTGGATCTTGGTATACTTACTTTATAGCGATCTCATGCTTTAGTATTGTGTGTTCTAATTCCTCTACTTCATTTCTGAAATGGCGTTTTTTTTGTACACTGCCCCTGTCATGATTCTGTCCTTCACGACTTGTAGACGGTTCATGTTCAATGTTTTCCTGGGTTTGATTTTGGGTTTGTTCCCTTCATTCTTCTCTTCCTCTCTGTTTCTTTCTATAATCCCGACTTTCCCTTTCTCTGTCTCCGTAATACCTCTGTACATTTTTGTCATTCCTCCATCCTCTCTTCTGGTATTCATTCTGTTGTTGCTGGGGACGTCGTTGGTTCTGTTGTCATTCCAGTTCTTATATCTGGCATATCCTCTCTGATTTTCTGTGTTCTGACGATCAAAATATCCGTTCTTCCTAAATCCATTGTTGTTGTAATGATATCCTGTTCTTCGTTTCCTGTTGTTCCAGAATCTGTTTTGGTATGGCCTTCCTTCTCGAGCTCTGTTATAGCCTGGCTCATATCTATTTCTGCCAAAGCAATTCTCTCTAATGGGACCTGTTCTATCCTGGTATACTTCAGTCTGCTGCGTCTGATCCACTAATACTGTGTGTATTTCACGGTTTTCATGTCTGACACGTGGATTTCCTGAATGACCTTGGCCTTGAGTGTTGGACACTAAACAAGTATGGTCCAAACGTCTCAAGATCTCAGCCATGTTCTCTAACGTACTCACGTTGGATGAAATCAAGTGTTTTCTGACTTCTGTTGGTAGCTGTCGTGATATAACGTGAATTAGCTCCTGTTCAGCTAATGGAGTTTGAGGATGTTGCAGACGGGCTAACTAATTCGTAAAGTAGCTCGCATAACGTGTCGGTACTGAGTATGGGTACTTCTTAGAGTAGATTTCAGCTCCAATATCATGCTGCAATTCCTTACTCCAAAATCGTTTTAAAAGTGCATCCGAAAATTCATCGGATTTTTTATAGGTGTAGCGGAAATCTCTGTGCCAAATTAATGCTTCTGATGCTAGATACTTCTCTACGACTCTCATTTCTCTCTCTCGTGGAACTCTATTCTCGTCGAGATAATATCGCATGTCACGTAAGAATTCGACTGCAGTGACATTCCCCTCTCCAGTGAATTTATCAGGTTTTTCCTCATGACCTTTAATGACCACAACATTTGGGTTATTTCTATTCATTCTCTGCTCATATATTCTTCCAAATGTTTCTGAGTCCCTCTGAGCTCGTTCTGAACCAAATATATAGTGTGGTTTACCGAGTATCTGACTATCAAGACTTTCTCTATCTTTTTGCCTATCTTGTCCAAATTCTAACTTGTTCAGCTCTCCACGTAATTTATCTTCACTCTCTCTGAAGAATTCTGCTAGATCGTGTTTAAGATCTTCACGTACTTCAGTTCTCAAAGTAGACGTTTCCTTGATCGATAGTGATATTATACGTTCATTTACTTCTCCTATCTCTTTATCTTGGTTAGAATTTATCTTAGCTATCTCAGTGTTAATATTGTCAACAACCTGTTTAATCTGTTCCAGTTCTTTTAATTTTAATCTATCTGTTTTGCTAGTAATTTCGCTAAGATTGGTAACATAGGATTCCTCCAATCCATCTATACTTTTCGTTAATTCGTCTCTCAACCCAGTTACACGTGTGTTAGCTTTATGTTCAATATCTTTAACTTCCTTCATAATTTTACCATGCATTTCATATATATATATAGTCACTATTCGTTTTCAGTACTTCCTCCATCAATTTAAACACAGCATCAACAATACATTTATTTATATCAGCATTTATACCTTCAGTGATCAACTTTTGTTGATCTGTCAGCTTTTGTAGGATATCATCAACTGCACAACATAAATTGCTCAGGTGGTCCTGTAGTTTATCTTGGGAACCTGAAATAGTTTCAAAGTGTTTTGTGTTGTCAACCTTGATAGTGTCTATACTGCCTTGCAAAGTTTTCTGTAAGTTCTTCGTTGAGGAAATTTCCTCGTTCATCTTGTCGAAGTTTATCTTGTTTTCTCTTTGGACGGCATCTATAGAGTTCTTAACTGCATCCTGTGTCTTTCTAACTTCTTCCTGTGCTTTTCTAATCTCTTCCTGTGCTTTTCTAGTCTTCCTGTGCTTTTCTAGTATCTTCCTGAGATTTTTCTAGGGATCTTCTAGTCTCTTCTTGTGTCCTCTTGCATTCTTCATGAACTAGGGTAATGCTAGATTTAGTAAGGGATTGGGCTACCGCTAACTCTGCCTGCATCTCAGACTTAGCAGTGGCTGCTGATTCTTTAATTTCCCTGCCTATCCTTTTTGTATTACCATGTGTTAACTTGTGTAGGTCCTCCAAATCAGTAGTTAACTCTGCCTGACCCTCCTTCATCTTTTCCAACATGGATCTGATGTAGGTCACGTCAGCTGCCGTCATTTCTTCTTATTGATGAGAACACTGGGAAGTATCACAACACTAACATGGCGAAATTCCAGGATGACCAATAAAATAGTTTATTTTAGAAGAGTGAAGCATTTCAATAACCTACCCTACAAATATAAATAACTAAACTTACAATCTACTGCTGATACTGACTTTAATTCAACACTTAATTCTATCAAAAATACAAATTAATTACCACATTAACTTTACATTTACGATTACTTGACCAAAAATGTCATTTTCCGGTGCAATACAAATCTTCGTCAAAACTATAAAAACTGCTTATATCTGAAAATGTGAATTCACTTCCACATATATCAAATTGGGATCGCCATTTACAAATTTCCAAAAGAAAACTCGACTGTGTCTTACACCAAATTTGCCTAAAAAAGCTGTGATTACGGATTATCACCTGGCGTAATAACATCGACAAAATCGATGGTCACACACATCTGGGAACGAAAATAAACAAATTTGACAGACCCATGAAATCGACACAGTCAACGCCACACCAGTTGGGCGACCATAAATTAAATATGCTATATATGCGCCCGAATTCCTCAAAGTTAGCCTCCAGAATCTGCACAGATGGAAAAGGATCGTAGGGATATCAATACCCGGCTAAGAAATCAACAATTCCCTAACGGACTGATAACTAGGGAACCCTTGACTCACATAACACATATCTAACAATACTACTAACTAGTTGCATGCATAACAGTCTAAAAACGAACAACGCAGATCGAGCAACTCGGTTCTCGGGGTTGATAAGGTATAGTTAGGTCAAAAAACTGCCTGCAACTAACTAGTAGTATCATCATATCGCTATTAAGCATCGAATAAAAAGAATATCTTAGAGAAAACTGAGCAAGCAACTAAAAAGTGCCTGAAAATTTATTATGTCCCTACTCATATGAAAATAGAAAATAAAAATAAAATAAATACTCAAAACTCAACAATTTGTCCCTGCTGGACATAAATCCGACTTCATTAAGTCTTCCTACACCAAATAATCGTGATATCCATGAATAATAGTTCCTTGAAAGATTTTAACATGTAAATACACTTTATGAACACCGTGTGTTTTTCTTACAAACAAATCCACTTCAAATTCAAATTATTTAACACAAAAATCTTCCCTACATAATACATCGGTATTATCATTTGCAAATTTGTTTCAAATCTAAATATTATTATTAGTTATACTTATAAAATTATTATTATTATTATTTACACAAATGTCTGATATTTACATAATCGCGACCTGCACGATTTTTCTACTCCTGCTTTAATTACATAAAGTCCACTTAACACCATTTATCCTTAGTTCACACAATACTTCTGTTTAATGTCTATGAAATTATATAGTTACATCCATGTGAATATATGTATTAAACGATTAAGTTCAGCACTATTCAAATTTACACTTTCGGTTTAATAATACTGCCATAATATTTGAACTTCGATACAAGACTCTCAGATTACAATACACAAATCTGTCTACGTGCGTGGCATTTATCCCTCACTATTCACACCTCCTTATGTAAATTCAAACTTCAAAATACTACGCTGACATACTGTACTTCCATTATTTAATCGCTGTAATTACTGTTTACCTTCGCACACTGTGTGAATAACTTTTACGTGTTTCCTATACACTCCTTTAAACAACAAATTTTCACATACATTTTTTTAACACTTTCACACATTCCACACCATCTCAAATACACTCAGCAATGTAAGAGATTCAGTAACCCTACTGATTATTACTACTGTAATAACATCTAGAAACATCTCCTCCACGTACATCAATTCTGTCGATTATACAACATCGTGCTATTCTTTACATATTCGTTCAACAATTGGATACTTTCTTAGTACAGCTTTATATTCTTTCTCACACAAATATGTTATACTTCTTCTGTTATACAATTGTAGTTTCTTTCTGAATTAAGTCTGCTCGTGTTCGCTATTCAATAAAAATACACTTTACCTCATGTTCATATTCATATCAGATATAAAATATATTTACTGTAGTCTTTAAAGACTTCTTTATAACAATAGGTTGATCTATAACGTCACACCTCTCCTTCATTTCATAAATTATGCTTCAAAATTCGCATATTCTGTTTATTATAGTGATACAATTCTGGGTTTTACAATATCCTATTTGTCTATACTTGAGTGTCTCAAACGCAATTGTCGAACACCCCTGACAATAGTTAACGTTTTCTGCTTACACATGTTTCGTTTATCCAACGAAATTATTATACTTCGCATAACAATATCTCTCCTGTTTCTCAATATACTTTCATGACAAAGTGTCTCCTTTTTACAACACACTAACGAAATTACTTCATTCTCCGTCGAAAACTAGATAGATAAAAATTCAAAAACTAGTTAACCCGGGATGAAAAATAGTTAATATGAAAATACTAACGATAAACTTCAGGAAAATACGTCACAAACGAATTTCGTTGACTCAAGGAAAATTACAGTTAAATTTCGAAAATTTACAGTAACTACAATAACATGAACTAGGAATAAAATAGACAGATGTTGGTCAAACACTGCAATAACCCATAAACAAATACTAGCTACATAGTTGGTAAAAATCACTGGTCTACCTTAGGTCTGGAACACTTCATACAGAATCTGTGGCCATTTACAGCTGCGGAATTCGGCCACGTGCTTTGGGAACACGTCAACATTCCGGAATACGCGTGTCTGCATTCTTGAAGCGCCTGCTTCTGGCTTCGCAGGTGAGACTTGCCTTCCGTCCTTGACCGGTTTACAGCTGGGAAGTCACAGCCGGCTCTCCCTGGCTGCATGTCAATGAACCTCACGCACGACTTCATCTTCTGGCTTCGTGAGAATTCCATATAAATATGGGAATCTCTCTTCCATGTAGTAGCTTGTTCTTGGTCTACAAGCTTACTGCTGTTTGTAATGCAGTGAAATTCCATAGTTGCGTAGTTTTGATCATCGCTGACTTCGCTTAGTTAGTGTAGTTTAACCTTCCTCCATAGTGAAGTTAGAACATCATTCTCAGTTCACAAAAATAGTTGACTGTAGTTTCTCCCCTCCGACTTAAATTTGTACACATTTTTTAAATGTTCTTGTAGATTTTTAAATACTGTAATGTCGGTATAATACTTTCTCTGCGTTCTCGTAATATGTTGCTGAAGTTTCATTTTTATGACAGTGAATTCTTGTAGAGTATATCTTCAAGTATACTTTCTTAAATTCGACGTTTTAATATTCTGCCTATAGTTCTCATAAATTATTATGAATCTTCTTTTATATTTCCAATATTCTTTCACGAAATCTCTGGTAATTTACTGCTAACGAGGTATCTCCTCCCGTTGTAATTTCATACTTCTGTTGGTTGCCATTGTATACTATCATGTGGAGCGACTTCCCAATACGTCTTGTCTATTCTGAAAAACTTGTGGAATAGCCCCTGTTCCTCCTGCGCTGCTAGCCTCCTAAGTTCTCTTCCCTCCCAAATTCTCCGCGCTAGCTTCACACTCGTTCATAAACTCACTTATTCACTCATGTCTTCTACTGTAGTAATCTAATTAATTTTCTGTTTTGCCAATTAAATTTCTTTTCTCTTGCTTGTATTTTTATATACTCCAGTCTTTTATAATGTTAAAATATAATTATATTAATTATGTATCCTCTTATAATTTTCCATTAATCTGATTTGTTACTTCATTGTTATCAAATCTATTGTTCCTCGTGGATCACGGTAGTGTCGTGTTTTATCTCCCCCCTTTAATTCTCTGGCACGTGCCTCACCTTCAAATCTCCTTGTCACATCGCTTTGCTGACAAATAACAGGTTTCGCTATCGTAACTCCGTGAACTGTGTATATTCCTGGCTTCATTTCCAATCATTCTCTCTTAGCTAAAATAATGCAGAATACAAAATTCTCATTTCTCTTCCTAATAAAGAATTTCTTCAAACTAAAATTTCTTTAAACATATCCCTGCACATTACCAACCTTCCTGTGCGTAAAAATAACTCAGATCACGATTTATTTTATACACATTTTTCTCTGTCTCTCCGTTCGAATGTCGGCCGGTTCCTTTCGCATGGACTCTTATAATTTCGAGTAAGTACCCACTGCAATAGTTAGCTTTCTAATGAAAGCTACACGGTCAACACCGAGAGGTGCAGTCTATCTCTCTATATATATAAATTAAAGTTTGCCTGTTTTTTTCTGAATTTCTGCGGAAATTTGAGTTATTTACGCGTTTCAGACTGTTTTATGATGGTTGCGCGCGAAAATAATGTTTTGACTGTCTGTCTGTCTGTCTGTCGACACGCTATCGACTCCTTCCTTTCAACATCGAAAGGATGAAGTCTACTCAGTAACATGCACCCTACCATGAAAGTAATTCTTTCAATTAATTAATTAATACAATTATACAGAATGAATCTATTTCATAGTAATTATTAATGATCCCTTTCTTCATTCTCTATGGGAATAGGACATATTTTCCTGATACTTCGAGTGAAGGTTCCACCAGGTGTCTGAATGGTGAACTCTCACCTCGCCATCTCGTCCGGGATGAACTTGAATTATCCTACCACTTGGCCACTGTAGAGGCGGCGGGATATTGTCTTCGATCAAAAGTACTAAAGAGTCAATTTTAATACGCCGATCAGTACTGTGCCACTTGACACGTTTTTGCAAGTCCTGCAAGTATTCTTGCTGCTATCTCTGCCAGAGCCGCTGTCGGACTTTCTGCATGTTTTTCCAATGGGACAAGCTGTTATCAGGTTCCTTCGACACATCCATCTCTACTGGTTGTATAAGCGAGTCACTCAAGATGAAATGTGCAGGTGTTAGAACTTGCAAATCATTGGGATCATTTGCTAACGGAGTGAGAGGGCGTGAGTTTAATACTGCTTCAATGTCGCAAAGAATATTGTAGGTCTCTTCAAAGGTTAGTATACGTCCCTGCGTTTCAATTAGTAAATAATATAATGTCTCTTCATAATTTTGACAGCTGCCTCCCACAATCCCCCAAAACGCGGCAATCGGGGAGGAATGAACTTCCAATTGATTCGTTGCTGAGCAAGTGAGGAGGCAATTCCTGTTGATTCTTTCTCTAAAAAGGACTGGATATATTGTAGCGCATTGGATGCTCCTAAAATTCTTTCCATTATCAGAAAAGAGCTGGTTGCATAAACCTGGTCTAGCTGTAAAACGTTGCAGTGCGGCTAAGAAAGCTACAGTTGTTAGCTCTGACACTAGTTCCAGATGCACTGCCTTGGTGTTGAAGCACGTAAATACAGCAATGTAACTCTTCTAAACATGGAACCGGCCTCTTCTGCGGCTCTCTCTCACAGATATGGGACCTTCGTAGTCCAATCCCGTGGTGACAAAGGGCCGAAGAACCAGCGTGATTCTTTCCTTTGGTAAATCTGCCATGCGTACCTCAGGAACTCTGGGATTAAAGCAATAACACTTCACACATCTTCTAATGACCTTATTTGCCTCTCTTCTGCCACAGATGGGCCAATATCGCTGTCGTGTTGCATGTAACCACTGCTCTGACGGACAGTGCTTAAGACGACTATGTTTCCCGTCCATGATTATCCTGGTGATGTGGTGATTTGCTGGGAGAAGTATGGGAGGTCCCTGTTCCGATGCTAAGTGTGAAAACCGAAGCCTTCCTCCAGCCTTAATCAACCCATCGTTGTCTAGGAAAGGACTGAGTGAATTTAATGGACTCTCTCTTGGGTGGTCTTGATTATTTGTTAAACAATTTTGTATTTCAGAGAATGTTTCCAACTGCGTCCACCTGACCACATGTCTCTCTGCTTGACAAATTTCCTCTGTCTCAAGTGAGCTTGTTTTCCTTTCTGGTATCTCATGTTTGCAGTTGTAGATGAATCTCTGACAGTATGCTACTATGCGGCATAATTTCGAGAACGATGAAAATTTGATAAGCAAATTTCTGGTTGCAGTTGCCTTTAATGCCACTGTTGCAATCTTCAGTTCGGGCAGTTCTGTTTCAAATTCCTTGGATTGCCTTGGTTGTTGAATTTGTGTGCAGAGCCATGGAGGCCCTTTCCACCAAAGTCTTTTGCCTTTAAGTTCTATAGAAGTAATTCCCCGCGAGAGAAGATCAGCTGGATTTTCTGTTGATGGAACATGGCTTCTTGAATCTTTGCGATCCTATTTGCAACAAACGTCTTCAACAACCGTGGCTCGGTGTTGATCCATCCTAAAACAATTGTACTATCGCTCCACAATCTGACGCGACCAACCCCTTCTTTCAAAGCACTTTCCGTCGTTTTGACAAGTTGTGCAAGAGGAGTGCTGCCTCCAATTCGAGCCTGGGCAACGAAATGGTCTTTAACGGAGCCATCTTTGTCTTGGCACAAAGTAAATTAGACACGAACTGATCCTTTTGTGTTTGACTAACTACATAGATGCAGGCCCCACAGGCCTTCTCGGAAGCATCACTAAATCCGAACAAATCAAAATTGTCAGAATAATTTCCAGGGTTTACATTTCTGATTATTCTGATGTCGTTCAGTCTCTCCAATGATGAATAATAGTCGTTCCAACTTTGAAGGTGCTTCGGACACAATGGCTGATCCCAATCTAATCCATATGCCCATAAGTGTTGCATCAACAATTTTCCTTTGATCAGTACTGGACTCGCAAGCCCCAGAGGATCAAAAATCTGTGCGATTTTGGAAGCCACTTCTCTTTTGGAATTTGGTGTTTGCCTTGTCAGTATAGCTCGATACTGAAGTCAATCCCGTTCTGAGTCTCAGAGAAGTCCAAGAGTCTTACTGGCTTCAACTTTATCTAATATCAACAAAGTCCCCTCGTTACCTTTTCTCTCCAACTCCTGCAAATTACGTCTGTCATTGGACCTCCACTTCCTCAAATGCATTCCACCACTCAAAAGGATGCTTTGTATTTGTTGCCGTAGCTGAATAACATCTTCTAGAATATTTCCTCCACTCATCCATGTAAAAATCATCACGAATAGCCTTGGCTGCTATTGGAAGTTCACTCTCATGAAGATTAGCCAATTCATTTAAACATCTCATGGCACGGTACGGTGCAGAGCCCTGTTCCGTATGTCACTGTGTTTAGTTGATAAATCCTCACAGGGACTGAAGGATACTCCTTCCACATAATTTGCTGTAATGCTCGATCATCAGGGTGAACGAGGATCTGCCTGAACATTTTTACACATCCGCTGTTATGACATACTTATGACTGCGAAATATAAGTACAATATGAAAAATGTCTGTCTGTAAATTAGTCCCAATCATGAGCTTGTCGTTGAGTAATGTACCGTGCAATGTTTTTGCTGAGGCGTCAAATACCACTCTAACTTTAGTAGTGGCAGTGTCTGGTCTCACCCCTGCATGATGGGGTATGAAATATGAATTTGTCATTTCCTGATGTTTCTGATCTTCCATTAAAGTCATATGCTCTAGCCTTTGATATTCATTTAGAAACTCTGTGTACGCAGCCTTGAGTTCTGGTTGTCTGCTTAATCTCTTGATTAATGTTTATAGACTCTTTTTTGCATGACCTTTAGACTCTACAAGTACGACATCTGGCCTTAATGGCAGCCTTACGATGAATCTACCTGTTTCATCTCTCGAAACAGTGTCTGTGAACTGTCTTTCACACATATTTTCTTATTTCATGTAATATTTCACACGACATGGTACTGTACCCTTATATCTGGATGATCCACCAATATCCTCCGGCTGGAAATAATCTGGGATTGTAGCATCTTGACGCCCCGGCTAAAAACGACATGGGTCCACTTGGCGATAACACTCAGAATAAGGGACAGGTATTTTCTCAAACGGAATGTGCTGCAGTATCTAACTACAGAACAGTAGGGTCATCTAACGACTTAGGATAAAAAAGAAATAACTCTATAAAAATCTCGGGCGTAAGGATACGGATTAGGTCCCTCGGGAACTTCCACCCTACAGCCACATTCCTCTACCATCTAACTACAAGTATAATGCCAGTTTACTATAAAACAATCAGGAAATCGTCAACACGAATCCGTCTATTTATTAAAAAAGACAATACACATCTCGTGTCACCGAGCTTAGATTAAATGCTCTCGAAAATAAACCATGAAATAAAATATATGACTAAGTGTCATTAATCCATATACAAGTACAAATTGTTTCGCTAAGAAACCGTAAAAATTGTTACGTGTAAGCTTAAATAAGCTTCTATACATCGAACAACTGCAGTGCCCTAGGTGACGGGAGTTTATAACAATTAAAATTTTATAAGTTAAAAATTTAAATAATCCCAAAAATAAATGACGTTACCCATGACGTAGATCTCCGTCATTACAAATACTAATCATTACTCTATACAATTCATCTCCCGCACCCTAACATTAATATTTCTTCCTCTAAGAAGCGCAAAATCTCTACGCAAAGTTTTAAGGTTTAAATTTAAAATATAAAACACTCCTAAACCTATTTACGAATTTATCTGAAATACATTTAATATAACATTCTATACAATGAAAATAATTACGTCGTAGTTCGTCAATTACTTACTTAGAAATAAAATATTTACAACACGTTCGTTCCTTTCTCCCGACAATACAACATGTAATTGTCCTTCCACATTACTTCTAATTCTCAACGGGCTTCAGAAAAATATTACTTCACTCTACATAGTCTTATTCGTGTTTTACGTTAACATCCGGGATTCCATAATCCATACAATTAAGTAGAGACTACCGACAGTAGTGGCTACGCGGGCTAAAGCGCTGCGTTAGGTCAAGGGGCCAAGCTCTCTGCTGACTCGAGAGACGCGTGGGTTCGAGCCCCACCGTCGGCTGTCCTTGAAATGGTTTTCCGTGGTTTCCCATTTTCAACACCAGGCAAATGCTGGGACAGTACCTTCTGACAGGCCACGGCCGCTTCCTTCCACATCCTTGCCCAGTTTCTTTCATCTTCATCCATTCCATCTCTCATCCCGACGCGCAGGTCGCCCACGGGCGTCGACTAGAAAGACCTGCACTCGGCCTCTCCGGAGGCTACACGAAAAAAAAAGTAGAGACTAGTTCAAAAACCTCCTACAACTTATCTGTTCATGTAATAAAAATACTTAATAAAAATACACATTTCCACTCGTTGAATAATTACCATAAATGACAAACATTAGGATAAGAACCATTTAATAGATCTCAGTTTACTCTCAGCTTCAACAAAGATCCATTAAACCCTATAATTTCTATCAGATTTAACTTCATCCAGGATCCGCTGTCCTGTGAATTTCAAGGAGTTTCAACTCTATTGAGACTATTTCAATAACATCCACAATTAATAAACTTCCGTAACAATTCTCTTATAACTTCTTACTTTCATGAAATACATGCGTCTGTCCCTACAGACATTTCCTCAAAAATAGATCAATGGCTACACACTGGCTCATTGTTACACAACAAATACCTCCGTCTACAACGGGAATAATAAATCTCATCCATCGAGATACTTCGCAAACTTCCATAACATTTCTCTCTCTACACTTTCCAATAATAAACTCTTCTTTCAGTCATCACAATCTTAATGAACATATAATAAAAATACTGGTTCCCTCACTGCCTCAATTTAATAGGTAATGCGATAAAATGATAATCTTTAAATACAATCTTATTTCTTTACTTCACTCACATTTCTCAAAATTCTTTCAACAAACTGTAACATTTCTTCCATTTCATCATTACGTTATTTCTTACTTCAAAATATGCTCTCGTTCGCATCTGTTAATTCCACATAATAATACTTCACAAATTCTTTCTTTAATGTCTGTTCAACAAATTCTAATACTTTCAAAAAACCATTACTTACAAACTTTCTTCACTAAATTCGTTTCATTATTTCTCAGTTCGTGACTTTCTCTAGATCTATACAATAGATCTTTCGTAATTACATTCTTTGACATATACTTCCTTTCACATACTTGGAAAACATTTCCACTATTACATTTATTAATAAAACATAGATATCGTTCGATTTAATACACGTTTGAACTTTACAATAACAATTCTGAACAAACTATAAAATCCTGAACTAAAGTATAAAATCTGAATTAAACTATAAAATCTCCCTTCAAATTTCGAATATCGCAAAAATCGAAAAATCGAAATGAAAAATCCCTAAAATTCCGAAGTCGTCGAAAAATACTATCAAACATCCGCATGATGTTTTTACGAATAAAACAATGAAAACTGCAATAAACTAATAAACAATATAGAAAATGGCATTCAACAATTGTTGTCGGATATTCAAGATCTACAATTCTACATAGTGGGATATTTAGCGTTGGTCCTTGGACTACCTTGTGCTGGGTTAGAGTTGACATGAAGTGGACTCCCTTTGGTTACCCATTAGAAACGGAATGTTCCTAGTGGCTTAAGACTGCGTGGTGGTCAGCATTCTTGTCCAAATCTCCCTCCGAATATCTCGTGCGGTCAGGTACTGGGATTCGAACTCGATCATCATCGTGCTGTCTCCTCCTTCCGCCGATGACTCTTCTGATTGAGATGGGATAGCCCTTTCTCTCTTCGGCACCGGGTAATTCCCTGGTCGCCCTCGTACATGAATAACTTGCAGTCTTCTTCCCCCATAGTTCCCTGTAGATCGTCATTTGAGATGGTAAAATGGCTGATGATTGTAGACTTTCTATTACGGGAGAGATGAGATGTTAATCTCCCCCGAGATGATGATGTTAAGTCATTTCGGATGTTGTTGATGCCATCATAGCGTTGTTCCCATAATTGTTTAAGCATTCATCATGACGCCTGTAGAATCTTCATGAAATTCCTCCCTCAACTTTTGAATTTTTATCATCTTGAAGCTGTAGCTTTATCGTATAAATTTAATATTGCTCCTCGCTGAATATCTATGTTAATATTACATGCACATTACTGAGTGCCTTCGATGAATAATTCTATCTCTTTCGTTCAACTTGGAGACTAGTTCGTTGTAACGTCCTTCTACTTCGAAGTGCTGGTTGATAAGAGCCTCGCTTCCTCTCGTCTTTTCTCCGCGTCTCTTTCCCAAAAACCGCTTCATTTTCAATCCATGGCTCTGATTGGTTGCTTATATTAATTGATCAAATTTTTCATTAATAACTTAAGAACTCGGCTGTAATTATATTCAATCGTTCTTAATTATCATTTAACAATCTTCATGATGGTTTAATGTAATAACTTTGTCCTAGTAATTATATATGTTAATTACTCCGTTGGTGTTAATTTTAATAGGCGGCTTCCCATTGGTCATGGTCGCGTGTCGGCCTCGCGTCGGCTCCCCTCTTCTTTCTCTTGCCACACGCTTAGTTCCTATCCCCCATTCTTTTTCACTCGGGCGTCCTCGTGACTGCTCGGGTTCTTTATCATCCTAGCGAAGCTTGTTCCGAGTCCCCTTGCGACTGCTAATTTGCTATTGGCCAGCCCTCTAACCAAACCAGTTTTGTGTTCGCTTCCAGCATCGATAAATTTTAACATGGGCTAATTTAGAAAACTTTCCACTACTTGTATAATTTTCTGTCTCGTCTCCCCAAACGCGTACAGTACCTAAATCACAATTACTTGAATATGCACTAAAAATAATTGAACAAGCTTGAATATACAGCTATTATTATCATCTAAATTTAATTTTATAATGTCTGCTTGAGGTTTTGTGGGTATCTACCGACCTACCTAGAGATCTCGGGTTTGAATCTCGGACGGGGTAGATATTTTTGCTACCAGATTATCATTTTAAATTTTGAAAAGATTGTCAATTCTAATTACAGTACAGTCAGTAGGTAGTTAGTTTTAGTTGTAAGTATGAAGTTAATTTGTTTATTAGATATGTCATTGTTCTATTAGACTGTGGTGTGTGAATGTGTCTGGTGAGGGTGCATGTGAGTGGGCCTGATGACAGACTGTTTTAGTGGTAGTATTTGTTTGTTGGTGAAACTTTAGTATTTTTTTCGTTAGTAGAATTTTGGTATTTAATTGTTAGTAGAAGGTTAGTATTTTGTAGTAGAATTGCTCTTTACTTATTCTGAAAGGGAGTAGCAGCCTTTCAGAATAAATCAATTCTTTACTATTCTAATAGACGGTTAAGATATTGATAATATAAGCCAACTAATGGCTACACTGCGTTCTGCTGCACGGCTGAAAGCAACGGGAAACTACAGCCGTAATGCTATTCCCGAGGATATGCACCTCTCTATGCATAATTACATGTGATGATGGCCTCCTCCCAAGTAAAATTTCAATCCGGAGGTAAACTAGTCCCCCGTTCGGATCTCCGGCTGGGGACTACTCGAGAGGGGGTTAACATCACAGCAGTGACAAAGAGGAAATCTGACATTCTACGGATCGGAACGTGGAATGTTAGAAGTCTGCTAGGAAGTGGAAAGTTAGAAAACTTAGAAAGGGAAATGGATAGGTTGAGGTTGGATTAGGTTGGGATTAGTGAAATGCGCTGGCAGGAAGAGCAGGACTTTTGGTCAGGAGACTATAGGGTCATTAGCACTAAATCAAACAATGGCCAAGCAGGGGTTGGTCTCATATTGAGTAGGAAACTTGGCCAGCGGGTGGAATATTATGAGCAATACAGTGAACGGATTATTGTAGCAAAAATCAATACTAAACCTACGTGCACCACAGTGGTACAAGTCTATATGCCAACCAGTCAAGCTGATGATGAGGATGTTGAAAAGGTCTACGAAGAAATAGATGACATTCTGAGGTATATCAAAGGTGATGAAAATGTTATAGTAATGGGAGATTGGAATGCTGTGGTAGGAAAAGGGAGAGAAGGGAAGATAGTAGGAGATTTCGGATTAGGTGAAAGGAATGATAGAGGAAGCAGGCTGATGGAATTCTGCACAGAACATGAGTTGGTCATAGCTAACACCTTATTCAATAACCACAATAGAAGAATATACACATGGATGAGACCAGGAGATACAGGGCGTTACCAAATCGACTTCATTATGGTCAAGCAGAGGTTTCGAAACCATATTTTGGATTGGAAAACATATCCTGGTGCTGACATAAACTCTGACCACAATCTGGTTGTAATGAAATGCAGATTAAAGTTGAAGAAACTGAAGAAAAGTCAAAAGCCAAAAAGGTGGGCAATAGACAGACTGAAAGTAAAGGATGTAAACGAAAGATTCAAGAAGAGTATAAAGGAAGGACTAATCAAAACCCCTAAACAAACTTCAATTGCAGACGAATGGGCACTTTTGAAGAATGAAATAACAAAATCCGCAGAAGAAAACATTGGTAGGAAAGAATAGGTAGAAATCCGTGGATCACTCAGGATATACTAGAATTGATGGATGAAAGGCGGAAACACAAGAATCTAAGAGATGAAAAGGGGAAAGCAGAATACAGACGTCTGAGAAATGAGGATAACAAGAAGTGCAAGGAAGCGAAAGAAGAATTGTTGAAAGAAATGTGCAGGTATAGAAAATTGTCTGAAATTAGGAAAAGTAGACACAGCTTATCGAAGGATTAAGAATACTTTTGGGGCAAAGAAGACTAAGTGCTGTAATATTAAGGACACAAATGGAAAGCCTCTGACAGATAGGGAAGAAAAGGTTGAGAGATGGAAAGCTTACATAGAGTGCTTGTATAAGGGAAAGGAGATGGAGAATCATGTAATGGAAAGGGAGGAGGAAATTGATGAGGATGCAAAAGGAGATTTAATATTGAGATCAGAATTTGACAGAGCAATAGAGGACTTAGGTAGGAACAAAGCACCAGGCATAGATGATATACCGATTGAGTTGCTACGCTGCATAGGAGATGAAGGTCTGATCAGGTTATTTCACTTGGTGTGTAGGATTTATGAGACAGGTGAGGAACCCCCTGATTTCAAGAAGAATGTTATCATCCCTATACCAAAGAAAGTGGGAGCTGACAGATGTGAAGATTACCGTACAATCAGCTTGATTACTCATGCTTCAAAGATCCTTTCTAGAATAATTTACAAGAGGATTGAAAGCCAGATAGAAACGGAGTTGGGTGAAGACCAGTTTGGTTTCAGGAGAAATGTAGGAACAAGGGAAGCTGTACTAAGTCTTAGGCTGATTTTGGAAGGCAGAATAAGGAAAGATAAGAGAACGTTCATGGCATTTGTAGACTTAGAAAAGGCTTTTGATAACGTTGATTGGACTAAATTGTTTGACATTTTGAAATCTATTGGAATAAAGTACAGGGATAGGAGGGCGATGTACAATCTATACAGAAACCAGACAGCAGTCATTCGAGCTGAAGGACATGAGAGAGAAGCAGTATCCAGAAAGGTGTAAGGCAAGGCTGCAACTTATCACCCATACTTTTCAATCTTTACATTGAACAAGCAATGAAGGAAATTGGAGACAAATTTAAAGTGGGAGTGAAGATTCAAGGAGAAATAATTTCAACTCTGAGATTTGCTGATGACATCGTCATCTTGGCCGACAAGCCTGAGGATTTGAATGAGTTTTTGAATGGTATGGATTCCGTCTTACGGAAGGAATTCATGATGAAAATCAATAAATGTAAAACAAAAATACTGGATTGCTGCCGAAATAAATCAGAAACCTCTATGGAGATCAAATTGGCAGGTGAAAAGCTGAAGGAAGTAGGAGACTTCTGTTACTTAGGAAGCAGAATAACCAGTGATGGTCGAAGCAAAGAGAATATAAAAAGTAGGTTGGCTCAGTCAAGGAAAGCTTTTCTACAAAAAAGGAATCTGTTGACATCGAATATAGATTTAGGTATCAGGAAGTCATTTTTGAAAGCCTTTGTCTGGAG
Source organism: Meconema thalassinum (assembly GCA_946902985.2). Taxonomy (NCBI): domain Eukaryota; kingdom Metazoa; phylum Arthropoda; class Insecta; order Orthoptera; family Tettigoniidae; genus Meconema; species Meconema thalassinum. The sequence continues at coordinate 181,185,869 of OX336388.2, forward strand.
CGTGGCGCTCTATGGAAGTGAAACTTGGACTATTGGTGCAGCAGAAAAGAGGAGAATTGAAGCATTTGAAATGTGGTGTTACAGGAGAATGATGAAGATCAGATGGGTAGATAGGGTTACAAACGAAGAGGTATTAAGGCGAGTGGGAGAGGAGAGATGTTTCTGGCGACTGCTAATGAAGAGAAGAGATAGGTTGGTAGGACACATACTAAGACACCCAGGAATAGCAAGCTAAGTTATGGAAGGAAGGGTCGAGGACAAGAACTGTAGGGGTAGACCAAGGTTAGAATATGTCAAACAGATTGCCTCGGATGTAGGGTGTGGTAGCTATGTAGAGATGAAACGATTAGCTCAGGACAGGGAGGCGTGGAGGGCTGCATCAAACCAGTCAACAGACTGAAGACTCAAACACACACAGAAAACTGTGTTTCCTGCATGACATTGCAAGGGTTAAAATGCCTACTAAAAAGCCCATTCTACAATTCATCAATGTAGAGAAAATGCTTAGAATGTCTTACGTAATCCATGCTGACTTTGAGAGTTTACTCATACCTCATCAAACATGTCTACCTAATCCAGAGATAAGCTACACAGCCACATACCAGTTCCATGTACCTATGAGCTTTGGTGTATATGTAAAACCTTCAGCAGCTACAGACTAACCTTCCAAGGAAACCTTATATTTATCGTGGTCCTGACGCTGCAGAGACGTTTATGGAATATTTAATATCCATATCTAGCGAAATCAATCGCCTCTACAGCTTAAATGTTCGAAGGCTTTAACTGATGATCAAGAAGCAGAGTTTTGTTCATCTGTAACCTGCTATTCGTGTCATAAGGAGTTCCCTGAGAATGACTAGAAGGTTCGAGATCATTGCCATCCCACAGGTGTATACCGTGGACGCGCTCATAATACCTGTAATTTGAGATGCAAAACACAAAACCTTCTCCCTGTATTCTTACAGAACCTTTGATTCTCATTTCATTGTGTAACAGTTGGGGGAGTACTGCGGAGAGAGTAGAAGTTATTCCCAACTCAGAAGAAAACTACCTCTCCTTTACCAAACATGTTGGTAATGTGAAGCTTAGATTTCTGGATACGTTTCGCTTCATGCCAAGCAGTTTATCAAAATTAGTGGGCAACCTAACATCATACCCTGAGACAAGTAAGTACTTTGGGGTGGAAAATTCAGCATTAATGACCCGGAAATGTGTATTTCCTTATGATTACGTGGACTCTTGGGAAAAATTAAGCAAATATAGCTTACCACCTAAGGAGGAGTTCTTTAACAGATTAAATCAGTAAGACATCAGTGTGGAGGGCTATGAACATGCATTACATGTGTGGAAACAGTTCCAAATTAAAAGTTTGGGTGAATATAGCGACCTTTACCTAACATCTGATGTACTCCTTCTCGCAGACGTGTTTGAAACATTCAGAAATAAAACACTTGAAACTCATAAAGTCGATCCTGCACACTATTTTACTTTTCCAGGTCTTACGTGGGATGCCATGCTCTTATATGCAGGTACTCAGCTCGAGTTACTACAGGATTACAATCAGATTCTAATGATAGAATCAGGAATACGTGGGGGATTTTGCCAGGTTTCTCATCGATATGCTGAAGCTAGCAATAAATTAATGGAGAATTTTGATTCAGAGAAGTCGTCTCAATGTATTACCTACGATGAAGCGAACAACCAATACGGCTGGGCTATGTGTTATAACCTCCCTTACGGGGGATTTAAGTGGGTCTCTCCATACACCATTGATCTGGATACACTAAAGGAAGATGATTCTCTCGGTTACATCTTAGAAATAGACGTTGATTATCCTTCTGAACTTCATAATCTACACAATGATTTACCCTTTCTACCAGAGTGTAAACAGCCAAAGGAAACGTCTCTAAAGAAACTAATCCCTCATCTTGGAAATCGAAGGCGATACGTAGTTCATTATATGGCTCTTAAACAAGCTCTGGATCACGGATTAAAATTAATTAAGATTCACCGCGCGTTAAGCTTTAAACAGCTACCTTGGTTAAAGTCATACGTTGAATTTAATAATAATCTACGGAAACAGGCTAAAATGATTTCGAGAAGGATTTGTATAAATTGTTCAATAATGCAATGTTTGGGAAAACTATGGAAAATATTCATAATAGATTAGACATACGCCTTGTTACTGACAAGAAGATGGCAGCAATGCTGATTGCTAAACCAACATTTATAGACAGAACAATTTACGGTCCTGATCTGGCTGCTTTTCATATGGCTAAACGTAGCATTGTGTTCGATAAGCCTATATATATTGGTATGTGTGTGTTGGATATTTCAAAAACTTTGATGTATTCCCACCACTACAATGAACTGCTTCCTTATTATGGGGTTGAAAATATTTAACTCGCATACATGGACACGGATTCCTTCATATATTTCGTAAAGACCGAAGATGTATACCAAGACAAGTTGTGTTTCCTAGAGCATTTGGATACGTCTGACTACCCCAATAACCATATATGTTATTCTGTAAAGAACAAAAAGCAGACGTGTTTGAAACATTCTGATGTTAGAGCCCTCACAGAGGGTAGTAGAGTACTGGCTACATCTCCATAAGACAAGGCTCCAACCCTTGCTGTGATGTTAATGGCGGTTTCTACCTTCTAACGTCCTGGCCGGCTTGAAGTATGTACTCTCACGTGTAGTGTTAACCAACATACCCAATAGCATGATGGTAGGAGGATTTGCCTATTAAAGTAGGAGATTGGGAAGTGCATAGGTGGTAAAGGGCATCCAGCCAGCCTCCTCAAGTCCTCTATCATAAGGGAGTTGTCTATAAAAAACCCTGCCCCATTTTCCTGAAGGTAGGCGATTGGAAAGAAGGTGGTGAAGGGCATCCGGCCAGCCTCGTCGAGTTCTCCAACATAAGGGAGTTGCACCTGGCAGCCATCTTGCGCAATAGCCTCTGTACCAGTCATCTCAAGTCCTCTAGAGTTGCGCGCGGTGGCCATCTTGCCCACTAGCCCATGTGCCAGCTCCCGGGAGTTAGTCCCATAAGAGCCCATGTATAGCGGCAATCTTGCCCATTAGCCCCTGGCCCAGCTTCGGCTTATTTCCCCTACTGGCTAAGTTTACAGCTAGGTGTCTTTGACGGTAGCATTTGATTGCAAATGCGGAATATACTTGAAATTGATCGTCTGCAGTCCTTACCTAACTTACAGATAGCACACACTGCGTGTAATACAGCCATATCAATTACCACCGGTTATCAGACAGATTCTATACACACCCAAAGTACACGGGGCTACATGACCTAGTTGTCGCAGCCCCTAAAGTGAGGAACCAACCAACCATATTATACGGTATGGATTTAAAGTCCCCTTTAACTGCTGTGGTTTTAAATACGTCAGAATTCGGAATTTTGCACTGAAGAGAATCTCTCTGTTTTACTGACGAGGCTGTTTCGTGAGTCGTATCAGTTAAAAGACTAGCTGAAGCTTTAAAATCGATTTTTAATTTTAATATAGGGTATATGTTTATAACACGCATAGCACGAGCAAAGTATTTTCCCTTTTATTCTTCCTCTTTCGAAGTCATAGGCGTAATAAGTTTGCCTCACGCAGGAAGCCCCGAGTTTGATTCCCGACTCCGCTAGAAATTTGGAATCTGACGTGAGGGCTGGAACGGGGTGCACAAAGCCCCGTAAGGAAAATTGAGTAGCTGCATGATCAGGGAAGTGGCACGCCATGGCCCAAAACCAAAGTCATGTGCCTGAAGGTGTCGTCACGCCGGCCACACCCTTACACAATCCGTAGGCTATGAGGTGGGTGGCAGTCGTTCTGGGTTAGGCGTGGTTCTCTGGGTGGGCTTAGATGTTTTCTAATAGTAATAGATTTGCAGTGTGTAAGCTAATCGCATTAGGCACTTAAATTGTTTGGCATTATGTCGTGCAAATAACTTGAAACCTGAGAGAATGTTATGTCCAATATTCTAGACCCCTTGCCGTTTCATAATAATAAGAAGCTAAAAAGCTATTTTAAGATCAGTAAGTAGGTCTAGTTAATTAGCGTCTTAAAAGAGAAAACTTGCACCATATGCCAAGAAGTAAAGAATGTAGTTTCTAAACGGTTCACTCCAGGTCAGATTCGGTGCGTCTTACGTGGAAACAAGGTAGTAAAATGATCTTCCGAGGACATCGCAAATGCTCTTGCACTGAGAGCACTTTCGAAGAAGACCTACGAGTATTTAAGAAAGTGTAATTTCCCCTTACCCAATCGTTCGACACTTCATAAGTGCACGCAGCATTTTACATGAAGTTATTTCATTATTAGAAGCTAGGGCTACAAACTCTGAAGAAGTTTTGTGTTATTTCATTCGGTGAAATGAATAACGATGGGTGTGTATGCTGCGATTCGACCGATGATGCAGTTTGGGTCCCCACAGTAATGTACAGGTTGCAATGATTCGAGGTTTGTTTTCGAAGTGGAAGCAACCTGTTTATTACGACCTCGGCGTAACAATGAAATCTGATCTAACTAAAAGCATCCTCAGTGCGGTCGAGGGCTGTGGCATTCGTGTATCTGATGGGAGAAGTGATATTGGCGAGCCTGGGGTGGGAGGGGTGGGAGAGTGGGGGGAGGGGGATTCTTGAGTGTGGAAGGAATGGACGACTAGAACAGTACCGCCCTCTGACGTCACGCTATCACGTGACTTTGTTTACGTAGCCACCTCGTCCTAAACTGGCATATAAATTAGGCCTACGCCGAGATATGTTAAAATAATAGGCTAGTATAGAAATAAACGAACAACATTAATTTCTGATTTTTTACTAATTATCTTCCTATTGATGAATACGGTGTCAGTGCAGTGCCTACAAGCCATAATTCAGAGTAAAATAAGTGCAATTCGCAGCTGTAGGCATAGCCTAAGATAACATTTCTAGTAATTCTAACATACCGGTATTGAAACTCTAAGGAAAAATACCGATATTTTAGGTGAGGATTATGAGCCTAGTTACTTTCACATACCGGTAGGCCTACGGCAGTTCTGGAGAATTACCTTGGGCGTTATCTTTAGTTGACATTTTTGAAATTAATTGGCTTAAAGTAACCTTTCTTTCAAAATACGGTATCAGATTTCCGATACAAGTCATTTTTATTTAAAATAGATATACCGGTTGAGTTGCTTTAATATCAGTTTTTAAATTAGACATACCGGTACTGTACTGGTAGTAGCTTACGAAGGTTTTATAAACTTGGCAATTAACAGGCTAAAAATAATGAAAAGAGGAAGATTGGTGTATAGGAGTAGTGTGTTTGTGAGAGTTCTAGCGCCACCTCCACCTCCCCACCTCACAAGATGGCGGCGACGCGATATCTCTCGAACGCATGGTCGGATTTTGACAAATGAGGTGTCATTGAACTCGGGCTGACACCTCCTTTCCAATGGACAAAATATTTTCACGCCAAAACGAAACCTACCCCTACTAGGGGGTGAAATTGCAATTTTTTAGAGAATCTCTCTTTCCAATTGTAACATGTGAGAGTTTGAATGCCAATATGGAATGAAACGTTGTTCTACGCAAGAGACATGTATACGGTGGATAGCCACTATGAATTAACATGCTTTTTTTTGTTTTTTGCGCATGCCCACTCATGGCTTTTGTAAGAGGGTAGGGGAGCGGATCCCTGCGGATGGGTTATTGTTGACGGGTCCTTGTTGGTGGGGTCATTGTTGCCGGGTCCTTGTGGACGAGTCCTTGTGGACAAGTCCTTGTTGACAGGTCCTTGTGGACAGGTCCTTGTGGACGAGTCCTTTTTGATGAGTCCCTTTGAACTGATCCCTTTGGACGGGTCCCTTTGGCCTGGTTCCTACGGACTAGCCCATGAATTTATTTAAATTATGTCAAAGGGCCTAAGTACATTTTGCGTGCAAAGCAGTGTGTTGAACTGACGTTGTTCACCAGTCCCCCACTAATATAATGTGATAACGATATGAAAGGAAAGTGACGAAATACATGTGAACATACAAGGGATCTAACTTGGAGGATGGATGTGTTCTAACGAGTCATTTGTAGTTGAAAGAGAATAAAACATGTTCTTAAGATGTTAAAATTGTGGAGATGGTAAACTAACTTGTTATTTACTGTGTCATATTACAGATATGGCAGAGAGCGCGTAGATCTGTTGCTATGACTAACGCTGCAGTAATTTGAAACCGCAAGTGTTCATGAAGACAATGGGTGATGATCATGCAAAGTTAGCAGTTATTGGATATTATACAGGTGTTCCTTCCGGTGTCATGTTGCTGACATGGCAGAGAACGCACACTGCTGTTGCTATGACTGACGCTGCAGTAATTTGAAACCGCAAGTATTCATGAAGACAATGGTTGATGATCATGCAAAGTTAGCAGTTATTGGATATTACACAGGTGTTCCTTCCGGTGTCATGTTGCTGACATGGCAGAGAGCGCGCAGATCTGTTGCTATGACTAACGCTGCAGTAATTTGAAACCGCAAGTGTTCATGAAGACAATGGGTGATGATCATGCAAAGTTAGCAGTTATTGGATATTATACAGGTGTTCCTTCCGGTGTCATGTTGCTGACATGGCAGAGAACGCACACTGCTGTTGCTATGACTGACGCTGCAGTAATTTGAAACCTCAGGTGTTGATCAAGACAATGGGTGATGATCATGCAAAGTCAGCAGTCATTGGATATCACACAGGTGTTCCTAGTGTACTTTGGACTCTCAGCTGTATTGGAAAGGAATTGCAATGATCTGAAAAAAACTCCTGACACGCGCGATGAGAGTTTATATAAGAGAGGTGTCATATATTTCCCTACTTTCAGTTTTTATTACTCGCTTTGAGTGAACAGTGCTCTATTACTGCTCAAGAGTTGTAAAAAAAAGCCTTTTTGGTAGAAAATCATTAAATTATTTTGCAAGGTAAGTACTTATTATTAATGGATTGTAGTCTTTTATTACTAATTGATGTTGAAGTTATTGATTGGAATGTATTTATTTATTGATTGATTGATTGATTTGTTTACAGATAATTGGGTACCTGTAGGTTACCAGATTCCTACAATCTGTTCATTCAGTGACAGCAGTTGATAAATTATAAAAAGGTAAGTGCCCCTATAATAACTTTTAAACAGTTAGAGTGATATTTTCCAATGTTCACCACTACATGTCAGTGAAAATGGTATATTTAGCAGTCAAAAGTTGGAGCTACTTGACCATGGTGTGTAAAGCTAATTTTGTAGGTTAGATTTTGATTACCGCTCTATTAAGTCTGAATGTTCATTGCTAGGTGTCAGTGACATAGGGAATATTTAAAGACTTAACCTCAGTTCACCTAACATAACCTAACTTTACCTAACTTAACCTTGTTACGTGACATGTTTTACAAGTTTAGACTTGCTTTATGACTGACTATGACGTCACACTTAGCTCACTTAACTGGTGGCTGCTGGTTTCTATCACGTGACATGTTCTACAAGTTTAGACTTGCTTTAAGACTGGCTATGACGTCACACCTAGCTCACTTAACTGGCGACCGCTGGTTTCTATCACGTGACATGTTCTACAAGTTTAGACTTGTTTTAAGACTGGCTATGACGTCACACTTAGCTCACTTAACTGGCGATCGCTGGTTTCTATCACGTGACATCTTCTACAAGTTTAGACTTGCTTTAAGACTGGCTATGACTTCACACCTAGCTCACTTAACTGGCGACCACTGGTTTCTACCACTCTATCAAGTTCCAATGTTCACCGCTAAGTGTCAGTGACAGTGGAATATAGTAACCCTCAGTTAGAACTACATGAAGTTAGACTTGCTATGAGTTCACAGATGATCGATTTAAATACCCTGCTATAACCATGGACTGGAATGTAATTAAACTATTTATATTGTACTTTGTTTTATCATTTATTATCATTTATGATTTCTTTTATAGGTAATTTCGAAACAGATCATAATGTTCAAGTGTGGTGATTGTAAGAAACAGTTCTCAAGACCTGACAGCCTTCAACGACACGCAAATGTTAAACATGACATTAAAATGTTTGTGTGCAGTCATTGTGCTACCACATTTAACGACAAGATAATCTTGTACGTCATGTAAATTTAATGCATGTTAGTTCAGCACCATTTTCGTGTTCAGTTTGCGAACTTGGTTTTTCTGCTGTAAAGCGATATCAATCCCACATGGTTAAAGTGCATGGTGAACAACAAAAATTAAAAACTGTAAAACCAACAACTAGCACGGAACCTTTAAACGAATGTGATGCTCAAAAGCGTAAACGTTCTCAAGATTGTGAAAATAGTTGTGCAACAAAAAGGAAGAAGAATGATGAATCTTCGATAACACATTGTGATGTATGTAATATTGATATACCTTCTTCAATCATTCATGGACATTTACGCAGTATTCAGCATAAAAATAACGCTTGCCATGAAAGAAATTCTGGAAATGTTCAACAAATTGGTAGTGCATTTAAAAGTCGAATTGCTAGTTATAGACTTTATAGTAAAGAAAAAACTCAAAGTATTGAATCATTTTAAAAAAATGTTCAACCTACTGTGTTTGACTTGGTTAGCTAATGTTTTATTAGAACATAAAACAATTAAAATGAATTTTGAACCTTTTGGACTCTATGTAAAAACTGGGAGCGAAGGTGAAATTACAGATATCAAATCTTTTAATACAAAAAATATAATTGTTAGTGAATCAACTAATATTAGTAATATATACCCAAATATTTCAAGTGCTATCATTGTGAAGAGTGAAGAGTTCCAGGAAAGGGAGTCGGGCTGGGCATTGGTTGAAGTACTTTATTTAGAAACCAACCTGAAAATACAACCCCCTTCGAGCATCATCATACATTGATTTGCCAGGATGGATCAAACGAAAGAAAGCTGTTGTGCACGTTTTGAATAATGATGACGCATGTTTAGCGTGGGATGTAACCTCAGCTCTCCATCCAGTTGAAAAGGCTGCGGAGAGAACATCATCCTATCCTCACTATTCTTCAGTGTTAGATTTAAAAGAAATAGAATTTCCTCTGGCGATAAAAGACATTCAACGTTTTGAAGAGCTGAACAATGTAAGTATTAATGTTTATGGAATTGAAAATAAGAGTATAGTAGGTCCTCTATATTATACTAAGGAAAAAAAGAATGCTCATGTAAATTTACTGTACGTAACTGAAGGTGAAAATGCCCACTATTGTTGGATAAAACATTTCAGTAGGCTTGTTGGCAGTCAGGTTTCAAAACACGATGGTAAAAAGTGGTTGTGTGATGGCTGTTTGCTACATTTCCAGAAAGAGGACCAACATCAAAAATGGGGGTGTAATCATGTGTGTACGGTATTACCGACTCCTAAAAATAACATTCTAAATTTCAAGGATTATGAGAAACAGCTTCGAGTACCATTTGTTATATATGCTTACTTCGAGGCTTTGCTAAAACCATTTAATACATGTTCGTCGAATCCAGTCCAACCTTTCACCAACACTACTCACATTCATGAACCTTTTAGCTTTGCATAGTATATTAAATGTAGTTACGATGACTCTTTAAATAAGTTTGAGCTCTATAGAGGACCTGATGCACCTAAAGTTTTTATGGAAAGGCTTGAGAAAGATGCCATCCGTATATCCTCTATTTTAAATACGATCATTCCAACGGAGCTACTAACTTCATCAGAGCAAATGAATTTTGAAACTGAAACTAATTGTTTTATATGTGGTGAATGTTTATATACAGACAGGGTTCACGATCATGACCATTTAACAGGAAAATATCGTGGTGCTGCTCACCAAGAATGTAATTTAAATTATAGAGTAAGAAAATTCATTCCGGTCACTCTACATAACGGTAGCAAATACGATAACCACTTTATTGTTAAAGAATTTGGAGCTTCAGATGTGAAAATTGATGTGATTGCAAATAATAAGGAACAATACATATCGTTCACAAAATACATCAAGGCTATCAATAAAAAAAACGATAAAACTGCGATTTTTAGATTCATTCCGCTTTATGCCGAGTAGTCTTGATAAGCTGGCTAGTAATTTAAAATCAGATCAGTTTCATGAAATTCAACGTGTCTTTCCTAAAGAAAATGATTTTAATTTGATTCGTCAAAAGGGTATATTCCCTTATGAATATATTAACTGTGTGGAACGTCTTGAGGAGTGTTCTCTACCACCGAAAGATGCATTTTACAGTGCCTTAAACACAAGTCATATTAGTGATCAGGAATATTTACATGCACAACGTGTATGGACACAGTTTGACATTCAAACTTTATGTGAATTTTCAGACATATATTTGAAGACAGATGTGTTATTATTAGCAGATGTTTTTGAAAATTTTCGGAATGTTTGTATGAAAACATATGACCTTGATTCTTGTCAGTATTTCACTGCTCCTGGGTTAAATTTCAGTTCAATGTTGAAAAAAACGAAAGTAAAATTAGAATTAATGACTGATATAGACATGATCAATTTTATAAAATCATCAATTCGAGGTGGATTAAGCCAATGTAGTGGACTGTACTCTAAAGCGAATAATAAATACATGCCTAGCTACAACCCTTGTGAAGAGTCAAAGTATATTGTCTACCTCGATGCAAATAACCAATATGGTTGGGCTATGAATCAATATCTACCACTGAAAGATTTTCGCTGGCTGACACAACCTGAAATTGATGTCTTACATGTTGACACTCTTAATGATAACGATGATAAAGGATATATTTTAGAGGTAAATCTTGAGTACCCTAAAGAGTTACATGATGATCATAATGATTTACCATTTTGTCCTGAGAATATGAAATCTCCATACATCACATCACGAACAAAAATGTTAATTGCTAATGTAAATGATAAATGTAAATATGTAATACATTATCAAAACTTGAAACAGTGTCTACAGTATGGATTGAAATTAACTAAAATTCATCGCGTATTGCAATTTCATCAGTCAGCATGGCTCAAACCGTATATTGATCTAAACAATAATTTAAGAACACAGGCAACAAACGCGATTGAAAAAGATTTTTATAAACTCATGAATAATAGTGTGTTTGGAAAGACTATGGAGAATGTTGATAAACGAGTTGATGTAAAACTGATAACAAAGTGGGAGAATGATGGTAAAAGGTATGGTGCGAGCAACTTAATACGCTAGCCTAACTTTAATAGCTGTTCAATTATTCATGAGGATTTAGTTGTAATACAAATGAATCGTCTTAACGTAACTTACAACAAACCCATATTTGTGGGTTACACCATTCTGGAATTGTCAAAAACACTTATGTATGAATTTCACTATGATTATGTAAAGAAAACTATCTTGATAATGCTAAATTACTCTACACAGACACAGATTCTTTTATTTATTAGTTTAAAACTGATGATTTTTATGAGGATATCAAAACTGAGCTAAATAGGTTTGATACAAGTGACTATCCCGAGGATAATATTTACCATTTGCCTCTAGTGAACACAAAGGTTCTTGGGAAATTTATGGATGAATGTGCAGGTGTTATTATAGACACCATTGTAGGCACAAAATCTAAATCATACAGCTATATGACAATTGATGATGTAGTAGTAAAAAAATTAAAAGGAGTGAAAAAGAATGTTGTTAGTAAAGAGTTAGATATAAGTGATTATAAAAACTGTATAGTTAGTAACCCACCTGTATTATATAAGAAAATGTGTGTATTTAGGAGTAAAAATCATCAGCTACATACCAATTCGCTGAACAAAGTTGCTTTAAGTAATGAAGACAACAAACGATTCATTATACCCAACACATTTGATACTCTTGCTTGGGGAAACAGTCGCATTGACGACTATTACTTTACTTAAGTCTAATTATCACTATATTGTAATATTTGTAGTGTGTTTTATATTGTAATATTTTTTTAAAAAACTGTAAGTAGAATGTATAATGTTAAGCTACTGTAGTTTAGTAAAAATAAGATAAGTAATACATTTTAGTGTAAAATGTTTGCTTTTGTATTTTACGAAAAAGATTTTAAAAAATTTACAGAATGTGTGAACTAAATAAGGGGAATGTAAAAAATGTAAAGTGGAAATTGTAAATATCCATGTGTGAAAAAGTGAAATGGCTAACACCATTTTAAAATTAAAAAGACATTGTGATCTGGTAAACCTTGTTTTTATTTCACAACAACAAAAATGTACAGAATGTGTAAACTAAACAAGGGGAATGTAAAAAAATGAAAAGTGGAAATTGTAAATATTCATGTGTGAAAAAAAATGAAATGGCTATCACTATTTTTAAAAATTAAAAGATATAGTGAGCTGGTAAACCTTATTTTTTATTTCACAACAAAAAAATGTACAGAATGTATGAACTAAACAAGGGGAATGTAAAAAATGTAAAGTGGAAATTGTAAATATTCATGTGTGAAGAAATGAAAATGAAGAAATGGCTATCACAATTTTTTAGAATTAAAAGATATAGTGATCTGGTGAACCTTATTTTTATTTCACAACAAAAAAATGTACAGAATGTGTGCACTAAACAAGGGGAATGTAAAAAAGGGGAAGTGGAATTGGTAAATATTCATGTAAGAAAAAATGAAAATGAAGAAATGGCTATCACCATTTTTAAAATTAAAACACATTGTGATCTTGTAAACCTTGTTTTATTTCACAACAAGTAGAGCTTTACAAAAATAGAATACAAAGAAATACCAATTCCTCAATCCTTTTCAATGTTCATTTCCACTCATCATTAACTTTCCTTTTATAGCACTAATCACAATGAGGGCTGCCAACCTCTCTTCCACTGAAACATCACAGGATGTCAAACGTTGTTTAGCTTTTCAACGATACTTTATCCACTACACGTCTTAATGCAGAATGACTGTGGTGATAAGAAAGGTGCATGCTTGATCCGAAGGATTAATAGGTATATCACCACGCAGCAAAGGTTCTTCAAGACAAGTTCCGGGACTACACAAATAATAACCAGGTAGGTAGATTTCGAAAGTCAAGTATTGAATTACTTTATCAATGACGCCATTGCCAGTACAGGTCTGGCATATCCTTTTCCATCGATGGTAAAAAGGTTTGATCTTCCTCCTCCTCTGTGGATTATGTTTGTTGTTGCTGCTTTTTTTCTTCATCACACCCGTGGTATGAGGAAACAAAGTCTTTACACTGACTTTTATGACCGTGCTACAGTTTGAACAGCTGGCAAGTAGCACACGCAACATGTTCACTCTTGTCTGGATCAAGTCCAACTGACCACAGATTGAAAATTGTTCAGTAAGTTGTACCCATGTCATTTACATCGAGTAGTCACTATAGAGGTTAGGATATGACAGGGGGGGGGGGGGGGGGAATAAGAAATAATAATATAACAAAAACAACCAATTTTTTATTACATTATTTTATTAGCATAAAAAGTTTTACATTCTTTTTTCATTCTAGGATAGAGGCCGTACCATTTCATACAACAAAAATGTATTTTGTGTTTATAGTGTCCATAACACCGATGATATTCTAATGTCTCTAAACTAGGTGTTTTTGACTGTGAGCTGCTCACTGAAGCACTGTTGACACCATAAAGTCCACACGTATCATAACTTTTTTCATCACTCAGAGGCATGAGTGAAGGGTAACTTAATGACAGGGTATATTACCCACCTCCATTCTGCACAGGTAGGGGCAGGCAGGTGACCAGCGCTGATGTTCCTGCTTGGGTTCATCACTTTCTTGCCATTGGTCTTGGATGATGGGACAAAACACACATTTCACTTCATCTCTTGTTTTTAAATAGTAGAATCCAGCGGCCGCTAAGGCTTGAGGGTTTATAAAAGGCACCGGCCAAGTCGCAAAGGTCTTGAAACGTTGTTCCTCAGATTTTAAATTCATGGATGTAACTTCTCTTGAGGCTTGAAAGCAAGACATGACTGAGCGGTTTGATGTGGGTTGACCTGCTATTTATACACTTGTCACTTGGTTGGACAGTGGATAATAGTTGACTTGTTTGTGATGAATAATCAAACAGTAGGCTATCGTATTGGCTGGAACATTGTCATGTGTTTCAAAATCTAGTCGAATGTCAATATTGGATGGTTTGACAGACTCTTCCAAGTAGGAACAGTCAAAGACATTCAGTGGCGCCCTTGTCTTAAAAGCTTGGGGTGACAACATATGACAATTCTCTTTTTGATAATACGACCATCTAAATTTAGAAAACAAGTCGTACAGGAGGCCAAACTTATTTTTTGAAAAATCTAAATCCAGTCCTTCATAAGGAAACACAGCACCGTTGAGGAAATGACGTGCATTTCTCAATTGCAGGTGATCAAATTGCGTGGCATCTTTGGTTTGTTGATACTTGCGATTTGTTTGAAAACCCACAATCATGTAGAGAGGTCTCTCTGTATAGTGGGCTGTTTTTATAGACCAACTGTGTGTGTTGGTGGTGGGCAATAGCGGGAACTCATGGAGTGCCCAGCTTCTAAATTCCATGGGTAGAGGTATATTTCTCTTTACCATTTTGAGTATGTCCAGTTTTTTGCTATCGTTAAGGGTCACATGAGGCACTTTCCATAGCAAGCATTGTAGTTGAATTTTTGAATCTATGGGGGTATTGTCGACTCCCTTGAGTGCATTATTATCACTCCTGTCTCTCACCGGATAAAGCACTTGCCTTGCGTTGATCACAATGCGCTGGTGATCTTCAGCAAAGCCTAAAATCAGTTTAAGAGGTAAATATCCAGTAAAGGTGCCATCGGTGTGTACCATCCAGTCATTGATCGAGTCAGGGCACCAACCCGCCATGCAAAGTGTTTTAGCTTCCTCCTCACTATCAGAGGGATATAGTTTCATGACACTGGAAATACCTACATTTCGAGTGCTATCCACCACGATATCGTTAATCACGTAACGCATTTCAGAAAACAGAAAGGCGAAAACATGGTTGGCTAACTTGGATGTGGTAGGTGTAGAGCCATCCGCTTTGGTGAGCCGACCTTCAATCTGAATAACACTTTCATGCGGTAGAGTGTAAATATCTTGGTTGTTGATAACAAATTGAATTTAATCATTGTTATTGAGTCCAGGTGTTTGAGCTTGATAAGAATGGAGATCAATTCTTACCACTCCAGGTTGCTCCTATATGTGGTTCGCTACCTCTAGAATAGAATTCATCGCGGGGGTTGACGAGGTAACACAAATGCTGTGTTAACGTGTATTCACGTGGTAAACAACTAACACCATTCCTAGACGGTGCTGTTGCTTTATATACAAACTTCATAGTGGCTTTAGCACCAACTTGTAAGTCACTGGTGTGGTAGAATCTAGATCAATGAGTTGTTGCTCTCTATTGATCAGTCTTAATGTTATATTACTAATACCATCGACAGCCACAGAATGAAAAAGCACCACTGGAGTGTTTTCAAGAATAATATAGCCATTGGGCGATGTTAATATAAAGTCATAAAGCGAATGTGACGGTTCTTGATTGGTGTACACTTGGCTAATAATATTACACGTCACCGACACATGATGGTCCTCAATGAATTTCACTTCATGGTCTGATTCATGTTTTTGTTGGGCTCCAACACGCGTGGTTTAAATCCTAGTAATGGACCAATGGAATCGGGTGTGTGTTTTAAAGTCAATTTTGAATGTAGAAAAAATACTGCAGCGATGAGTGTTGGTATTTCCTACAAGTTCAAAATTGCGCGTTCCATCGAGAAATGACTTTAAACCATATTCATTGATCAACACCACATAAATGTGTTCATAAATGTCATCTATCGTATATCCACCAGAGTTCAGGGTGAGCACAGAATCATCATAGTAAAACTTGTTGTTCACATTTTCACGTATGTTGTATATTCGATTGTACGTTTCAAGAGAAACAAGTCCTAAACCATAGGGTTTTTCACTCAATTCGATAGGTGGGTAAAAGTCTAGGCTCACTTCAGGTCCACGTCCATGCAGTGTAAACGTCTTACTTTCCACCGACATTCTGTTGACGTTTTTGCTTATGCTGCGTCTTATATAAAAAATTAAAAACAAACGTCCACACTGTTGGCTGTTAAACGTTTGCTCACGTTTCACATTATAATATATCTTGATCCTGTTTCCAAAATAGGCCACTAGTTCCATGGGCGGGGGCAAATTCCCAAAATTGTCAAAGTACCATACAGTGGACCCATCTTTGACATAAGCTACATAGTGTGTTCCAGGTCCTCGGTGATCATCCAAATTGACAACAGCACATTCCTGTTTCCAGGGTCGTGGGGGGTAATTGGTTTCGCATCAACACACATCGAAAATGAGAAAGCTTCAGTTGCTGATGTGTCAGGGCATGTCTTGCTATGGCTGAGGTTAAAAAAAAAAACTTTCGAAAAGGTGAAATTCCAAATCCTTGTTGGTAAAAGGCTGGCTTTAAATTGACATTTCTAGCCCCCATAGCAATGGCTTCCATCGTTCCATTGTGTCGCTGACTTTCTTTGAGTTGTTGCTTGCCCTGTTGCGCGGCTTTAATAGTTCTTGAGACTGCACTGGCGCCGCCTAAAAGTGAACCTCGAGCAGCCAGACCAGCGAATAATGCAGGTAAAAATCCCGCTCGTTTGGGGACGGGAATCACTCGCCCTTGTTTTGAACCCTGTCGCTGACGTTTTGGAATAACATGTCTCTGTGCTGCTCGAAGAGCTTTCCTTATTGTCAACACATTATGTTTTCTTTTTTTCTTTCGCAAGGGCTTGTCCACGAGTGTCTTAAGCCCAGGCTTTGCCAAGGACAGGGTCATATTTTTAGTCTTTCTCACCATATATCTTTGTTTCACCATGATGATGATGACCAACAACCTTTCACAAGAAAGTTTAAGTCACAACTAACGTCAGATTGTTATTTCATGACTGTATATTCCAATTCTACATAAAGTGGGAAATCGTTTATGGTTTTTCCAGCTTCCTTTTCATCACATGTCAACATGAGATGAAAGGATAATTCGTCTCCTGCATTCACCATTCCATGGTTATGGACCAACATCCTATGACCAATTATCTCTACATGTAAATTGTTCTCATCAGGTATGGTATATTTGATGTGAATGGTTCCATTATAATGTAATCGATAGTGGCTTAAACCCGAAGCAAGCACGTAGGTCAAGTGCTGGTCATGAACTAGCGGTATATGGTTTCTCTCATTCACAGGTTTTACATTTGTCAGATACACTAAAATACAGATGGGATAAATTTATAAAGCCTTTTCATTTCATAGGTCACGTATCGCTTGGTACAGACATCATCATCTTCTTGTGGGTCTTCCGCGTGAATAATGCGGTGATGATTAGCGCTATAGCCATCCACCGTAAGCTGAGGCACTTTATCATAAAACTCATACACCTTGTAATCCACATACTTTTTTGTAGTAACGTCTGTAGACACTTGAGGATGTTTTACATGGGTTAACCGCTTTCCTTTAAAGTCATAATCTCCTTGTTTTGTGCGTAGTGTTTATTAGCAGGATCTGTTTCTTGTTTAGGATCATGTATGGGAACAGACCTAGCTTTAACCATCAATGCACGTCCAATGACATCCATCGTCAACCTGTAGTACGAGTCTACTGTTTCTATGACAAGGCTCGGTGCAATGTATATAGACAGCCTGCTAGCTTCTCTAAGCCTTAGTTGAAATGAAGATAATTAAGAAGCAAGGGTCATTCCCCGTGGGGGACATGGTTTCATATCTCTGTCCCACATCACGCGAACAACGTCATGGTTCACTGTTTCCATCTTCCATTCGCTGCATCATTGTGGGACCTTCCGGCTGTGGAAAGACCAATCTTTTGCTGACACTTATTACAGCGCCCAATGGTATGTGTTTTCAAAATATTTATATTTTCGCAAAATCTCTCTACCAACCCCTCTACGTGTCTCTGGATCAAGTCATGTCTGTATTACAAAATGAGAATATGGGTTATTTTACATTTTCCACGCAAGAAAATGTTATTTCACCGGATGAGGTAAAGCCTGATTCACTCATGATTTTCGATGAGGTATCCACTGAACGACAAGGCATCATTCAAAGCTATTTCAGCATGGGTCGACACAAACATATCGATTGCTTCTATCATGGACAAACGTATTCTAAAATGTCCAAACAGTTGATTCGTGACAATGCCAATGTCATTGTTTTATTTCGCCAGGACGAGAGGAACAGTCGTCACATTTATAATGAACATGTGAATCCGGATATGACCTTTCAAATGTTTACAGAATTGTGTGGCAAGTGCTGGAACACACAACGTCATGCCTGTTTAGTGATTGACAAACAAAGTGAACTCAACCAAGGGCGGTATCGCTTAGGGTTTGATCATTTTATTGCTATTTAAGGCACTGTATCATTCCCTCTCAAGTCATTTGTCACGACACCATGGCGTTAGCAGAGAGTCAATTGAAAAAGCATATTATTAGAGCAAAAAATACTATTTGCCAAAAGTTCCGTCAATTGAAACGATCACGTGCGGATCATGCTTTGTTTATTCAACAACATTTAGCCCCTCTGCTAAAAGCTATGTTGAAACCCTCTTTCAAGCCATCTGAATCGTACCCACCGTTTCACAAGCCACTCAGACGCACCACGAGGACCCTGAGGAAGAGGAAGAGGAACAGGAAGATTTAACTAGTGTTAGCGAAGTTGAGGATAATGAGGAACAAGTGTTTACGCCTCAAAAAAAGGCATCACCCCTTGCAGAGTTTTTAAGAAAAAAGAAATCATTGGTCATGGTCGAAACACCTTGCCCTTCCAGATCGTCTCCATTTTCACAACTCTTGACCACCCCTCAACATAAAGATCAACTGAAAAACATTTTAATAAAATATTATGGATCAACACTGGAACCCTATTTCACCAATCTATTTATTGGAAACACAGATACCACGTATGGTGTTCGCTATGAGGATGATAGTTTTAAAATTGGTGATTCATCGATTAAATTTAGTCGTACTAAAGCTGTCATTAAAAAGATCAACTATAAATTAACACCAGGACTGTTAAAGCTACTATTCTCTCGGACTCCCTCATCCCAAGATTATACGCTAGAGGACCTTGATAAATATAAATCCATTTTATTGGACACCCATGCCCACAAAAGACAGTATGATCCCACTCAACAAGTGAAGTCCAATATATCTCAAAAATATAAAACCATCATTGCAAAAATGTTCCCCACTAGTCAAAGAGGTCGTCGTAAAATGTCCGCTTCAGGGGTGACATTTAAACCATTAAAACCCCTTGTGGATGTTACCTACTGGCACAATCCCAATAAACTCGTCCAGCGACTACAGCTGTTGCACGCTTCACGTCATGCCGGCCATACTGGTCACGATTGGGAAATTCAAGAAATTGAGGAAGAACTGCGAAATGCCAAAATTATTGTTTAAGCCCTCACCCATTAAAATGGGTATTGCTCACGAGTTGCATCGTCCAGCTAGAAGTCACTATCAGCGACTCAAGGTGATTTCACAGGGTGTGGATGAACTTTGGCAAGCAGACTTGGTTGAAATGATTCCCTATGCTAGCGTTAACGATGGTGTACGCTATATGTTGACGGTCATTGATGTTTATTCCAAAATGGCGTTTGTTGAACCTGTCGACGCAAGTCTGGTCCGCTAGTTCAACATATTATTCGACAATCCAAACGTCAACCTCAGCTGCTACAAACCGATCAGGGAAAAGAATTTTTCAACAAGGATTTCTCCAGTTTTCTCAAATCTAAGGATATTCACCATTACACCACGTACAGCAATCTCAAAGCCAGCGTGGTCGATCGGTTCAACCGAACATTGAAAACCCATATGTGGAAAGCGTTTACCGCTCAGGGCACTTATCGCTGGTTGGACTTGTTACCTGAGCTAGTGTCACGTTACAATGACACCAAACACAGAACCATTGGGACCAAGCCACGACTTGTGACCAAAAATATTCCACAACTGGATAAACTGTTTAACCCCATAAAAACAGCAGACCCTAAACGTCATCGCCTTAACATCGGGGACCATGTTCGTGGGAGCAAATTCAAGTCCGTCTTCGACAAGGGCTACACACCAAATTGGGGGACTGAACTATTTCGAATTCGTCAAGTCAACCTGAACAGTCCAGTCACCTATTTACTCGAGGACCTCAACCATCAACCCATAAAAGGCAGGTTTTATCTTCAAGAACTCCAAAAGACAGCGTTTCCTAAACATTACCTTATGGAAAAAGTGTTGAAACAAAAAGGAAATAAACTATATGTTAAATGGTTGGGATTTAGCTCAGCCTTTAATTCTTGGAATAATAAATTACATGTTGTGTGAACCTGTGTGCCTTGTATTTATTTATTCACTCGTGTTGTACTTAACCTACAGTCCTATGTACAGTCCTCAGCTCCACATGTATTATGAGCAATAAATATTTCTTTCTCTCTTCACCTGTGTTCTCTCTTACACCGACTCTCCCCCTCTCCTCCCCTTCACCTCCCAACACTGTCAAAACAGGTTGTGACTTGTTAGCTCTTATCGTGCACGTGTACAGATGAACACCTGTGTGTTAGGTCATATTACACATGAACTCGCATTTTCTCGCGTATGAACCAAAACATAATGTTTGTTTCACAAGGAGGACGGTAATAATGACATCTCGCACGTGTTCACATGTATTTCGTCACTTTCCTTTCATATCGTTATCACATTATAGTAGTGGGGGACTGGTGAACA
This sequence comes from Meconema thalassinum, assembly GCA_946902985.2. Lineage (NCBI taxonomy): Eukaryota > Metazoa > Arthropoda > Insecta > Orthoptera > Tettigoniidae > Meconema > Meconema thalassinum. The sequence continues at coordinate 181,206,652 of OX336388.2, forward strand.
ACGTCAGTTCAACACACTGCTTTGCACGCTAAATGTACTTAGGCCTTTTGACATAACTTAAATAAATTCATGGGCTAGTCCGTAGGAACCAGGCCAAAGGGACCCGTCCACAGGGATCAGTCCAAAGGGACTCATGAACAAGGACTCGTCCACAAGGACCTGCCCACAAGGACCTGTCAACAAGGAGTTGTCCACAAGGACCTGTCAACAAGGACTTGTCCACAAGGACTCGTCCACAATGACCCGGCAACAATGACCCGTCAACAATAACCCATCCACAGGGATCCGCTCCCCCACCCTCTTACAAAAGCCATGAGTGGGCATGCGTAAAAAACAAAAAACATGCATGTTAATTCATAGTGGCTATCCACCGTATACATGTCTCATGTGTAGAACAACGTTTCGTTCCATATTGGTATTCAAACTCTCACATGTTGCAATTGGAAAGAGTGATTCTAAAAAAACACCCCCTAGTAGGGGTAGGTTTTATTTTGGGGTGGAAATATGTTGTTCATTGGAAAGAGGGTGTCAGCCCGAGTTCAATGACACCTTATTCGTCGAAATCCGACCACGGGTTCGAGGGATATCGAGCCGCCGCCATCTTGTGAGGTGGGGAGGAGGAGGTGGTGCTAGAACTGTCACAAAACCACTACTTATAGGCCTAAGAGCTATGTGGCCTTAAATCCAGGTCGTCAGTCAAAAACTGAGGATGATATATATCTATATGTAGACTTAGGTCTACTGTAAATACCAGTATGATTTATAAAGCAGCTTATAAAAGGATTCTGTACAGTTCTACACTCTTATTTGCTTGTAAAAACACATCACATGGAATTTGGCCTAGGTTGCTATTATCCTCTACTGCAGTATATTGGGGCAGATAATCTTGCTGTTCCGCCGCTTAAAACAACAATAACTAACTAGCAGCAGTAAAATTCAAACATAAATTAAAATTTACAGCTGTATTTTAAGAAGCCTACTTGTATGTCTGTGGAATTTGGAAAATTGACGGAATTAAGAATTGTCCTCCTCCTGTTAGGTTTCATCACCGGTTCTGGATCTATGTAATTTCCCCTAGGTTTTGCCTATACCATTGCTGCTTAAGAGATGTGCAGGATATTTTAGCAAGAACATCAGTGGCTCCAGTACAGCAAAGATGAGGTAAAACAATCCCATTAGATGAATGCATTTCCTTAGCTAAAAAAAATATGGGTTAATGTCTTCCCAGACAGCCAATTCCTATTAAATTGGAAATATTCACGAAAAAATCACCCAGCTTTGCACGAACAGTACGACCTAAGAACGTTGAACACTTCATTCTCTTCATACCCTTGAAAATAAAGTGGCTTTTGTTGTTGTTACTTTTGAGGGCCTTGGAGATCGTGATCATATGGCCCCATGTACTTGAACGAGTGTGGGATGATTGTTTGATAACCATTGTTATTGTGGTATTTGTAGTAGTGTGTGTAGGCTATTTATAATTCAGGTGAGATATGGGAAGGAAACGGCCGTTGCCTCTTAGTTAGGAACCATCCGGTATTTGACTGGTGTATGAGTGGGAAACCATGGAAAACCACTTCCAGGATGACTGAGGTGGAAAACGAACCCACCGCTTCTCCATTCCAGCCCTCAGACCAGAATTAAATGTCTTGACAGAGACGGGAATCGAACCCAGACATCCGGGGTGACAGCTAACAACGCTAGCCGTCACACCACGAATACAGTATTCTTGGAGGGGATTTTCCTCTGTCTAGCAAAACAGACAGCCTTAAAAGTCATTAGATAACCTTGATAGGCACACCTAACATCTTCAATAATTCATGTATGCACAGATTATAGCCTTTTTTTCATTAGTCATTGAGAACCATCATCACCTACCGTACCGGTACGTATTTTGTAGCACAGTTCAAACTAAACGTTTTGAGGTTCTCTAACGACTTGGTCCATGTCAGCTGCTTTAGACATAAAGATTCATTTCGCACAATGAAACTGTCATGTCTACGAACACGGTCCCGTAACTATAAGAACATAAACCGGATCTGGTAATTTCATGCTCTACATTTTACAACCCTCATCATTACTCCTATATTGGAGGTATATTTAATACGAATTACGGAAATATGTACGTATTACCAAACGCAAATCGGTGACACTTCAACTCGGTAAATAACATTCTGGCTCAAGACAACGTGCCTCCATTCGTATCTCGCCCACAAGACCACCTGCGCACTCTGTGAAACACTTCAGGAACCTCAAAGCCACGCCACAAGTAAAGTCGTCAATTATGATGATAATTGATGATAATTGTTGTTTTAAGGGGCCTAAGTCGTCAATTAGGTGTGAACACTGACGAAACATTCTTCTCTAACCTAGTTACAAGTGAGAAGGACTGGGTCGCTTCGTTATCTTAAAATCGAGTTGCATAAAATAATAATAATAATAATGTTACTGGTTTTACGTAACTACTGTGGATTTTAGAGACCCCGGAGTATCGGAATTTTACCCCGAAGGGGATCTTTAACATGCCAGTAAATCTACTGGCAAGGCTCCCTCGCATTGGCACATCCTCATATGCCAACTGGCTGCGCCAGGGTTTGATCCTGCAACCTTGGCCACAGCAGGCGAGAACGTTACCGCTGAGCCACGCAGCCAGTCCAAGTCGCATAAAAAGTGATCATTTTCATACCAATATTACATTAATAATGTTTATACGGGTTATTGGAGCTGGGAGATCTTGGTCATCAGCTCCGTGTACTTGTGTGTTCAATTTGTAATCCGTGCTATTGAGGTGACAGTTGTGCTCCGGAACTTGAAACAAGGTAATATCTCGGCATTTGCAAGGCGGGAGTGTGTAAAACCACACCCAGGATAGCCGCTGTCAGCGCCAGGATTTGAACCTCTGAACTCCCGACTTGCTCCAGCTTCCAATCGCGGTCGGAGTGAGCAATTGAACGCGCTTGACTACACTGCAGGATCGGTAAAGCATGATTATGTCGCCTATCTATTGCTATATTTCGTATTTCTATCCTTAGAACTTCTTTATCGTGTTTTGTGAGGCTTTCTTTATAGCTCAGCTGATACTAAGGTGCGGTAGTGTACTTAATCTAAAGTACTTTTTTGGGTGTTTATGAAGCATATTTCGCATTACGAACCACCGCAATATATTGTCAATACCTTTCTCTTTATAACGTGCGTATTACCATTATTTTCATTGTATACCACGAGCAGAGAAGTGAAGCGAAATATGGCTGGGATAGTCCAGTCTACTTACCTCGAGCTTAGAGAAGCAGTGTGAAGACGTGCTTGTGACCAGTGACCAGTAGGCTACAGCTCAACACACTGAGTTTTCAATATTCATTTTTTGAGGGTACAGAAGTGAGTTATGTATCTTGAAACAGTTTTATCATTTCAAATGATCTTGTCGACTTCGTCGTTATGCTTGGGTCCAACGTTATGCGTTACGGAGACGGAGACGGAAGTGACGTCAGGCAGCCGCGCGGGAAGTGACGTCATGCAGTCACGCGGGAAGCAGAAGCTAATGGTTATTGGAGTCTGTTGAAAGAGTCCTGCGGCGTCGAGTGACCTGGGGCTTTGGGCGAAGCGAACACAAGAATACAGGGTGACTTCTAAAGAGATATACAAGATGCCATATAAGAATACAGGGTGCCTCCTAAAGAGGTGTGCAGGATGTCAGAGCAAAATACAGTAAAAGATGCCAGATAACAATACAGGGTAACTCCTAAAGGGATATACAAGATGCCATATAAGAATACAGGGTGCCTCCTAAAGAGGTGTGCAGGATGTCAGAGCAAAATACAGTACAAGATGCCAGATAACAATACAGGGTGACTCCTAAAGAGATATACAAGATGCCAGATAAGAATACAAGGTGTCTCTTAAAGAGGTGTGCAAGATGGCAGAGAAGAATACAGGGTGACCCCTAAAGAGGTGCACAAGACGTCAGACAAGGTTACAGGGTGATTCCTAAAGAGGTGTACAAGATGTCATACAAGAATACAAGCTGACTCCTAAAGAGATATACAAGATGCCAGATAAGAATTCAAGGTGACTCTTAAATAGGTGTACAAGATGGCAGAGAAGAATACAGGGTGACTCCTAAAGAGGTGCACACGATGTCAGACAAGAATACAGGGTGACTCCTAAAGAGGTGTACAAGATGTCACACAAAAATACAGGGTGACTTCTAAAGAGATATACAAGATGCCAGATAAGAATACAGGGTGCCTCCTAAAGAGGTGTGCAGGATGTCAGAGCAAATTACAGGGTGACACTTAACGAGGGGCCCGCGCAGGAAGCTTATGTTAATGGGTAATGGAGTCTGTTGAAATAGTCCTGGGGCTTCGACCGAAGCGAGAAGCCCTCCTGAGCGCCTTTCTAACATGTGTAGTATTTGTAGCATGCGTCATTTGAAATGATATAACGTCTAGTCTTTCAGACTGACTGTAATTATTTTACCACGCCTGATTGTCTCATTTTACAGGGTCTGTATGAGAATCTTCCTTTTAAGTGGATTCGTCCTACGGAGGGTTACCGACCGTCCTGCTATTTATTAATTTTAGTTATGTCCGGCCTGCATTTCTAATTTATCGAAAATGTTAGGCGTTTTTCTTATTGCTCATTTAGGTTTTCCACCTATAGTCAGACAGATGTTAGGACAAAATATTTTTTCAGAGGATGGTTTGGAATTTTGGATAAAGAACGCAGGGTATTAATGTTTCTATGAAACCTACAATGAGTAGCCTACTTGGATAAATGGATGCAACCTATGGAGGAATTCAAGTGTTCCAAATGGTTAAAACTTCAAAACATTAAGGGCCACAGTTTTGAAGATATTGTACCTTTTATTCATTATTTACAGTAAAAAGTTGTGGAAATAGATGATTCAATATTATTCGACCAGTTCTGCAACGTACCGGTAAGGGCTTATTCTAAAAGTTCAACTTTAATTAAGACACAACACTAGAGTAGATCTACAATCGTCTGTTTTCTTTAATAAGTACCAGAACATTGAGTTTTGTTTCTGAGCTTTTGTACAAATTGCCAGTTTGCCAGACCAGGCAGCAATGCGTGTTTATTCATACCGTACTGTAGTCTATATGCTCAATGGAGGAACCGTTTGTTGGTAGAATGTTACTTGTGACGATCAATATTAAAGGTACGTAGAGTGAAGAATTCTGTAAATATGTGCTTCAAGAAAATAATTCGCGTCTTCTTTCAAAAGTAGGTTCTGTTGAAAAATACAGCTTCAAGGAAAATATCTGCAGCAGGGACTGATCATTAAGTAAGGTATTTCCTTTTGTAAACAGTTATGTGTAATATTCATATTACCGGTATGCATAATTTTGCTATCGATTGAACTTGTCAGATATTTTCTTTTCTGAGCAATGTCCTGCATTTGGAAATTTTCAGTTGGTAACGCTAATCCTCCGAGACAAAGATGTGAGTTTTGTTGTGAAGTAGTCGCATTGTAACGCAAGAAGGACGGATTTTAGCTAAAATCATTGAACTCGAGGTACATTAATATTGGAATACCGTCTGTATAGGAGTGAAGTGCAGTTTTTGGTGCGACTGCTTACGCCGGGTCCTTTCTAGAGAATGAAAAGTCTTTTTCTCTCTCGATATTTTAGACTGAAGTTCACCTTCAAATAATTGTAAGAAAATTACTTGCACCGTAATATTGTAAAACTGTAGCTCTGCCAATAAGGAACACTGTTCGGCAATATCACACTCAGGTAAATTAATAATAACACCTACTTGTATTTTTCATATAAGTTACTATTTTGGCCCATTATGTCAGCATTTGAAGTAAGATGTATTCACAAACGCAAAATACTTAATAACAAATCGTTATTGGAAAATTGAGTTGACCGTAAACCTGCCATATCATTAGAAAATACCACATTTATAACGTAAGTAAGGTACCGTATTTCCTTATGTAAAAAGTTATGTGTAATATATATATTATGCATAATGTTTCTATCGATTGAACTTGTCAGATGTTTGTAAATTATTGGTGAACTTCTAATATTTTCCAGTGCCGTATGTTTTGGAAGTGCTTATTGTGGGCAGGTAATGTTATTGGGCTACCTGAATTCGTAAATGGGATTTGTTTCAGTGCAAGCGGTTGCTTATTGACTTTGCTACAAAATGATTGTTACATTCCTGTGTTTTTGCTCGTTGTTTGATTCTTCACTATGCCTTAAAAAATACAACTCTCTCTTTTCGAAACAATTCTCGGAACAATTTCCGTGCATCATTGAATCCAGCAAAGGTCAATTTTTTACTGTTTGTCAATGTAATGTTTTTATATCACATTGGTGGAAAATGTGATATTTCGAAACACGTGGGAACAAAGAAGATCCAAGATAATGTAAACTGTAGGCTAGTAAATAAAGAAGAAGTGAAGAAAATTGTGTTAACAGTGGGAGTTATGGGATAATAAGTGCCGAATGCTAGTTTAAATCATTCGTTTTGCATTTTAGTTTGATAATTAATTGAGATAATATTTGCCTCTCATATGAAAATCTCCCGATTTTCGGTTTTGTAAGGTTGGCAGGCATGGAAATGTTATAGGGCAGCTAAGTACAAGCAGGCAGTGAAGCCACACACGACGATTTCGGTGTCGGTAAGAACGAAATAAGCTGGGAAGTAAGAAACAACTTTTAAGGTCAGATGGTTCTGAGCGCACCTTGAAATGCCGGTAACGCTGAAACTACGGTACCACACCACATTTCTCGCCGTGTCTGCCAGAATATTACAATTAAAAATGCAATACTTTACCGTGTCGAGCCCAAACTACGGTACCACACTTATCGCCGTGTCTGCCACAATATTACAATTAGCAATGCAATACTTTACCATGTCAAGCCCCAACTACGGTGCCACACCACATTTCTCGCCGTGTCTGCCACAATATTACAATTAGAAATGCAATACTTTACCATGTCGAGCCCAAACCCTGCTGATTGCAAACAATTGCTATTTTTGGAATTAACTTACGCTTCTTGTTTTCTCAGAGAAGTAGCAAACGTCTCCTACTTCCTTTAACTTTTCACTTGCTCAAAGTTATGTGGCAAGAAGTGTGACGCGCGCTGCAGATCAAAGATGTTAATCCGCGCAGATGTCTCACTCATTAATTCTGTCGTCTCGCTACGTCAAAGTTGTTGGTTCAATCCTCGGCTCGTGTTGTGTACGGTCACAATATATATAATATGCTCAGTATAGTGCCATTTGTTCCCTATGCTTTAGCAATTCATATCAAAGTGACTGGGGGTTGAAAGTCTGTACATTATGCTGAGTAATGTAGACATTAAAGCCATTGGCATAGTTTCCTAGTACTGCACTTCAGCAATTGCCTGTACATTATCACTGTCTCTCTGAATCCCCAGTCTTATTTAGACATCTAGCACTGTTCATATGATAAACACACAAACACCTCCTTGACGTTTTATTTGTGATGATGTGTTGAAAGTTCTTACCAAAATAGGCCTATTCATAAGTGGTTCCTGTTGTAGCATTCCATATCACCACCAAATAGTTAGCAGACTTGAAACAGCAATCAACAACCCCGCCTCTTTATTGTTTACTAAGAAGGAAACACTTCTGGAATGTTCCGGAGGGGTGTACTTTTACAAGGTTACTTATTCATCATCCTCAAGGCCCTGACGTATATAGAAATTCCATTTTATGGACGGGAGCATACATTTAAAGGAAATATAGCAAAACACAAGAAAAATTCCTGGAAGGGTATTGGAATATACAATTAAATTTTTCTCTGTGAAAATGACAAATATCCTATACTTGTTACAGTTTATCCTGAATGTCAAATTATAATACTTAATTATCCTGTGTTGTAGATTCCTAAACATTATGGAGTGCCAACCATCTATCAAATGTGAACCAGAAGAATTCCCTGAGATTGTGAGTTGTATTTTAGTTCCATATATTGTTATATATATTGTGTACCATTACTGATGAGCCTGACAAATCTTTGGCTAATTAATAGGAATTTTTCATGTGACTTAATACTGCCAAATAGTGATGGTCATAATTCTCTATTTAGGGGCGTAACATCTAGGTTATCGCTTCGGTAGCGTAGTTTGTAGAAAGCTGAGCTTCTATGCCCAAGGACGCACATTCAAACCTGGCCGATATCGACGGATATTTTAAGAGCGCTGAAAATCCGTCAGTATGCCTTCCTCCGGAGGGAAAGTAAAGCCGGTGGTCCCATGTCATAGATTAATGGCATCTAAAAGAAACTTCCACTAATTACACTGATCAATGTTTCTGAGCCATTTAGAGCTTCAGGTTTGTTTACTGTGGTATAATGTCTTAGATATTGATTTATTAATTACATCTGTAGGTATAATAGGCCTTCTGTAATTTTGAAGTTCTCTCTTTTTTTGCGTCACAATTCAAACATGATGTAAAGTACTATCCCGTCATTTGCCTGGAGGGAGTGTGGAAAACCCCGGGAAAACCATTCAGGATGGGTGCTGCTAGCATGATTCGAAACGGATTGCTGCAGCTGCCATGGGGTTTGAATTTACTTATTTGATGATTTTTTTTCGAATTAAGTCTTCAGAGGTTTCCCGTCTAGATGACCAGCGGATTTGTCCATGCAATTGAAATCCCGTCTTAGCTGTAATTTCGTGAATTCCTTCAAGGACCTGAACTGCCTCTTGTGTATTGTTAGAAAGAATAGCTAGATCATCCGCGAAGGCCAAACACTGTAGATGAATTTAATGTTTAGTCTTCAACCAATCGTTAATTCTCTTCTTTTTCCCTTGTCCTGGTAACTTATTCAAGGACACGATTGAATAATAACGTTGATAGTCGTCTCCTTGTCGAAGTCCTCTGCTAATATGAAAACGGTCAGAAAGCTGACTGAAATTTAACTATTGAAGTTATGGCTGTCAGTTTCTGTCGAATCAAATCTCTTGTTTTCCTGTCAACTTTGAATATTTCTTGAATATTGAATAGTGTGTGTGGGTCTAATGAGTCGCCATCTTTCCTGAAGTCTCCAAAGTGAGCGTTGTTTGCCTGGCTTTATGTATTTGCAAGGTGGTTTTGAGATTGAGAATTTGTTCTGCTCAGGACCTGCCGTTTATGAATCATGCCTGTTATTCACCATCTAGGTGTTCAGTTTGTTTTTCAAGTCCCGTGAATAATGCCTTAGAGATATTTTTTTACGCGAGTGATAGTGAGGATATTTCTACGTAGGTATTGATGTATGTTCTCTCCCCCTTTTTATGTAGTGGGTGAATTAGATTGCAATTCAAGTCGCCAGGAATTTTCTCCATAAATCTACAAGAATTACTTGAAATTTCTCAGCTAGGCGTTCACCTCTTAATCTCAACATTACATCTTCCTATGGAGCTTAGCTATTTTTAAATTCATGTGTTATTTTCTCGATTTCTTTTAATGAAGGGAGTTCTGAATCCGGATTTGGAATCGGTCGCTCAAATCAGAATTGTTCTTCAGGAGTATCGCTGGTTAAAAGGTCATGGAAGTTATCTGTCAGAAGTTTACAGTTTTCTTTATTATTCCCAGGGCCTCATCCGGATGTTTGACTCATAAAATAGGTACTTAGTAATGTGATAGTTCGTCAGCAAATGTTTTGTTACTGTTTCTTGTACTATTTCCCGTGTAATAGAAGACCACACGGAATGAACGGGGTAAGTCCACGCACTCTGGTGGCCAGCTATCGTAACTACAGATAAGTTGTAATTAACTTCATATAATGCGGCAAGTCACCGAGATACAGAGGTTTTTATTTTTAGCGGAAACGGAAAGAACGCCCCATATCCTCGCACTTTACATGTACTTCCTTTATAAGAAATACATTTGGCTAAGTAACTATATCACTTACACTCAATTGGGTTGTTTTTAAGTATTTATTTTTAGTGTTGAAAGTTTAAATTGGCCCTGCTGAAAAATCTACATAATGTGGCTTATCCCGTTCTTCCCGTGGAGTCTTCAATTTTTATCTATTTCTGTCATTTTATTTTGTAATAATGTGCGTTTTTCAGATCTGATGATTCTTGAGGTTTCTTTCTGGGCTTTTATGAATTCATGCCAGTTATTTTTTGTATTTTATTGCAACTGCACTTTTTAAAGGCTTGAATAACAAGGTCTATGGCCTTATCGCTGGTCTTGTTCATCCATCTGTCTTAACGTTATCGAGGAAGACCCCCAAATAATCCGGGAAGTTCCCAATAGTGTATCTTCTAATACCATCCAATTGGAAGGATTTTGGTTGGTGATATTTGCAAGGAAATTGTTTCAATTTTGTTTAAGACATTCCAAATCAATTCGTGGATATGTTAACTGTTCTGGGTTTGGGTCCATCAGGTTGAAACTTTACTTTAATTGTAGATAAGTGGTGCTCAATGTAAATAATTATTTTATTTACTATAAATTCATAATAATAATAATAATTATTATTATTATTATTGTTATTAATAATAATAATTATGAATAATAATTATTAATATTTTTCCTTCAGGAGGATCGCAGGTTAAAAGGTCATGGAAGTAATGTGTGAGAATTTTACATTTTCTCTATTATTTCCAGGGCCAAATCCGGAGATTTAAGATATGTACTAGGTGCTTGGTAATGAGATAGTTGTCAGCAAATGTTTTGTAACTGTTTCTTGTTATTATTATTATTTCTATTATCATCATTAGCTCATAGTCTTTAATTTTTATATACAGTTATGCTTGTTCATTACTTCCCAGGATTTGAATGAGCAGCCACCCTCTGATAGGCCAGTGGGGATGAAGGTTGAAGAACCTGATGATGTATGTGAAGATGCATTTGTTAAAGAAGAACTTGATTGCGAGGTGACTGTGTACATTATTTCCCACCTTGGATTATTCTCAAATCCTTTTTTAGTTATGTAGTTTGTTTTAATCAGCTTTAATTTCAATTGTGAAATTGAACAGCAGAAAAGTTTATGTTTTTTGACTCTATTTTTTTAATAATGTGGATTGAGTCAGATCGCTTCAATGGGCCGTCTATTTATTATTTTTCAAATGTCTATAATAGTTTGAAACTGGTTATTTGTTGTCCATTTTGAAACAACCTTGAATTATTATGGCAAAATCACCATTACCTGTAAGGTTAAGTCGTGCTGCTAAATTAGGTAGGTACTTCGAAGAATCCTTGGCATATTAGTAAGTGTGTGCTACTGAAACTTGGACTCTGTGTATTGAGGTTTTGAATTGTCTTTGACTTCATAACCACTCAATCACAAGATGTGCAACTGTAGATAATCATATCAGCATTTATTTTTCGCAGTTAAGTTAGTGACTTTTGGAATTCGTGTTTAAGGAAAGTTCCAAAATGCAAGTGTGTTTTATAAAATCATGTTTTTGTTTCTTTTCTTCTTGAATGAAACATCTATTTTATTTCTCATAAAATGAAAGACAATAGTATCGATTTTGTTGCTGAATTTATAGCATTGTCGCTACATGAAAGTATTGGATTCTCAGAAATAAAGTATATTGTCTAGTGATGGCACGAATGCATCGTAAGTAATCGGTATGGTATAATTTTATATTTTTGTCTTGTAAAACTTTCATAACCTCGAAAATACAAGCCAGCAAAATATAAACAATGTGAAAGTCAGCTAATGAGCACTTACCGCAGCGAAATTTCAGCTTCAGAGTTGCTATTCTAACCTTGTCAAATTTCTAAAAATTATTCAATGAGTTTGGAACTATTCCGAGACATATAAACCAAGATGAATGTCTAGCTTGCTTGTGTATCTATAAAATATATATCTGATGCCTCCTGATGTACATTATTAACAAATTGTTGTTTCTCTGTAGGGAGCACATATCGTGGAAGGTACTGCAGACAACAAGGGAGTTACAATTAATGAGAATGTGACTGAAGAGATAGTCGCACATGTCAAAACGGAAGCACTATCTTCATCAAGCGGCGGAGATGCGAGAGTTGTAAGTTCCTAATTATATTGAGAGCAGCTTTATGATTATTAAGTCACGTTATATGCTTATTGATATCTGATGTTCCTCCACCGAGTGTGGCTGAGACTTTCAAAGGTTTGGTGATACGTTTGTGAGGGGATCATGTGCACTGATGAAATATTAAAGAATTAATATGAAACCTGAATTTAATTTAGTAATTTCTTGCTGATCATATACTTGCTCCATAGTGTATATGGAAGATATTGTTTTCTCTGTGATTTGTTTGCTGGATAGGTTGATATGATAGTTGATGTTTTAAGGGCCAAACAATCACCTTATCGACCTACCGCTTGATAGGACTCCCTGCCTAAATTGTATTTGGAGTCCAGCTCATCTGAAAAGGGTCTTTTTTGGATTTTTAATATCTGGTTGTTTTTTGTTGTAAGTCATCAAATTGCATTCATGATTTGCTTCTCCAGGTTTGTATACGATCATAATATTTCAGAGATTCTCTGTGTACTGTAATCTGGCTTCCAATTCCACGACACAGAAATAGTTTCTAATCCTTCAGACTACCCCTCCAGAATACAGTGATAAATTTATCAATTTCCGCATACTTTCTATACGAAAATGGAGTACCAACTTTTGAATGCAATATTGAGGCTGCTAGTAAACATAGGTTGAAATTGTTAGAAAGATAGCCTTTGTCAGATGATCCAGGCCATTTTCTGTCCTTTAACTGGGCATGGTATGTCATGCATTGAACAAATCACCCAGCGCAATACCAATAAATTCACAAATGGAACTAGGGAACAGTCTATCACAAATGACTAGGTTTCTATTCATGTTCCTTGTTAATTCTTTAACATTCCTTCGGAGTGAAATATCGCGCCCTGTGGTTGGGATTCCTCTTAAAAATGGAGGTCCCGTGGCTCATGGTCGCCACATGAATGGTCACGTAAAACTACAAGCTTTCCTATTAAAAACAATTACTCCATGAAGTTTGTTTTGTATTTAAAACTGATCTGAGTGAAATGGCCTCAGAGCCCTGTTTTGATCTGTTATGATACGGACCTTGTTATCGGTAGAAAGCCGATAGTGTAGATTACTTCCTTATCCCCATGCACTGCTGTTAATCTGACGGAAAGGCAGAAACTTCAAGCTCACCTTTCTTTGTGTTGTTTATTGCCTATATCCTGTGGTGAAATTCTGTAACTTTATGTGCTGCATTGATTGTAGAGCCTCTTCATTCTGGGCATGAGCTAACGGACATGAAGATATATAAATTCCGTGTAATATAATTTGTACGAAAGAAGGTGACCATAGCTAGACTGTCATTTAAAATCTGTGATAATTTTTTACATATTGTGCAACTTCCCTGCTAAATTTCGAATCTTCATAGAGCCACCTTTCATCAAACGTGTGATCTTTATGAAGTAGACTATTTTGGAGTTAGGGCTGACAATATCAGCAACAGTTAGGTGGCTCTTCTGATATATATTTACTTTATTCAAATATCCATTCTGGATCTTTGAACAAGTGGGGAGGATGTTATTCTGTAGAAGCATGGATCGTGTGAATTTATTGTAGTTGTGAGTGAAATAACTATGTGTTTTTGCTGTTGTGTTGTATGGGGCTATTACAGAAAGATTCTGTTAAAATGAATTTCGTGGACTGTTGGTAAAGGCATCATTCTTATCTATGACATTAGTAAGTAAAGAGGCAATAAACCATTAAGATGGGCAAACACTTGTTTTAGCCATAAACCAACAGGCTGGTGAATGAAGCAATAGTATAATAATATAATATTATTTAAATTTATTATTATTATTCTGAGATCAATATTAATGATTTTTTGTAGTTATATTGGAAGTTATGTCCAATTTGATCACCCCACTTTGAAGGTGATATTTACAATTCACTCGCGGAATTTCTTGTGACAGAATTTCATGACTGAATTTTTGGTCATTCTGACGACAGTGTCTTTTCGTTTATTTATGTCATGTTCTTCATGAATAAATTTTGTTTTTCTCATTTTAAACTGTATTGCGTAATATTTTATCGAAGTGGTGGGAGGTCGTGTTAAGTAGGTCATTGCTAGGTATTTTCTGGGTATGCCACCCTTTGAGATAATTCTCTTTTTGAGGTGTTTTTGTGTTCTAGAGCTAGTCAATTTTTTTTGAAGCCATGGCCATTCTTAATACATCCTGTTTGGATGACTGATTACCCTGTTACTCCTTGACTTGGTGGTAGGATTCGGGGGTTTTTCTAGCCGGTAATTTTCAGGTTCTACGATCCAGCTATCATCGAGTGATTTCACCAGGTAATGGTAGGTGATTTCGGGCACAGTTCCTTACCCAGTGGCGTATGCAGGCTTTCCCTCTGGGGGGTTCATTAATATATAACATTATTCAAGGGGCAGATGACCTTGCTGTTCTGCCACTTAGTCATCAGTATCATATACATTATTACAATTATATTTCGAGTAATATACAGTTATTAAATAAACATTCCCTTTGCATGAAAACTACTTTAGGCCTCATTATTTTTTCTGCACCAAAAAAAACATCATTTAAAAATATGGTAAACCGTAATTAAATATTAAAACTGAAATGATGCAGTGGTCTATAGGTGACTGCTTATAATATTGATATTATGTGAGAGGAAATAAAATTTGTCTTCTATGTTCTTACTGACATTAGACTATTATTGGTAGTCAAAATCTGCCTATCTTGATGGCTTTATCTGTATAATTGATTGGAATACATTAAAAACTCCTCGTGTAACTAAGTATTTTTAGTGAAACGGATACATACAAATAAAGCAACCCGAAGCGACGTGAAAATAGTTACTGATCGCACACTTAAAAAGTAAAATTAATACTTGGCTGACTTCAACTCTGAGGGAGTCGTCTAGCCCCGAGTAGAGTGCAGGACATTTACCAAGTGACGAGCTTGATCACTTTTAAAATATATACAGGAGTAACGAGGACTCACTAGCGGTAGTGTAAAACAGGTGATAGATCGGACAATATAAAGATTCAACTAAACAAATGTCTCTGGGGGGTATTTAAACACTAAACCCCCCCCTCCTGCCCCCTTGTCGGTACGCCACTGAAACCCACTCATCATCTGTCAGTAAACACATGGCTTGGCACATTTAAGCTCTGTAATGTTTGAAATTAGTTTCTGTTCTAAGGCAGGAACTATAAAGGTTGGATTCAATATATGTATTTCAAACCTGCATTGATAAATAATTAATACCAACTATGCCAGGAAATCCCTTCTTGGAAGCATTCTAAGTGACCTTGTGACTACTTTCTTAAAAGCATTTGAAATTGACTTACCGTATTAATACTCCAATGTCTTCCTGGGCTTGTATCTACCATGCAAACTATGTGCTACCATTCACTAGTAGACTTATAATGTTTGATGTTAGCAGCAACATACTCCACAATAGAGCCATTTAATTTACCGTACGTACTTACACTAAATTCTTCTGAAAATTTGCTTTAATAGCAGTGTTTTGTCAGAAATATATTGTATAATATTCCTACCTTCATTCTGGTACAAATATTAAGGGCATAGTCGCGTTTTATTTAATGATAGGTGGACGTGTTAGATCCTAACACCCCTTACTGCCTTACAATAAAAAAGTTAAAATACAATTATTTGTCCTCAATGCTTAAAAGTATTACTTCCATTAAGACACTTACTGTCGACCAAAGTATTATGTGCACTCGAGTTTGAAGGTTGCTTGTAAAGTACCCAATAGGCCTACATTGAATTCAATAACTTCCGAGTGAGGCGCGCCATGATGCGTGATGGGCTCCATCTAGGCAAGGCTGTACAGCTTTCGCCGTATCGGCTAGCTGCGGAACCATGCCGTATTTTCCCGTACAAATACAAACCGAGTAATTTACGTATTTCACAGTCATACATCATAACCTTTCGATGTATAAGGATTACAACGCGACCAACAACTACTATTTTCAACCACCCCGAGCCGAGAAAAAGTTACCTTTCAAAAATGATAACAACTTTGTTTCTTGAATACCCAAACATTTGAAATTAATAAACGAGTTATAAAATATTCCAATGTATACAGTATAGTGTTAAAATTGTGATTCGATCTGATGACGAGTTTTGGAGATAATAATTCTTAAATGTGACGCATGGTTAGAACACGCTTAAAAATGGGCACTTTTGTGTTCCAACTGCGATAAAAAATATTAAATTATAAATTAAAAATTCCAAACCTACATCGACCAACGTAAAATAGAACGACGAAAACAATGATGTTATTGGATTTTATGTAGGTCTATTGGTTACTTTACAAACAACCTTCAAACTCTAGTGCAGATAATACTTTGGTCCACAGTAACCAGCATTTTGTCTCGCACTGAGATTTACTTGTTATCTTGAGGAGATTGTGTATAATAAGCTTTAGAACTAGGGAAGACATAACCTCATCTGTGTAATGCTTCACTTCAACTCAGCAGTGATTTACAATTACATAGTTTGCTATTTGTGTAAAAAGTATTAGTGATGGCAAATAAATAAAATAATTAATTAATTCACTTTATTCCTAGGACATGCAAGAAGAGACCCAGGATGGGGAAAGTGAAGCAAGTGGAAATCATCCAAATGAGTAAGTGTACAACATATGAGGAAACATGTTTCTTAACTTTTGTGTATGCATAACTGAATGTTTTGGATATGAATATGATTTGTTTGCATCGTCAGATATATCTCGCATTTTATGTGTCGTTACTGCTTGTCTTATCAAAGTAGATACATTATTGATATTAACTTATTCTTTACTAGCCCACAAATTATCATTCAGAGTTCTCTCTGTCTGGAAGTATTTAAAACAAATTAGTTAGCTTCTTGATGATTGTTTGTCTTGTGGAAAACTGTCTCATCTGCTTGAAGAAAATACGTATGCCGCAGTGATAAGATAAACAATGCGTTTTGTAAGCAACATCCACTACCTTAAAATTCCCCTTGTGTGTCTATGTGTCTTCAACCCGTTTTGACCTTTTGTAACCACGGTTACTAAATCACGACAATGTTACTTCATGAGCCATCAACGATTTTAATTTACTTAGGAACAAAATCACTTCAACTAGGCTCGAACTTTAATCCAAGACACAAGGATAAAAGGCCGGACTTACAAAATTCAAAAGTAAGGGCTACGCCATTTCCTTAATTCAATAATCATTGACACCGAAGCACACATTTAAATTCGCATTAAGACCGAACAAACATTAACACAGGCCCAAAACTGATATAGCAATATTTTCAGCACCGGAAATAATTGGAATATTGTTGTACATAATGTAAACATGTTGGAGTGCAAATGCAGGTCAATATTTTATGATACTATTTCGGAGGAGTGGGATTAAGCTGTTGGTTGATGAAAAGTAAACATTCGGATTAAATTGTGCCAGTAAATGTGTGGGACGTTAGAGCGAGGCATGCGGAGGTGTGCCGAGAGTTGGATTAGCTTGCGCTTTGTGGTGTGGTTTATCTGGAAGGGTTACCAACTTTTATATATACTAAGGTTGGAACTTAAGTAATGGCAACTATTTATTATCAAGAGGTACAACAGTGGTACATGTTAGCAACCTTTACAGTCCTTCAAACTGGTCACCAGTGTGGTGTAGAACCCTTTGCCGGCAATGTGGAAGTCGTAGTTTGCCTTTCGCCTAGTCCGTTCTGTCGATGGTGTACATGGAGCGGTCTACAGCCTGTCGAATCTCTCCAATAGTCCGGAAGCGAGTGCACGAAGTGGTTCCTTCATCTCGCACACGAGATTCACCATCACCTTCACCGTACTGGCGGTCTGACCGACTTTGGACTTTCGGGGTGACCCATGATGCCGCCATTCGTGATGGCGTGATCCTAACGCATTACGTTCCTTCACGGCAGACCGTCAATGCACAGTGTTACTGTTCGTTTTTGGAGCACCACCAGGGCCCTGCATTGCGAAAGAATCGGCCACACTTTCTGCGGCAACCATCCATCATGTTGCACGACAATGCTCGGGCGCATACAGCGCGAGCTGTGGCAGATTTGTTCGGTCGATGGGGCTGGGAAGTACTGTACCATCCACCATACTCCCCTGAATTAAGTCACGGCGACACCGATTTAATCCCTAAGATGAAGGAACCACTTCGTGGCACTCACTTCCGGACTGTTGCAGAGATTCGACAGCCTGTAGACCGCTCCATGTACACCATCCACAGAACGGGCTCGGGAAAAGTTATACTACGACTTCCAAATCCCTGGCAACGGGTTCTACACCACGCTGGTGATTACCTTGAAGGACTGTAAAGGTTGATAACATGTATCACTTTTGTACCTCTTGATAATAAATAGTTGCCACTACTTAAGTTCCAACCCTTGAAGTAACAAACTACCACTTAAGGGGAGTTGTGACTGAATTTTGCGGAATTTGAAGCAAAAACTGCGTTTTGTTTGTTTTATTCATACACAAATTGCCTAATTCTTACAGTTTCAGGAAATGATTTTCTTTTAGTCGTTCCGGCTATTGTTAAGCTTGTAGAGGCCTCTTCGTATGAACCTGCATGACATTTTAACATTTGAGGTGCTTTTACAATAATAATTATAGTACAGAAGAGGGGGAAATGACCAGGAGACATGTTAAATGGCAGAAACTATCTCAGGAAGAAAAAGTGAGGTGATGTGAAGGGGAAGCATAAGGAGGAGGGCAGTAAATATTAACTTGCCTCTTTCTCGCATAGCTCTTTCCCAATGCGTTGCTGTGTGCAACAAATGCTCCTTGTGGTGCAATTCTTATCACACATTCTTGTAACTTGGTAGAATGGTTGCCAAAGGTACAGTTTGGTAAATTTGCTTTGGGTTTTGAACTGCGTTGAGTTTTAATATAATTGTCATAATTTTGAATTTTCAAAAATCTGTAAAATGAGAGTTTAAATATTTCTGGAAAGAATAGTATCTATCTAACACCAAACTCCGGAGCAACTAATGTTTCTATACATTATATCTACATTTATAAGAAAAAAATCAGTGTCGTCAAACCAAACCTTTGATGTAAGGGACTTTTTTATGGGACCACTCTTTTATCACAGAAATGTTCAATATCTCAAGTACTAATGAAGCTATATAAATATAAAATAGAACAACAGGTGCCAGCAACTCTCTATGTAAGAGATTAAAATCTGGTAATGCTAGGATGAAATCCTCATACCTCCGCTTAATGGAGACTTATCTGGCCATGTGGCAGACGTTGTGATTATGCAGGAGGAGAATGAGGACAGGAACAGGATCACGGTTGAAGAAGTAGAGAGGGTTGTTAATAAACTACTATGTTGCAAAGCGGCAATGGTAGTTGAATTTCAGCCAGAAATTGTAAAGTAAAGTGGGAACGCAGGGCTGAAACGGTTGCATAGGATAATCGAATTCGCATCGAGTTTAGGAAATGTACCCTCTGACAAGAGAAAAGCAGTTATCACACCAATTTATAAGCAAGCTAACAGTATAGATTGCAATAATTACAGGAGGATTTCTTTGATAAGTGTCCCGGGCAAAGTGTACTCAGGCATTGTATAAAGGAGACTTCGATCATTCGCTGAGAGTAAGATGGATGAAACCAGAGTGGTCGAAAACCACTCCGGGGATGTCAAGATCAAAACTTTAGTGTGCGCCAAGTTATTGAGAAATGCTACGAGAGGAATAGACAGTTGTGTTTGTGCAACTAGAGAAGGCATACGTTAGAGCACCCAGGGAGAAGATGCCTAGCATATTGAGGGATTATGGTATCGAGCGAAGCTGCTAAAGGCAATCAAAAGTATTTATGGTGATAATCACGATACAGTGAGAGTTGATGGTAGGATGAGTTCTTGGTTTAAACGTTGCCACAGGTGTGAGGCAAGGATTGAACCATTATGTTATTTTTTAAATGGACCATTTCTAGAAGGGCATAAACTGGCAGGGTGTATTTCAAGGTAAGTAACCTGGCCTATTCGGATGACCTGGTTGTAATGAAGGACTCCGTCGAAAACTTGCAAGCCAACATGTTTGAACTTGAACAGAAATGTAGGGAGTATGATATGAAGATCAGCATTTCCAAGACGAAGGTTTTGCTCATTGGAAGAAATGCAAGAAAATAGAATGCCAGGTGGAAGGAACAAAATAGGAGCAGGTTGAACATATAATAATTCTGAATGAGACCAGAACGTGGCTTTTGCACTTGCATCGGACGTCATCGTGGCTTCTACATACTCTGTTTCATCTTCCGGGGGACATAACCTATTCAAAATAGTAACCATGGTCACTACTGCACCTGAAATATGTGCTAACTTATGTAAATATGTGTTTTTATTTATTGCTCTTTTACCAACGGCAGCCATGTTCCGACCGCACTTGCAACTCGTTCATCTGTCAACAAGGTGCACTCAACGGCACATACCGAGGCGCAGACATTGTTGCCAACATGTGGGATAAAACTACACTACACTAATTAAATATTATTTGTGTTTGACAAAAACCGAGGATGTATATATAGCTAACGAATATTGGTCTGGATTGATATACTGTGCTAGGCAAAAACCATTGGTCTGGATTGAAATACTGGGCTAGGCAAAAACCATTGGTTTGGATGAAAGTTATTCTCGATTGATAATTGGACGTGTTTAACTCGCAACACGCACAATACTTGTTTAACTTAAGACTGACACTTGACGGCGCTCTTTTGTGTTACGATACCGGATGTGACATAGTACAGAATGCGTGGGGTTGGCAATGCTGTCTTTGACGATAACTCACGTGCATAATGGCGGACACAGTTAGACTTTTACCTATAAATCGTGATCTAAAAGGGGACTGTGTGTGGGTTATGATCATTATTACTCCATTTCCTGGTTTATTTTTCATCATTTAAGGTAATTTGGCTATTTTATGTAGTGTAGAACATTTTATCGTTAGTATCTCATTCTGTGCTAATGAACTTTTTTAAGTACTTGGGCTGTGTAATCTCTCAGGTTGGTAGTACTGTACGGTGAAGGAAATAGAGTCGAGGTGTAGAAAAGCCAATGAAGTGAGTTCCCAGTTGCGATGCACAGCATTTTGTAAGGAAGAAATTAGTTTAGCGACGAAACTCTCCCCACATCGCTCAGTATTTAGACCGACCTTGCTATATGGAAGTGAGAGCTGATACATAAGCTAGAGTTAACTGATATCAGTGTAGAAAGAATGATTTCTGGGACAAATAGATGGGAGCAATGACAGTAATGAAGAGATAAACGCTAAGTTAGAAATGAACATTCTAGATGAAGCTATTCGTATGAGCCGACTCAGAAGGTGGTGTCATGTGTAGAGAATGGGAGAGTAGAGATTATCTAGAGGTTAATGAGTTTTGCTGTAGAGGGTAAGAGAAGCAGAGGCAGACCTAGGAGGCGAAGGTTAGATTCAGTGTTTAATGATTTCAAAATGAGACGATTAGAAGCAGAGGCTAACTGCTAATAGGGGATCATAGAGGCGGCTTGTTTGCAATTAGAGGCTTTCAGACTGGACTGGACGCTGAAACGCAAAACTGTCTCAAATGAAAATGTCTGTATGAAGGATGATTGGATAGGAAACATGAAAATTGAATTCTGGCACAACTAAGAGCCCCTTGGCCATCACCAGCGTCTCACTGGTTGCGAGTGTTATAACACTTTGCATCATTTGGACAGCTGGTGGAGGGGAGTGTAACACCTGCACCTCTTGACGTATAGTTATGCTACAGAAGGAAGAGTTTAGTCTCTAAAATTTAGGGTAGTGAATAAAGAATAAGGCAGTGAAAGGCTGGGCTTCGAAGGTCCGAAGAGAACAAGAGTTGACCAAAGGAGTTATAGTTATTTTTAAGGGGTGGAACAGATATGTCATCTGCCCCATTGACCAAAGGTAGATCGACAGGAAGATGAAAGAGGAGTGTGGCACAATTAAGTAGACGTACTGCATAATTCAGAAGAGGCTCCATATTATTTCATACTGTGCTCCACAAGTTCATTGCCCTGGGGAGATCATTAGTGACATGCAGAGCCTGTTGGTGTAGTCTATGAGACTGCACGATGATAGGCCTACATTCCATTAGCAGCATATCAACACTGTGCCCCACAAGTTGATTGCCCTGGGGTGATCATTAGTGACATGCAGAGGCTGTTGGTGTAGCCTATGAGATTGCACGATGATAGGCCTACATTTCCATTAGCAGCATATGAATACTGTGCCCCACAAGTTGATTGCCCTGGGGTGATCATTAGTGACATGCAGAGGCTGTTGGTGTAGCCTATGAGACAGTACGATGATAGGCCTACCTTTCCATTAGCAGCATATCAATACTGAGCACCACAAGTTGATTGCCCTGGGGAGATCATTAGTGACATGCAGAGGCTGTTGGTGCAGCTTATGAGACTGCACGATGATGGGCCTACATTTCCATTAGCAGCATATCAATACTTTAATTAGGAAATATTTGAAACAAGGTAAAGGATTCAAAAGGTTGGTCGTCCCATTATCCAATTTGTAAATCCAAGTTACCTTGCCACATAAATGTTATGGTAATTATTATAGATATAGTAACCTCGATTGTCTGGTTCCTCAGATTATGGGCTGCGATAACGCGGCCATGTAGTCCCGTGTACTTAGGGTGTGTGTAGAATCTGTCTGATAACCAGTGTTGAATTCTGATTGCTGTATTAGTTTGTTTTATCTGTAATTCAGGTAAGGACTGCAGACAATCAATTTCAAGTTCCTAATTTTGCTTAAAAAATGTTATCGACATCTAGCCGCGAACTTGGCTACTTGATGCCACCGCGACTGGCACCTGGTGACGGACGTTGGAACTAATAGAGCGTTTATCAAATCTAACCTACAAAGTTAGCTTTACACAATTGTAGTTAGTGGAAGGTTCTTTTGCATGCCATAAATCTATGACTTGGGCCCGCCGGCTTTACTTCCCCTCTGAAGAAAGGCATACGAGGAATTCTTAACACTCTTTAAAAGTCTGACGACTTCGATCTGGTTTGAACCCGCGATCATGGGCATAGAAGTTCAGCGTGCTACCAGCTACGCCACCGAAGCCGGCCAATGTAACCTTATGTTCGGGAAGTTTTTTCAATGGGCTACTTCATTCGTCAAACGATCACATTAATTCGACTTTAAATGCTAACCATGGGCTTTACTTCGCAGAACACAATTCGAAACACATGGGCTAGGCCTAATGTAAAAATTACAAGCAAGATGAACTCATAATATAATTAACAAAATTGTTCTTTGAGCGACATCACTATGCATTCTTCATAATTGTAGTCTCCTAGTGCACGCATCTTTATATTGTATTAAATTTATTTCGGAATAATGACTGAGACACGTTTTACATGACCGCCTATTTGTGTCACTTGCGGTTTTAATTTGATTAATCGCTTTGCTTTACTGCTCATACAGCGCTGTAAATTCCGCTTAAAAAAACACACCTTCTTTCTTGGCGTCTTGCCTATATGTAGCGAACGCTAAATAACATCAGATGGTGTGTCATGAAAGCCTTGAGGGTCAACTCGTGGCGTGGTGAAGTAAGAAGTTCGAATCCCAACATTGACAGACATTTTGGATTTAGAACAAGGAAAGGGACTAGGGTGGCTACCCTAGCATTTCGTCAGATTTTAGAAAGAAGACTGGAAGTTATTCGAAAAACCCATATAGTATTCATCGATATACAAAAGGCACTAGATAATGCCAATTGGAAAAACTTATTTCTTATATTTGCCAAAGTCGGGATTGACTGGAAAGATAGGCGCCTTATTCTGAACCTATATAAAAAACAAACTACCGAAATAACTCTTAATGGCAATAAAAGAAGCAAAAATAAGAAGAGGTGTAAGGCAGGATTGTACTCTATCACCATGTCTTTTAATATTTATATAGAATCTGCAGTAAATAAATTAAAAGGGAAAACAAACGGATTAAAATTTAATGGATTACAGGTTCATAGCATTCGCTTTGCAGATGATATTGCACTTTTAGCAAACTCCGCATGTGAAATGAATAGAATGTTAATATTCTGTCAGAAATCCTTAGGAAAATTCGGACTTAGAGTAAATTCTCGGAATACAAAATTAATGGTGGTTGATAAAAAGAAACAACCAAATTTAGCTAATATAATGTTAAATGATAGTGCCATTGAACAAGTAACGTAATTTTGCTATTTGGGAAGTGTGATTAATTATGACAACAGATGCATCTCAGAAATTTAGAAAAGAATAGCGTTGGCGAAGAAAGCCTTTCAAAATAAGAAGAATTTGCTGCTCAATAGCCACCTCAACTTGAAGATAAGGAATTCATTTCTCAAGATCTTTGTTAGGAGTGTGTTGACCTATGGTTGTGAAACATGGACACTTGCGAAAAGAGAAGAATCAAAACTTGAGGCAACTGAAGTGTGGTTTTGGAGACGAATGACCCGAACAAGCTGTATGGAAAGAAAGACAAATGTGCTTGTTCTGAACCAAATTCAGGAGATTCGATGCCTGTTGAACACCATCAAGAATAGGAAAGCAAAATCCATGGGACACATACTCAGACATGACACTCTCCTCCAGGTAATTTTTTAAGGAAAAACTTTGTGGAAAAAACCAATGGGACGAGCAAGACAATCTTATCTCAAGAACATTGTCAAGTAGATGGAATGTGACTAGTATGCCAATATGAAGAGGACTGCTGAAGAACGTAAGAAATGGCTGCGACGACAAGGTGTTAGCCTTTAGAAGCTGATGATGATCAAACAAATGGATGGGATGACAGCCGAGTTAGGTAAAGACAAGGGTAGTTGTATTGAGTATTAGACTGTCTTGATAGAATAAAGATCTAAAGGAAAACGTTCGTGGCATATTTAGTATAAATAAAGCTGTGTATGATGTTGATTGGAGATATTGTTTGACAGTTTGAAAAGTTTCGGAATACAAATCAGCATTCTGAGTGTGTCTACAACCAGCTGGTGTTTATTAGATTCGATAGACATGAGATAGAGACTGGTATTTAGAATGATATAAGGTAAGACTGCATTTTATCATTCGTACTTTTCAATCTGTAGATATGACAAGTAACGAAGGAAATGCCAAAGAAATTTAAAGTAGAATTGAGGACGAAGATCAAGTAATTTCGACTCGGTGACTTACTAACGACAATCTTATCTTAGCCTCATCACCAGAGGATTTGATCATGTTTCTAAACGGTGTGTACTAGGTGTTGAGGAAAGATTTCATAATTAAATCATTGTATTTGAAACGGAATGCTGCAGGAAGATTTAAAATAAAAATATTGAAATCGATTGGCTGTTGAAAAACTAAGAGACGTTGGTGACTCCAGCTTGGGCACAGAATGGTCAAAGCGAATAGATATAACGATTGGGTTGACATCTTTTTAAATGAAATATATAGTTTGGCGCTATATGGATGCGAAACTTGGATTGTTTTTGCTGCAGAATATATAAAAATAGAAATATTTGATTGTGGTTTTGTAGGAAAATAGTGATAATTAGAAGATAAAATATAGTAATTAATGAAGGGTATTAAGGCGAGTGGGAGAGGGTAAATCAGTCTGACGGGTGGTTATGAATAAATGAGTTGCTTGGTACGGCAAATACTAAGGCAACTGGAATTGAAAGCTGACAGTTGTTAAGGATGGACCGGGGGGGGGGGGGGGAGGACAATAACTGTAGGGGATAACCAAGATTATTTTATTTTGAACGAATTCCTTCGGATGTAGGGCGTGTAGGTTCTGCGGAGATAGAATTTTAACCTCAAGAATGAGTGACGTCACTCAACATATACGCCGCACGTGCGAACGCTCGGCCAATTTTGCACGCGCGTATATGGATTTATTTAAGCAAATGCATCGATTTGTGCAAGAAGTGAAATCTCTTACTCCATTTCATCACTTTTAGTATATTGTGCCAGGTTTGACAAACCTCTGAGATACTTATGTCAGATATTTTGAAACACAGACTCTTACATCGATTATTAATTTAGAATAACAGTGTACAAAGTGTGAATTTGTTGACGTCTAAATAGAAGGTCGAGATATTGAATCTTTGGGGGGGAAATTGCTTATTTTATGTCCCCAGCTACAGTACGTGGTTAGATGGGAGTCACATTGTGGTGAGCCAAGAGTTGGATAAATGTTCGGTACATGGAGTGGTTATTCTTGTAGAGTTACTACATTCTCTATATTATAACAAACCACGGTTATATATAGTATCTGGTATTTTTTTGGACCTAAAGGTAATCACTCACATCCACACAATTTATGTAGCTCTAAGAAACCATTCATCCGCGATTTATTCAAGAGTGAAGCATAATAGCCTATCTGGTTTCGAAATCGCATGATTTGCATATCCAAAATTCCAACCTCAATCCAAATGCCAGCATGGCTATTCTGTATGGAATATAATATGGATTATTATGTCGCTTGTACGAGCACGCACTTCCTAAGTCAGATGGATTTCAGTTATCCAGATTCTATTAAATAGTCATAGCCGGCCCCGTGGTGTTGGGGTAGCGCGCCTGCCTCTCACTCGGAGGCCCCGGGTTCGAATCCCGGCTCCGTCAGGGATTTTAAAACTGACGTGAGTGTTGGAAAAGTGTGCACTCAGCCTCGCGAGGACAATTGAGTATCTGTCTGACTGTGAGGCAGCGCTTCGATCACGAAAAATCCAAGATTAACGGCCGAGGGGATCCGATGCGCTGATCTCGCGTCACCCCAATATCTGCAGGCCAAATGGCTGGGTGGCGGTCGATGGTCGGCCTAGGCCTTTCATGGGCTGTATAGTGCCAGAGGGTGGGGTATAAAATTTCATATCCCCGTACATCCATGTTGTTAAAGCGGCCAATATGGTGTAAAATAAGTTTAACACTATCACTGCTAGTTTGAATTAGCACACAATTTCTGTAACCATTCAATAACTTCAATTAGTTAACTGATCAAGGACAAACTTGACTTTTGGCAAACAGAATGTGTCTGGAAATAATTTGCCATTTCCATGTATAATCAGTACTTTTGAAATAGATACGGATTTGATTTTTTCAAGGAATCCTATGACTCCAAATGCTCCGATGTGACACTCCATTTTTGTTTGCATAGTATATAAGTAACTTGAAAGTATTCAGACTGTATGAAAAATATAGCATTGAATATTAAAAAACGAGATCAGTTCCAGGTATTAGATAGGGACAGTATTCCTGGTAGTGATATTAATGAATGTTGGTCAAGTTGTCACTTCATAAGTTAGATCTCTAGAGTTTGTAAGTTTTATTCCTTTTTCTGAATAATTAAACATAATTATGAGCAATCTGCATAGTATTAATACCAATGATTTCAGGCTGGGATGTCCTGATACTTTGGATCCAGCTGTAAGGAAGATATACGCTTTATGTAATACTAGAGGACAGAATACCGTATCTGTATCTGAAAGAAATATTACAAACCAACAAAATTGGAAGACTAACATGTTAACCCATAGTGGAAAGAAGCGATACTCGTGTAGCACATGCGAAGCCAAGTTTAGTCGGAAAGGTAATTTAATGGCACACATGGTAACCCATACTGGGGAGAAGCCATTTCCGTGTAGCACATGCGATGCCAAGTTTAGTCTGAAAGGTATTTTGACGCGACACATGTTGAGCCATACTGGGGAGAAGCGTTATTCGTGTAGCACATGCGCAGCCAAATTAAGCCGGAAAAGTCATTTGGAGGACCACATGTTAACCCATACTGGAGAGAAACCTTTCTCGTGTAGCACATGCGCAGCCAAATTTTGTCTGAAAAGTCATATGAAGATTCACATCTCAACCCATAGTGGAGAGAAGCCATTTTCGTGTAGCACGTGCGAAGCCAAATTTAAACGAAAAGGTGCTTTGAAAACACACATGTTAACCCATACCGGGATAAAGCCATTTTCGTGTTCCACATGCGAAGCCAAGTTTGCCTTCAAGTATTATTTGAAGAAACACATGTTAACCCATAATGGTGAGACGCCATTTTCGTGTAGCACTTGCGGAGCCAAATTTGCCTACAAAAATGTTTTGAAGCAACACAAGTTAACCCATAGTGGTGACAAGACCAAGTAGCATATGCCAAACCAAATTGGTTAGGACATTTGATGATACATCCTCGCCGCTAGATGGGTGCTTCATACATTCCATTCCTGACCTGGTCGGAGACTGGAAGCTGGCTGTGGATTTTCATTTTCATTTGATGATACACCTTAACCCATACCTGTGTAGCATATGCGAAGCCAAATTTACTTATAAGGGATATTTGAAGGGAAGGTATTTGTAAGCACATGTGTTAATCCATAGCTGCAAAGGCAAATTTGTTAACAGAAAACCTCTGAAGACACCAGTGTCAACCCATGGCGATATGTACTATTCGAATGTAGCATATGCGTAGCCACTTTTGCAATCAAGTAGGGTTTTCAAGCCACACATATTAACACTTAACCTTCTCCATGTACCATGTGCATTGCAAAATGTATTGAGAAGGGGCATTAATTAATTGCTTGACACCAAAAGGGTTAAGATTTGATGTGAGAAATCTTAACCCTTTTGATGTTATGCAATTAATGAATATGCTAAAATACCAAGCAGAGCTTAGTGAAATTACAAGTGTTACAAATTATCTCCCACCTATATTTTTCAAGGTAGTGTGTTGGTATTTTTTTCTCTATCAGGTAAACAAATTATTCAAGAAATAGAAGCTAAATAATTACAATTTCCTTCTATTGGGTATTAATAAAATCTGTAAAAATAATCCTGTGAGAAAGAAAATAATTGGAAATTTTAATATAAATTTGATAGCCTACACAATCTAAATAGAATCTTTTGTGATGAAAATGTTAATATTTATTTAAATGTTTATAAATATCCGAAGGTAAGAGTATCTCTATCAAATTGGTTCAGATTACTATCAATTTCTACAATCATATACGTTTACAGTCCTCCGGCATTAGGCGGATTTTCGTCAGTAAAATTAAAGCCATCGCCATCAGTAGAAAATTCACTCTCACCCACTTCACTTAGCACTTAAACCTTATTTATTTCCCCTTCGCTGAAGGAGATAGCCATAATTATCCCCACGTATCTTAATTAGCTCCGGGGAAGATCATATACTTCAGAAGATAACACACTTGGGAAGTCAGTTGACTGCAGCATGTTAAAAAAAATACCTATTATAAGTGCAGTTATTAATGGAATTTAACCTTATCGAGATAATCTGAGAAGGATTGATTTCCTTGTTGTCATCGTTACGTTAGTTTATGCTCTGTGTGTCTGGAAATAAAACAAAAAAATAGTTATTTCGGCCGGTGGCATTTTTATCAGATGCTCCCTCGTCCGATATATCGGTACCATAAGGACTAATCCATGGCGGCAAGAATCTGTAATCTACGAAGAAGTATTAGAATGTGGGAACAATAATATATTTGTTGATGGTATAGTCATATCGAAATTTTGCGACATTAAAATGTATAGTTCTTTTTTCAGTTAAATGCCCTAGTATGTTTCAGTAATAGTTACCACACTAACAAAGTTTTCTGACTGGTATTCTTGTATTTTGTTTTCAGAGGACAGTCACTGTAGAGCTATTTGTTTGTACATTTGGATCTGATGATGCTCACTTGACGAGTAAAACATGTATTCCCTGTGCTTTCTTCTTCAATAGTCATCAATTAAAGGTATAAAATGTATACCGTTCTAATTCATTTCAGTTTCTTTTCTCGTATCTTAGTAATTGCAATGATTTTATGTTGACCGACTGGAAGATACACTACTAATTGTTAATATGGCAACACTGTCGAATGGCTTCAAGGCTGTGTTTATTTTTATACTCAAAGGAATGCATGACAAACACATTAGCATATTCTCCGACATTTCCTAGGAAGAAACATGGTTTTATGATTGACATATGAAAAGCAGGCAGCGTAGGTCGATATCTTTCTAATTTGAAGCGTCTCTGTACAGGTAGATTATTGTTAGCAAATACTTTTTGACTAGAAATGAATAGACAATTGCGTCAAAATTCAAATACTACTGGTAGCGTGTCCATACTAGCGCATTCTAGTAGCGGTGATAGTTGTCTAAGAATACGAAAGACAACTAAAAGGTTGAGCAATCATAGTATAGTCTTGCAACATAAGAAGTTGCAAGTGCGGTGTTAACATCGCATAGGCGAGCTCCCGATGGATACAGTAGTGGATACTTTAAGTTATTAATACCTTGTCACAGGGCAGGACTTTAAAGCCCTCGGGACCGCTCACAGAGAACATTTATATGTTAAGATATGTTAGTCATGTCGGAAAGTAAGATGAGCTAGCCTGTACATTTTCGACCAAAATCCACCAACTGATGGGTAGAGTGTATTCGACACACATTCACATTTCTATACGTTCGGAGAAAAGGCAAATGGACGGCCGGTGCAATTCCCGACGCCTGGGTTCAATTGGACAAACTGGCGCTGATGCCGATATCGCGGCAGAAGATGAGATAGACACGCATCTAAAATTTGAAGCCATTCCTTCAGTGTTGTCTTTGCAAATATCTCATACAGTGGGTGGTGGGGTGTATGGTGTAATTGAGCAATTTGTCACACATTGAGAAATGTTTTTTATTATTAACCTTGTTAAAAAAGTGATCTGTTATAATGTTTCGTCCGTGGATTTGTTCTGAAAACAACAGAATAATAATTGTACTACTTCTAACGGTAGCATTAAAACATGATCTTCTTCTGTGTCAGGATACCAGGATCCATAGTCTAAAGCAGGTAGGGATCAAGGATTTATGGATGTGCGCACATCTTTTATACTTATTATTTTTCTTAGGTGTCAGATATTGTTCCTGATTTGTGGTAATGCTGATCTGCATTAACTCCCTCAGAGAAGCTATCTCAGCTGCGTTACATATGCCATGCCCTTTTTGGGCCACAGTATTTATGGGAAAAATATCTATAAATAACTTAACTATATTTAGTGAGAATGCTCCCACCGAAGAGGAAATGGAATCTTTTGAAACTATCACAGTAGATTAACAGCCTCCCATCAACTTAGATAAAGTGTTCTCTTCTACTAAGTTATATTGTTATGATGAATGCATTGCTCAGTAATGAGAAAAGCAACTACATTAGCCACTATCACAGTAGATTAACAGCCTCCCATCAGCTTAGGTAAGTGATCTCTTCTACAAGGTTTTATCGGTACGATGAATGCATTGCTCAGTAATGAGAATAGCAACTACAATAGACACTATCACAGGAGATTAACAGCCTCCCATCAGCTTAAGTAAGTGTTCTCTTCTAAAAGGTTATATTGTTATGATGAATGCATTGCACAGTAATGAGAATAGCAACTACATTAGTCACTACCACAGTAGATTAACAGACTCCCATTAGCTTAGGTAAGTGTTCTCTTCTTCAAGGTTATATCGGTACTATGAATGCATTGCTCAGTAATGAGAATAGCAACTTCGTTAGACACTATCACAGAAGATTTAGAGCCTCCCATCATCTTAGGTAAGCTTCCTCTTCTACAAGGTTATATTGTTATGATGAATGCATTGCTCAGTAATAAGAATAAGAACTACTTTAGACACTATCACAGTATATTAACAGCCTCCCATCAGCTTAGGTAAGTGTTCTCTTCTGCAAGGTTATATTGTTATGATGATTGCATTGCTCAGTAATGAGAATAGTAACTTCATTAGACACTATCACAGGAGACTTAGTGCCTCCCATCAGCTTAGGTAAGTGTTCTCTTCTACAAGGTTACCTTGTTATGATGAATACATTGCTCATTAATGAGAATAGCAACTACATTAGACACTATCACAGTAGATTAATAGCCTTCCCTCAGCTAAGGTAAGCGTTCTCTTCTACAAGGTTATATTGTTGTGATGAATGCTTGCTCAGTAATGAGAATAGCAACTACATTAGACACTATCACTGTAGATTAACAGCCTCCTATCAGCTTAGGTGAGTGTTCTTTTCTACAAGGTTATATTGTTATGATGAATGCATTGCTCAGTAATGAGAATAGCAAGTACATTAGACACTACCACAGTAGATTAACAGCCTCCCATCAGCTTAGGTAAGCGTTTTTTCTACAAGGTTATATTGTTATGATTAATGTATTGCTCAGTAATGAGAATAGCAACTACATTAGACACGACCACAGTAGATTAACAGCCCCCCAACAGCTTATGTGAGTGTTTTCTTCGACAAGGTTATATTGTTATGGTGAAAGCATTGCTCAGTAATGAGAATAGCAACTACATTAGTCACTACCACAGTAGATTAACCGACTCCCATTAGCTTAGGTAAGTGTTCTCTTCTACAAGGTTATATTATGATGAATGCATTGCTCAGTAATGAGAATAGCAACTACATTAGACACTATCACAGTAGATTAACAGCCTCCCGTCGGCTTGGGTGTGTGTTCTCTTCTACTGTACAAGGTTATAATACTATGGTGAATGCATTGCTCAGTAATAATAATAGCAACTACATTAGACACTACCACAGTAGATTAACATCCTCCTATCAGCTTAGTTAATGGTTCTCTTCCACAAGGTTATATTTTTATGATGAAAGCATTGCTCAGTAATGAGAGTAGCAACTACATTAGTCACTACCACAGTAGATTAACAGACTCCCATTAGCTTAGGTAAGTGTTCTCTTCTACAAGGTTATATTATGATGAATGCATTGCTCAGTAATGAGAATAGCAACTACATTAGACGCTATCACAGTAGATTAACAGCCTCCCATCAGCTTAGGTAAGTATTCTCTTCCACAAGGTTATATTGTTATGATGAAAGCATTGCACTGTAATGAGAATAGCAACTATATTACTGTCGACCAAAGTATTATGTGCACTCGAGTTTGAAGGTTGTTTGTGAAGTAACCAATAGACCTACATAAAATCCAATAACATCATCATTTGCGTCGTTCTATTTTACGTTAGTTCATGGAGGTTCGGAATTTTTAATTCATATTTTAATATTTTTTATCGCAGTTGGAACACAAAAAGTGCACGTTTTTAAGCGTGTTTCAACCATGCGTCACATTTACGAATTATTATCTCAAAAACCCGTAATCAGATCGAATCCAAATTTTAACACAATATACATTGGAATGTTGTATAACTGGTTTATTAATTTCAAAAGTTTGGGTATTCAAGAAACAAAGTTGTTATCATTTTTGTAGGGTAACTTTTTCTCGGCTCAGGGGGGTTGGAAAATGTAGTTCTTGGTTGCATTGTAATCCTTATACATTGACAAGTTATGCTGGATGACTGTGAAATACGTAAATTAATTCACTTATTTTATATCGGTTTGTATTTCTACGGGGAAATAACACATGATTCACCAGTTAGCCGCTCCGGCAAAAGCTGTACAGCGTTGCCGAAATGGTGCCCACACGCATCATGGCGCGCCTCGCTAGGAAGTGACGGGCTCCATATTCGCAACGCTGTACAGCTTTTCCGGGAGCGGCTAAATGGTGAACCATGTGTTATTTCCTCGTACAAATACAAACCGATATAAAATAAGTGAATTAATGTAGGTATTTCACAGTTATACAGCATAACTTTTTGATGTATAACGATTACAACGCAACCAAGAACTACATTTTCCAACCAACCCGATCCGAGAAAAAGTTACCTTCCAACAATGATAACAACTTTGTTTCTTGGATACACAAAATTGTGAAATTAATAAACCAGTTATACAACATTCCAATGTAAATCGTGTTAAAAATTGGATTCGATTTGATGACGGGTTTTTGAGATAATCATTCTTAAATGTGACGCATGGTTGAAACACGCTTAAAAACGTGCACTTTTTGTGTTCCAACTGCGATAACAAATATTAAAATATAAATTAAAAATCCAATCCTACATGAACTAACATAAAATAGAACGACGAAAATGTTAATGGTATTGGATTGTATGTAGGTCTATTGGTTACTTCACAAACAACCTTCAAACTCGAGTACACATAATACTTTGGTCGACAGTAGACACTACCACAGGAGATTAACAGCCTCCCATCAGCTTAGGTAAGTGTTCTCTTCTACAAGGTTATATTGTTATGATGAATGCATTCCTCAGTAATGAGAATAGCAACTACATTAGACACTACCACAGTAGATTAACAGCCTCCCATCAGCTTAGGTAAACGTTCTTTTCTACAAGGTTATATTGTTATGATGAATGCATTGCTCAGTAATGAGAATAGCAACTACATTAGACACGACCACAGTAGATTAACAGCCTCCCATCAGCTTATGTGAGTGTTCTCTTCTACAAGGTTATATTGTTATGGTGAAAGCATTGCTCAGTAATGAGAATAACATATACATTTAATCAAATATGATGATTGTTGCCTTAGGCATCTGCTCCTCACGTTTTTCAGTAAAAATTATTAAAAAATGTTTTCAGGAAGGACGGCAGTTTTTAGACTGAGTCCGTAGCATTGACAATGCGTATGCGCTATGAAGTTACAGTCTCTAGCAGATGGGATGAACATTTTGAAACACAAAGCTATTTTCTCTGGAGAGCTGAGATATTTATGTTTTGAGAGTGGAACATACGTGCACAATCCAGTAAAAGGTAATGTGACTATGATACAGGAGTTGATCATCTTAACAATAAGCTATTGTTTGGCGCGGATTTTGCTGCTTAGATCGAAAGTGGTGAACATGAAATAGCATTTTACAAACAAACATACGCGTAACCCCAGACACCTTTCTGGTAGTGCAAGCAGATATTTTAGCCCAGACAGACAGTCTTCTAACCAAGTAGCGACCAATGGTTTTTTCCAGACCATCAACTAACAATGTAGCGACCAATGGCTTTGTCTCACACCACTTTAGTACATCAGTAAATTTCGTCCAGACAGACAGTGGAGCGCCAAGAGAGAGTTATGAGATATTATTGGATGGACATGAAGCCATCATGGGGAGCAAAGTGCTTATGAACAGAATGGAATGGAGGAGGCTCACCAACAGTGCCTGGGAAACTGGAACTGTGACATCACACTTATGTTGATGTATTTTCTTGTATGTAGATGTACTCTTCTAAATTTCCTATGGTAGAGACTCTGCTTTTAGTGTGCATAGGTGTGTGTGCTACTAGTGTGTGTGTTTGCCTGCACGTGTGGTGCACAATCTTCAAATTTGTGTATGGTGAATACAATGCTGTTAGTGTGTATTTGTCTGAACGAGTGATGTGCACAATCTTCAAAATTGTGTACGGCGAATTCAGTTCATCGTGGCATTCATATGTAGGGAATGGTCTGTCTCTATTGTATGATGGGAGTGTTAGCTTCATATGTGTGTGCTATTGATGTGTGTATTTGTCTGCACATGTGATTTTCTGATACGGGTATGACCAAGCGAGTTGTTTTGTATAATGGATTTTGAGTGTTCTGTATGATCGTGATGTTTAGCTTTGTTCTTGTAATGTGCGGGTGTTGTTGTTGTTGTTTTGGGTTTAAAAAAGGTTAGGTCTTATTCACATTATGTTGTTAAATAAAAGGTAAAGCCGAGTATATAAATTGGGTTTGCGTTAGGTTATCTTAGTTCGCCTTACGATCCTAACTTGTTGTCAAGGTTATGGGTCTTGACTAGGTGACATAAGGTGTTCATGTATATGTGGTAAGTATTTACAAACCGTTCCTTGTGTCTCCAAGTGGTGACTTGTTCATCTTTTGTGGCTTGTTGATGTTGGATAGTAAATACTTGCAGAATTGTGTTATGTGGTGACGGGTATTCATGCTACTCCAGGGAATAATGCGGTGAGTATGACATGATGAATTACGGAATTTATTTAAGGGTTTTTAAATGTTTTGTGTG
This sequence comes from Meconema thalassinum, assembly GCA_946902985.2. NCBI lineage: Eukaryota > Metazoa > Arthropoda > Insecta > Orthoptera > Tettigoniidae > Meconema > Meconema thalassinum. Next base: position 181,242,527 of record OX336388.2, read on the forward strand.
TAGATGTTTTAACGGACTCTATTTATATTCAGGCAATTTTGGGGAAGATTTTTGGGTGGTAACTTGTTATTATTTATTGAGTGTGTCGTGAAGTTATGTGATTTGGATGGATGATTATGGATGTTGTATGTTGTTGGTCTGCTCATGTGGGTTGTCTATGCAATATTTCCTTTAGTGTTGAGGTAAATTTCTGCTTTTCTTTGTTTTTTCTTGGGTTTGTCTTCTTTTTGTAATTTTTTTTGGGGTGGTAATTCTTTGTTAAAGTTTTCTTGAGTGTGGAGGACTAATGCCAACTTCCAATTTTTCCTATTTTTTTGAGACAAAGGAGCTCAAATTTAATTTATTAGGTAACTTCTTTGTATTATTTACTCTACGTTTTGGATATTGTTTGTAAAACTAATTATTTGTTGGGTAGTAACAACTTCTATGAGATATTCATGAGGTCTGTAATTTGTCAAACTTAATTTTATTTGTTAAAGATATGGAAATAAGCAATTGGGAAACTATTTGTTATGTAATCATGCCTAGTTTATTTGGGAAAGTTGGTTAATGCTGTGGTATGTATACTTTCATCATAACGAATAGAATAAGAAGTGATATCACTGGCCTAGTACGCCTGGTCCGCCGCAGCGCAGCGCTGGCTCCGATCTGTGATGTAAGTTAGCATTGGCGCTTACGAGACTTTTAAAACCTTGCGACCTGTTTTACATGTTAAAATACTGCAAGATATCCTCATAGGCGCTAATAAGTTCGACATCTCCACTTACTTTACTGTGTCCAATTATAATTTAATAAGTCGTCTCCTGTAATAGTCCAGTTTCGACAATAAGCGAAGACAGAGAGCAAGTTCAAAATGCATTTAGTTTTGCCAGCTATCGGTAAATTTAAAAAAAGAACGGAAAAATTAACCTCGCTATCAGAAAGGATTTCTTCACATTGTTACACATTTTACAATCCCTTAACAGACTTGCAACACAGAAAATAAAAAAAAAGGCCGTACGAACGCAACTTCCAACTTACCGTAGATTACTATACAATTCAATAATAACCATAAATTTCACTCCACAAACACCAAAATCAGTAAACTACCATCATTTCAGAAGAACTTAACATTAAACAGACATAGAATGCATAGTTATGACCCCTTCATAGAGTAGGCTATTGCCTAAACCCGATCACGGCTCCTTCAACTTTACCGTAGAATATTACAAAAATCAATTATACCCATAAATTTCACTCCACAAACACCAAAATTAGTAAACTATCATCATTTCAGAAGAACTTAACATTAAACAGACATAGAAGGCATAGTTATGACCCCTTCATAGAGTAGGCTATTGCCTAAAACTGATCACGCCTCCTTCAGCATTACGGTAGATATATGTTTTTTAACTCATTGCCTTTTTATTCTCATCCCTTTCTTCACAGAAGTAGTCTTTAATGGCATCAAGAGCATTTTTATTTACACCATACCGGACAAATACTTAGGCAAATTAGGAAATATGTGGAACAGAATAGTCTTTCAATCGCCAGTTGGTTCTTGGGAAAAGTACTACTTCCTTCCCTTCTATCACAAATTTGTCAAATTTAACAATTAAATCTTCTGAAAAGTGAGCATCACAGATGTAGGACTTTTCAGTAAGTTCCCTATCCTTCCCTGGTATGGCCCTTTTGCACTTGATAAAACGTTCCTTATCTTTAGGAGGTTTGAAAAACCGTCTGAACTCTTTACAGTCCCCACAGCTAGATCTGCATCCTGGTACAATAGAGCAAGGCATCTTCACTACTCACATTAAGCACTCATGAAAATGTAAGGGCTGAACTGCTGTTCACTTACTTTAAATAACAATAAAATTAACACACGAAGATAACGTCAACACACGACAAGAAATTAAATTCCATTTCAGTTGATGCTTCCTACAATAGCATTTCAGGTATTAATACTATGAAGTAATAGTGTAAGCCCTTGTATATCAATAAACGTTTGCACAGAACACCACCAAAACACACCGATCGATTAAATACTTAATATACCGCACATAAACACATAGGCCTAAACATATGTGGAAATCAACCATCTCAAATCGACTGTAGCGCTGCGTAGCGGCGAGTGCCAACCCGATCCGTATTCATTACATGCTATTGAGGAAGAAAAGATCACACTTTATATTCTATTCGTTATGCTTTCATCTCTGTGTAGTTTGTAATACTCTTACATGGTAAGATTAACGGTCACATTAAACTACAAGCTTCCTTCCTTTTTTTCTTACATGGTACTGCCTTAAGTGAACTTGCTTTCAGATTATTGTGCGAGAGGGTGCTTCTATGCAAAAGAAGTCTTCGATGTACATGTGAAGTTATCCAGGGCCCGGATAACTGAACTATCATCGTGGGATCAGTTCGGAAGGAATATTTCTTCTCATTTGCAAGAAGTCTACTGCGATCTAGTTGATTGTATTTATATTGGAATCTCTATTATTGTAAAGAATCATTGTAAGAATTATGTATATGTATGATATCGACTAAATCGATTCTGACGTGTTGTCAAATCTTGGAACGACAAGTGGGAGTGACGTTAAGTGTTGGCATGTGAATGAACTTGTATTCTTTGGAGTGTGCATATTATGTAAAGTTGAAATATTGTGCAAAGAGAAAAGAAACTTGAGGGTATGGTAATTTATATGTTGTATGTTTGCATGATGTTCTTGCCGTATACGTTATCGCAGTTTTGTAAACCAGCGTTAACGCTTGTAGAGGGGGAGATTTGAGCCGATCCTTCGTCTCATTTCACCCTAACAGCTTCTTGGCCCATATGTAAGTAATTGCTGCCTGCTTCGACATCTTCAGTTCTCTGTTGTCCCGTTAGAGTGCTGGACCGTAAGGTAAGAGCTTGTATTCGTCTTTTCCACAGAATGTTATTGGTGTCTTGATCCAGAGAGCGAACGCCGAGATGATCATCGTATGTTTAGTTGCTATGTGATAGTCAAGTATGAGGGATGCTTGGAACTTGTAATATAAAGGTTTGAATTGGATCTCCGTGGAAATATTCCGTTGAAGAGTTTGGCTGCGAGTCCCGTTTAGGAATCCAAGTGGCCTGGGAAGGAGCATTAACATTTAGATGTTATATTTATTTTGTCTTGTAAGAATTGTGGTCCCCGTGAATGGCATGGACAGGCCTAGGAGTTTGTATCGTAAGTCATGTTGTGTTTATGTTAGCTTGAGTTTTGTTTTATTGAACCTTCTGTTGGCGGACTATAACATTGGTTGTGCGTCAGCTGATTGTAAAAAGAAAGAGAGCTCTGGGAGCCATGACAGGAAGAAGACGTCTAGAGGTTTACTGCGGGAATAGTCATGAATTATTGTAAGGAACAAAAAGATTTTGGCATCTTGACATGTAGTAAGACATATATGTGTATTAAAGCAGTAACGATTGGTACGTTTGGAAGTGTATACGAGTCGGCTTGATAGAGAACGCACGTCTTACTGAGTTTGCTGAGGGAATAGTCATGAATTGTTTTATGAAGAAATGGTTTCTGACATCTGGACGTGTACTAAGAGATGTATATGTATCGAGCGGTAACATTTAGTAATATTGGAGACTTCAAGAGCTATAACGACGGTCGATGGATTTGAAAAGTTGCTTTGGAAAGGTATTGGATTATTTAAGGAAATAATGTATCCTGACTTCTTGACATGAATTTAAGACGTGTTTGTGCATCGTACGGATTCTATTGGTAATATTTAAGAAGTGAAGAAAATACGAGTCGACGTAACGTGAAGAAATTATCTTGATGAGGGTATGTTATTGTCACCTGGGTTGGCGCTGGATTACTATCAATGTGACGGACTGTTAATAATAAGGCAAGTACCTTTGGGGTTAATGATGTTTCATATATTGTTTTTAAGGTTGTGTTTGTTGTTTTGGTATTATGTAAATGTGTTAACTTAAATGTTTGTGAATAGAAGTTGTTATTAAAATGTGAAAAGGTTCATCATTTCTAGGCCCACATTCAGTACTGTAATCTCTAAAGATTCATCAGGGTTATATCACAAATGGGTCTGTCAGTTCTTATGAACAGAATGGAATGGAGCAGGCTTATCAACAGTGCCCGGGAAATTGGAACGGTGTCCTCACACTTATGGGAAGAACACTTGAAGACATCATGGAGAGTAAAGTGTTTATGAACAGAATGGAATGGAGGAGGCTTATCAACAGTGCCCGGGAAACTGGAACTGCGACATCACACTTATGGGAAGAACACTAGAAGACATCGTGAAGAGCAAATTGTTTATGAATAGAATGGAATGGAGGAGGCTTGTCAACAGTGCCCGGGAAACTGGAACTGTGACTTCACACTTATGGGAAGAACACATGAAGACATCGTGGAGAGCAAAGTGCTTATGAACAGAATGGAATGGAGAAGGCTTATCAACAGTGCCCGGGAAACTGGAACTGTGACATCACACTTATGGGAAGAACACTTGAAGACATCGTGGAAAGCAAAGTGTTTATGAACCGAATGAAATGGAGGAGGCTTATCAACAGTGCCCGGGAAACTGGAACTGTGACATCACACTTATGGGAAGAACACTAGAAGACATCGTGGAGAGCAAAGTGCTTATGAACAGAATGGAACGGAGGAGGCTTATCAACAGTGCCCGGGAAACTGGAACTGTGACATCACACTTATGGGACGAACACATGAAGACATCGTGGAGAGTAAAGTGCTTATGAACAGAATGGAATGGAGGAGGCTTATCATCAGTGCCCGGGAAACTGGAACTGTGACATCACACTTATGGGAAGAACACTTGAAGACATCGTGGAGAGCAAAGTGTTTATGAACCGAATGAAATGGAGGAGGCTTATCAACAGTGCCCCGGAAACTGGAACTGTAACATCACACTTATGGGAAGAACACTAGAAGACATCATGGAGAGCAAAGTGTTTATGAACAGAATGGAATGGAAGAGGCTTAAAAACAGTGTCCGGGAAACTGGGACTGTGACATCACACTTATGGGAAGAACACTTGAAGACATCGTGGAGAGCAAAGTGTTTATGAACCGAATGAAATGGAGGAGGCTTATCAACAGTGCCCCGGAAACTGGAACTGTAACATCACACTTATGGGAAGAACACTAGAAGACATCATGGAGAGCAAAGTGTTTATGAACAGAATGGAATGGAAGAGGCTTAAAAACAGTGTCCGGGAAACTGGGACTGTGACATCACACTTATAGGAAGAACACTTGAAGACATCATGGAGAGCAATGTGTTTATGAACAAAATGGAATTGAGGAGGCTTATCAACAGAGCCTGGAAAACTGGAACTGAGTCGTCACACTTACGGGAAGAACACTTGAAGACATCATGGAGAGCAAAGTGTTTATGAACAGAAAGTAACATCCGAGTAAACGTGATCCAGACTGACGCTGAAGATCAGGACACGCTAGATAAGTTAAGGAAATTGCCTTATTTCAAATAAAGATGCACCTTTGAGAAATATCTACAGGTTCCTAACAGGCAGGCTGACGATGCGACACGAATTATATTTCGAGACAAGAAAGAAAGCTACTCACTATTTTGACCGTCAGCCGGGTGGCAACGGCACATATTTGTGAGTGACCTTCAGAAGTCCTCCGGTAAAGCTGTCGGGATAGCCAACAACCGCGATGACTCTCCTAACATCTCCCCCGTCGGACCTTTAAAAGTTTGCCGTGAGGATCAGGTGAACTTCCTAACAATAGGCCAATGCGGCACGAGGTTCCATAATCCACGGGGAGCGTGGTACATGGTTGCGATGGTCAAAGACGGCCTAAGGAAAGGTTCACCTCAAAAACTAGACTGTGAAATTAAACATCCAGGCTGATGTAAAACACCGTGAAAATTTATTGTAGATTTCCACAAACCCCTATCCTAGTTCGGAGGGTTATATTCGGCTAATCCGCAAGCTAAAAGTTAATATTAATAAAAGTTCAAGTCCCTAACAATGAAGTTACATTAACCCTCGCGAAAGATCTAATACACAATACGTAAGCAACTTAACAACGCTGGGTAAATGGTACGACGAAAAATCCCTAATACAAGTTACATGATGAAGCTAATATGAAGTTACATTTAAGTGAAGGAGCAAAGCAAAGCTAAGTTATGGTGGTACCATTTCCACATTTACATTTAACTTTTCTAGCTAAGTCCTATCAGTTAACTTTCAAAGTTACGGCGGTGACGTCCGTAATAGCAAAACAGTTACAATACAAAGCTAAGTGTACAGCCATTTAAAAACAATTAATCTAATCAACAATCATGTGCTAAATAGCACGCAATAAAGGTAACATGGGGAAAAATACAGTTTCATGACTTCAATAATTATAGTACAACACAGTTTTTATTATAATGCCTTCCTGCCCCATGGTTAACTCTTTGTAAACCATTTTCATCTAGCTTGATAGTAATGTCGGTGATAGCGTAGTTAAAACCACGTCTGACAATCACATGGCCTGCGCTCCACACACTATGAACTAATGGTTCATGTGTGCGCCAGGTCACAACAAAAATGTCTACAGTCTTCGTCGTTTCCAATAAAGGAAATCCCTTCATCTGCACGGCCATGTCAGCAGGTTCAAATGTAAGAATGTCAAAGTTTAAATGGAAATAATATGTTAGTTAGATCTTGTTTAAAACAATTATGCGGATGATGTTTATTATGTCGGTTTATGTTCCTTCCGTAGGTTTATGGCGTATTCTGACAAAGGCCTGACAAGGAGTAGTCTTCTAAAGACTCCCGCAGCAAAACATCGACTCAATAGTCGGAAAACTCAACGAGCAAACTCGGCTCGGACTCACAATAACACGAGTTATCAGCGGTAAATACCTCGCTTTCAACAACTCTCATAATAATGCCTCATAACAACAACAGATGCGCGACTTACAACAATGGCACGTCTTACTCACTCAAGGCACATAATATCATGGGTTACCTGCGGCAAAAACCTCGCATTTAATAACCAAATTGCCTTCATTATAATTTGCCTCTCTCAAGAGGATCGCCAACAATGCATAAAAAAACCTGACAACCCTGGACATGTCGAAATGACATTCCTCGCAGCAAAATATCCAACTAACAGTATGAAAATCCAAGAAAAACAAATGAACAAAAATACAGTAAGAAACACTGGGTTTCATGAGCAATAGCTGCATTGAAAGAAAGAGATGAATGAAATCAACATTCTGTCCTATGTTATCGTAGTTCTGTCTCGCTTTCAAGCATTTGTTTTCAAGGTTACTGGGTCGACAAACCAGTTTATTGGTGACAACTTCACAAATTGCAGTCCTTCACTGACCACATTTTTCAACAGGCAAGGCCGGCTAGTTTTAACATTATATAATACCGTAATATTTGGCCTTGTCATTCTTAGCATATGCTTGGTTCAAAAACCTTATAGAATCCGTGTGCTAAACACGTTACAATTTAACTGTACAATAAAGTATCGCAGTCCTTCATTTCAAAGAAAAGTAAATCACAGACATAACAGCATGTCTCACGAGCTTCTTTGCTCATCAAAGATATAACACTTATTAAGTTCTCAGTATAACGTTAACACCTGTGTCCTCATGACAGAAACAAAGTAGTAACAAATTGATAAAATATGGCACAGATCTGCAACTCTAGACCTGCTTAATGATGCGATAGTGCACTTAGTTCGATGCTTGACATCTACACTTTCTCCAAAATAATAAATCTGTCAGTATTTGACTATAAATTGGCTTCTGAGCGTTTTCAAAAATGAAAATACAGCATATTTTTATAAAACTGGGAACTACAGTTGGTTTCCTAACGATACGACCTATCTAACGAGGTCATAAGTCTCAACAGACTGGTTGCAAAGATTGCAGTTAAATAAAGTGACGATGACATCTGAATGAAACCACGGATAAATGTCCTACACATGGCTGAGCAAAATAGCTGCAAATGATTACAGTCATGTTTGGCAGTGGGTCGGCTATAACGTGGTACGACGTCCATCAGGACGGCACCAGGGTTAACCAAAACTGGTCTACCCCACAGGGTGACTCACAATGACTGAAATAAAGAACAATTATACTAATTACAACCCTACCTAGCAAATGGCTGACACATAAGTGCGGTTGATTCACAAAAAACTACGATATCTAAATATACCACCGCGGACTATTACAAAAGAAAGGGTGCCCAAACTCACGACTTTTGGTAGCTCTCACATCGGCTCAGACATTCATCGACCAGGGTCGCGAAAAACTCTGCTTGGCTCTCCAGCATGGTCCTGTCCTCCACGGATTCACCAATCTGGACCTCCCAAACAAGCAGAGTTCGTTCGCCTCCGGATGATGGTCTCCCCAAAAGGTCTGGCATGTGCCTGGAAGTCGGCATCCACGTTCCTTCGTCTGCGTCCTCGGCATCCTGACGTTCCATCAAGCTGGTGGTCTCCATCACGACGTCTCCCTCATACCGGAATGGTATTAGCCCATAATCGTCTTCTTCACCATGGCGTGGAAAAGTTCAATGTCTTGCATGATGTCGAAAATGTCGAAATATCTCGTTCCTCTCGGCGTTTTGGCGTGATTATTGTGGACGATGCAAATAATAGTGTTCTCCACAGTATTTTGTAGTTTTCAGCCTGTTGATCCTCAAGATTCAACACGATGCGATGCTTTGCTTGTTAGCACGTGCAATTGTATCACGTTTTATCAATCACGTGGCATCCGCGATAAAATTGATATTTTCAATTCAGAATTTCCGTAGCAATAATGTTATGATCGTTGGCAGTAATAATCACGTCGTCTTGGCACAATTATCAGACGATAACTCTTATATTTTCGGCGTGGCACTTTGCCCTTCCACTTACCCGTGGGAAAAATATCTGGCGTATGGCACCAATTACAGTTTGTAGAAAATGTTGCCTAATATGGCCTTTCGTAGAACAATAATATGTCCACAATGTGTGACAACGTTAGTATAGTTATTTTCAACACACGATGCAGTCGGATGCTCACTTGAGCACAAAAATATTTATAATGTCCACGTCGCGACGGACGGATACTCGAAACACGCCTGTCTGGCGTCAGATCTCCAGATGTAGTGTCGTCACTGACTTTCACTCGGAAGTAGGTCGCCAAAACGAAGTCATTGAGCGACTACTTTCATAGCTCCTTGCGTATCTGCAAGTGTTATACCTTACCAAAAACGTAATAATCATTCACCAAAATGATTCAATAATACAGAATGACGAATTAGAATATTCTGAGTCTTATGAAAGGATAAAAGTGATTAACAAGACCTCCAAAGTCAAAAATGCAATTGAGCGCTACTTCAAAGAGTATAGCATGAGCTCTCTGCTCCACGTGGTATTCTGGGTATGTTCAAAAGTACTACATCCCATAATAATTATTCCGTCACAAGAATATCACATGAACCATAGCTCAGCGGGTTCATCTGCCTCTCCGTCGTTTCAAAGAAAATGTTGGGACGACATTTTATTTGCCTCCATAATTCATTCATGTGTGATATTTTTTTAGATTGGCGGCGTTGAAAGTTCCAATACGTTCTCCAGTTCTGATGTCTTCAATGGCATAACTCCCATTATTCAACGGCTGTCTAACACGACTAGGGCCGTAATACAAGGAAAGAAATTTCCCGTATACGCGGTCAATTGGATTAGAAATTCCGGATCTCCTTATAAGGATAAGGTCTCCCTCCTCAAGTAGTTCTCTGAATCTCTGGCGTCTTGTTCTCCTCAAGCGTTTGGCTGCTTGTCTGTCTAAAGTATCTCTAGCAGCTAACAGTCTGCTGGCATGCGATGGTTGTAAACAAGGTGGATTTACAATCGCGCGGTTCCAGACTCTCAGTGGCATCTGGTTCAAATGCAGGACCAAAGGTATTTGACCAGTGCTTTCATGCACAGTAGAATTAATGCATTTTGCCATCAAAACAAGGACTTCAGTCCATCGCCAGTGTTCCTCCTGACAATACAAACGACAAAATTTTGCAATAGTGGACATAACGCATTCCGCTGGATTGCTCTCAGGGTGTCTTATTGATGACAAAATATGACCAATCTCTAGTTCCTCCATAGCGTTGGCGAATTCTGCAGAAGTATATTGCGATCCGTGGTCAGTTAATAAGAATAGTGGCTTCCCTGCCTCCGGTATCACTTGTCGTCTTATTCGCTGGATAATTTGGTGTGCATTAGCCTTCTGAATAGGATGGAGCATTGTGTATTTTGTAAACACATCTATGGTGACTACAATGTAACGATTCCCACGACGGGCTTTAGGTATAGGACCGTAAAGATCTTGTGCGTACAACTCTCTGGGTTGAGTTGGTAGTATAGGTCTAGGTGGTTCTCTCAATAAGTGTGACGTGTATTTGTTCCGCTGGCATGCGTCACAAGCACGTAAACACTCTCTGACAGTGGTTCCTAACCTTTTCCAGGTGAACGACTCTTTAATGGTGGCAATGGTCTTGTCCGTTCCACCGTGACCAATAGACAAATGTACCATGAAAATGACAGATTCCTGGTACCTTCTGGGGATAACTGCAAGCAGTTGGGTGTCATCTTCGTCCACAAATTTATACAAAACGCGACTGTAAATCAGTCATCTGCTATGGCAGCAATCCTTGCATAAAGCTCATCCTGAGGATCCATCTTTCGTTCAAGAAATCGAATGATGTGTCTAAGTTCCTCTTCACGTCTCTGTCCTTCGGGTAGATAACGAAGTCGGCGAAGGTGTTCTTCGCATTCTCCCTCGATGTCAATGGCATTAATAGAAGTTTCAGGATTCCGGCTGAGGATGTCGGCCAATACATTCTCTCTGCCTGGTTTGTAAACAATCTCCAGATCGAACTGTTGGAGAAAAAGAGTCCATCTAGTGATCCTGTCACTTGCCAGTCTTGTTCGTAGGATGAAGGTCAAAGCGTGGTGATCGGTTCTTACGACAATCTTCTGGCCTATCAAAAGTTTCTGCCAGTACTCTAATGCATAGACGACGGCTAGTGCTTCTATTTCTGTTGTAAAATAGTGAGATTCGTGAGCTCTTAAACGTCTGCTCAAGAAAGCGATGTAGTGACGTTTCTTATCATCGTCCTCCTGCAATAATATAGCTCCAATACCAATGGCTGATGCGTCTGTTTCAAGAATGAAATTGCGTGAATAATCATGATATTCCAACTGGATAGAATTCGCTAGCATCTGCTTAGCCTTCTGGAATGCTGTCTCACACTCATCATTCCAATTCCAGCTACAGTTCTTTTTCAGCAGACTTTGAAGTGGTGCAACAGTCTCTGAGTATCGCTCACAATGAGCAGCAAAAAATTGTAGTATTCCCAAAAATTGTCTCACGTGCTTCACACGGGTTGGCGTTGGAAAAGCGGCGACAGTTCTGATTTTTGCTGGATTTGGTCGATATCCATCTCCATTAATAATATGTCCAACAAAATTTACTTCTCTTTGGAGAAATCTGCACTTATCAAACTTGACCTTGAAATTTGGCCTGTCGAAGATTTTCAAAAACAAGGCGTAGGGTAGCCAAATGCTCTTCCTCTGTTTCAGAAGCGATGATTATGTCGTCCACATAACATATTACTTTCTCTTTTACCTCTGGAGCTAACTTAGCATCTAGTGCTCTAATCAAAGCAGCTCCAGCATTCTTCAAACCAAATGGTAACTTGCAGAAGACATAGGTGGTTTGATCAAATAAGAAGCCAGTGTACTTCTGAGTATGCTCGGACAGTTTGATGTGATAATATGATTGTACAAGGTCCAATGATGAGAAAATTTTCTTCCCTTTAAACTTCCTCAGAATGTCCCTAATCTTAGGCGGTCTGTCGTGCTCGGGAGCCAGGCGTTCGTTTAATGCCCTTGCGTCGAGACAAAGCCTCAAACTTCCATCAACCTTAACCACAGGTATAATTGGATTCAGAAAAGGAGTTGGTGACTTCTTAATCGTGCCTGCTACTTCCATCTCATGGATCTTCCTTGCAGCTTCCTCGCGGTGTTTTTCAGCAATCGGATAAATTTTCTTCTGAAATGGAGAGTCGTCTAATAAAATGAGGTCATATTCATAATTCATAATTTCGCCAGGAGCAGTATCGAATATGTCCCAATATTCATTTAGTGTAGTAGCCAAATTCTCATGCATGGTTGTGGATATTAATCCTGCCTCTCCGTCGGCATCAAGTGTTTCCTCAGTTTCCTTGCTATTAAGTTGCTCGACAACGTCGACTTTGGACAGGAATTCCGGTTCATCTACCACAAGGTTCATCTATATAGGTTCGTTCGGTTTAAATTCGACAGTATTGCGTCCCATGTCGATAATACCGTCATACTTCCTCATGAAATCAGCCCCTAGTATGACATCATGATGCAAACCTTCATAACTAAGAATTCGTGCAAATACACGTGGCTTGTGATTCTCAATGTGCACAAAACCTGTATCTTGCACGTCACAACCCGGTCAGGTATCACTCCTCTGACACGAATAGCGGAAACAGGCAGCTCTGTCACCTCAGAGTTAGCCTTCAACTTAGCATAGCAATCTGCAGAGATTACACTGATCATTGCGCCAGTATCGATCAGAATTATAACACTGCATCCATTGAGAGTGGCTACTATTTTGGGTAAACGTGTTGGCTCATAACTGTAGTTCGTCGTTCGTCGTTCGTCGAGTAAATCCTGTTGGATGGGCTCCCAGAGTAAAATATCTGCCGTCACTCTGTGCTCAGCCAAACTAGACTGTCTTAATTTTTCGGCGTTTTTTTCCTTTGTTGTGACTAGAGGTACCAGGCTGGTTCTGTCCTGCCTCTGACGTCACATTTCTTTCTTCCCTCGAAGTAGGGTTCCTTTCTTCCTCTTCTCTATTTTGGCTCTCTCTCAATTGCTGGAGGTACTCGCGGCTCTCGCGCGCTCTCCCTTCCCAGTCACGGTCCGGATGGTAACGTGGATCACGTCCTCGTTGGTAACCTCCGTTATACCTGTAGTCTCGCCGGATCCTTCCTCTTCCTGACGGACCTTCCTGATTCCCACGACGGTTATTGTCGTGACGGTTTTCGCTCGCCCCATTATCGAACCTACGATTCCAATATGTTATATTGTCTTCTCTCTGGTTCCTTGAATATGGAGTATTACTCCACTCTCTCCAGTTACGGCGGTATTCATTGTTGTATTCTGGCCGAGGATTCCCAGAGTTCTGTGATGCTTCTTGTGTCTGGCTAACTTTGTCCACAGTCGTGACGTTAACGTGACGCTCTTCACGCCTGTCAACCTTCTGTTGACGGTGAGTTGGAAATTGCTCCGCGTTAGCATCAAGACGTCGTAATATCTGATCACACTGTTGAAATGTCGTCGCCCCTGCAGCGATTAGTACTCTTTGCACGTCGGCTGGGTATTGCCATACTATGGTATTCACTAAATCCTGCTCCGATAAAGGAGGCTGAAGATTTCTCAATTTAGCAAGCTGGGTTGCAAAGTAATTTGCGTAGCGAGTTGGCATGTTGGAACTGTATCGGCGAGTGTACATTTCAGCCCTTATACTTTGCTGAACGTCACTCAACCAATACGTCCTCAGTAGTGCTTCTTTAAAGTCTTGATACCCGGAGAATGAATATTTAAAAGCCCGATACCAAGTTGCTGCTTGTCCATCCAGAAGACGTTCAATAACTCGAAGTTCTCTTTCAGGAGTTACGAGTGTGTCTCGTAAATAGCTCTCGACGTTCGTGAGAAATTCTACAGGAGTCACTCCGCTTCCTGTGCCAGTGAATTTAGCGGGTTGCTTTTCCCTTGACCTTATCACTGTGACATTACCCTGAGTATTAGCAGTACGGTATGTATTCTGCATGTAGTTGTTTGACGGCGTGTTAGTTTCAGGATCCAGTCTATTTATAGCTGGTCTGAACGGGTTAGCATCGTAATTTAACGTCTGGCTTGGCGCTGTTGCATTAAACTGCCAAGGTCGTGTATCGGCATGTACACTTAACTGTACATTACTAGTCCAAAATTCCGGCGTTTCACGTGTATTTCCCATCGGCGGTTGCAAATCTACTCCCCTCGGAAGTGCTTCTAACCTGTCGAGCCTCTCCTCGATGACTTCTAATTCTTGTATATTCCTGTTGGCGACTTTGCTCCCTAAATCATTTAGTTGCAACTCGATTCGTTCAACTTTACCTTTGAGATTTTGGTCCACCTCACGAATAGCTGATTTGAGGTTACGACTCAACTCGAGCCTATCAATAATCGTTATTTCCTCAATCTTTTTCTGCAATGTTGCAATTTCGCCCTCAACCTGAGATACGTTACTCTGGATATGGTTGATATCATCCTTGACTCCATTTACATTGGCGTCGACTGTAGTTTTATGCTCCACGAATTCGCCTCTCAACATCATCAGGTCGACTTTGTGCTCCTCCCTGTGCACATCTACAGTATCACGTAAGCCTGTGACAGTTTCTTTTAGTTCCGCGATGTCTTTCCGGTTAGAATTAAGTACCACCCTAACCTCAAGCATGTTATCCACGATGGTCTTCACGTTGTTATTAACGGCGTTAGCTGCACCTCTCATTAATACCAGTCCTAGGTTCATGGTAGCCATATCCTTTTTTACGTTGTCCATAAAACCTTCTGCGTGATTCAGCCTAGTCCCAAATTCTTCTCTGGTGTGCTCGATATCAGCTTGGACGTCTAACTGTACTTTATTTATAGCGGTCTGAATTTGAGCCGGTGCTCCTCGAGTCGGGTTTGCACATCCTGTCTTGCCCTATTCATTTCTTCCGTTAATGTGTCTACGCGCTGGCTTGCCTCCTGGTGGTGACGAATCACGTCTATCCTTACCGCTGCCAAACCTGCCGTTAAGTCATTTTTCACTTCTACCCTGTACGAATCCATTTCGGCCCTGACCTTCGTTAGATCGGTCCTAACGTCTTTAACAGTACGGGTGTTTATCTCTAAATCTAAACGTACTTCATTAATTGATTGGGCATTTACCTCAAGGTTCTGCCTGACATTGTCAACAGACTGAGTGTTTATCTCGAGGTTCTGCCTGACCTGGTCCACATGACCATTTACATCACCTACTTCCTGTCTAACATTGTCAATAGCTTGTGAATTAACCTCTAAGGCTTGTGTATTCACACTCAAGTCACTAGTAAGTTGTTGGAGGTTAGCGTTGACACCTGCCAACATCTCAGCGAACACTCTGCGAATCATATCCTCATCCATTTGACAAGACTTTATATTGAGAGAAACGAGGGATCAATCATGATGGAAACTTACAGCTATGATAGTAACGTGGTGGTATAAAGCTTGTTTCGACTTAATAAATATCACGAGTACAGCTGGAGTATGCAAACTAAGTGCTTCTACATTTACTAATACAACGGTGAGCAAAGCAAAGTATTACATTTACTTAGGATGAGGCATCATCTAAGAAACACCCTATCTTTCATTTATTCAATATAAAAACCTCACCCCATGGTCTTCTATCAAATATGAATGCCATGCGGTCTATTGATCTGCAGTACGACTTTCTAAGTTCGACCCAGTCCTGTCAATTTACCATTATTCAAATATTAAGATCCTCCTAAATATCGGCATAAGAAAATATACAGGGCGCCATCTGATGATCACCATGTTGACATCTGGCTCCATGTATAGGGAGTCAATCAATGTGTTACCATGTCAACGTCTCGCCCCACGTTGGGTGCCAATTTTATGTGACCGTCAGCCGGGTGGCAACGGCACATATTTGTGAGTGACCTTCAGAAGTCCTCCGGTAAAGCTGTCGGGATAGCCAACAACCGCGATGACTCTCCTAACATCTCCCCCGTCGGACCTTTAAAAGTTTGCCGTGAGGATCAGGTGAACTTCCTAACAATAGGCCAATGCGGCACGAGGTTCCATAATCCACGGGGAGCGTGGTACATGGTTGCGATGGTCAAAGACGGCCTAAGGAAAGGTTCACCTCAAAAACTAGACTGTGAAATTAAACATCCAGGCTTATGTAAAACACCGTGAAAATTTATTGTAGATTTCCACAAACCCCTATCCTAGTTCGGAGGGTTATATTCGGCTAATCCGCAAGCTAAAAATTACTGTTAATAAAAGTTCAAGTCCCTAACAATGAAGTTACATTAACCCTCGCGAAAGATCTAATACACAATAAGTAAGCAACAGCAACAACGCTGGGTAAATGGTACGACGAAAAATCCCTAATACCAGTTACATGATCAAGCTAATATGAAGTTACATTTAAGTGAAGGAGCAAAGCAAAGCTAAGTTATGGTGGTACCATTTCCACATTTACATTTAACTTTTCTAGCTATGTCCTATCAGTTAACTTTCAAAGTTACGGCGGTGACGTCCGTAATAGCAAAACAGTTACAATACAAAGCTAAGTGTACAGCCATTTAAAAACAATTAATCTAATCAACAATCATGTGCTAAATAGCACGCAATAAAGGTAACATGGGGAATAATACAGTTTCATGACATCAATAATTATAGTACAACACAGTTTTTATTATAATGCCTTCCTGCCCCATGGTTAACTCTTTGTAAACCATTGTCATCTAGCTTGATAATAATGTCGATGATAGCGTAGTTAAAACCACGTCTGACAATCACATGGCCTGCGCTCCACACACTATGAACTAATGGTTCATGTGTGCGCCAGGTCACAACAAAAATGTCTACAGTCTTCGTCGTTTCCAATAAAGGAAATCCCTTCATCTGCACGGCCATGTCAGCAGGTTCAAATGTAAGAATGTCAAAGTTTAAATGGAAATAATATGTTAGTTAGATCTTGTTTAAAACAATTATGCGGATGATGTTTATTATGTCGGTTTATGTTCCTTCCGTAGGTTTATGGCGTATTCTGACAAAGGCCTGACAAGGAGTAGTCTTCTAAAGATCATTCTCCCGCAGCAAAACATCGACTCAATAGTCGGAAAACTCAACGAGCAAACTCGGCTCGGACTCACAATAACACGAGTTATCAGCGGTAAACACCTTGCTTTCAACAACTCTCATAATAATGCCTCATAACAACAACAGATGCGCGACTTACAACAATGGCACGTCTTACTCACTCAAGGCACATAATATCATGGGTTACCTGCGGCAAAAACCTCGCATTTAATAACCAAATTGCCTTCATTATAATTTGCCTCTCTCAAGAGGATCGCCAACAATGCATAAAGAAACCTGACAACCCTGGACATGTCGAAATGACATTCCTCGCAGCAAAATATCCAACTAACAGTATGAAAGTCCAAGAAAAACAAATGAACAAAAATACAGTAAGAAACACTGGGTTTCATGAGCAATAGCTGCATTGAAAGAAAGAGATGAATGAAATCAACATTCTGTCCTATGTTATCGTAGTTCTGTCTCGCTTTCAAGCATTTGTTTTCAAGGTTACTGGGTCGACAAACCAGTTTATTGGTGACAACTTCACAAATTGCAGTCCTTCACTGACCACATTTTTCAACAGGCAAGGCCGGCTAGTTTTAACATTATATAATACCGTAATATTTGGCCTTGTCATTCTTAGCATATGCTTGGTTCAAAAACCTTATAGAATCCGTGTGCTAAACACGTTACAATTTAACTGTACAATAAAGTATCGCAGTCCTTCATTTCAAAGAAAAGTAAATCACAGACATAACAGCATGTCTCACGAGCTTCTTTGCTCATCAAAGATATAACACTTATTAAGTTCTCAGTGTAACGTTAACACCTGTGTCCTCATGACAGAAACAAAGTAGTAACAAATTGATAAAATATGGCACAGATCTGCAACTCTAGACCTGCATAATGATGCGATAGTGCACTTAGTTCGATGCTTGACATCTACACTTTCTCCAAAATAATAAATCTGTCAGTATTTGACTATAAATTGGCTTCTGAACGCTTTCAAAAATGAAAATACAGCATATTTTTATAAAACTGGAAACTACAGTTGGTTTCCTAACGATACGACCTATCTAACGAGGTCATAAGTCTCAACAGACTGGTTGCAAAGATTGCAGTTAAATAAAGTGACGATGACATCTGAATGAAACCACGGATAAATGTCCTACACATGGCTGAGCAAAATAGCTGCAAATGATTACAGTCATGTTTGGCAGTGGGTCGGCTATAACGTGGTACGACGTCCATCAGGACGGCACCAGGGTTAACCAAAACTGGTCTACCCCACAGGGTGACTCACAATGACTGAAATAAACAACAATTATACTAATTACAACCCTACCTAGCAAATGGCTGACACATAAGTGCGGTTGATTCACAAAAAACTACGATATCTAAATATACCACCGCGGACTATTACAAAAGAAAGGGTGCCCAAACTCACGACTTTTGGTAGCTCTCACATCGGCTCAGACATTCATCGACCAGGGTCGCGAAAAACTCTGCTTGGCTCTCCAGCATGGTCCTGTCCTCCACGGATTCACCAATCTGGACCTCCCAAGCAAGCAGGGTTCGTTCGCCTCCGGATGATGGTCTCCCCAAAAGGTCTGGAATGTGACTGGAAGTCGGCATCCACGTTCCTTCGTCTGCGTCCTCGGCATCCTGACGTTCCATCAAGCTGGTGGTCTCCATCACGACGTCTCCCTCATACCGGAATGGTATTAGCCCATAATCGTCTTCTTCACCATGGCGTGGAAAAGTTCAATGTCTTGCATGATGTCGAAAATGTCGAAATATCTCGTTCCTCTCGGCGTTTTGGCGTGATTATTGTGGACGATGCAAATAATAGTGTTCTCCACAGTATTTTGTAGTTTTCAGCCTGTTGATCCTCAAGATTCAACACGATGCGATGCTTTGCTTGTTAGCACGTGCAATTGTATCACGTTTTATCAATCACGTGGCATCCGCGATAAAATTGATATTTTCAATTCAGAATTTCCGTAGCAATAATGTTGTGATCGTTGGCAGTAATAATCACGTCGTCTTGGCACAATTATCAGACGATAACTCTTATATTTTCGGCGTGGCACTTTGCCCTTCCACTTACCCGTGGGAAAAATATCTGGCGTATGGCACCAATTACAGTTTGTAGAAAATGTTGCCTAATATGGCCTTTCGTAGAACAATAATATGTCCACAATGTGTGACAACGTTAGTATAGTTATTTTCAACACACGATGCAGTCGGATGCTCACTTGAGCACAAAAATATTTATAATGTCCACGTCGCGACGGACGGATACTCGAAACACGCCTGTCTGGCGTCAGATCTCCAGATGTAGTGTCGTCACTGACTTTCACTCGGAAGTAGGTCGCCAAAACGAAGTCATTGAGCGACTACTTTCATAGCTCCTTGCGTATCTGCAAGTGTTATACCTTACCAAAAACGTAATAATCATTCACCAAAATGATTCAATAATACAGAATGACGAATTAGAATATTCTGAGTCTTATGAAAGGATAAAAGTGATTAACAAGACCTCCAAAGTCAAAAATGCAATTGAGCGCTACTTCAAAGAGTATAGCATGAGCTCTCTGCTCCACGTGGTATTCTGGGTATGTTCAAAAGTATTACATCCCATAATAATTATTCCGTCACAAAAATATCACATGAACCATAGCTCAGCGGGTTCACTATATTTTGGTAGGAGATATTGTGTGTAAATACGTTGATCCCGAACACACAATGGTGAGAGAAGTTATTCCATCGGAATTTATTGTGCCACTAATATGGTTAGTGCACAAAAGTATAGGTCACGGGGGCGTGGACAAAACTTACTAAACCACGTGAGAAGTTTTACTGGATTAATATGCGAGAAACGATCACCATCGTAGTCAGATCTTGTGAACTCTGTCAGAAGAACAAGTACAACTCTGAACTACTGAAGAAACCACCTAAAGCGATAATTCCAACACGACAGTTGGAACTGTTCAGGCAGGACATTTTTGGACCTGCACCTAAAGGTGATAGAGGCAACCAGTTTGTGCTAGTCACTATTCATGTGTTTTCGAAGATTGTGATGCTAAACCCAATGCAGAAAGCCACAACGAAAACAGTCTTGTACCACTTGGAGCGGAAGATTGTTCCGAGGCTAGGGAAGCCAGAGCGACTTTTGACTGACCACGGAAAGTAGTTCACTTCCGCAGAGTTTCAAGCAGCTATGGATAGACTGGATATTATTATCCTTCTATTTTCATCTGTCCGTAGCCCAGAGACAAATCCAATGGAGAGAATTATGCTTGAATTTTGAAAATACTTTCGTCTGTATAGTGCTGATAACCATGCAAATTGGGTGAAGATTGTACCCCTAGTGGAAATTTGCATCAACAATACACGGCACGAAAGTACTAATGAAATTCCAGTCATGCTAAACTTCGATGAAAAACCTATTCGACCGTTGAACGGAATTGTTAACATTCCGGAAGACAACGAACCACCGATGGACCAAAGAATAGAGTCAGCGCGGGAACAGCTGAACAAAGCAGCTGAGAAGGGGTTGAAGCACCAGGAAGGGAAGAGAGTCAGCGGGCCACTAAGAGAAGGAGACTTAGTCTTAGTGAGGATCCCTGTCAAGGCCGATGTACTTAAGAAAGTATACATTAAATTTTCTAGTCTCTTTAGGGGCCCCTTCAAAGTAACAAGAGTCTACGGGGACAATTGTTACTTGATAGCGAGGATTGAGGATGACAGAATCACAGGGAAGTTCAATCACTCGAAGCTAAAGCGATTTTATCCTAAGATCCGCTAAGAAAATCAATTCAGTCACAAGAATTAAGGCAACATTGTTATTAAAGAAAGTACAGGCTATACTTTACTTTAAATGGTAAAGGGGAATAGCGCCCGAATTTATTTATGGCTAAGACCATTATCCAGACAAGATGTGAACTGAGCCCCGCAAATTTAGGAAATGACGGATTAAAATTATTTGGATAAATTATAATCGAAGATCTGGAGATTTTATACATAGAATGAGTATTTTATAATGTCAAGAAATTATTATTAACGACTACTGATGGCCGAAGTTAAAGACGAAAACAATATATGGCAATTATTGAAACAACGGCAAGGCCTACATCACTTGATTCACGGATTGTACTTCAGGAGACGGATGTGTCATCACGAGAGAAGGGGAGGCGATGGCACGAGGCAACGCGCAAGGAGAGGTGAGGAGCTACGTCACAACGCGAGAGAGTGGGGGAGACTTGAACGGAGATCTTGACGCTGGATTAATATGCGAGAAACGATCACCATCGTAGTCAGATCTTGTGAACTCTGTCAGAAGAACAAGTACAACTCTGAACTACTGAAGAAACCACCTAAAGCGATAATTCCAACACGACAGTTGGAACTGTTCAGGCAGGACATTTTTGGACCTGCACCTAAAGGTGATAGAGGCAACCAGTATGTGCTAGTCACTATTCATGTGTTTTCGAAGATTGTGATGCTAAACCCAATGCAGAAAGCCACAACGAAAACAGTCTTGTACCACTTGGAGCGGAAGATTGTTCCGAGGCTAGGGAAGCCAGAGCGACTTTTGACTGACCACGGAAAGTAGTTCACTTCCGCAGAGTTTCAAGCAGCTATGGATAGACTGGATATTATTATCCTTCTATTTTCATCTGTCCGTGGCCCAGAGACAAATCCAATGGAGAGAATTAAGCTTGAATTTGGAAAATACATTCGTCTGTATAGTGCTGATAACCATGCAAATTGGGTGAAGATTGTACCCCTAGTGGAAATTTGCATCAACAATACACGGCACGAAAGTACTAATGAAATTCCAGTCATGCTACACTTCGATGAAAAACCTATTCGACCGTGGAACGGAATTGTTAACATTCCGGAAGACAACGAACCACCGATGGACCAAAGAATAGAGTCAGCGCGGGAACAGCTGAACAAAGCAGCTGAGAAGGGGTTGAAGCACCAGGAAGGGAAGAGAGTCAGCGGACCACTAAGAGAAGGAGACTTAGTCTTAGTGAGGATCCCAGTCAAGGCCGATGTACTTAAGAAAGTATACATTAAATTTTCTAGTCTCTTTAGGGGCCCCTTGAAAGTAACAAGAGTCTACGAGGACAATTGTTACTTGATAGCGAGGATTGAGGATGACAGAATCACAGGGAAGTCCAATCACTCGAAGCTAAAGCGATATCCTAAGATCCGCTAAGAAAATCAATTCAGTCACAAGAATTAAGGCAACATTGTTATTAAAGAAAGTACAGGCTATACTTTACTTTAAATGGTAAAGGGGAATAGCGTCCGAATTTATTTATGGCTAAAGTAGTGTATTTGTAACAGTTCTACAGCCTCCACCTCCACATCCTCCACACAAGATGGCGGCGGTGCGATATCTCTCGAACTTATAGTTGGATTTTAACAAATGAGGTGTCATTGAACTCGGGATGACACCCCCTTTCCAATGGACAACATATTTCAACCCCATAAATAAAACCTACCCCTACTAGAGGGTCAAATTTTTTTTTTTTAGAGAATCTCTCTTTCCAATTGCAACATGTGAGAGTTTGAATGCTGATATGGAATGAAACGTTGTTCTACATAAAGTGCATGTGTTTGGTGGGTAGCCACTATGAATTAACATGCTTGTTTTTTGTTTTTTACGAATGCCCACTCATAGGTTTGGTAAGAGGGCGGGCTTTTTAAAAGATGGTGGCTGTAGTGTAACCTAACCCAACCTAACGGGTCCTTGTGGACGAGTCCTTGTGGACAAGTCCTTGTGGACAGGTCCTTGTGGACGAGTCCTTGTTGACAGGTTCTTGTGGACAGGTCCTTGTGGACGAGTCCTTGGCCCTTTGGACTGATCCCTTTGGACGGGTCCCTTTGGCCTGGTTCCTATGGACTAGCCCATGAATTTATTTAAATTATGTCAAAGGGCCTAACTACATTTGTGTGTGTGTGTGTGTTGAACTGACGTTGTTCACTAATCCCCCACTACTATAATGGGATAACGATATGAAAGGAACGTGACGAAATACACGTGAACATACAAGGGACCTAACTTGGTGGATGGATGTGTTCTAACAAGTCATTTGTATTTGAAAGAGAATAATACATGTTCTTAAGATGTTAAAACTGAGGAGATGGCACGTGCAGTAAGACGTCTTGTTACTTCCTGTGTCATATTACAGGCATGACAGAGAGCGCGCAGATCTGTTGCTATGACTAACACTGCAGTAATTTGAAACCGCAAGTGTTCATTAAGACAATGGATGATGATCATACAAAGTTAGCAGTTATTGGATATTACACAGGTGTTCCTTCCGGTGTCATGTTGCTGACATACCAGAGAGCGCACACTGCTGTTGCTATGACTGACGTTGCAGTAATTTGAAACCCCATATGTTGATTAAGACAATGGGTGATGATCATGCAAAGTCAGCAGTCATTGAATACCACACAGGTGTTCCTAGTGTACTTTGGACTCTCAACTGTATTGGGAAAGGAATTGCAATGATCTGCAAATAACTGCTGACACGAGCGATGAGAGTTTATATAAGAGGGATGTCATATATCTCCCTACTGTCAGTCTTTATTACTCGCTTTGAGTGAACAGTGCTCTATTACTGCTCAAGAGTTGTAAAAAAAAGCCGTTTTGGTAGAAAATCATTAAATTATTTTGCAAGGTAAGTACTTATTATTAACGGATTGTAGTCTTTCATTACTAATTGATGTTGAAGTTATTGATTGGAATGTATTTATTGATTGATTGATTGATTGATTTGTTTGCAGATAATTGGGTACCTGTAGGTTACCAGATTCCTACAATCTGTTCATTCAGTGACAGCAGTTGATCAATTATAAAAAGGTAAGTGCCCCCCCTCTAATAACTTTTAAACAGTTAGAGTGATATTTTCCAATGTTCACCACTACATGTCAGTGAAAATGGTATATTTGGCAGTCAAAAGTTGAAACTACTTGACCATGGTGTGTAAAGCTAATTTTGTAGGTTAGATTTTGATTACCGCTCTATTAAGTCTGAATGTTCATTGCTAGGTGTCAGTGTCAGAGGGAATATTTAAAGACTTAACCTCAGTTCACCTAACATAACCTAACTTTACCTAACTTAACCTTATCATGTGACATGTTTTACAATTTTAAACTTGTTTTAAGACTGGCTATGACGTCAAACTTAGCTCACTTAACTAGCGATTGCTGATTTCTATCACGTGACATGTTCTACAAGTTTAGACTTGTTTTAAGACTGGCTATGACGTCACACTTAGCTCACTTAACTAACGATCGCTGGTTTCAATCACGTGACATGTTCTACAAGTTTAGACTTGTTTTAAGACTGGCTATGACGCCACACTTAGCTCACTTAACTGGCGACCGCTGGTTTCTACCACTCTATCAATTTCTAATGTTCATTGCTAGGTGTCAGTGACAGTGGTATATAGTAACCCTCAGTTAGAACTACATAAAGTTAGACTGGCTAGGAGTTCACAGATCGATTTAAATACCCTGCTATAACCATTGACTGGAATATAATTAAACTATTTATATTGTACTTTTTGTTTTATCTTTTATTAACATTGATGATTTCTTTCTTTTATAGATAACTTGGAAAGTAATCATCATGTTCAAGTGTGGTGACTGTAAGAAACAGTTCTCAAGACCTGACAACCTTCAACGTCATGCAAGTACAAAACATAATCAGAAAATGTTTGTGTGCAGTCATTGTGCTACAACATTTAACAGACAAGATAGTCTTACACGACATGTAAATTTAATGCATGTCAGTTCAGCACCATTTTCGTGTTCAGTTTGCGAACTTGGTTTTTCTGCTGTAAAGCGATATCAATTCCACATGGTTGAAGTGCATGGAGAACAACAGGTATTGAAATCTGTAAAACCATCAACTAGCACGGAACCTTTAAATGAATGTGATGCTGAAAAGCGTAATCGTTCTCAAGATTGTGAAAATAGTTGTGCAACAAAAAGAAAAAAAATGGTGAACCTTCAATAACACATTGTGATGTATGTAATAAAGATATACCTTCTTCAATCATTCATGGACATTTACGCAGTATTCAACATAAAAATAACGCTTGCCATGAAAGAAACCCTGGAAATATTCAACAAATTGGTAGTGCATTTAAAAGTCGAATTGCTAGTTATAGACTTCATAGTAAAGAAAAAACTCAAAGTATTGTATCATTTTTAAAAAATGTTCAACCTACTGTGTTTGGCTTAGTAGAAAATGTTTTATTAGAGCATTAAACAATTAAAATGAATTTTGAACTTTTTGGCCTCTATGTAAAAACTGGGAGCGAAGGTGAAATTACGGATATCAAATCCTTTAATACAAAAAATATAATTGTTATCAAATCAACTAATATTAGTGATATATATCAAAATATTTCAAGTGCTATCATTGTTAAGAGTGAAGAGTTCCAGGAAAGGGAGTCAGGCTGGGCATTGGTTGAAGTACTTTATTTAGAAACCAACATGAATAAATACAACCCCCTTCGAGCATCATCATATATTGATTTGCCAGGATGGATCAAACGAAAGAAAGCTGTTGTGAACATTATGAATAATGATGACGCATGTTTTGCGTGGGCTGTAACCTCAGCTCTCCATCCAGCAGTGATGAATGCGAATAGAACGTCATCTTATCCTCACTATTCTTCAGTGTTAGATTTAAAAGAAATAGAATTTCCTATGGCGATAAAAGACATTCAACGCTTTGAAGAGCTGAACAATGTGAGTATTAATGTTTATGGAATTGAAAATAAGAGTATAGTTGGTCCTCTATATTATACTCAGGAAAAAAAGGATGCTCATGTAAATTTACTATACATAACCAAAGGTGAAAACGCCCACTATTGCTGGATAAAACATTTAAGTAGACTTGTCAGTAGTCAGATAACAAAATGGGATGGTAAAAAGTGGTTGTGTGATGGCTGTTTGCTATATTTCAGAAAAGAGGACCAACTAACTCAACATCAAAAATGGGGATGTAATCATGTTCGTACGGTATTACCAACTCCTAAAAATAACATTCTAAAATTTAAGGATTATGAGAAACAGCTTCGATTACCATTTGTTATATATGCTGACTTCGAGGCTTTGCTAAAACCATTTAATACATGTTCATCAAATCCAGCCCAACCTTTCACCAACACAACTCACATTCATGAACCTTTTAGCTTTGCATATTATATTAAATGTAGTTATGATGACTCTTTAAATAAGTTTGAGCTCTATAGAGGACCTGATGCACCTAAAGTTTTTATGGAAAGGCTTGAGAAAGATGCCATCCGTATATCCTCTATTTTAAATACGATCATTCCAATGGAGCCACTAACTTCCTCAGAGCAAATGAATTTTGAAACTGAAACTAATTGTTTTATATGTGGTGAATGTTTATATTCAGACAGGGTTCACGATCATGACCATTTAACAGGAAAATATCGTGGTGCGGCTCACCAAGAATGTAATTTAAATTATAGAGTAAGTAAATTCATTCCGGTCATTCTACATAACGGTAGCAAATTCGATAACCACTTTATCGTTAAAGAATTTGGAGCATCAGATGTGAAAATTGATGTTATTGCAAATAATAAGGAACAATACATATCGTTCACAAAATACATCAAAACTAGCAATAAAAAAAAACATTAAACTGCGATTTTTAGATTCATTCCGCTTTATGTCGAGTAGTCTTGATAAGCTGGCTAGTAATTTAAAATCAGATCAGTTTCATGAAATTCAACGTGTCTTTCCTAAAGAAAATTATTTTAATTTGATTCGTCAAAAGGGTATATTCCCTTATGAATATATTAACTGTGTGGAACGTCTTGAGGAGTGTTGTTTACCACCGAAAAATGCATTTTACAGTTCCTTAAACACAAGTCATATCAGTGATCAGGAATATTTACATGCACAACGTGTATGGGCACAGTTTGACATTCAAACTTTAGGAGAATTTTCAGACATATATTTGAAGACAGATGTGATGTTATTAGCAGATGTTTTTGAAAATTTTCGGAATGTTTGTATGAAAACTTATGACCTTGATCCTTGTCAGTATTTCACAGCTCCTGGGTTAAGTTTCAGTTCAATGTTGAAAAAAACGAAAGTAAATTTAGAATAAATGACTGATATAGACATGATCAATTTTATAAAATCATCAATTCGGGGTGGATTAAGTCAATGTAGTGGACGGTACTCTAAAGCGAATAATAAATACATGCCTAGCTACAACTCTTGTGAAGAGTCAAAGTATATTGTCTACCTCGATGCAAATAACCAATATGGTTGGGCTATGAGTCAATATCTACCACTGAAAGATTTTCGCTGGCTGACACAACCTGAAATTGATGTCTTACATGTTGACACTCTTAATGATAACGATGATAAAGGATATATTTTAGAGGTAAATCTTGAGTACCCTAAAGAGTTACATGATGATCATAATGATTTACCATTTTGTCCTGAGAATATGAAATCCCCATACATCACATCACGAACAAAAATGTTAATTGCTAATGTAAATGATAAATGTAAATATGTAATACATTATCAAAACTTGAAACAGTGTCTACAGCATGGATTGAAATTAACTAAAATTCATCGCGTATTGCAATTTTATCAGTCAGCATGGCTCAAACCGTATATTGATCTAAACAATAATTTAAGAACGCAGTCAACAAACGCGTTTGAAAAAGATTTTTATAAACTCATGAATAATAGTGTTTTTGGAAAGACTATGGAGAATGTTGATAAACGAGTTGATGTAAAGCTGATAACAAAGTGGGAGAATGATGTTAAAAGGTATGGTGCGAGCAACTTAATAAGCAAGCCTAACTTTCATAGCTGTTCAATTATTCATGAGGATTTAGTTGTAATACAAATGAATCGTTTTAAAGTAACTTACAAGAAACCCATATATGTGGGTTACACCATTCTGGATTTATCAAAAACACTTATGTATGAATTTCACTATGATTATGTAAAGAAAAACTATCTTGATAATGCTAAATTACTCTACACAGACACAGATTCTTTTATTTATGAGTTTAAAACTGATGATTTTTACGAGGATATCAAAACTGAGCTAATTAGGTTTGATACAAGTGACTACCCCAAGGATAATATTTGCCATTTACCTCTAGTAAACAAAAAGGTTCTTGGGAAATTTAAGGATGAATGTGCTGGTGTTATTATAGACACCTTTGTAGACACAAAATCTAAATCATACAGCTATATGACATTTGATGATGTAGTAGTAAAAAAATTAAAAGGAGTGAAAAAGAATGTTGTTAGTAAAGAGTTAGATATAAGTGATTATAAAAACTGTATAGTTAATAACCCACCTGTATTATATAAGAAAATGTGTGTATTTAGAAGTAAAAATCATCAGCTACATACCAATTTGTTCAACAAAGTTGCTTTAACTAATGAAGACAACAAACGATTCATTATACCCAACACATTTAATACTCTTGCTTGGGGAAACAGTCGTATTGATGACTATTACTTTACTTAAGTCTAATGATCACTATATTGTAATATTTTTAGTGTGTTTTATATTGTAATATTTTTTGTAAAAACTGTAAGTAGAATGCATAATGTTAGGCTACAGTAGTTTATTAAAATAAGATAAGTAATGCATTTTAGTGTAAAATGTTTGCTTTTGTATATTACGAAAAAGATTTTAAAAAATTTACTGAATGTGTGAACTAAACAAGGGGAATGTAAAAAATGTAAAGTGGAAATTGAAAATATCCATGTGTGAAAAAGTGAAATGGCTATCACCATTTTAAAATTAAGAAGACATTGTAATCTGGTAAACCTTGTTTTTTATTTCACAACAACAAAAATGCACAGAATGTGTAAACTAAACAAGGGAATGTAAAAAATGAAAAGTGGAAATTGTAAATATTCATGTGTGAAAAATTGAAATGGCTATCACCATTTTAAAAATTAAAAGATATAGTGATTTAGTGAACCTTATTTATATTTCACAAAAAATGTACAGAATGTGTTAACTAAACAAGGGGAATGTAAAAAATGTAAAGTGGAAATTGTAAATATTCATGTGTGAAAAAAATGAAAATGAAGAAATGACTATCACCATTTTTAGAATTAAAAGACATTGTGATCTGGTAAACCTTGTTTTTATTTCACCACAACAAAAATGTACAGAATGTTTAAACTAAAAAAGGGGAATGTAAAAAAAATGTAAAGTGGAAATTGTAAATATTCATGTGTGAAAAAAATGAAATGGCTATCACCATTTTTTAAAATAAAAGACATTGTGATCTTGTAAACCTTGTTTTTATTTCACAACAAATAGAGCTTTACAAAAATAGAATACAAAGAAAATATCAATTCCTCAATCCTTTTCAATGTCCATGTCCACTCATTATTAACTTTCCTTTTATAACACTAATCACAATGACGACTGCCAAACTCTCTCCCACTGAGACATCACAGAATGTCAAAAATTGTTTAGCTTTTCAACGATACTTTATCCGCTACACGTCTTAATGCAGAATGACTGTGGTGATAAGAAAGGTGCATGCTTGATCCAAAGGATTAATAGGTATATCACTATGCTGCAAAGGTTCTTCAAGACAAGTTCCAGGACTACACAAATAATAACCAGGTAGGTAGATTTCGAAAGTCAAGTATTGAATTACTTTGTTAATGACGCCATTGCCAGTACAGGTCTGGCATATCCTTTTCCATCGATGGTAAAAAGGTTTGATCTTCCTCCTCCTCCTCCTCTGTGGATGATGTTTGTTGTTGTTGCTTTTTTCTTCATTACTCCCGTAGTATGAGGAAACAAAGTCTTTACACTGACTTTTATGACCATGATACAGTTTGACTAGCTGACAAGTAGCACACTGTCGCATAGAGGGTATTTTTGCCATAGCCACTTGCTTATGGTGATCATAATCCGTACATGGTTGCAATTCACTTAACACAGGGTCTTGAGTCCATGA
Organism: Meconema thalassinum; assembly: GCA_946902985.2. Taxonomy (NCBI): domain Eukaryota; kingdom Metazoa; phylum Arthropoda; class Insecta; order Orthoptera; family Tettigoniidae; genus Meconema; species Meconema thalassinum. The sequence goes on from OX336388.2 coordinate 181,272,501, forward strand.
TTTTGGTACATGTTGCCAGATTTCTTTCACTGCATTTGCTGCGACATAATAAATGAATGATTTTGGAAGAGCCAATAATTCTTCTTTAGTAAAACTGTCTAGTTTCTTTTTACACACAAAGAACTTTCCAATCGCTTTATCGGTAGCATCCCCTTTCTCCATGGTATCACGTTGATGTTTACACGTCGCTTGTAGAAATCTCACTGGTGTCATCCACAGGTAAACCTTTAGTTTTAATTTTATTTAACAACTCCCAGCAGGCTTTGGTGGATAGCCAATGAAACAATTGCCACACCTGTGCCAAGGCTTTATGGGTAATATTGTCACAGGGGCAGCGATCCATGAGTGTTTGCAGCGATGGACAGCCCATGTCCATTAAATCGATACATTGACAGTAAGACGCTAAAATGGATGTAGCCATTGACGTTTTTCACTACCTTTCACAAATATTACATGGGCAGAAGACAAGTGGGCTTTCATGACCATGTCCAGGTGCTTATATGAAATGGTTCCTTGCTTCCAGTCTAGTTGCATATGAGTTTCAATCCACTGGGTTTGTTTACGGTCTTTATCACACAACAAATCAAACGCATAAGGTGGTTTAAACACCAAATGAGTAGCTTGTGATATCCAAAAAGTGGAACAATCGATGATGGCCACTTCTTTAAATATAAATTTGTTATCTCCAATTTTAAACCCTTGACAGTCGACAATCAGTGTACGCAACATGTTCACTCTTGTCTGGATCAAGTCCAACTGACCACAGACTGACAATTGTTCAGTAAGGTGTACCCATGTCATTTACTTACATTCCATTCTAGTAAAAGAAAAGAAAAACATCGAGTAGTCACTATAGAGGTTAGGATATGACAGGGGGCATAAGAAATAATAATATAACAACAACAACCATTTTTTTTATTTCATTATTTTATTAGCATAACAAGTTTTACATTCTTTTTTCATTCTAGGATAGAGGCGGTACCATCTCATACAACAAAAAAGTATTTTGTGTTTATAGTGTCCATAACACTGATGATATCCCAATGTCTCTAAACTGGATGTTTTTAACTGTGAGCTGCTCACTGAAGCACTACCGGCACAATAAAGTCCACACGTATCATAACTTGTTTCATCACTCAGAGGCATGAGTGAGGGGTAACTTGAATGACAGGGTATATTACCCACATCCATTCTGCACAGGTAGGGGCAGGCAGGTGACCAGCTCTGATGTTCCTGCTTGGGTTCATCGCTCTCTTGCCATTGGTCTAAGATGATGGGACAAAACACACATTTCACTTCATCTCTTCTTTTTAAATAGTAGAATCCAGCGGTTGCTAAGGCTTGAGGGTTTATAAAAAGCACCGGCCACGTCGCAAAGGTCTTGAAACGTTGTTCCTCAGATTTTAAATTCATGGATGTAACTTCTCTTGAGGCTTGAAAGCAAGACATGACTGAGTGGTTTGATGTGTGTTGACCTGTTATTTATACACTTGTCACGTGGTTGGACAGTGGATAATACTGTAGTTGACTTGTTTGTGATGAATAATCAAACAGTAGGCCGTGGTATTGGCTGGAACATTGTCATGCGTTTCAAAATCTAGTCGAATGTCAATATTGAATGGTTTGACAGACTCTTCCAAGTAGGAACAGTCAAAGACAATCAGTGGCACCCTAGTCTTAAAAGCTTGGGGTGACAACATTGGACAATTCTCTTTTTGATAATACGACCATCTAAATTTAGAAAACAAGTCGTACAGGGGGGCAAACTTATTTTTTGAAAAATCTAAATCCAGCCCTTCATAGGGAAACACAGCACCGTTGAGGAAAAGACGTGCATTTCTCAATTGCAGGTGATCAAATTGCGTGACATCTTTGGTTTGTTGATACTTGCGATTCATTTGAAAACCCACAATCATGTAGATAGGTCTCACTGTATAGCGGGCTGTTTTTATAGACCAACTGTGTGTGTTGGTGGTGGGCAATAACGGGTACTCATGGAGTGGCCAGCTTCTAAATTCCATGGGTAGAGGTATATCTCTCTTTACCATTTTGAGTATGTCCAGTTTTTTGCTATCGTTAAGGGTCACATGAGGCACTTTCCATAGCAAGCGTTGTAGTTGAATTTTTGAATCAATGGGGGCATTGTCTACTCCCTTGAGTGCATTATTATCACTCCTGTCTCTCACCAGATAAAGCACTTGCCTTGCGTTGACCACAAGGCGCTGGTGATCTTCAGCAAAGCCTAAAATCAGTTTAAGAGGTAAATATCCAGTGAAGGTGCCATCGGTGTGTACCATCCAGTCATTGATCGAGTCAGGGCACCAACCCGCCATGCAAAGTGTTTTAGCTTCTTCCTCACTATAAGAGGGATATAGTTTCATGACACTGGAAATACCCACATTTCGAGTGCTATCCACCACGATATCATTAATGACATAACGTACTTCAGAAAACAGGAAGGCGAAAGCATGGTTGGATAACTTGGATGTAGTGGGTGTAGAACCTTCGGCTTTAGTGAGCCGACCTTCAATCTGAATAACACTTTCATGCGGTAGAGTGTAAATATCTTGGTTGTTGATAACAAATTGAATTTCATCATTGTTATTGAGTCCAGGTGTTTGAGCTTGATAAGAATGCAGATCAATTCTTACCACTCCTGGTTGCTCCTCGATGTGGTTCGCTACCTCTAGAATAGAATTCATCGCGGGGGTTAATGTGGTAACCCAAATGCTGTAAAATCTGCTTGTTCTGAGATGTTAACGTGTATTCACGTGGTAAACAACTAACACCATTCCTAGACGGAGCTGTTGCTTTATATACAAACTTCATAGTGGTTTTAGCACCAACTTGTAAGTGACTGGTGTGGTAGAATCTAGATCAATGAGTTGTTGCTCTCTATTGATCAGTCTTAATGTTATATTACTAATACCATCGACAGCCACAGAATGAAAAAGCACTACTGGAGGGTTTTCACGAATAATATAGCCATTGGGCAATGTTACAATAAAGTCATAAAGCGAATGCGACGGTTCTTGATTGGTGTACACTTGACTAATAATATTACACGTCACCGACACATGATGGTCCTCAATGAATTTCACTTCATGGTCTGATAAATGTTTTTTGTTGGGCTCTAACACACGTGGTTTAAATCCTAGTAATGGACCAATGGAATCGGAGTGAGATTTAAAGTCAATTTTGAATGTAGAAAAAATACTGCAGCGATGAGTGTTGGTATTTCCTACAAGTTCAAACTTGCGCGTTCCATCGAGAAATGACTTTAAACCATATTCATTGATCAATACCACATAAATGTGTTCATAAATGTCATCTATCGTGTATCCACCAGAGTTCAGGGTGAGCACAGAATCATCAAAGTAAAACTTGTTGTTCACATTTTCACGTATGTTGTATATTCGATTGCACATTTCAAGAGAAACAAGTCCTAAACCATAAGGTTTTTCACTCAATTCGATAGGTGGGTAAAAGTCTAGACACACTTCAGGTCCACGTCCATGCAGTGTAAACGTCTTACTTTCCACCGACATACTGTTGACGTTTTTGCATATATTGCGTCTTATATAAAAAAATTAAACACAAACGTCCACACTGTTGGCTGTTAAACGTTTGCTCACGTTTCACATTATAATATATCTTGATCCTGTTTCCAAAATAGGCCACTAGTTCCATGGGCGGGGGCAAATTCCCAAAACTGTCAAGGTACCATGCAGTAGATCCCTCTTTGACATAAGCTACATAATGTGTTCCAGGTCCTCGGTGATCATCCAAATTGACAACAGCACATTCATGTTTCCCGGGTTGTGAGGGTAATTGGTTTCGCATAAACACACCTCGAAAATGAGAAAGCTTCAGTTGTTTAGCATAGCTTTCCACTTGCTGATGCGTCAGGGCATGTCTTGCTATGGCTGAGGTTAAAGATGTTTTATTTTATTTTATTTTGAAAAGGTGAAATTCCAAATCCTTGTTGATAAAAGGCTGGCTTCAAATTGACATTTCTAGCCCCCATAGCAATGGCCTCCATTGTTTCATTGTGTCGCTGACTTTCATTGAGTTGTTGCTTGCCCTGTTGCACGGCTTTAATGGTTTTTGCCACTGCACTGGCGCCGCCTAAAAGTGAACCTAGAGCAGCCAGACCAGCGAATAATGAAGGTAAAAATCCCGCTCGTTTGGGGACGGGGATCACTCTCCCTTGTTTTGAACCCTGTCGCTGACGTTTTGGAATAACATGTCTCTGTGCTACTCGAAGAGCTTTCCTTATGGTCAACACATTATTTTTTCTTTTTTCTTTCGCAAGGGCTTGTCCACGAATGTCATAAGCCCAGGCTTTGCCAAGGACAGGCTCATATTTTTTGTCTTCCTCACCACATATCTTTGTTTCACCATGATGATGATGACCAACAACCTTTCACAAGAAAGTTTAAGTCACAACTAACATTAGATTGTTATTTCATGGCTGTATATTCCAATTCTACATAAAGTGGGAAATCATTTATGGTTTTTCCAGCTTGCTTTTCATTCCATGTTAACAGGAGATGAAAGGATAATTCATCTCCTGCATTGACCATTTCATGGTTATGGACCAACATCCTATGACCATTTATCTCTATTTGTAAATGGTTCTCATCAGGTATGGCATATTTGATATGAATGGTTCCATTATAGTGTAGTCGATAGTGGCTTAAACCTGAAGCAAGCACATAGGTCAAGTGCTGGTCATGAACTAGCGGTATATGGTTTCTCTCATTCACAGGTTTTACATTTGTCAGATGCACTAAAAATACAGATGGGATAAATTTATAAAGCCTTTTCATTTCATAGGCCACGTATCGCTTGGTACAGACATCATTACCTTCTTGTGGGTCCTCCACGTGAATAATGCGGTGATGATTAGCGCTATAGCCATCCACCGTAAGCTGAGGCACTTTATCATAAAACTCATACACCTTGTTATCCACATACTTTTTTGTAGTAACGTCTGTAGACACTTGAGGATGTTTTACATGAGTTAACCGCTTTCCTTTAAAGTCATAATCTCCTTGTTTTGTGCGTGGCACTACTGACCTATCCACATAGTGTTTATTAGCAGGATCTGTTTCTTGTTTAGGATCATGTATGGGAACAGACCTAGCTTTGGCCATCAACGCACGTCCAAAGACATCCATCGTCAACCTGTAGTACAAGTCTACTGTTTCTATGACAAGGCTCGGTGCGATGTATATAGACAGCCTGCTAGCCTCTCTAAGCCTTAGTTGAAATGAAGCTAATTAAGCAGCAAGAGTCATTCCCCGTGAGGGACATGGTTTCCCATCTCTGCCCCACATCACGTGAACAACGCCATGGTTCACTGTTTCCATCTTCCATTCGCTGCATTATTGTGGGACCTTCCGGCTGTGGAAAGACCAATCTTTTGCTGACACTTATTACAGCGCCCAATGGTCTGTGTTTTCAAAATATTTATATTTTCGCAAAATCTCTCTACCAACCCCTCTACGTGTTTCTGGATCAAGTCATGTCTGGATTAAAAAATGAGAATATGGGGTATTTTACATTTTCCACGCAAGAAAATGTTATTTCACCGGATGAGGTAAAGCCCGATTCACTCATGATTTTCGACGATGTATCCACTGAACGACAAGGTATCATTCAAAGCTATTTCAGCATGGGTCGACACAAACATATCGATTGCTTCTATCTTGGACAACCGTATTCAAAAATGTCCAAACAGTTGATTCGTGACAATGCCAATGTCATTGTTTTATTTCGCCAGGACGAGAGGAACAGTCGTTACATTTATAATGAACATGTGAATACGGATATGACCTTTCAAATGTTTACAGAATTGTGTGGTAAGTGCTGGAACACACAACGTCATGCCTGTTTAGTGATTGACAAACAAAGTGAACTCAACCAAGGGCGGTATCGCTTAGGGTTTGATCATTTTATTGCTATTTAAGGCACTGTATCATTCCCTCTCAAGTCTTTTGTCACGACATCATGGCGTTAGCAGAGAGTCAATTGAAAAAGCATATTATTAGAGCAAAAAATACTATTCGCCAAAAGTTTCGTCAATTGAAACGATCGCGTGCGGATCATGCTTTGTTTATTCAACAACATTTAGCACCTCCGCTAAAAGCTATGTTGAAACCCTCTTTCAAGCCATCTGAAACGCTACCTACCGTTTCACAAGCCCGTCAGACGCACCACGAGGATTCTGAGGAAGAGAAAGAGGAAGATGAAGAGGAACAGGAAGATTTAACTAGTGTTAGCGAAGTTGAGGATAATGAGGAACAAGTGTTTACGCCTCAAAAAAAGGCATCACCCCTTGCAGAGTTTTTAAGAAAAAGGAAATCCTTGGCCATGGTCGAAACCCCTTGCCCTTCCAGATCGTCTCCATTTTCACAACTCTTGGCCACTCCTCAACATAAAGCTCAACTGAAAAACATTTTAATAAAATATTATGGATCAACACTGGAACCCTATTTCACCAATCTATTTGTTGGAAACACAGTTACCACATATGGCGTTCGCTATGAGAATGATAGTTTTAAAATTGGTGATTCATCGATTAAATTTAGTCGTACTAAAGCTGTCATTAAAAAGATCAACTATAAATTAACACCAGGACTGTTAAAGCTACTATTCTCTCGGACTCCCTCATCTCAAGATTATACGTCAGAGGACCTTAGTAAATATAAATCCATTTTATTGGATACCCATGCTCACAAAAGACAGTATGATCCCACTCAACAAGTGAATGCTAATATATCCCAAAAATATAAAACCATCATTGCAAAAATGTTCCCCACTAGTCAAAGTGGTCGTCGTAAAGTGTCCGCTTCAGGGGTGACATTTAAACCATTAAAATCCCTTGTGGACGTTACCTACTGGCACAATCCAAATAAACTCGTCCAGCGACTACAGCTGTTGCATGCTTCACGTCAAGCCGGCCATACTGGTCACGATTGGGAAATTCAAGAAATTGAGGAAGAACTTGGAAATGCCAAAATTATTGTTTAAGCCCTCACCCATTAAAATGGGTATTGCTCACGAATTGCATCGTCCAGCTGGACGTCACTATCAGCGACTCAAGGTGATTTCACAGGGTGTGGATGAACTTTGGCAAGCAGACTTAGTTGAAATGATTTCCTATGCTAACGTTAACGATGCTTTACGCTATATGTTGACGGTCATTGATGTTTATTCGAAAATGGCGTTTGTTGAACCTGTGCGTCGCAAGTCTAGTCCACTAGTCACCAAAGCCTTTCAACATATTATTCAACAATCTAAACGTCAACCTCAGCTGCTACAAACCGACCAGGGAAAAGAATTTTTCAACAAGGATTTCTCCAGTTTTCTCAAATCTAAGAATATTCACCATTACACCACGTACAGCAATCTCAAAGCCAGCGTGGTCGAGCGGTTCAACCGAACATTGAAAACCCATATGTGGAAAGCGTTTACCGCTCAGGGCACTTTTCGCTGGTTGGACTTGTTACCTGAGTTAGTGTCACGTTACAACGACACCAAACACAGAACCATTGGGACCAAGCCACGACTTGTAACTAAAAATATTCCACAACTGGATAAACTGTTTAACCCCATAAAACAGCAGACCCTAAACGTCATCGCCTTAACATTGGGGACCATGTTCGTGTGAGCAAATTCAAGTCAGTCTTCGACAAGGGCTACACACCAAATTGGGGGACTGAACTATTTCGAATTCGTCAAGTCAACCTGAACAGTCCAGTCACCTATTTACTCGAGGACCTCAACCATCAACCCATAAAAGGCAGGTTTTATCTTCAAGAACTTCAAAAGACAGCGTTTCCTAAACATTACCTTGTGGAAAAAGTGTTGAAACAAAAAGGAAATAAACTATATGTAAAATGGTTGGGATTTAGCTCAGCCTTTAATTCTTGGATTAATACATTACATGTTGTGTGAACCTGTGTGTCTTGTATTTATTTATTTACTCATGTTGTACTTAACCTACAGTCCTATGTACAGTCCTCAGCTATACATGTATTATGAGCAATACATATTTCTTTCTCTCTTCACCTGTGTTCTCTCTTACACTAACCCCCCCCCCCTTCACCTCCCACCACTGTCAAAACAGGCTGTGACTTGTTAGCTCTTATCGTGCACGTGTACAGGTGAACACCTGTGTGTTAGATCATATTACACATGAACTCACTTTTTCTCATGTATGAAGCAAAACAGGATGTGACTTGTTTCACAAGGAGGATGGTAATAAGGTCATTTCACACGTGTTCACATGTATTTCGTCACTTTCCTTTCATATCGTTATCCCATTATAGTAGTGGGGGATTAGTGAACAACGTCAGTTCAACACACACACACAAATGTAGTTAGGCCCTTTGACATAATTTAAATAAATTCATGGGCTAGTCCATAGGAACCAGGCCAAAGGGACCCGTCCAAAGGGATCAGTCCAAAGGGCCAAGGACTCGTCCACAAGGACTTGTCCACAAGGACCTGTCCACAAGAACCTGTCAACAAGGACTCGTCCACAAGGACCTGTCCACAAGGACTTGTCAACAAGGACTCGTCCACAAGGACCCGTTAGGTTGGGTTAGGTTACACTACAGCCACCATCTATTAAAAAGCCCGCCCTCTTACAAAACCTATGAGTGGGCATGCATAAAAAACATAAAACAAGCATGTTAATTCATAGTGGCTACGCACCGTACACATGCACATTATGTAGAACAACGTTTCATTCCATATCGGCATTCAAACTCTCACATGTTGCAATTGGAAAGAGAGATTCTCTAAAAAAATACAATTTCACCCTCTAGTAGGGGTAGGTTTTATTTTTGGGGTTGAAATATGTTGTCCATTGCAAAGGGGGTGTCAGCCCGAGTTCAATGACACCTCATTTGTTAAAATCCAACCAAAAATTCGAGAGACATCGCACCGCCGCCATCTTGTGTGGAGGATGTGGAGGTGGAGGCTGTAGAACTGTTACAAATACACTACTGGCTAAGACCATTATCCAGACAAGATGTGAACTGAGCCCCGCAAATTTAGGAAATGACGGATTAAAATTATTTGGATAAAATATAATCGAAGATCTGGAGATTTTATACATAGAATGAGTATTTTATAATGTCAAGAAATTATTATTAACGACTACTGATGGCCGAAGTTAAAGACGAAAACAATATATGGCAATTATTGAAACAACGGCAAGGCCTACATCAATTGATTCACGGATTGTACTTCAGGAGACGGATGTGTCATCACGAGAGTAGGGGAGGCGATGGCACAAGGCAACGCGCAAGGAGAGGTGAGGAGCTACGTCACAACGCGAGAGAGTGGGGGAGACTTGAACGGAGATCTTGACGCTAGCAAGAAATATGCTTGTATTCACTCTCTACTCATATTAGGCCTAGGTAGGACCTAGGCTGAAAAGCAAGTTTTATTATAACATTGCATCGTATAGTTTGCACAGCGCGAGGCTTAGAATGCAGTGCATTCACGGGAGACAGTGCTCAGCCCGAGGAGACAAAGTTCGAGAGACGGACTTGTAACATTTCTAGCGTACACAGCTTACGAGCAGAACTAGGCTCATTCATTCAACGAGTTTCACTACTGGAAGACTGCACATTATCACGCAGCTCGCAGCAGTAGAAACTGATTCTATACAACGTTAAAACTGCTACAACAGTACTGCAGCAAACACTTCACTGAAACAAATCAGTATTCTACGGAAGAATTACTATATTTCTACAAGTTTAAAATGCAAGTAATAGTTCGGCAGAGGGGAGGTCACACAGGCTCAATCTTTAACCGAGTGATGGCTGATTGCTAATTGCATTATGAAGGGAAGCTGATATGCATCAAGCTACAGTGAAATCCATAATACTATGACAGTAATGGATATCGCGGCTGGACAACTACGCGACACTCGAAGATACAGAATGACATTATACTACAAGGAGAGATTTCGCATTCAGCATGAAATACTCGTACACACATTTACAGCGGAACGAGATTCTAAGAAGACCAAATGTTCCTGTCGAGATTTGCTGGTGTACAGCATGAAGATTGCCAGTATGCTGAAGGAAGGCAGCCGCGTGGAGGGAGGCCGGTTCGCTCGCACCGAGGTCATCGTCCTGGCCACTGACCCAGTTCCACAGCGTGCCCACATATGGTCGAGTCAGCTGCGTTTGAAGGTCTCGAGCGAATCTTTGCTCGACAGAGCAAACCAGCCTGAATTTCGTCGTCAGCAAAGGTAGCTGTAGCGTAGTATTACATAACCATGTTTGTAGTAGTAGTTTGTTGTGTTTTATTAAGCGATCGATCAACATAATTTTATTATTATCAATTTTGTGTAGATTTCATTAAATCCATTAATTTCATTTTTTTTGCCATTTTTCATTGCAGATTTCAGTCACTTTGACATTTTATAAGGGAATAATCATTTTTCACGTTTAAGATAGTAAATTGTAAAATCACTTAATTAGCTTTAAATATGCGTAACGTTATCTAAATCTGTTTTATAAGAGGTGGAATGCATTGATGAATCTAGATACAGTATGTTAAGAAAGTTCGTATTTTCACGAAAGTACAGCGATAATCGAAAGCTTAAGGTGTTGATTCGAGCTTCGAACCGTGTTACAAACTTACGGCGTGCAATAAATGCTTCATTACACGATAAATAATTCTTTATAAAAGAAAGAATTTATGAACAATAAATCCCATTAAATAATTGAATGTCACTATGTAGTTGTGAAAGCAGATAGTTATTTAAAACTATAATGTAGATATAGTTATGGAATAAATTACATTTCCAACAAATATAGTGTTCAGAGGACATTAATATGTGTAAATTAAAAATTCGTTAGAGCATTAAAGAGTCTGAATAATTTTTGAATAAATAATCTTTCATGAAGGAAACCTAGAAACTTCATTGATAAGAGCATGTAATTAATTGACGAAAAGAAATGACAGGGCGACCTTTTTAAGTCAACCGATGTCAGTAGTTAAGTCAGGATGGACTTAACTGAATTATATTCCGAGTTTGAATTCTCAGGAAGATAGGATATGTTCGCGTTTTTATTTAATATGAATTCTTGCAGACTAGTCAATTGAAAGTTACAGTATTGCTACAAGGAAATTTATACATGGAATAAAGTTTATAAAATCATGACTCAGGATGTTTAAGAGACTGTACAGAAGTAATTGAAGTTTTGAATTTTTGTAGCACGAGGAAATAATTGTATAAGGATAGGGGAAGTTTTGTAGGAGTTCTTTCTTGAAAAATATTCGCATGGTGGTGAATATATAATAAAGATACTGATTTCCCTTCCATTATTGTGAGAATGCATTGAAATGGTTTAATGATTCGAAATTCCGTGCAGATAGTTGACGTAAATGAAATTACGTTTTGTTAAATAAGGAAACATCGTAGAAATGTTTTACCAGTTTTGTTCACAGAGAGTGTGAAAGTAAAATGTTGCATCGAGGCAATGTTTCTGTACAGCATGCTCAAAAAAGTAGAGTAATCATTTGTGTAATTTTGAAACAGAGGTGTGGAACGAGGATTAAATGCCATGCACTTCTAATATCCACAATTTATAATGTAACTGAAAGTCTCGCAACGAATTTCATGATTATTGGAGTTATTACCTGTTTGGAGAAATACAATTTTGAGCAGTGAACTTAACCATTCGACACAAATGCTCGTTGTTACTATGAAAGAGTTTAAAATACTTTAACCCTATAAAGGTGTGGTGATTGTTAAAAAGGAGTTTTAGAAACTCACACATTAAATCGTGAGAGTAAGAAAACGTAAATAATTTCGTGGAAGAAATAATAATTAGTGCAGACCACAAATTTTTGTACATCTGTATATAAATCTCATAATTAATATTTAATCTTTGATATTTTTGATCATGATAATTTAGATTTAGAACTACGGTTCAAACTACATGAAATGCTTTGTATGGACTAGGGAAATGTCTGAAAGTAACGTCGTTTCATATTGTTGATTATTTTGTGAAGGTTCTGTGGAGTTTCACTGGTGTTTGATATTTATGTAACATTTTCTTGATTGTTGAGGTGCAAGTTTATGCACAGAGAATAAGGGCTCAAGTGGAGTGTCGAATTCTCCAAATTTTTATTTCAGGACATCAAGAATTGTCACACTTTTAAATGTTAATTTTTATGCAGTGTTAAATAGGACACTATATTAAATATTTTGAGTTAGGAACATGAGTGTATTGTCCTAGGTGAATAAACCGCTAGCACGTTTTAGTTTGCTAGTCAAATTTTATCTTAACTGACCGCTTACTCATTATGTAGTCGTCGTAAATGGTACTACTGGTTAGATACAGGCGCCCACTATAGATTAGACCTGATCACCCCTCGAGATCTGAGTTTCTCGATTCGCTATTAAATGTAAATAATAGTAGAAGTATGTAACTAGTCTAGTAGTACTATTTAATATACTCTGTATGATCCTCGAATTCCCAATCTTTACTTAGCAGGCAACGGTAAGTTATTTTGAGCTGGGTATCTATGTTCCTGCAATCCTTTACATCTCAGCGGATATAGGTGCTGATTGGAGAATTCGGGCGCAGTATCCATTGCAATTGTTAGCTTTCTAATGAAATCTACCTAAAATGGGTTGTATGATGTTCAGCTAAACATCTTGTACAGTGTTTTCTAAAACACAATTTTGATCTTCTTTTTTCCTGCAATCAGGGCGACACAGAATCATGTAGGCCTACTGCTATGCCTACATTATTAGTCCGATTAAGAGAAAGAGCGGGCAAACAAAAATCATGGCAAATATTCTGCGCTGTGGAAGCTATTATATAGTGTACGGTACTATACTTCAAACGTGAGTGGCACGTATTTTGGAGCAGATGACCATGTAGTTCCATAACTTGAAACAACAATAACTAACACATATTTTAGTGAATTCCTCTATGTGTTCTTGACTTAATGGAGATGGAAATCTTATGTTGTATTGTACAACAGCACAAATATTGGGTACGGTACCAGTGGGCCAGAGGGAGTGAAAGTTGACTTCTCCCCAAAGTTTGTTCATTTCCCAACCAACGCATTAGATTTTCAGTATTCAAAGCGAGGTATGTGGTTCAAATTCCATGTAAGAAGAGACCATGTGGCTTATGATGGACATGCACACTGCTTCATGAGGAACAGTGAGCGGAAGTGGGTTTGAATCCCACGTAAGCTATTATAGAATGGTTTTCTGAGGTTCCCCACTTTAGCTCTAGACTAATGTCAGGATGATATTTAAGTACAGTCTCTTGCTTTCCAATCCTAGCCTCCATCACATGTAGGCCTACATGTGACTGATTGCGACATTGTCCCTGGTCCATTAAATGAAACAATCATTCTGCCCATACATTGAGGTTTTAAATAAATAATCATTAATTCTTGTTTATTTTTAACTTAAGACATGGTTGGTCATCAGTCCCGTGTACTTTGTGTAGCATATGTGTTCTATCAAAAAAGGTGAGTTATGATAATAGTTGGTCCCCTAGGACTCGAAATAGGTTGGTCTACAATTTGCCTAGAGTGGAGAAATAGCATTTTGGCAAATTAAGTCTGAATTGATATTTCTACTGTCTGCGGATTTTCGGGTTACCGTACCGATATGAGAATACATTTTTTGTTTCAGTGTAACATCTAGAAAACATCTAGAACAACACCATTTCTATAGTTTTCATCATTACAAAAGGTATTTTGGCTAATTTCAGTGGTTTCAGAAATTTTATCATAGGCTTTGCTCTCGTTCAGTAGTAAATTATTATTTCGTCTTTCTCTTTTGCTTCACACGTACTGTCATCGTGCATTGAACTAATCAGAACCTTTTCCCCCTGTCTAGGAATATACGATGCTATTGCACAATGGCTTTTCACCGATGTCTCAGTCTCACTCATGGCTGTGATTATATGGAAGCTACTGAGGTATGGGTGGTGCTTAGTAATGACATTCAGGGCACAATCAGTGCCTGTGGATGTTGTGAAAGGTTCTACTCATAGGGTTAGTAGGCCTACTGCTGTTCTGACTCGGTGAGGAAAGCAATGGCAAACTACCTCACTCCTCACCTTGCCTAGTACGCCTCAATATAGCGCTTCCTTGGGATTTTGTGGGTATTTACCCACTTAACCTAACGGCGGTACTTTTTGAGGATCCAACCAGCCTTCGGGCTGTCTACCTAACAGACAACGGTCGCCAAAACTGAATCACGTTGCACAAAAATTGCTTTTATCGATTTAAGTAAACTTCATGCATCATTATTGTAGGTACTTTTGATAGCAGTATGGGAACGATGTAAAATTGAAAGTAGCCTATTACGGCAGTTTAGGCTTACATGATTTTCGAATGCGACGAAAAGTATTGCGACTGCCGTACATTTCACGGTAGTGAGCAAAGAACAGCAAATATTCCTTGATTTCCATCGACATATCGTACAACTTCGTACTATTCGTACTCTCGATACTTTACTGGTAGGTAATCATAGTTAAATCCCACTAAGTCTACGGTAGGCTCCTTTTAATGCTGGAGCCGAGCAAGTATGGGGGTGTGATTAGAGCTTCAACGCTCCGCATGCTATTATAACGTGCTTTACAGCGGGATGAGTGCCCCGTGCAGATTATCAGTGGCACGTTATTTACAGCATTGTTATGTGGGGGATGCAGAGGTAACTAGGAGCAGCCGTATGATGCCAATATACAAGTTCAGCTTATGTTAGTCTCATCGGTAAGGTGATTACGGTTTTGTGTTGAACTGGGCGTCCAGTAACGTTGGGAAAATGTTTCATTATGAGGCTTCTTGAGGAAGGCCAGTATGCAGTTGGTGCCGATTTATAACACACTTGCATTAACTTAACTTCAGTTTCGCGTAGCTTATTTATTAAACGTGTAGATTGGTTTGTGACGTACCCTTGATCATCTGACAATACTATACTTACTCAAAATCAGGTTTGTATGTCCATAGTTGTACTTAGGAAGAACATATGAATGGCAAGTACGGAAGGATGCTTAATTTGCTCTACAACCAGGCACCATTAATTTCTAATTTAGTCTATTCAATCGCAATAATAAATACTAAAAAGACTTATACAACTATGACGATCAATATCAAATCATATGACTTACAGTAAATGTTTTCAAGTTGAGCGTCATAGTCTCATAAGCAGTGGTGTAGTGGCAAAATTTATAGTGTGGGAACGCCAAGTACTGACTTATCAATGGGAGGAAGTGGTCTGAGGGGTACCCCCTCCCCCCCCACCCCACCCAGAGAGCGGGGGGTTCGGTTCGGGGGCCCTGTAGCCTATGGAATGGATAAAATTATCACAGGGAAAAAGAAAAAATAGAAGATGTAACATGTTTTTATGTATACGTTTACTAACAAATTCAAATACAAAGATTAAAAACTGAACATATTCAATAAAATTTTATATTGTATTTACAAATAAATGGCAAATGCATCTTCTTTCTCTTTGTCATCAGGTTGGAGGTTGGCTCGTCGAGTTCTAGTGTCATCAGCTGTGCGGTGTCGCCTTAACCATGTCTTGACGTAATTCTCTGGTTTCCATGTCTGGATACTTGGTCCATTCAACTTGATAAGCATTAATGCTGATACGTGCTCGATGGTCAGTTTTGACCGTGTTGGCGATATAATAATATTCATGTGACTGAAGCCACGTTCACACTCTGCTGAACTGCAAGGAATAAGCTTTGTGCAGTTTATCAGAGGGTTTAAGTTCTTCGGAATCGTAGTGCTGTTTTCCAGGTAATCTCTGAAGCTGTTCTTAATTTTGTTGGCATTCAACCTAAATCTTGCACAGAGATGTTCGATTTCTTGTTCACCGTATCCAGCATATTTTTCTGGAGGCCAGTTGTTACTTTCAAGTACTTTCAGTTCTGAAAGGAGAGATTCATATTCTTTTTCATAATCATGATTGTTGGTCCCTGTGGCTGTAGATGGTTCGTTACTGCTTCTTGTTGTGAAAAGTCTCCGTTTAAGGTTGTTGATAACACTTGATAGCAACTGCTGGTCATTAATTGCAGTTATTTTGTTTCTACTTGTTAAGTGAACATCACAAATATTACCAGTGATTGCAGCTCTCTTCGCCTCAAGGGTCTTAGTTCCAGGTTTCTCTTTAAGGCACTCGAAAAAAGCAATTGACCTTCTTATGAGTTTGTCTGCATAAACAACAGTTGCCTCCCTATTTTGAAGACATTCTGAAACCATTGTTATTTCAGCTAATATGTCATACATTATCGCCAAATCTGAAGGAAACTGAGTTGATGTCAAGCGCTTAATCAACCCACCGTACATTGCTTGTTCGGTTGTTGTTCTGTTCTTGTCTTCTTGGGCCTTCTTAAAATGAGAGTACAATGCTTGATATCCATGCCAAACGGCCATAACAGTTTTAAATGAACTGGAAACCCATCTCGTACCCAAAATGCGACCAACTTTCTGTAGTTGCAAATCAAGCTCACTAGCACACTCGGCTAGTTCTCTTTGGCAATTAGGCGATTTACTATACAGAGTGTACAGCTTGTCCATAAACATTTGAAAATGGTTAATAGCCCCAACGTCATTGATAGAATCACTTACAGCTAACTCTATCCTATGGTTCATGCAATGCCAAGGAACAATGTTGGGAAACTGTTGTAGTAGCTTTTCTACGACGCCAGATTTTTTTCCTAACATGACACTAGCGCCATCACAGGCAAATGCAACTAAGCTCTCTTTTAAGTACTCAAGATCAAACCCATATTTTTTGAATCAACCTAAGAGTGCCTCAAAAATAGAATCAGCAGTTTGGTTAGGCAATTCAATTAGGTCTAAGAATAAGACATTTGGTGGCAAATCTTTACTGGTTTCACATTTTAAATAAACAATCAAAGTAGATTTATCACTTAAGCTTGTAGGTTCATCGATCAAAATCGAAATTTTACCTGAAATGCTTTTAACCTGTTGAGTAATTCGTTTTTTTTCATTTCATCAGAAATGTGGTCAATGATTTCAGTTGCACTAAATCTAGAGTGTAATCCTACACCAATGTCTACACCATTCATTTTCTGAAGTTGCAAAAGTTTAGAATAATATCATTTTTTGCCAAATAGTAAGCTGATCGAAATACTTTAATTGTAGATTCTAGATTGGAAAGGTTCATTTTTTCACAAACGTTTTCAATAGTTTCCTCGTTCGCCTTAGCGGTTATGCTCTCAGCAGTCAAGTGGGCTGATGATTGCTTGTGAAGATTTTTTTTTCTTAGGGAAGTAAGTTGGGCAGACTTACTAGACCCATTGAATGTTATTGCAAATGTGCACCATTCTTTAGAAATTGATGTACGTTCCTTTTTAAAAGCACCATGATGAGAAACGTTGCTACATAATGTACAGCCTAATGAACCGTTTTTGCAACCCAATCACGGGAAGGCTTCTTTTTTGCATTCCCACATATCAATAGTCCATATAGAAGGCCATTCAGATTTATTTTGTACATCATGCTCATGCATATTCAAAGTCGAACTTACAGAAGAATTACTTTCAGTTCCTGCCTGTAAACCACTTTTTTTCATCTGAAGACACACGAAGAGAAGTAGAATTTTTCCCTGAGTGAGATACATCTAAATCGTCATTTACTTCTTCACCTTTATCTTCATTTGGTTGCTTAGAAAAGAACGAAAACAGTGTTTTTTGATTTTTCTTTGACGGCTCCATGTTCGATTGGGATAATTGAGTAATCGCCCTTCAATTCAAGTTCGTCTGAATGTCTGATTACTATTAAAATAACACAACTAATTATTAAAGTAATACAGCGCACGATAACCTCACTAACAAACAAAATAAAGATAACAGTCAAATCAGCGCGTCACCACTTGCCACACGAACGCCAGTAGCGCGACTGCCGAGTGCCGACTGCAGAGGCCAATGACAATGACTTCCCTCCCTCTCTCTCACCTCTTTCTCTGTCGCACGTGAAAGAGGGAGGGGGCTGAACTTGAGCGCCCCGGATACCGGCTAGCACCGTGACGACGACGCGACGGCAAGGTTGCGACAACGAACTACCGAATCTTAATCTAAGTAAACAAGTAGAATATTGAAATTCGGGTAGGTACGGTGCATGGGTGCTGATGCCTCAAATCAATATATGAGGCACTCATACATTTTTTAAGATATTATTTTATTTACTTGCGTATGTGATTTTAATTTTATTTGTTATTATTATTATTATTTTTTTACTGAATGAAACCAGTGTGGGAACGCCGTTCCCACGCGTTCCCGCTCCACTACACCCCTGCTCATAAGGTTTACTGTTATCGGCAAACATAACGTTTCCTTATCACTTTGAACCTCGAGGATACGAGTATTAATATAGTTTTGGAGATCTGTTATTACCTCATTATTGATTTATTAATTATTAGACTTATTTGCGTACCGGTATAAGTACGATCTTTAAGTGTTCTTTCTTTGTTCTAGTTTCCTCAACATAATGGAGAACATGAAGAGAGAGCCAGTATGGTCGGCTCACACAGATGAATTCTCTAACATTGTAAGTTGCATTTTAATTCGTATTTGGTGCGAGTGGTAATTCTGCAAGATTGCAGAACTTGCGAAGGAAAATTTGCTAAACCACAGGAATTAGTCAAAGTACCTTTTGTAATGATGTAATTTAAATCTGGAAATGCTTTAGAAATATGTGTTTGTTCCTCCAATGTCTACCCACCCACTATCCCCTTTTTAGATAACGACTTATATAGTTTAATTCCAGCTCTGTTTGCCTTCATCCGGCTGAATTATGAGACAAATAATATTTTATTGCTAACCCCACGAATACGGCACTGTAAACCGCATCTTCCAACAAGAGGACGTAGAATTTCGATAGACCAATAAGTACTAGGTACCGTACCCTGCAGGCCGCGTTAGCTGTGAATGCAACCCTGTTTCTTGTCATGCTCAGTGAGAGTAATAATCTTTATTCAGACCAACCGTTTCTCCAAATGAAGCATTATCGCAAAATTACAATTTTACCTATGTCTTTAGCATGATCTGTGTGGTGAATTTTTTAACCCACGTGTTGGTAAGAGTAATGTGACGTCAATGTGAGTGCCTCGGTAAATAGCTGAATAGACATTTGGCGCCTGACAAACATGTCTGCCGTCGTTGTATGGGCAAGAAATGAAACACGTATTTACGTCACTTGTTACATATTTCCTGACAAGGGGAGGATACGATGCATGGGTCACTGATTCGAACCATCTTCAGTACACGTGTAGGGCATGACCAGGCGTATACCAGGTGCAAGTAGTAGGGTGCGCTTCTCAGCCGTTTCCCGGAAATTAATTATTCGCAATTGCAGTGTGGCGTGCATGTGCGTTGTACGCTAGCAAGAATCCAACGAGCGCGTAGTGCAGCGGTAAGAGCCCTGCTTCGTAAGCGTGGATCCCTGGATCGAATCCCACCGGTGAACCATTGTAGTGTGGTTTTTTTAACCATTGGCAATTTCCAACCATTGTGCATAGCATGAGTCTTTGCTTACGGGGTACGGGATGATCTGATGGTTAACACCCATTGACCCCCATACATCTATTTCAGAATCTCTTTTCC
The DNA here is from genome assembly GCA_946902985.2 of Meconema thalassinum. Taxonomy (NCBI): domain Eukaryota; kingdom Metazoa; phylum Arthropoda; class Insecta; order Orthoptera; family Tettigoniidae; genus Meconema; species Meconema thalassinum. Next base: position 181,292,150 of record OX336388.2, read on the forward strand.
CGCTCGCATAAAGCGTTATTACAATTCACTGCAAAATAAACATTTTTCACGACACCTACATTGTTATGAATTGCCAATGTTTACAGCAACAACCAAAAATACAACACTGCAAAAGCTCACAGGTGAGATTCGATCCAGTGATCCCGCGCTTACGAAGCAGGGCTCTTGCCACTGAATCACACACTCGTTAGCTGATTGCTAGCCTACAACGCACATAAACGTCGCACTGAAATTACAATTAATGAATTTCTCGGAAACGGCTGAGAAGCGCACCTTACTACTTGCACCTGGTATACGCCTGGTCATGCCCTACACGTGTACTAAAGATGACCCATGCATCGTATCCTCCCCTTGTGAGCAGTAGTAACCATGGTTAGTAATTTCAATTGGTAATGTCCCTCCGAATATGAAAGAAGGTTTGAAAATCGTATAATTTCCGATTGCAAATGCTCTCGAGCAAAATGTTCGTATACTATTGAAATGTTGTTATGTGTATGACAGGCAAGGTTTAGTGACTTAACTCTTAGTGGGTGAAGTGAAACTCTACTAAATATACCCCAGAGTGGCAGAAAAATATAACTCTTCATTTTGTATACAGTTTAATATTTTATGTAGAGTAGACCAAATAAACAGCAATGAAGATGTGACTTATTCATTATTGTTATAAGGGCCGTGGTGGTGCAGTGGTCAAGCTGTTGGCCTCTGACCACCGTGGACTGGGTTCAATTCCCGGTCAATGGTGTGAGATTTGGAAAGTGAAATGGCATGTCTTGTGGTTCGGGTTCAACGCTAACGAAGGTCCCGTGGTTCTTGCTCGTGAGATTAAGAGGCACGAAAAACTACCCTCCATTTTTGTTATAAGTGGGTGCGTAACTATACACGAATCAGAAATAGATTCACGTGTTGATTTACAAAGGACCACTGTGTACAAACTCTAAGTGTGGAAGTCTTGGAAACAAGGTATTCCATTCCTACGACAGAGTGGACATCACAATTGCCTCACAACCACCTTGTACAGATCGGTGTCTTCTTTGTATTGCACATTGTCTTGGTGATTAAAGATGCTGCTCTCCAATCGTATTGTTCTGTGTATACAAGGTTTACCTTGCTCCATAGGAATAAAAGGTGATTTCTTACATGTGTTCTTTCCTGATTTTCTCTTCACTTGTACAATGCGAGGAACACGACCTTTGCAATTTTCACGTCTCAAATTCTCGTTGCGCAAGCGCGGCATGTCCAATTCTTTGTGCACTATGACACAGCAGTCAATAAAATGGAGATAAACCTTAATCACCATTTCTTGCTTTTCCTTTCTAGCCGATGGTCTCCTCTTAATCTATCATAATTATTGTCAACTAAATTCATGTCACTATTGTAACCCTTCAGGCCTAGTAAGACAAGAGTGCTTTCCGTATCCTTCCTTTCAACATTGGACACATGCATTGGTTTATTCACAGAAGAAATTTAATCGTCTCCTCTTTGGCTTTCCACCTATTTACACAAACTACACAGCCACTGACACTGAAATCTAACTCGCCTCTTTTCAAGCTATTGTCATCTCTGAGCTTAGGGATTTATTGTGCCACATGCAAAAATGTTCCTTTATTTGTATTACGTGAACAATTCATGGGACGTGAAATAGTTGTCAATGTAAACAATGTGATTCTTTCCCTTCATCCCACTCAGTAAATCTAAAACTACCCTTTGGCCAATTCCAGTCTCTGTTTCCTTACCCACTTCCTGTGAACACCTTCAGGTAGGTTATTATTATTAGCGTATGGTACAACACAAAACAAACAACATAAACAATATACATACAGACACTAGGTAACAAATTACAACTGTAACAATCATGCAAGGGAGAGGGTGTTCAAAGATTAGTGTCTAAATTTTCTAGCCATCTTATGGCTTCAGTAGAGGCTATTACAAAGTCCTGTGTTGATCCAATGATTGCCCTACTAATACACTAAGTGACAATATGGTTCATAGTCTGTCTAACTGCACCACAATCACAGGTTGGGGAAGATCGCATACCCCATTTAAACATCATTGATCCGCATCTACCGTGGTTAGTGCGGACTCTGTTGAGAGTTACCCATGTCTTGCGGGACAAATCAAATCCAGCTGGCAGATTTTGAATGTTGAACAATGCCTGCCATTGCATTGGAGCTATGCTGTTCCACTCCTTTTGCCAATCAGCTTTTGGATCATAAACCTTCCTAACCAGTTCCTGTGCTGTTTGAATAGATGGAGATCTTTGACTTGAGACGGCTATATCTGGTGCTAGCATCTTCATGAATGGGGAGTTCAGGATTTGCCAATATCTTGTTGTATTCCCTTACCAAGTTGTTCAGTCTTCTAATTCTAGGCGGTTCTATGTGACTTAAGCACAGGCAACCAGAAAAGAGGGATTGGTGTCATTGCATAACATCCAGATTTTGTAACCCCACTTCACAGGCTTGTTTCTCATGTACTGCTTCAAGGAAGATCATTCTTTGAATTATAACATAGCTTCATCAATATCAACCTTGCGATGGGGTTTATAGCATTCTTAGAATGTCTAACAGAACCTTGTAAAGATAGCCATAGTTAGGGCTGTCTTCGGCAGGCCGAACAGAGTTATCGTTGACGGGAATTTGACTGAGCAAAAAAAAAAACTAAATCTTTTCACAGGCATGAGCGGTGACAAATGGCTGTCATGAAGGTCTGGCTCAATTGACCAGTAATCCCTGCAACTGCGACTTCTTGTAATACCCATATAGATTTGAATCCCCAAATATTCCTAATTTCCTCGGCACTAGTTGAGTGAATGGCTTTCCAACTTGAGTGCTGTACAGATAAAGGTATTTCTTTGTGAATCCAAGACTTGTCTTTCATTCAGGCTTGGCAATCGTGCTCACTGAACATCAGGTCATGCACTCTAAACTGTCACAAACTAGGATTATGCGACTAAACTGTTTTCATTACCACCCTTTAAAGAAGCAAAAAAAGTAGTCAGGAATATTACAATTATACAAAGTTGAACTTCACATCAAATATAGATTTACGGAAACAACTCACAACTATTATGTAAAAGGAAGAAGAACAAAGCATTGGGCACCACAAATAGTCGGAGCTCTTTGTTTTTAACACGTGTGAACTCTTCAAGTTGTATCTGACTGCTCCTGCCCTCTACATGTGCTCTGGCCAAACAACGAAGGGGGTAGGAATGACCTTAGAACACGGCCTATAAGCCCGCGAAACAGACATTCCTATTTCAACGCCGGTCGTGAAAGTCTGAATTTTTACTTAACCAAGGGGGTGATTACAGTTAACAGTCACTGCCCGTGAAGAGAATCTGGTGGTGTCAGTGTGTACCCACTGCTCAATATGGTAATATGTAAGGTGGGCACAAATTAAGTTGCCTGCCCTTTAATGAAGGGCTAAGCAGCATCTGTTAACTGTTTACATGTTAGACCTAACTCGGTACTAATGTTGTGTCTATGTATTTTATATTGGGTCCTATGTGTACAATACTTCCAGGAGTCCAGTGAGCAGTCTCCCTCTGATAATCTGCAGGACGAGCCTGGTGATATATTTGAAATTGAAAGGGTAGATGTTAAAGAGGAACATCAATTACAGGTAATTATGTGTTCTGCATTACCTCTTTTATAATAATACGAATTATTTTTAGATTGAATATTATTTGGATGTTTGGATTACTCAGTCTTGTTTCCTACAAGATTAGCTGACTCTCCTGGGCCCCTGGGTCCTCGGGAGGATCACGTACCGTGTAAAAACTAAATCATATAAAGTATTTGAGATATGATTGCGGTTAAGTGAATGCGCTGCGATTTGTGTATCCTATTAATTATAGGTTGGCGGGTGAAAAGGAAGACCGCCACAGAAAAGCAAGCTGAGTACCGGCTAAAAGCAATGTTTGGTTTCTAAATTGACCTAAAGCAATCAAATTCTAATGAATAATCATCTTCATCACCACATGTCTCTGTTTGTTTTCCTAAAGACGAGACCGACAACTTAACTCGAAACGGATTACCTTAGATTCCAGGCAGTTGTGCTCAGCAATTATGGTCCTTGCCTGTGGGGGCTCATTTGACATTTCATGTAAAAGATTAGTTTGTATAAATCCCTGTTTTAGACGGCTCGAGTGAATACGAACTTGCCACAACAACAGCAGTAGGAAGTTGTTTGAGACCCACAGGACCTGAGTAGAGCGTGACACTGCATCTGCTTACTTGTGGCGAGCTCCTTTTTTCCATCATTTATTTTGACCTCCCTTGGTCAACTCTCCCTCAACTTCGATGCCGAGGTATTTTCCAATCTTAATTGACTGTTTCCTTTATACCCCATAACTTACCCTAATTCATTCACTTAAAGATATTCTCTTCCTTTCATAAATTATGACTGAAAGGGCGGTGTGTTGCCCACAGTTATTGGTGAATACTGGGTAACACCCACAATATAACATCGCAAATGTTAATGTCCCTATCTCATTGAAGCAATGCACAAATATTGATTAGCTCTGAAATAATACATCTGTGATGTTATTTAGTTTCCAAATCCAATTGGGTGATCTCTATGGAAGACAATATATGGAAGGCTTGAATGGGCACGTGATACAGTTCTCATATCTTCTTGTACCAAGTACATCGTCACAGGCACAGTCCCCGCTATGTTATGCTGCCCTCTAAGTATGTATATGGAATGGAATGGTACATGGTTGAAGTAGTACAATAGGTGAGAACACTTCACATGCGCTGGTCCATGTCTAGCATGTGTTTCTAATCAGTACATTTTCATCCTTCCCAGGGATAGGTCAAGTGAATTACGATGTAAACGAGTAGTTCCGTGAACTATACAGCCCATTTTCATATATCTTACTTATGTTCATTGCCTCTATCAACATACGAAATTTCAGTTTCATTGCTGAGATAGATTCGTAAATACTGAGAACCGTCTGAATATTTCGGATGGTTGCTATGTTCAATTTTTATATATGTAGGTTTTAGAGTTATGTACTTTTACATTAAGATTCTCTTGTAGGTTTAGTATACAAACTACAATCGCATGATTAGGACACAAGAAATGAAAGCGAGATTTTAAAATTTCGCACCGCTGCCATATTGTGGTTATGAAAACAATTGAAATTAATTATATGCCAGTGGATAATATTTGTATAAGCATTGTATCGTGAGAAATGTCCATTAGAATATTTATATTTCACGTCGCTGCCATGTTGGATTTGTGTTCACCAGGTTATTGAAAGTTCCATAGGTGAACTTATGTTCTTAGCATCTATCAACTTACAAAATTTCAGTTTGATTCCTGTCATGGAATAATAGATATTGAGAAGCATCTAAATATTTCGGATGGTCGCCATGTTGGATTTTTATATGTAAGCCAATGAGTTATGGACTATTAGATGACTATCATTGTGTAGGTTCATTGTTCAAGCGTTCACTTCAATTGCATGAATAATACGCAAGAGATAAAAACGTAATTTTGAAAGTTCACACAGTCGCCATGTTGAGGTTATGTCAACAATTGAACTAAATTATATGCGAGTGCAGTAGAATGTGTATAAATATTTACTGTACCATATTTCACTGCCCTCAGATGATTAAATCGCGAGGAAATCTCATTAAAATGTTTCAACTTCGCTTGGCGGCCATGTTCTTTTTGTTTTCTACAGGTTAAAAATACATAAATGAACTTTTAGTAGTGCCCTTTATCACTGTACAAATGTTCAGTGTGATATCGGTAATAGTTTCGCAGATATAGAATGCCGGTGAAATATTTCACACTGCCGCCATCTTGAGTTCAAGTAAACAATTGAACTAACTTAGATGCGAGTGCATTACAATGTGAATATATATTTGCTATACCAAGTTTCCTTGCGTTTGGATGTTTAAATTGCGAGAAAAGTCTATTTAAATGTTCCAAATTCCTTTGGCCGCCAAGTTCGTATTGTAGCTAACAGGTTTTTGAAAGACTCATAGGTAAATTTCTAGTTGTACCCTTTATCACCGGACAAAATTTCAAGGTGATATAGGTAATAGTTTCGGAGATCTAGAATGCCGGTGAAATATTTCGCACAGCCGCCATCTTGAGGTCATGTAAACAATTGAACTAAATTAGATGCCAGTTTATTACAATGTGTTTATTCATTTGCTATACCAAGTTCCATTGCGTTAGGAAGTCTAAATCGCGAGAAAAGTCTATTTAAATGTTCCAAATTCCTTTGGCCGCCATGTTCGTATTGTAGCTAATAGATTTTTGAAAGAGTCATGGGTGAATTTCTAGTAGTATCCTTCATCACCGTACAAAATTCCAAGGTGAAATCGGTAATAGTTTCGGAGATATTGAATGCCGGTGCAGTATTTCGCACAGACGCCATGTTGGATTGGTGAGACGTAATAAAATTTGAAGGGCACGGTTGGGCTCGGCCAAAATGATGCTATGACCTCAGCCAGATTCATTGAACTCGCTCCAGACGTTTAGATTTTATTAGGGCGACACACACACACGGACAAAAGGTAATCTAATTAGTATATTTTGAGCCTATTTTCATTTATAGGCTTATGGGATCACCTTTTGTCCGTGTGTGTGTATGTTCATGTGTGCGTCCGTGTGTGCGTCCCCCTAATAAAATCTACACGGCTGTATTTTGTTTGGAAGGATTTGAAGGTAATGCCAACTTGATAAAAGGTCACACTGTTCTTTGATTTCCGAAGGGCATGGTAACAATTAATGTCTTATATGTAATTTGAATAATTAAAAGGAACGTGTTTGTGAAACAAGTAATTTGTCTGCAGGATGATACTGATCTCAGTGGTGATATTAATTTTGAAGACATCTTAATGCCAGTGATCAAAATAGAAACACCATCGACAGTGAGTGGTGGAGAGGTAAGTGCCTTAGAGGGTTACTACTTGTATGTTATAGAGGACTTGACCTGTACACAAATACTTTTTAGAGGTTCCAGATGTGTGTGTTGAGTCCATACTGCTGACAAATGGAAGCTGTCGTCTGGTAGGTTGTGTATTCTACGGAAAGTGCAAGTCATGTCTGAACAAGGCTGGACTCAAACCAAAGATCTTCCTCTATGCATGCCATTGGTCTATACATTGAGCTAATAGAGAATAGATCCCAACAGATGACTGGTACGAGATCCATCATGAGGGAATTAGAGGGTAGAAGGTCTTGACTACTTCTATAATCTTCTTAAGTGGTCTTCCTCGGCTTGTCACTTTAACTGCAGGCAATTGCTATATACATTGAGCTAATGGAGAATAGATCCTAACAGATGACTGGTTCGAAATCCCTTCATGAGGGAATTAGAGGGTAGAAGATCTTGACTACTTCTACAATGTATTTAAGTGGTCTTCCTTGGCTTGTCACTTTAACTGCAGGCAATTGCTCTATACATTGAGCTAATGGAGAATAGATCCTAACAGAACACTGGTACGAGATCCCATCATGAGGAAATTAGAGGGTAGAAGGTCCTGACTACTTCTACAATCTTCTTAAGTGGTCTTCCTTGGCTTGTTACTTTAAGTGCAGGCCATTGCTCTATACATTGCGCTAATGGAGAATAGATCCTAACAGATGACTGGTACGAGATCCCATCATGAGGGAATTAGAGGGTACTTCTACAATCTTTTTAAGTTGTCTTCCTTGACATGTCACTTTAACTGCAGGCAATTGCTCTATACATCGAGCTAATGGAGAATAGATCCTAACAGATGACTGGTACGAAATCCCATCATGAGGGAATTAGAGGGTACAAGGTCTTGACTACATCTACAATCATTATAAGTAAGGCGGTGATCACCCTCCTTCCTTCCTGATTCTGGATATTTTATGTATATAGGCATATACAGGACATGCTTGCTTACAAGAACGGCTTCCTAATCATCCAACCAGCCGGTTAGAACACCATCTAGGTGAACCTAAAGAAGAGAACACATGATAATTCATGTAGGCTTGTAGCATTACAATTTACCATTGTTGGCAGCGCGGATAAAAGGAGAGGTGCTGATTTTTAGAGGAAATAAATTCTTGTTTCCCCCTGCCACACTCCCTTTAATAACTGCGGTTGAACTATAATATGGATAAAGTGAGCCTACAGCTTGCAGATATTGAGCCCGTTAGAGGAGATTATCCGGGTAGACTACCATCCTCCGAAAGAATGGCACTTCGAATAATCTCGTCCTTCGAACCCACAACCTGAGAGGATCGGATGCATTTCTTTAAGGGCTAGTGTAGCATGAGAGTCTTGGTCCCAGAGACCTGGTCCATTTGCACGGATATTGTCCAAGACCACCAAGGAATTGCACCCTCAAAACACAAAGCTATAAATAAAAAGATCCAGTCTTAAGTAAAATTTCGTGAATGTTTTATTCAACAAAGAAACCCCTATCCTACTTTGGAGGGTTAAAAATCGGCTAATCCGCAAATCTAGATTCTACGTTGAGTCAATAAATAAAACTAAGTGAAGCTAACTAACCCTCGCGAAAGTCCTTATTGCAATGAAAAGCAAAAGCAATAACAACTCTAGACGCGTGGCATATGGCAAAGTCTAACGCGAGAACAAGGTTACAAGCAAATGACTCGGTAAAATTTACATTTACCATCAAAGCAAACCAATCTTTTAGTTAGGATGGTACCACGTTCACATTTACAGTTACATTTAATATCTATCTAATTCCTGACATGAATGAAAATATTACGACGAGACACGTCGTAATCAAAATATTAAATCAAAGCTAATGATAGCAAACCACAGTCTATAAAAAACAATGACAGAAATACACTCTTCAAACTAACAGGGATACAATTCAGGTTATGCACTCAAAATAAAGTCCATAAACACACACACAAGCCTAGTTAAGCAGATTATGAAAGGCTGCTTGCCCCAAATCGTCATCTCAAGAATGTAAGTTAGGTTTGCAATAGCGTAATCAGCATTACGTCTTACATGGCGTAGAATCACGCGGACCATGACGTACGAACTACTGGTTCCAGGATTCTAGTCGTCGATAACAAGTTGTGTCAGCTCATTTAAAGTTTCACTTCCATCGGGAAATGAAGCAGCACACGGTGTCGAAGTAAATACAACAAGACAAGGGTCCCAACATTGTGATGCTCAAATTATCAGTTATTTATCACGTCGATTTAGTTCAGTGAGAAATATGATTTATTTCCAGGTTTATGTAGTAGGTGTAAGCTCCTTAAGATGGTTTAAATATTAAACACCAGTCCCAGGCTGCATGAATCTCCTCAGAGATTAACTAGAAGATATGACTCTATTAGTCAACATAACATTCTGAGCTAAGAATGGCTCGACTACAATAACACATGGAGCGGCTTACACAATTAGCACGCGGGAACGATCATCTGTCGACCTGGCTCTAGGCTCAATATCGCCGGAATACAACAAGGGGATATTCGTTCCATCCACCCTCACAAATAAGTGTTCTAAGACACAACAAATACATGAGTTAACTATCCTGAAACAATTACTGGGTCAATTTACAATGTGGAATAAACCTTAATTACATTTGCTAAATGAACGGCGTCATTAGCGTGAAAGTAGATGCTCCAATACATGGGCTATCCTCGCATTAACATTGCGGTAAAATATAGGTGTTCATAGCTATCAGCTGGGGTCCCAAAGCTTATATAATACTCCTACAATCATGGCCTCGACATTCCACAAGTGTTGTGGTGTCATAAGTCAAAATAAATAATCAATAGTGTCAGTCTCGCAGTGAATGCTGGGAGAAATAACCCGTTCGCTGGACTGCCTTGCCCTAGGCGTAACACCTCTCTCTCCAATTCACTGACTGTGGCATGGCTTATCCACATATAACATTAACAAAATTGTGCACTTCCAATCTTACGGAAATCACTTACTAAAGTCCTACAGTGATCCGTAGATTTGTCAAACATTGTTCTTTATTCTACAAGAGTGTTCCTCACATCAACCTGCCCTGCTTAATGATATAAATTGATGAATATTTCGAATACACTTAAATCGTAGATTAAACACACACGCAGTCTAACTGCTTTGAAATGTGAGATATTCCAGTAGCCCCCTTACATACTTACTCTTTGACGCTACGGTCCTTGCTGAACCTTGGTCTCCGCAACTATCTTCTTCCAAAGCTTTCTGTCGATTGCCTTGGTCCTCCATCTCCTGACTCCCTTGGTACGTAGATCGTCCTCCACTTCCTCGATCCACCGCTTTCTTAGCCTACCTCTATGTCGTGTACCTCCTGAATTCCCCTCCAGCACTTTCTTAGGTTCTCTTATTTCCTCCATTCGATGGACATGTCCAAGCCAACGCACTCTAGCAGTCTTCGCCACTGTTACTATATCCTGTTCATTGTACAGGTCTCTAAGCTCCTGATTTGTTCTAATGCACCATCCCAGCTCCATTTTAACTGGTCCAAAGATCTTCGTGAGTACCTTTCTTTTCCATGTCATTAACCGTTTTTCTTCTGTTTTATTTAATACCCAAGTCTCAGCTCCATATGTAACCACTGGTCGAATGACAGTTTTATAAATGGTAACCTTAGCTTTCCGTGATACTTGCCTGCTTCTTAATGTTGGAATTAAAGCAGCATAACATCTATTTCCTGCAGCCAGTCTGGTGCTGATTTCCTTTTAACTTCGTTTTGTGAAGTGATCAGAGAGCCTAGATATCTAAATTCCGACACCCCCTCAAAACACTTTTCTCCACTTCTAAATGATTGTGCAGGTTGACTCGTTCTGGAACTCGCCAAGAATGTTGTTTTACTGTTATTCACTACCAGTCCTATTTGTTGTGCTCCCCTTTCCCATTCCTCATAGGTTTCAAAAAGTGCATTCTTTATACGAGAAATTATGGCCACATCATCCGCATATGCCATAATTTGAATCAATCTATGATATATATTCCTTTCACGATTTGCAGTGATGGTACGCACGGCTGTTTCTAAAGCGATATTGAAGAGGACAGCAGATATTGGATCTCCTTGCCTCATCCCGACTGTAACATCAAAGCTTCTCGTTACCCTTCCTTGTACACATACTTTGGCCTTACTTCCGCTCAAAGCTGTCTTAACCAACCTAATCAGTTTGCCCGGATTACCAAGGGCATTCATCTCCATGAGTAGTTTTCCTCTTCGCACTGAATCATATGCCTGTTTAACGTCCACATAATGCTGATAAAGTGTAATGTTATACTCATAGCATTTCTCCAGAATGATCCGCATTGTAAAAATGTGATCTATGGTTGACCGGTTTGAACGAAATCCGTACTAATATTCTCCAAGGTCCTGTTCTGCCTTGTGTGCTAAACGGTTGGATATTATTATGGTGAAGATCTTGTACCCAATACTCAGCAGAGATATCCCTCTATAATTTTCACATTTCATCCAGTAGCTCTCTACTCGTTCTAAACCTTCATGTTTCCGTGCTTATGACTTAGCACATTCCAAAAATAATAAACAACACCGATTTCCTCTGTGTTGTGCGAAATGATAGGATATTATCATCCTGGGTTCATAACCAGGTTAAGTCGTTCCCACTCGGAACTCCTGTGGTAAAATGTGTCCACAAATAAGGTTAACTAAACCATACATAAATTTGGTAGTAACTCTCGACTGTCCAACTTATACGATAACATTGAAATCAATGCAAAATGAGGGGTCCTAAACAGGGTGTTCATGGTGAAGCTTTCAGTTATCTAACATCAAAAAATCAGCTCTCCACATGACTGAATACTTGAATACACTGAAAATTACAAGCTCTACATGTGCACCCCCGTATAAATACGATCTCTCTCTCTCTCTCTACTCGTTTACTCCGTGACCCCATGTACTAGACTACGCCAATTTCTTCTGTCCTGTACTGCCTCTCGAAGATTTTCCAAGCTGGAATTTAGTGCTTCTGTGATGCCATCCATCCATCTCATTCTTTGCCTCCCTCTTCTCCTTGTGCCTTCTATCTTCCCCTGCATTAAGGTCTTCTCTAATGAATTATGTCTTCTCATGATGTGTCCAAAGTAGCTCAGTTTTTGTTTCTGGGTTAAGCCCTCCAAGGAACACACTGGTTTAATTTGCTGTAAAACTGACTTATTGGTTCCCTTCGCCGTCCATGGAACTCTTAAGAACTTTTCTCCAACACCATAATTCGAAGGAATCTATTCTACGGCGTTCAGCTTTTCTTATGGCCCAGGTCTCACATCCGTACATCACAACTGGAAAGACTATAGCCCTTACTATACGGATCTTTGTTGTTAAGGTTAGGTCTCTACTCCTTATGATATTGTCCAGATTTGAAAATGCCTGTCTACCGAGTAGCAATCGTCTTTTGATCTCATGACTGCAGTCACCATCGGCAGAAATCTGTGAGCCAAGATAGTTAAAAACAGAGACTATCTCCATTTTTTCTCCTCCTACTTGCCATGAATTGACAGTTGTAGTCAATTGCCATTCTTTTATCTTCCTCAACTTTCTTACATTGATTAGTTATAAAAATATTCTTATCTCTTCTAGCTAATCTTCTAAACTCTGCATTAAGCTCAACTTCATAATTTTTGTTTTCTCGACATTCAACATTAGTCCAGCTTTTGAACTTTCCTCTTTCACTTTCAGTAAGAGATTTTTTAAATCTTCTTCAGTTTCAGCCATCAGAATTGTATCATCTGCATATCTCAGGTTGTTTATATTTAACCCAGCTATTTTGATTCCTGTTTCTTCTTCATCTAACCCCACATTCCTCATAATGTGTTCTGCATACAGATTGAAAAGGTAAGGTAACAATATACAGCCTTGCCGTACTCGTTTTTGAATCTTAACCCATTTAGTTGTTCCATATATGGTTCTCACTGTAGCTTCTGGAATTCTCTTGACTTCTCCATTATCCATCGTACGTTGGCGATTTGATCTCTGGGCCCTCTTCCTTTACGAAATCCAGCTTGTTCTTCAGGTAGCTCTCGGTCTACATACTGGCGTAGTCTATTTTGTAGGATTTTAAGCATGACTTTGCTAGCATGTGGGATAAGTGCTATTGTTCGGTGATTCGTGCATTCTTTAGAATTTCCCTTCTTTGGAATTGGGATGAATTCTGAACTTTTCCAGTCTCTTGGGCATTGTTGGGTGTTCCATATTTGCTGACATATAGAATGTAAAATTTTCACTGCACTAACTCCAACTTCTTTGAACATTTCTATTGGAATTCCATCATGTCCACTTGCTTTGTTTTTAGCAATATTCTGTAGGGCCCATTTGACTTCAGTTTCCAAAATATCTGGTTCTGCTTCGAAGGGCACATGAACTTCATTATCCATAATACATGGTTCTTTCTTATACAGATCTTCTACATATTCCATCTATCTTTCCTTAATGTCCTCTGCTTCTGTTAGATCTTTGCCATTTTTATCTTTTACCATCCCAAATTTTGCCTGAAATTTTCCTTTAATATCCCTAATTTTCTTGTAAAGTTCCCTCGTCTTTCCCATTCTTTTATCTTCCTCAACTTTCTTACATTGATTAGTTATAAAAATATTCTTATCTCTTCTAGCTAATCTTCTAAACTCTGCATTAAGCTCAAACATTGCTGATCTATCCCCTTTAATTTTTGCATTCCTTCGTTCTTCTGCAATTTGCAGTGCCTCACCCGATAACCATTTGGCCTTCTTATTATTATTTTCCTTGGGAATCTATTTTCCTGCTTCCTGCTTAACAGCAGCACATAAATACGATACAAGGTGACTAACAAAGATTGCCCCAGTTCCAAGAAGAAAGAGTACTACTGGAGTCCTACCTATCTGGTCACTATCAGTTTCGGCTCATATAATTATTCAAAACTGCGTCTACCTGGACAAACCTTGTACATTAATGATGATACAGGACTCACAGTGACATAACTCCGTTGTTTATCTCCCAATCTTTAGGATAAGAGGGTTAATTCATCTCCATTCCTATGGAGGGATTACTAGGCTCCTAAATCAGGATCCAAGACCCTGGCCTATTCTCCTCGTCCTTGTCCTCATCACATGGCTTGTCTATGGAAATTCTTCTGGACATCCTCTTCATGGTGGAGTTATTTCGTTGGCATTTCCCTCATGATGGGAATTTACTCCATGATGGACATCACGTGCACTAGGTGAAGTATGATGAATACGTGGTTGGTATCACAAAGCATGGTGATAATAAATTGACGATTTTCACTGATTTTACAAATGTTAAACTGTACAAAATGGTTCACTGAATTTACACATGTGCAGATTTTAACGAAAATGGCTCTGGTTTTCCTGTCACAGGCTCTATGATATTATGGGTGGTATCTTTCTCACAGAATATAATACTGGTGTAACACAAAAAATCACTTCCAATCACGGCAATCATGAAGAAATACACGAGGTGTAAAACATTGCCGGTGATCACTTTCGCAGTAGCGATTGACTGAGTATAACAGTCCAATGTAGTTTCAATATTTTCGTGTCCTGTTGCACAGGTAATATGACATGCTTTTGGCAACGTGGTCAATAGTTTAAGTCCTCCACGTGGGAAATGTAAAAAATGGTGATTTCACTCCAATCAAAATTTTACGTGGAATGTAATGTCGCACGAGCCTTACACGGCTTTAAATTGTACTATTTCGTACAATATAACAGTTCACTCAGCTCGATGGCTGTAAATAAATTTACGACACTAATCACAGTGCTTTCAGCACAAAACGTGGTCTTCGTCATATGTGACGGACTTCAGAAAAAACACGTCCAGCCTCAGCGGACTATCAAAATGGTGTGTCTGAGTCAGGAACTCCTTCCCGGGTTCCAAAGAACCTCTAAGTCGTGTAGTGTTTACTTTCATCAACTCCGCATATTCGTGGCGCAAATACCTTTACCATAATTGTAATTTACCATTTCCAAAGGCATAATAAAGTGGTAAATGAAACAGAATTACATATTATATGTTCCTGAGATATGCAGTTGCGAAATAGTAGATAAAATATATCCAGGAAGAAAATAAGCTATCCTCTACGAAGAAAAATGAGTGTTGTAATGATGAGGAAGCTTCAAACTGTGTTCTACACAGCGAGCACAAATAGTATACATGCTCTCAAAGAAATATGGAAGACATGAGTGGATTCGGGCTCAATATAGTGGTAATAATTGTGTTCTAGTCTACAATACACTCTCTCCAGATACATTTAAATTGCCTTACTGTAATTTAAAATAAGAATTAATTGCCTTAATCAAAAATTGTGCAGAGCTTTTTGAAACGTTCTCGTAGAACATTGATTATCTGGCATTGATTTAAATATTCAATGTTAAAATCTGCGAGTTCCAAGTCAGTTATTTATGATATGAGCAGGTAGATTAGGTGACTGAAATAGAACA
Organism: Meconema thalassinum; assembly: GCA_946902985.2. Taxonomy (NCBI): domain Eukaryota; kingdom Metazoa; phylum Arthropoda; class Insecta; order Orthoptera; family Tettigoniidae; genus Meconema; species Meconema thalassinum. The sequence continues at coordinate 181,307,547 of OX336388.2, forward strand.
AAAGGTTAGACTGGCAAGGTAAAATCCCCTTATAGTCTGTTTGCTATAAATTTCAAAATAAATGTTTATCATCAGTCTACACGACTGTTACTTACTTTAAAGTACTGTTCTGCGCGCATTCAATCACACTTAGAATTACTGATGGCTATGATGTTTATCATCACTCCACACTCCTCTAACTTCCTTTAAAGTACCTTTCTGCGCATATTCAATTACACTTAGAATTATTGATGGCTATGATGTTTATCATCAGTCCACACGCCTGTTACTTCCTTTAAAGTTTCGTTCTGCGCGTATTCAATCACACCTAGAACTACTGATTGCTATGATGTTTATCATCACTCCACACACCTGTAACTTCATTTAAAGTACAGTTCTGCCCGTATTCAATCGCACTTAGAATTACTGGTGGCAATGCAGTTTATCATCAATCCACATGATTGTAATTTCCTTTAAAGTACCGTTCTGCGCGCATTCAATCACACTTAGAATAACTGATGGCTTTGATGTTTATCATCAGTCCACGCGCCTGTAACTTCCATTAAAGTACCGTTCTGCGCGCATTCAATCACACTTAGAATTACTGATGGCTATGATGTTTATCATCAGTCCACACGCCTGTTACTTACTTTAAAGTACTGTTCTGCGCGCATTCAACCACACTTAGAATTACTGATGGATATCATGTTTATCATCACTCCACACGACTGTTACTTACTTTAAAGTACCGTTCTGCGCGCATTCAATCACACTTAGAATTGCTGATGGCTATAATGTTTATCATGAGTCCACACGCCTATAACTTCCTTTAAAGTATTGTTCTGCACGTATTCAATTGCACTTAGAACTACTGGTGGCTATGAAGTTTATCATCAGTCCACACGCCTATAACTTACTTTAGGTAGCGTTCTGCGCGCATTCAATCACACTTAGAATTACTGATGGCTATGAAGTTTATCATCACTCCACACGCCTGTTACTTCCTTTAAAGTACCGTTCTGCGCGTATTCAATCACAATTGGAATTACTGATGGCTATGATGTTTGTCATCAGTCCAAATGCCTCTTACTTCCTATAAAGTACCGTTCTGCGTGCATTCAATCACACTTAGAATTACTGACGGCTATGATGTTTATCATCAGTCCACACGCCTGTAACTTCCTTTAAAGTACTGTTCTGCACGTATTCAATCACACTTAGAATTACTAGTGGCTATGAAGTTTATCATCAGTCCACACGCCTATAACATAATTCAGGTAGCGTTCTGCGCGTAATCAATCACACTTAGAATTACTGATGGCTATGATGTTTATCATCAGTCCACACGCCTGTTACTTCCTTTAAGGTACCGTTCTACGCGCATTCAATCACACTCAGAATTAATGATGGCTATGATGTTTATCATCAGTCCACACGCCTATTACTTCCTTTAAAGTACCGTTCTGCGCGTATGCAATCACACGTAGAATTACTCGGTTTATAATGTTTCAGAACAAGGGAGGAATATTGTATATTCCAGTAAAATAGGATGGGGAATAAGAATATCCTTTCTCTCAGTTGAACTGTGCTTTAATAGTACATTATTCAACGAGCCTATAATGGCAATTATTAAGACACGAGTATGTTTATAAGACGAGCGTATGCGAGTTTTATAATTTCCATACGAGTGTCTTAATTACCATTATAGGCGAGTTGCATACGACTGTTTATGTTCGGTGATAATTATTATAACTATTTTATGTTGGAACATAAATATTCATTAATATCTGTCGAGATTTCGACAGTTTTATGTACTGAACAGAGCGCACGAGACGCAGAGAATGCCTTGTATTTGACCATGACCTCCTCGATTACCCTACTATGACACTTGGCCAGGCAGTGAAACTAAAATTAGAATGCCGTGGAAATCACTGCATCTAATTACCTAATTGGTCAAACAACTGATTGGTGGGAGAAACTGCTTCATAATCAAAAATAGTCTTATAATGAGTCTTATTTTAGTACAGTTTTCTGACATATAATTGTCTGGGTCGAACATGAAGTTACATTATTTGTTATTCGTTGTGCAGAAGCGCAGGAGAAGTTAATGGTTCATTCTTTTTACTAGGATATAACAGAAGAAATCCAGAATGAAGGGAGTGGAAACCATCGAATTGAGTAAGTGGACAACATAATTAAGAATAGCATTTCATCTGTTTCATGTATATCAACTAACAAATGTTGGACGTAAATAAGGTTTGTTGGTAAAATCATATATCCTCTTATTATATCTGTCTTTGAATGTATTTGTTCTTGTTATTGTCTGTCTTCATTGCATATTGATAATCACTTGTTATTTAGCAGCCCAAAAACTATTCATTCTCCGAGTTCCCACTGCTGGAAGTATTTATAGAGTTACATTAGAAGCACACAAATTATCCATGATCATTCAGAGTTGTTACTATTAGTGGTATATATGAAGAGTGCGCTAATCAGTTAATGATATCCAGTATGGATATTTATGAGGAGATGACCTCCGCACTTATAATGTACTGCAATTGTGATGTGTGGAAACACACTTTCTTGTAGGAAAATCAGATTTATTTATTTAGCGTGTGGCATTACACATGAAACACAATAATAATAATAACAAGTACATACATGCACAGATATTGACCTTATTATAACCTTAGGTCCAGTCTATTTATCCAGTCCAGGCTCGATGGTGTAGCACTGAAAAAGTCGACAGTGTCACCTAGTTACGCTCTTAGTTTACAATCTTCCACAATGTGCCTGATGTACCGCAATCACAGCAGGACTCTGGCCGCTTCCCCCATTTGTATGCACAAACCCCATGTCCTGTACGGATGGGATGAATGGCCTTCCATATATGTCGCGGTTGTTCAACGACCTTGCTTTTCTTCACAGGATCAATGAGGTCACGTACTTCGGGTGGGGCATTTCTAGTCCATGTTTCACGCCATTTAGCTGCAATGTTGAAATTACTATCAGCAAGCTCTTGAGCCAGTCGCAGGGGTGGATTCCTGGACCGGAGTCGGTTTATTGCCAGAGTGGGAATCTCGTCATGGATTGGAAGTGCAGGGTTGTTCATTATTTTAGAATATTCCTTCATCAGTGCATCTTGTCTTCTTAACACCGGAGGGGCTATGTGGCTGAGTGTTGGGAGCCAGTAGAGTGGAGATGGTTTTCCTGTCTGTGTTGAGCCGACTGTCTACCTTCTTTACGTGGGGGCTGTTAATCCATACCGGTGCACAATATTCACCTGTAGAATACACTAAACTGGTCGCAGAAGTTCGAAGCGTATCTGCTGATGCTCCCCAACTAGTGTTGCATAGTTTTTAGATGAGGTTATTTCGTGTGCTTACTCTTTGAGATGAAATTTTCATATGTTTCTTGAAGGATAGAGTTATTTCCAGAATCACTCCTGGAGCTAGAAATGGAAGGTGGTCGAAAAGGTTAGCTATTTTGGACAATACATACCTTTTATTATTAGGAAGATCTTCAGAAAGAGACACTTTGTAGGTGAGCGTGTCGCTGCGAGTTCACCAGTGCACACCCAATGTTTTAATCGAACCGGAATCACCGCAAATTTCAACCGAAGGGGAGTCGACTTCTTCGATAGGAAATTGAGAAAGGAACTCTGAGGAATTAGAGTTCCATTTGTGAAGTGGAAATCCTCCGTTACTAAGCAGCGCCTTTAATTCACCGGAAACGAGAGAAGCTTCTTCAAGAGGTTCAAAAGACTGAAGATAATGTTTGACATAGAAAGACGAGGTTAAAGCTTCTGAAACTTGCGGGTGGAACAAGTGGTCGACCTGAGCTGCGAGCATATGCAACGAGCGGATAGCAAGAAATACTGAAGGCTTAAGCCCGTAGGTGACAGTTTTCAAACAAAATATCTTGATAGGCTTGCTGGGTTCATCACGCCATAAGATGTGTTGGAGATCCTGTTGATGCGAATTGATTAAAGACGATACATTTGCTTGATATCAGCGATGAAGGTTATGGGAAAAAGTCGAAAGTTCAAAAGAACAGAGGGCAAATCGGCTTGAATAGCGACGCCAGAGTAAAGAGTGTCATTAAGACTATTGCCACTAGCATCAGGTGAGGATCCATTGAGAACTACACTGATTTTGTCGCGAATGAGTGTTTTTTCCATACATGGTGATGATTCAAAAAGACAGTTTCGACCGGAGCATGGGGTTCGTCATCAGCTCTTTTGACGACCTCCATATGACCTAGGTTTTCGTATTCTTCAAGAAAGCTGGTGTACTGTTCCCTGATGATATTTCTTTAAAATTTGCTTTGAATGGCAAAGAGGGTCTGGCGAGCCTTGGGTTGAGAATTAACAATTTTGGGAGGATTGGGAGGCCTACACATGTGCACAACAAAGCTACCCTCTGGAGTGCGAGTGGTATTAGAGACAAAGAGCTGCATACGGAATTTGTTTTCGAATGTAATTGGACTAGCGGAGTCAATAGTTTCCAATTACCATAACTGTTCTGCGTTGGTGCTGACGAAATGACATTGAGAAGTGGGCTGACGGCTGAAATAAGGAAGTTGATCAGTAATGATCCAACCGAATTTGGTATCATGAGTGGAAACTTCGGCAGCTAGATGGCGCCTTTGCTTAAGTAAGCTGTTCCAAAGAACGCTGGCACTGAACAGAATTTCAATACGACCTTCAATATTGAAAAGCAAGCCTCAAATGATCAGGGATGTTTAAGCGGGTAGTATCCACAGAGCGACTTGGGGTATCCTCGCCTTTGTTATTCAGGATGAGACAATTTAATTTTAAGGTAGTGTTTAAGTCTTTGCGTTGCAACTTCGAAAATTGTAGAGCTTGACTTTTAGAATTATTAATGCCAGATACGTCTATCGAGGTAGGTATTACGGGAAGACCAAGTTTTTCAATTAATATCCTTGATACGAATTCGTGTGTCGCGGCGGAATCCTGAATACCTCTGGCTCGAATCCAATTACCACATCTATTTTGAAAGTCCACTTGCATTGTGGATAAAAGTACCAGAGCACTGCGTCAAGATTTAGAATTGTGAACGCAGGAGGAAGCATTATACTTTTCAACGTTATCACTTTGTTTTGGGGTAGAAGGTGAAGTGGCTGATGATTTCGGTTTCTCGTGACAATGTAGCAACGTATAATGCGGCTTTTGGCAATGGAAACAAAATTTAGTGGATGGGAAATTAGACGCAGAATATTTAGACGAAAGGAAATTAAAGCAACGAAGATGTTGGACAATGAGCTTACTCCTATCGTCGATAGTGAGCGCTTGAAAGGAATCACAAAAATACAAAGCGTGGAATTTCGGACATAGTAGACTTTTCGGAATATTATTGCGCCTTGACTATTGAATGCAGTGGAGCTGGCTTGTCGTTTTTCTGAAGACCTAAGCCTGTAGCCACTTGATGGAGCGCTAGATTTAGGAGCGCAAGAAACAAGACCTTGAGTTGATAGTGCAGTCAAACGTTGACATCTACTGTTAATTATAGTGACCACTTGCTTATGGGAGAGCTCGACTTCCCATGTTTTAAGGTTGCGACGTCAAATTTAGAAGTAATGAGATGAATGAGGAAGGTATACCAATGTTGGGTGGGTTTTTCAAGTTGGTGTAAAGCTTTGACATGAAGTTGAGTGGTGTCCAGAAGAGCTCTCAAAGAATTGACGTCATTAGGACGAGTAGCCGGTAAGTTGAAATGCGATTTCATGTGACGCTGTATGCTAAAACGAGTGTTACGATACATTTCGTCAGATTAAAAGCAGCAGGATAGTTGTCGGTGCCTAATGGAGGAGCTTCAACCAGTTGTAACGCTCGGTTGAGTAGAAAGGATATTACTGTAAATCAGTAGTTCTGAACTCGTAGAAGTCTACGGACCACTCAGCCGGAAATTGAATCATGTATGGACCACCCCCGCCCCCCCCCCCTCCCTCCCCCCAATACACCTTATCAGTTGTGTAACCCTTCCTCAATAAAACTTGTTTTAAAGATATTTCAATTCAAAACCTGATAGTCATCGCCGCGAATACAGTCGGACGATTCTCGTTCATCGCAAATCGTTTTCGAAATACCCATTTTTTGGCCAATTTTTTTATACGTGCTGGTGGACCTTTTTCTCCCGCGGACCACACCCGAGGCACTCGCGGACCACGTGTGGTCCACGGACCACCAGTTAAGAACGACTGCTGTAAATAGTCAAACTGAGGAAGTTCCAGAATGGAATCATTATTATGGATTTGAAGACAGAAAAGTTCGTAAACCTAATCCCATTGGTTTTGATCGCCCTTAAAATGGGGCAGTTCAATCTTCTGGAGCAACAGTCTAGGCCTGAGAGTGCTATCGCGTGACGCAGTTTGTTGAGATTGAGTTGGACTAGGAGCTAGATTGTCTTTTTTCTGATCTTCCGAGATTTTTCTGATTAAAGCATGAGTCGTGGCAACACCCTGATAATACAAGGCTTCCACCTCTTCACATCACGGTCCCCCTCCTGGTCAGGAAATATCTACTTGACCAAAACGAAGTCGATTTGGTAACGCCCTGTATCTCCTGGTCTCATTCATGTGTATAGTCTTCTATTGTGGTTGTTGAATAAGGTGTAAGCTATGTCCAACTCATGCTCGGTGCAGAATTCCATCAGCCTGCTTCCTCGATCATTCCTTTCATCTAATCCGAAATCTCCTGCTATCTTCCCGTCTCTTCCTTTTCCTACCACAGCATTCCAATCCCATTATTATATCATATCCACCACCCTCAACATACCTCAGAATTTCATCTATTTCTTCCGTAGATCTTTTCAACAACTTCATCATCAGCTTGATTTTTAGGCATATAGACTTACCACGGAGGTGCACGTGGGGATTTTATGGATTTTAGCTGCAATAATCCATTCACTATATTGCTCATAATATTCCACCCGCTGTGCAAGTTTCCTACTTAATATCAGGCCTACCCCAGCATCGCCATTGTTTGATTTCGTGCTAATGACCCTACAGTCTCCTGACTAAAAGTCCTGTTCTTCCTGATAGTGCATTTCACTGATCCCAACCAAATCCAACCTCAACCTATCCATTTCCTCTCTAAGTGTTCAAATCTTCCACTGCCAAGCAGACTTCTAACATTCCACACACCGATCCGTAAAATGTCAGATTTCCTCTTTGTCACTTCAGTGATGTTAACCCCATCTCTAGTAGTCTCTACCCGGAGATCCGGTCGGGGGACTGCTTTACCTCCGGATTGGCATTTTACAAGAGAGGAAGCCATCGTCACATGTAATTATGGATAGGGAGGTGCATATCCTCGGGAAAAGCATTACGGCTGTAGTTTCCCATTGCTTTCAGCCGTGCAGCAGATCGCAGTGTAGCCTTAGTTGGCTATAAGACAAGTAATTAATTGATTTTCCTGATAGGCTGCTACTCCCCTTCAGAATAAAGTAATAGAGTAGTTGTGCTTGAAAAGAAAAACTAAGTCTCGCATATGAAAAGCACTACTAGGAGCCTAAGCGAGATTATATACAGTCTTGAATTAGAAATAACAATTACCAAAAATACGTAGAATAAGAACGACCCTAGGAAGGAGGGTAGCTGAGTGAGCTATACCAGCGTCACTCAGCTAGAGAGATCTGTGAAAAATCATAAACCAGACGCTTAGCAAGTTTTGGTATGAGCACTACAAACGAAATAAATAATTGCTGAAGTTCACGAGGCGCATCTCAAGTTGCTGCCATAAGTGAAGATCAAGTACAAGAATAGCTAGAATAGTAATTAGTTGGGGGTAAATATTGAGAATAAACGCTCAAACCCTAAATGACTAGAGCCGATTTAAAGTACGAAACAGGGGGCTGTTGTAGCTTATAATTTAAAGCTATGTCACTGATATAAGTTTGAAGCAATTTGATTGCTGATTTTGCCACAGTAAAAATGTAGCAGTTGCTAGCAAGTTGTTGGTGTCAGGCCAAGATTGGACTTAAAGACAAATTATGAAAAAGTTGCAATTATTGCATAGACTAGATTAGATAAGTGAGAATATCACAAGTAAACGTGCCCCATTAGACACAATGAAGATTGACTAGAGTTAAGATTGTTGAAGATTTCCTAATCCCAACAACTTGCGAACGGCATGAGTAGCCGTGAAAACTTGAAATACCATTTACGAATGGGAAATACGGCTTGCAACAGGGCAAAGACAGTACAAGGATGATGAACCTGTGCCTAGAGGGTAGAAGGATGATGAACTTGTGCCTAGACAATACAAGGACGACGAACTTGTGCCTAGAGGGTACAAGGATGATGAACTTGTGCCTAAACAGTACAAGGATGATGAACTTGAGCCTAGAGGGTACAAGGATGATGAACTTGAGCCTAGAGGGTACATGGATGATGAACTTGAGTCTAGAGGGTACAAGGATGATGAACTTGAGCCTAGACAGTACACGGATGATGAACTTAGGCCTAGAGGGTAAAAGGATGATGAACTTGTGCCTAGACAGTTCAAGGATGATGAACATGAGCCTAGAGGGTACAAGGATGATGAACGTGAGCCTAGACAGTACAACGATGATGAACTTGAGCCCAGAGGGTACAATGATGTTGAACTTGTGCCTAGACCGTTAAAGGTTGATGAACTTGAGCCTAGAGGGTACAAGGATGATGAACTTGTGCCTAGACAGTTCACGGATGATGAACTTGTGCCTTGAGGGTACAAGGATGATGAACTTGTGCCTAGATAGAAGGATGATGAACTTGTGCCTAGACAGTTCAAGGATGATGAACATGTGCCTGGAGGGTACAAGGATGATGAACATACGCCTAGACAGTTCAAGGATGATGAACTTGTGCCTAGAGGGTACAAGGATGATGAACTTGAGCCTAGAGGGTACAAGGATGATGAACTTGTGCCTAGAGGGTACAAGGATGATGAACTTGTGCCTAGAGGGTACAAGGATGATGAACTTGTGCCTAGAGGGTACAACGACGATGAACTTGTGCCTAGAGGGTACAAGGATGATCAACTTGTGCCTAGAGGGTATAAGGATGATGAACTTGTGCCTAGAGGGTAGAAGGATGACGATCTTGTGCCTAGACAGTACAAGGATGATGAACTTGTGCCTAGAGGGTAAAAGGATGATGAACTTGTGCCTAGAGGGTACAACGACGATGAACTTGTGCCTAGAGGGTACAAGGATGATCAACTTGTGCCTAGAGGGTATAAGGATGATGAACTTGTGCCCAGAGGGTAGAAGGATGATGATCTTGTGCCTAGACAGTACAAGGATGATGAACTTGTGCCTAGAGGGTAAAAGGATGATGAAATTGTGCCTAGACAGTTCAAGGATGATGAACTTGTGCCTAGACAGTACAAGGATGATGAACTTGTGCCTAGACCGTACAAGGATGATGAACTTGAGCCTAGAGGGTACACGGATGATGAACTTGTGCCTAGACAGTACACGGATGATGAACTTGTGCCTAGACAGTACAAGGATAATGAATTTGTGCCTAGAGGGTCGAAGGATGTTGAACTTGTGCCTAGACAGTACAAGGATGATGAACTTGTGCCTAGAGGGTACAAGGATGATGAACTTGTAACTAGACAGTACAAGGATGATGAACTTGAGCCTAGAGGATACAAGGATGATGAACTTGTGCCTAAAGGGTAGAAGGATGATGAACTTGTGCCTAGAGGATACAAGGATGATGAACTGGTGCCTAGAGGGTACAAGGATGATGAACGTGTGCCTAGAGGGTACAAGGATGATGAACTTGTGCCTAGAGGGTACAAGGATGATCAACTTGTGCCTGGAGGGTATAAGGATGATGAACTTGTACCTAGAGGGTAGAAGGATGATGAACCTGTGCCTAGAGGATACAAGGATTATGACCTTGTGCCTAGAGGGTAGAGGGATGATGAACTTGTGCCTAGAGGGTACAAGGATGATGAACGTGTGCCTAGAGGATACAAGGATGATGAACCTGAGCCTAGAGGATACAAGGATGATGAACTTGTGCCTAGAGGGATGAAGGATGATGAACTTGTGCCTAAACAGTACAAGGATGATGAACTTGTGCCTAGAGGGTAGAAGGATGATGAACTTGAACCTAGAGGATACAAGGATGATGAACTTGGGCTTAGAGCGTAGAAGGATGATGAACTTGTGCCTAGAGGATACATGGATGATGAACTTGAGCCTAGAGGATACAAGGATCATGAACTTGTACCTAGACAGTACAAGGATGATGAACTAGTGCCTAGAGGGTAGAAGGATGATGAACTTGTGCCTAGACAGTACAAGGATGATGAACTTGTGCCTAGAGGGTACAAAGATGATGAACTCGAGCCTAGAGGGTAGAAGGATGATGAACCTGTGCTTGGACAGTACAAGGATGATGAACTTGAGCCTAGAGGGTAGAAGGATGATGAACTTGTGCCTAGACAGTACAAGGATGATGAACTTGTGCCTAGAGGGTACAAGGATGATGAACTTGTAACTAGACAGTACAAGGATGATGAACTTGAGCCTAGAGGATACAAGGATGATGAACTTGTGCCTAAAGGGTAGAAGGATGATGAACTTGTGCCTAGAGGATACAAGGATGATGAAATTGTGCCTAGAGGGTACAAGGATGATGAACTTGTGCCTAGAGGGTACAAGGATGATGAACTTGTGCCTAGAGGGTACAAGGATGATCAACTTGTGCCTGGAGGGTATAAGGATGATGAACTTGTGCCTAGAGGGTAGAAGGATGATGAACCTGTGCCTACAGGATACAAGGATTATGACCTTGTGCCTAGAGGGTAGAGGGATGATGAACTTGTGCCTAGAGGGTACAAGGATGATGAACGTGTGCCTAGAGGATACAAGGATGATGAACTTGAGCCTAGAGGATACAAGGATGATGAACTTGTGCCTAGAGGGTTGAAGGATGATGAACTTGTGCCTAAACAGTACAAGGATGATGAACTTGTGCCTAGAGGGTAGAAGGATGACGAACTTGAACCTAGAGGATACAAGGATGATGAACTTGAGCCTAGAGGGTAGAAGGATGATGAACTTGTGCCTAGAGGATACATGGATGATGAACTTGAGCCTAGAGGATACAAGGATCATGAACTTGTACCTAGAGGGTACAAGGATGATGAACTCGAGCCTAGAGGGTAGAAGGATGATGAACTTGTGCCTAGACAGTACAAGGATGATGAACTTGAGCCTAGAGGGTAGAAGGATGATGAACTTGTGCCTAGACAGTACAAGGATGATGAACTTGTGCCTAGACAGTACAAGGATGATGAACTTGAGCCTAGAGGGTACAAGGATGATGAACTTGTGCCTAGACAAAACATGGATGATGAACTTGTGCCTAGACAGTACAAGGATGATGAACGTGAGCCTAGAGGGTACAAGGAAGATGTACGTGAGCCTCGAGGGTATAAGGATGATGAACTTCAGCCTAGAGGGTAGAAGGATGCTGAACTTGTGCCTAGACAGTTCAAGGATGATTAACGTGTGCCTAGTCAGTACACGGATGATGAATTAGTGCCTAAACAGTACAAGGATGATGAACTTGTGCCTAGACAGTACAAGGATGATGAACTTGAGCCTAGGCAGTACAAGGATGATGAACTTGTGCCTAGACAGTACAAGGATGATGAACTTGGGTCTAGAGGGTACAAGGATGATGAACCTGTGCCTAGAGGGTACAAGGATGATGAACTTGTGCCTAGAGGATACAAGGATTATGACCTTGTGCCTAGAGGGTAGAGGGATGATGAACTTGTGCCTAGAGGGTACAAGGATGATGAACGTGTGCCTAGAGGATACAAGGATGATGAACTTGAGCCTAGAGGATACACGGATGATGAACTTGAGCCTAGGGGGTTGAAGGATGATGAACTTGTGCCTAGACAGTACAAGGGTGATGAACTTGTGCCTAGAGGGTAGAATGATGATGAACTTGAACCTAGAGGATACAAGGATGATGAACTTGAGCCTAGAGGGTAGAAGGATGATGAACTTGTGCCTAGAGGATACATGGATAATGAACTTGAGCCTAGAGGATACAAGGATCATGAACTTGTACCTAGACAGTACAAGGATGATGAACTAGTGCCTAGAGGGTAGAAGGATGATGAACTTGTGCCTAGACAGTACAAGGATGATGAACTTGTTCCTAGAGGGTACAAGGATGATGAACTCGAGCCTAGAGGGTAGAAGAATGATGAACTTGTGCCTAGACATTACAAGGATGATGAACTTGTGCCTAGACAGTACAAGGATGATGAACTTGAGCCTAGAGGGTAGAAGGATGATGAACTTGTGCCTAGACAGTACAAGGATGATGAACTTGTGCCTAGACAGTACAAGGATGATGAACCTGAGCCTAGAGGGTACAAGGATGATGAACTTGTGCCTAGACAGTACATGGATGATGAACTTGTGCCTAGACAGTACAAGGATGATGAACCTGTGCCTAGACAGTACAAGGATGATGAACGTGAACCTAGAGGGTACAAGGAAGATGTACGTGAGCCTAGAGGGTATAAGGATGATGAACTTCAGCCTAGAGGGTAGAAGGATGATGAACTTGTGGCTAGACAGTTCAAGGATGATGAACTTGTGCCTAGTCAGTACACGGATGATGAATTAGTGCATAAACAGTACAAGGATTATGAACTTGTGCCTAGACAGTACAAGGATGATGAACTTGAGCCTAGACAGTACAAGGATGATGAACTTGTGCCTAGACAGTACAAGGATGATGAACTTTTGCCTAGAGAGTACAAGGATGATGAACTTGTGCCTAGAGGATAGAAGGATGATGAACTTGTGCCTAGACAGTTCAAGGATGATGAACATGTGCCTGGAGGGTACAAGGATGATGAACATACGCCTAGACAGTTCAAGGATGATGAACTTGTGCCTAGAGGGTACAAGGATGATGAACCTGAGCCTAGAGGGTACAACGACGATGAACTTGTGCCTAGAGGGTACAAGGATGATCAACTTGTGCCTAGAGGGTATAAGGATGATGAACTTGTGCCTAGAGGGTAGAAGGATGACGATCTTGTGCCTAGACAGTACAAGGATGATGAACTTGTGCCTAGAGGGTACAACGACGATGAACTTGTGCCTAGAGGGTACAAGGATGATCAACTTGTGCCTAGAGGGTATAAGGATGATGAACTTGTGCCCAGAGGGTAGAAGGATGATGATCTTGTGCCTAGACAGTACAAGGATGATGAACTTGTGCCTAGAGGGTAAAAGGATGATGAAATTGTGCCTAGACAGTTCAAGGATGATGAACTTGTGCCTAGACAGTACAAGGATGATGAACTTGTGCCTAGACCGTACAAGGATGATGAACTTGAGCCTAGAGGGTACACGGATGATGAACTTGTGCCTAGACAGTACAAGGATAATGAATTTGTGCCTAGAGGGTCGAAGGATGTTGAACTTGTGCCTAGACAGTACAAGGATGATGAACTTGTGCCTAGAGGGTACAAGGATGATGAACTTGTAACTAGACAGTACAAGGATGATGAACTTGAGCCTAGAGGATACAAGGATGATGAACTTGTGCCTAAAGGGTAGAAGGATGATGAACTTGTGCCTAGAGGATACAAGGATGATGAACTTGTGCCTAGAGGGTACAAGGATGATGAACTTGTGCCTAGAGGGTACAAGGATGATGAACTTGTGCCTAGAGGGTACAAGGATGATCAACTTGTGCCTGGAGGGTATAAGGATGATGAACTTGTGCCTAGAGGGTAGAAGGATGATGAACCTGTGCCTAGAGGATACAAGGATTATGACCTTGTGCCTAGAGGGTAGAGGGATGATGAACTTGTGCCTAGAGGGTACAAGGATGATGAACGTGTGCCTAGAGGATACAAGGATGATGAACCTGAGCCTAGAGGATACAAGGATGATGAACTTGTGCCTAGAGGGATGAAGGATGATGAACTTGTGCCTAAACAGTACAAGGATGATGAACTTGTGCCTAGAGGGTAGAAGGATGATGAACTTGAACCTAGAGGATACAAGGATGATGAACTTGGGCTTAGAGCGTAGAAGGATGATGAACTTGTGCCTAGAGGATACATTGATGATGAACTTGAGCCTAGAGGATACAAGGATCATGAACTTGTACCTAGACAGTACAAGGATGATGAACTAGTGCCTAGAGGGTAGAAGGATGATGAACTTGTGCCTAGACAGTACAAGGATGATGAACTTGTGCCTAGAGGGTACAAGGATGATGAACTCGAGCCTAGAGGGTAGAAGGATGATGAACCTGTGCTTGGACAGTACAAGGATGATGAACTTGAGCCTGGAGGGTAGAAGGATGATGAACTTGTGCCTAGACAGTACAAGGATGATGAACTTGTGCCTAGAGGGTACAAGGATGATGAACTTGTAACTAGACAGTACAAGGATGATGAACTTGTGCCTAAAGGGTAGATGGATGATGAACTTGTGCCTAGAGGATACAAGGATGATGAAATTGTGCCTAGAGGGTACAAGGATGATGAACTTGTGCCTAGAGGGTACAAGGATGATGAACTTGCGCCTAGAGGGTACAAGGATGATCAACTTGTGCCTGGAGGGTATAAGGGTGATGAACTTGTGCCTAGAGGGTAGAAGGATGATGAACCTGTGCCTACAGGATACAAGGATTATGACCTTGTGCCTAGAGGGTAGAGGGATGATGAACTTGTGCCTAGAGGGTACAAGGATGATGAACGTGTGCCTAGAGGATACAAGGATGATGAACTTGAGCCTAGAGGATACAAGGATGATGAACTTGTGCCTAGAGGGATGAAGGATGATGAACTTGTGCCTAAACAGTACAAGGATGATGAACTTGTGCCTAGAGGGTAGAAGGATGACGAACTTGAACCTAGAGGATACAAGGATGATGAACTTGAGCCTAGAGGGTAGAAGGATGATGAACTTGTGCCTAGAGGATACATGGATGATGAACTTGAGCCTAGAGGATACAAGGATCATGAACTTGTACCTAGAGGGTACAAGGATGATGAACTCGAGCCTAGAGGGTAGAAGGATGATGAACTTGTGCCTAGACAGTACAAGGATGATGAACTTGAGCCTAGAGGGTAGAAGGATGATGAACTTGTGCCTAGACAGTACAAGGATGATGAACTTGTGCCTAGACAGTACAAGGATGATGAACTTGAGCCTAGAGGGTACAAGGATGATGAACTTGTGCCTAGACAAAACATGGATGATGAACCTTTGCCTAGACAGTACAAGGATGATGAACGTGAGCCTAGAGGGTACAAGGAAGATGTACGTGAGCCTAGAGGGTATAAGGATGATGAACTTCAGCCTAGAGGGTAGAAGGATGCTGAACTTGTGCCTAGACAGTTCAAGGATGATTAACGTGTGCCTAGTCAGTACACGGATGATGAATTAGTGCCTAAACAGTACAAGGATGATGAACTTGTGCCTAGACAGTACAAGGATGATGAACTTGAGCCTAGGCAGTACAAGGATGATGAACTTGTGCCTAGACTGTACAAGGATGATGAACTTGGGTCTAGAGGGTACAAGGATGATGAACCTGTGCCTAGAGGGTACAAGGATGATGAACTTGTGCCTAGAGGATACAAGGATTATGACCTTGTGCCTAGAGGGTAGAGGGATGATGAACTTGTGCCTAGAGGGTACAAGGATGATGAACGTGTGCCTAGAGGATACAAGGATGATGAACTTGAGCCTAGAGGATACAAGGATGATGAACTTGTGCCTAGGGGGATGAAGGATGATGAACTTGTGCCTAGACAGTACAAGGGTGATGAACTTGTGCCTAGAGGGTAGAATGATGATGAACTTGAACCTAGAGGATACAAGGATGATGAACTTGAGCCTAGAGGGTAGAAGGATGATGAACTTGTGCCTAGAGGATACATGGATAATGAACTTGAGCCTAGAGGATACAAGGATCATGAACTTGTACCTAGACAGTACAAGGATGATGAACTAGTGCCTAGAGGGTAGAAGGATGATGAACTTGTGCCTAGACAGTACAAGGATGATGAACTTGTGCCTAGAGGGTACAAGGATGATGAACTCGAGCCTAGAGGGTAGAAGGATGATGAACTTGTGCCTAGACAGTACAAGGATGATGAACTTGAGCCTAGAGGGTAGAAGGATGATGAACATGTGCCTAGACAGTACAAGGATGATGAACTTGTGCCTAGACAGTACAAGGATGATGAACCTGAGCCTAGAGGGTACAAGGATGATGAACTTGTGCCTAGACAGTACATGGATGATGAACTTGTGCCTAGACAGTACAAGGATGATGAACCTGTGCCTAGACAGTACAAGGATGATGAACGTGAACCTAGAGGGTACAAGGAAGATGTACGTGAGCCTAGAGGGTATAAGGATGATGAACTTCAGCCTAGAGGGTAGAAGGATGATGAACTTGTGGCTAGACAGTTCAAGGATGATGATCTTGTGCCTAGTCAGTACACGGATGATGAATTAAAGCCTAAACAGTACAAGGATTATGAACTTGTGCCTAGACAGTACAAGGATGATGAACTTGAGCCTAGACAGTACAAGGATGATGAACTTGTGCCTAGACAGTACAAGGATGATGAACTTTTGCCTAGAGAGTACAAGGATGATGAACATGTGCCTAGACAGTACAAGGATGATGAACTTTTGCCTAGACAGTACAAGGATGATGAACGTGAGCCTAGAGAGTACAAGGATGATGAACTTGTGCCTAGACAGTACAAGGATGATGAACTTGTGCCTAGAGGGTACAAGGATGCTGAACTTGAGCCTAGAGGGTAGAAGGATGATGAACTTGTGCCTAGACAGTATGAGGATGATGAACTTGTGCCTAGAGGGTACACGGATGATGAACTTGTGCCTAGAGGGTACAAAGATGATGAACTTGTGCCTAGACAGTACAAGGATGATGAACTTGTGCCTAGACAGTACAAGGATGATGAACTTGGGCCTAGAGGGTACAAGGATGATGAACTTGTGCAGAGAGGGTACAAGGATGATGAACTTGAGCCTAGAGGGTACAAGGATGATGAACTTGTGCCTAGAGGGTACAAGGATGATGAACTTGAGCCTAGAGGGTAGAAGAATGATGAACTTGTGCCTAGACATTACAAGGATGATGAACTTGTGCCTAGACAGTACAAGGATGATGAACTTGAGCCTAGGCAGTACAAGGATGATGAACTTGTGAATAGACTGTACAAGGATGATGAACTTGGGTCTAGAGGGTACAAGGATGATCAACTTGTGCCTGGAGGGTATAAGGGTGATGAACTTGTGCCTAGAGGGTAGAAGGATGATGAACCTGTGCCTACAGGATACAAGGATTATGACCTTGTGCCTAGAGGGTAGAGGGATGATGAACTTGTGCCTAGAGGGTACAAGGATGATGAACGTGTGCCTAGAGGATACAAGGATGATGAACTTGAGCCTAGAGGATACAAGGATGATGAACTTGTGCCTAGAGGGATGAAGGATGATGAACTTGTGCCTAAACAGTACAAGGATGATGAACTTGTGCCTAGAGGGTAGAAGGATGACGAACTTGAACCTAGAGGATACAAGGATGATGAACTTGAGCCTAGAGGGTAGAAGGTTGATGAACTTGTGCCTAGAGGATACATGGATGATGAACTTGAGCCTAGAGGATACAAGGATCATGAACTTGTACCTAGAGGGTACAAGGATGATGAACTCGAGCCTAGAGGGTAGAAGGATGATGAACTTGTGCCTAGACAGTACAAGGATGATGAACTTGAGCCTAGAGGTTAGAAGGATGATGAACTTGTGCCTAGACAGTACAAGGATGATGAACTTGTGCCTAGACAGTACAAGGATGATGAACATGAGCCTAGAGGGTACAAGGATGATGAACTTGTGCCTAGACAAAACATGGATGATGAACCTTTGCCTAGACAGTACAAGGATGATGAACGTGAGCCTAGAGGGTACAAGGAAGATGTACGTGAGCCTAGAGGGTATAAGGATGATGAACTTCAGCCTAGAGGGTAGAAGGATGCTGAACTTGTGCCTAGACAGTTCAAGGATGATTAACGTGTGCCTAGTCAGTACACGGATGATGAATTAGTGCCTAAACAGTACAAGGATGATGAACTTGTGCCTAGACAGTACAAGGATGATGAACTTGAGCCTAGGCAGTACAAGGATGATGAACTTGTGCCTAGACTGTACAAGGATGATGAACTTGGGTCTAGAGGGTACAAGGATGATGAACCTGTGCCTAGAGGGTACAAGGATGATGAACTTGTGCCTAGAGGATACAAGGATTATGACCTTGTGCCTAGAGGGTAGAGGGATGATGAACTTGTGCCTAGAGGGTACAAGGATGATGAACGTGTGCCTAGAGGATACAAGGATGATGAACTTGAGCCTAGAGGATACAAGGATGATGAACTTGTGCCTAGGGGGATGAAGGTTGATGAACTTGTGCCTAGACAGTACAAGGGTGATGAACTTGTGCCTAGAGGGTAGAATGATGATGAACTTGAACCTAGAGGATACAAGGATGATGAACTTGAGCCTAGAGGGTAGAAGGATGATGAACTTGTGCCTAGAGGATACATGGATAATGAACTTGAGCCTAGAGGATACAAGGATCATGAACTTGTACCTAGACAGTACAAGGATGATGAACTAGTGCCTAGAGGGTAGAAGGATGATGAACTTGTGCCTAGACAGTACAAGGATGATGAACTTGTGCCTAGAGGGTACAAGGATGATGAACTCGAGCCTAGAGGGTAGAAGGATGATGAACTTGTGCCTAGACAGTACAAGGATGATGAACTTGAGCCTAGAGGGTAGAAGGATGATGAACATGTGCCTAGACAGTACAAGGATGATGAACTTGTGCCTAGACAGTACAAGGATAATGAACCTGAGCCTAGAGGGTACAAGGATGATGAACTTGTGCCTAGACAGTACATGGATGATGAACTTGTGCCTAGACAGTACAAGGATGATGAACCTGTGCCTAGACAGTACAAGGATGATGAACGTGAACCTAGAGGGTACAAGGAAGATGTACGTGAGCCTAGAGGGTATAAGGATGATGAACTTCAGCCTAGAGGGTAGAAGGATGATGAACTTGTGGCTAGACAGTTCAAGGATGATGAACTTGTGCCTAGTCAGTACACGGATGATGAATTAGTGCCTAAACAGTACAAGGATTATGAACTTGTGCCTAGACGGTACAAGGATGATGAACTTGAGCCTAGACAGTACAAGGATGATGAACTTGTGCCTAGACAGTACAAGGATGATGAACTTTTGCCTAGAGAGTACAAGGATGATGAACATGTGCCTAGACAGTACAAGGATGATGAACTTTTGCCTAGACAGTACAAGGATGATGAACGTGAGCCTAGAGAGTACAAGGATGATGAACTTGTGCCTAGACAGTACAAGGATGATGAACTTGTGCCTAGAGGGTACAAGGATGCTGAACTTGAGCCTAGAGGGTAGAAGGATGATGAACTTGTGCCTAGACAGTATGAGGATGATGAACTTGTGCCTAGAGGGTACACGGATGATGAACTTGTGCCTAGAGGGTACAAAGATTATGAACTTGTGCCTGGAGGGTACATGGATGATGAACTTGTGCCTAGACAGTACAAGGATGATGAACTTGTGCCTAGACAGTACAAGGATGATGAACTTGGGCCTAGAGGGTACAAGGATGATGAACTTGTGCAGAGAGGGTACAAGGATGATGAACTTGAGCCTAGAGGGTACAAGGATGATGAACTTGTGCCTAGAGGGTACAAGGATGATGAACTTGAGCCTAGAGGGTAGAAGAATGATGAACTTGTGCCTAGACATTACAAGGATGATGAACTTGTGCCTAGACAGTACAAGGATGATGAACGTGAGCCTAGAGGGTACAAGGATGACGAACTTGTGCCTAGAGGATACAAGGATGATGAACTTGTCCTTAGAGGGTACAAGGATGATGAACTTGTGCCTAGTTGGTACATGGATGATGAACTTGTGCCTAGAGGGTACATGGATGATGAACTTGTGCCTAGACAGTACAAGGATGATGAACTTGTGCCTAGACAGTACAAGGATGATGAACTTGGGCCTAGCGGGTACAAGGATGATGAACTTGTGCCTAGAGGGTACAAGGATGATGAACTTGAGCCTAGAGAGTACAAGGATGATGAACTTGTGCCTAGAGGGTACAAGGATGATAGACTTGTGCCTAGAGAGTATAGGAATGATGAACGTTTGCCTAGGGTTGCAAGGATGATGAACTTGTGCCTAGACAGTTCAAGGATGATGGACTTGTGCCTAGAAAGTACAAGGATGATGAACGTGAGCCTAGAGGGTACAAGGATGATGAACTTGTGCTTAGACAGTACATGATGATGAACTTGTGCCTAGAGGGTACAAGGATGATGAGCTTGAGCCTAGAGGGTAGAAGGATGATGAACTTGTGCCTAGACAGTACGAGGATGATGAACTTGTGCCTAGAGGGTACATGGACGACGAAATTGTGCCTAGAGGATGCAAGGATGATGAATTTGAGCCTAGAGGGTAGAAGGATGATGAACTTGTGCCTAGAGGGTACATGGATGATGAACTTGTGCCTAGACAGTACAAGGATGATGAACTTGTGCCTAGGCAGTACAAGGATGATGAACTTGGGCCTAGAGGGTACACGGATGATGAACTTGTGCCTAGAGGGTACAAGGATGATGAACTTGAGCCTAGAGGGTACAAGGATGATGAACTTGTGCCTAGAGGGTACAAGGATGATGGACTTGTGCCTAGAGAGTACAAGAATGATGGACGTGTGCCTAGAGGGTACAAGGGTGATGAACTTGAGCCTAGAGAGTACAAGAATGATGAACGTGTGCCTAGGGGGTACAAGGGTGATGAACTTGTGCCTAGAGGGTACAAGGATGATGAACATGAGCCTAGAGGGTACAAGGATGATGAACTTGTGCCTAGAGGGTACAAGGATGATGGACTTGTGCCTAGAGAGTACAAGAATGATGAACGTGTGCCTAGGGGGTACAAGGGTGATGAACTTGTGCCTAGAGGGTACAAGGATGATTAACTTGAGCCTAGAGGGTAGATGAATGATGAACTTGTGCCTGGACATTACAAGGATGATGAAATTGTGCCTAGACAGTACAAGGATGATAAACGTGAGCCTAGAGGGTACAAGGATGACGAACTTGTGCCTAGAGGATACAAGGATGATGAACTTGTGCTTAGAGGGTACAAGGATGATGAACTTGTGCCTAGAGGGTACATGGATGATGAACTTGTGCCTAGACAGTACAAGGATGATGAACTTGTGCCTAGACAGTACAAGGATGATGAAGTTGTGCCTAGAGGGTACAAGGATGATGAACTTGAGCCTAGAGGGTACAAGGATGATGAACGTGTGCCTAGAGGGTACTAGGATGATGGACTTGTACCTGGAGGGTACAAGAATGATGAACGTGTGCCTAGGGGGTACAAGGATGATGCACCTGTGCCTGGAGGGTACAAGGATGATAAACGTGAGCCTAGAGGGTACAAGGATGATGAACTTGTGCCTAGAGGGTACAAGGATGATGAACTTGAGCCTTGAGGGTAGGGGAATGATGAACTTGTGCCTAGACAGTACAAGGATGATGAACTTGTGCCTAGACAGTACAAGGATGATGAACGTGAGCCTAGAGGGTACAAGGATGAAGAACTTGTGCCTAGACAGTACAAGGATATTGAACTTGTGCCTAGACAGTTCAAGGATGTTGAACTTGTGCCTAGACAGGTCAAGGATGATGAACTTGAGCCTAGAGGGTACAAGGATGATGAACTTGTGCCTAGAGGGTACAAGGATGATGGACTTGTGCCTAGAGAGTACAAGAATGATGGATGTGTGCCTAGAGGATACAAGGGTGATGAACTTGAGCCTAGAGAGTACAAGAATGATGAACGTGTGCCTAGGGGGTACAAGGGTGATGAACTTGTGCCTAGAGGGTACAAGGATGATGAACTTGAGCCTAGAGGGTACAAGGATGATGAACTTGTGCCTAGAGGGTACAAGGATGATGGACTTGTGCCTAGAGAGTACAAGAATGATGAACGTGTGCCTAGGGGGTACAAGGGTGATGAACTTGTGCCTAGAGGGTACAAGGATGATTAACTTGAGCCTAGAGGGTAGATGAATGATGAACTTGTGCCTGGACATTACAAGGATGATGAAATTGTGCCTAGACAGTACAAGGATGATAAACGTGAGCCTAGAGGGTACAAGGATGACGAACTTGTGCCTAGAGGATACAAGGATGATGAACTTGTGCTTAGAGGGTACAAGGATGATGAACTTGTGCCTAGAGGGTACATGGATGATGAACTTGTGCCTAGACAGTACAAGGATGATGAACTTGTGCCTAGACAGTACAAGGATGATGAAGTTGTGCCTAGAGGGTACAAGGATGATGAACTTGAGCCTAGAGGGTACAAGGATGATGAACGTGTTCCTAGAGGGTACTAGGATGATGGACTTGTGCCTGGAGGGTACAAGAATGATGAACGTGTGCCTAGGGGGTACAAGGATGATGCACCTGTGCCTGGAGGGTACAAGGATGATAAACGTGAGCCTAGAGGGTACAAGGATGATGAACTTGTGCCTAGAGGGTACAAGGATGATGAACTTGAGCCTTGAGGGTAGGGGAATGATGAACTTGTGCCTAGACAGTACAAGGATGATGAACTTGTGCCTAGACAGTACAAGGATGATGAACGTGATCCTAGAGGGTACAAGGATGAAGAACTTGTGCCTAGACAGTACAAGGATAATGAACTTGTGCCTAGACAGTTCAAGGATGTTGAACTTGTGCCTAGACAGGTCAAGGATGATGAACTTGAGCCTAGAGGGTACAAGGATAATGAACTTGTGCCTAGACAGGTCAAGGATGATGAACTTGTGCCTAGACAGGTCAAGGATGATGAACTTGTGCCTAGACAGTTCAAGGAGGATGAACTTGTGCCTAGACAGTACAAGGATAATGAACTTGGGTCTAGAGGGTAGAAGGATGATGAACTTGTGCCTAGACAGTACAAGGATGATGAACTTGTGTCTAGAGGGTACAAGGATGATGAACTTGTTCCTAGACAGTTCAGGGATGACACAGGGCCTGGGCGGCGCAAGGATGATATGAGCTTTCATGTTTGTAATGTTAAAATAAATTTAAAGAATTTAAACTTCGAGAAAGCTCCAACTGTCCATCAATTGGACCTAGGGACGTAGTTGACAAATAACACTGTAATTATGCAGAAATTACAGTTAATTACATATTCAACAAGTAGTTCCGTGAAGAACTATACAGCCTATTTTCATATATCCTTCTTATGTTAATTGCCTCTATCAACATACACAATTTCAGTTTGATTGCTGTAATAGATTCGCAGATATTGAGAACCGACTAAATATTGCGGATGGTCGCCATGTTGGATTTTAATATATGTAGTTCTTAGAGTTATGTACTGTTACACGACGATTATTGTGTACCTGTAGTAAGCAAGCTTCAATCGCATGATTAGGATACAAGAAGTAAAAACGAGATTTTAAAATTTCGCACAGCTGCCATCTTGTGGTTAAGGAAACAATTGAAAATATTTAGATGCCAGTGGATTAACATTTCTATAAGGATTTACTGTACCAATTGTCACTGCACTCGGATGGTTAAATTGCGAGAAAAGACCATGAAAATCCTATAGGTGAACTTATGTTCATAGCCCCTATGAACATCAAAAAATTCCGTTTGATTGGTCTAATAGATTCGTAGATATTGAGATCCATCTAAATATTTCGGATGGTCGCTATTTTGGATTTTTATATGTATAGGCCATAGAGTCATGTACCATTAAAGGAAAATTATTGCGTAGGTTCATTATTCAAACTTTCACGTCGATCGCATGTTTACGACACAAGAAATAAAAACTTAATTTTAGAATTCGCACAGCCGCCATATTGAGGTTATGTAAACAATTGAACTAAATAAGATACCATTGCATTAGAATGTGTATTAACATTTCCCGTACTTAGTTTCATTGTGTTCGGATCATTAAATCGCGAGAAACGTCTATTTAAAATTTTCAATTTCGCTTGGCCACCATGTTCGTTTTGTAGTTAACCGGTTTTTGAAATTCTCATAGATGAACTTTCAGTGTGTGTGTGTGTGTGTGTGTGTGTGTTAGTGTTAGGTAGTCAGCCCGAAGGCTGGTTGGATCCTCAAAAAGCACCGCCTTTAGCTTATGTGGGTAGATACCCAAAAAATCCCAAGGCAGTGCTATATTGAGGCGTACTAGGCAAGAAGAGGAGTGCGGTAGTTTGCCATTGCTTTCCTCACTGAGTCAGTATAGCAGTACTAACCCTATGAGTAGAACCTTTCATAGCATCCACAGGCACTGAATGTGCCCTGAATGTCATTACTAAGCACCACCCATACCTCAGTAGCTTCCATATAATCACAGCCATGAGTGAGACTGAGACATCGGTGCAAAGCCACATTTTACTCTAGCCTGTGCCAAGAGACAAATGCAAATATACTGCATTCATCAAGAGATGGCAAACAGCCAGTAGTGCACTTTATCTCCGTACAAAATTTCATGGTGATACCGGTAATAGTTTCAGAGATATAGAATGCCGGTGAAATATTTCGCACAGCCACCATCTTGAGGTTATGTAAACAATTGAATGAAGTTAGATGCCGGTGCATTACAATGTGTATAAACATATACTGTACCAAGTTTTATTGCGTTTGGTTGGTTAAATCGCGAGAAACGTCTATTTAAATGTCGCTTGGCCGCCATGTTAGTTTTGTAGTTACTTAGTTTTCAAAAGTCACATAGGTGAACTTCCAGTAGTTCCCATTATAACCGTAAAATATTCCAGGGTGATATCGGTAATAGTTTCGGAGATATTGAATGCTGGTGAAATATTTCGCACAGCCGCCATGTTGGATTGGTGAGACGTAAGAAAGTTTCAAGGACACGGTCGGGGTCGTTCGGAATAGTGCTGTGAACTTACCGAGTTTCATTGAAATCTCTCCAGCCATTTAGAAGTTATTAGGGGGGACACACACCATCACACGCACACACAGACACATGGACAAAAGGTGATCTCATAGGCCATTTTTTATTTTCATAAATGAAAATAGGCTTAAAATGGGGAGGACATATCTTGGATAGAACGTCAGGTTAGCCAAAAAATACACAGCAATAATTATTTAATATACTTAATTTAAATCTGTTAGTAGAGGGTGAAAAGGGGAGGAAAGTAAATTAGGGTTTTTTCACTGTCTGTTTGTGTATGGGTACCCAACACTGGAACTGATTGTACGGCAAACCAGATATTTTTTTGGCCCGATGCACTTTTCAGTTTTGATGTTGTGGATAGAGTTTCTCTTTAAAAATATCACTGATTAACATGGTGAATGTTCAATCTTGAATGTTTATGTTGCTTGAGGTTGGGTGTCTCGTGATGTGAGCAGAGTTGACCCATTAGACAGTTAGATACGAAGTTACAAAATTTGCACGATGTGTCAAGTTATTGACTTTGACTGAGTATAGATGAAAAAAGAGATAATCCTCCGTTGCCCCTAGCTAATTGATGTACTTTTACATTTAGCATAGAATCCCTCAGTGGTGAAATCGATGTTTAACATCAAGAATATGATATCTTGCCGGCTAGATCTAAATATAGCAGATTATATTATTTACAAGTAATAAAAGAGCTTCACAACTAGGTTAAAATAGTGTGTAACTTATCCTTGCATGTCTGTTTGCTGACTGGCGTTGCTGATAGAACAATTATCACTACATGTCTTTCACAAAATGTCGGACGAGTGACGGCAGTCCCTTGTAGATAGACCGAGCGAGTCTGCTGGCTGCCCTTCGAAGAGCGACAAGTGAGAAGGGTCCCGACTAGCGAGGCGATCGAGGGGGAGAAGGGAAGAGGAGAGGAGGACATAAGGTTTGTGGAGGAACGGGAGCTTTCTGCCGGAACTTCTACCGAAACTAACTTGTGATTGTTTGTATTCAGATTCTGAAACAAAAGAATAAATGTGTGTATCCATTAGCTCTTCCCGCACTACTCCTGTATTCAAGATATTGGTGCCGAGAAACTCTGGAACTTCAAGACTAATTAGACTAGTGACGAGAAACATGAGTTAAGATCATTCAAACTACAGTTTGGAGATCCAAGTGATAAGACTTCTGGAATCTGGAACAAGCCACGCTGGACTCTCCATCATTTCACAACAGATAAATAGTTCCGAGATGATTTAATTAATTACTTATGGAGAATTTAAAATAGCATTAGACTAGCAATAAATTATCACGTTTTGGTTGCGGAAGTTAGTTGATATATTTCTTTCTATAACCTTTCTGCGATATAGCCAAAGAGGTTATATGCGAGATTCTAAGGGGATTCCAACGCGCTCATCGTGACTACTAGCGATATCTTCTGACCTAAACCTCAACTTCCTTATTTCATATAAAGACGAGGTGAGCTACGGGAATTTCACGGCCAAATTGACATTTCAGAACTGTCATATTCTCGTGCAAACTAAATCAGCTATCGACTATTACTGAATAAACGCCATTTTGCACGTCACGTTTGCCGAGAGACTACACGAAGTCATTGAATATTCACGGATCATATCACGTTTCGAACTTGTACTTAGAGACATCACTTACTATATCAATATGAGTGAAACCCAACTGGCAACGTTATCCAATTTGAAGAAGAAACGAAAGAGAGAGAGAGGACTAATGTTACTCGATTTTCTTCAGAAACAAATAGTTTCACAGAAGAATCTTCCGTGGAAGATTACGAATATTCTACAAATCGTCTTAAGGAAACTCTGAATCGTCTAAAGTCTCTAGATGTCGCTATCCATAACCTTGTATCCGAGACGGATTACGACGAGGACCTGGTGACCTGTGAAGAATATATTGACAAGGTTAACCGAGAATTCATAAGGCTACGCGGGAATTTGAAAAGAGGCTTGCTGCCAACACACAAGCATGACTAATGTGCCGAATCTCTCAGCACAAATAGCCCACACTCCTCTTCATTCCGTCAAACTACCTTCCATCAAATTTGAGCTGTTTTCGGGGGTTGTTGAGTGCTGGTCCTAGTTTTGGGAGCAGTTCGAAATGACAATTGATCAGGACACTACCCTTTCTACTGGGAACTAGCACGTTTCCCTAGGGGATACCTAGAAGGCGGACGTAAGCGATTCGTCGATGGAATACCCGTGAATGGTAATACCTACGAACAGACTAAGCTAATTCTTCAATCAAAGTATGGGAACAAAAACCGGATCATTCAGGCCCATTTGGACTACTTAGAGGACCTTATGCAAACTCTCCATGATAGCCCTGAGTCACTGAACAAAATATATGATGAATGACACCGGCGGATCCAGCCATTGATATAGTTAGGTGAAAACATAAACAACTATGCTTGGGTACTCACTTCAAGAATTCTTCAAGCCTTCCCCGGTGATGTCCGTCGACGCTGGGTTATCCAATCCAGAAGGACGAACACACCTGAGAGCGATCTCTCCGCACTCATGGTATTCTTCAATGAAGAAGTAGAAGGAGCTCTAACGGCGCAGAAGATCCGCGGTGCAACAATAGCCAGCTCCGACTTTACTCCTACCGCTGCAACGCTTCATGTCCATTCAAACTGCAGGAAGCCTACGCGAGAGAATAGACGTACAGGATCATTTTGAGTCTTCTGCGAGGGTCAAGGCCATTGGGCTCAGTACTGCAGAACTCTACCAGAGGTAAGTAGCTGTATTGGCAAACTGAAGGCTGCAGACCACTGTTTCCTTTGCCTCAATCGTGGCCACAGCTCCAATGCATGCAGTCACAAACGAAAAGTACAATGTTGTACCTGTAAAGGAAACCATCACAAATCAATTTGCCACACCATTTGCAATTCGCCACTACCAAACCCACGCACCACTGCAACATCAGTCGGTAAGATAGACGTATCATCCCCAGATTTCATATATTTGCAGACAGCGCGGGTGTGGATTACTAGACCTACTGGGATTAGCAAACTTACCAGATGTGTCCTAGACGGAGGTAGCCAGTCCTCCTTTGAGACTAGGTCCCTAATATTTGAACTACGCTTGAAGATAATCGACAGTAGGTAAGTTCCTTTGAAACCACATATTCTTCCTCTGGCCAACGCAGATTGATTCAGCTAAACATGAAGGGGGTTTTGGACCAATACCATTATACCTATCACTGCACTCCAATGTAATCACTCGTTTTCCCCGCATCCGACTGTTCCTCATGATAGTTTCATGCTAGGGAAAGTGCGCAAACTACTACTGGCCGATCCCAAGGACAGGTGCGCTGATCTCCCTATCGAACTCCTGATTGTTGCTAATCAATACTGGCGGATTATCAAAGACTCTTCACCCATACGACATTCTTAATCAGTAGTACTACTGCCATCATATCTGGGATGGATTATTAGTGGAACCCGCTCAGGAATAAAGGCAAATTCCATGAGTGTCAACTACATCAATCTTGATCAGACTGTCACCCATTTAGACAATGACTTTCGCCACTTCTGGGACTTAGAATCAATAGGAATCTCCGCTCAACAATCATGAACCATGACTGAAAAGGATTCTTCACCACTTTCTGAATTTTAGACTTCATATGAACTTGAAGATGGACGAAGAGTGGTATCTCTTCCCAGAAAGGAGCACGTCACTCTTTCTAGCAACTATGAAAATTCTAGACTTATTTCGTGTACTTGAAAAGGACGAATCGCTGTGTGACGATTGCCACGAGCAAATACTGAACTACATACGACAGAAACAAGGAGAAATAGCTCCGCCTACTGACGGAGCAGAAGATACTTTCTACTTGCCCCACTACTTAATCGGGAAAGAGAAACGGGAAACTCGAAATGGCGTGTCGTTGTTGATGGAGGAGCCCACGAGAAGGGAGCATATTCTCTTGACGACACTCTAGAAGTAGGTCTCAATCTCCTTCCAGATATTCTTTCTATGTTGCTAAAATTCCGACAGCAGCCCTGGGCCATCGTAGGAGATATAAGTCAAGCATTTCTACAACTGCTTCTCCATACAAAGGACAGAAACCTAACGCGTTTAGTGTTGTTTCACTACATCCAGAGCTCCGATGGGATCTACAGTATAACGAAGGTTATGGTAGCATACTGTTTCCCGAGATTCTTCTTCTTCTTCTTCTTTTATTCATGGGGCCTCTCGTTTCCAAGTTCTTGTTTATCGTCGACCTCCAAGATCTTTTGCTACCATGTGTTTCCTTCATTCCCACCTGGATATCTCTGCTCCCTTCACAAAGCTGCAGATCAATCTTATTGGGTCCTCTAGGATTTTCTCTCTTTCTTCACCCGGCAGCCCCAGTGTGGAGATTCTAGTTCTTCCCAGGGCCTCACATTCAAAAAGTATGTGTTCAGCTGATTCTTCTGCTTCATTGCATTTCCTACATATATTGTCTCTTATTACTCCAATTCTATGTAGGTGTTTTTTAAGATGGCAGTGTCCTGTCAATAGTCCCACTACCCATCTTATATTTCCTCTGCTAAGTTGTAGAAGTTGTTTAGTGTGCTTCTTGTTTGGTACTTTTATCAGTTCCTTTGCAAGTCTGCAACCTGGAGTCTTTTTCCAGTTTTCTATTTGCTTCTTTTGTACCCATTTACCTATTAAATGTCGGGCTTGCCTGTAAGAGATCCCACATACAGGTTCTGGGCCTACAAAATGTATCTCTGCTCCTTTTCTGGCCAGTTCATCTGCCCTTTCATTACCTTCTATACCTGCATGCCCTGGTACCCATATTATTTTAACGGTGTTGTATTCTGAGAGCTTCAGGAGAACTGAGTGGCAGTACCATACTATTTTGGATGTTATCCGGACAGCCTCTAGTGCCTTAATGGCTGCTTGGCTATCCGTAAAAATGAAAATGTTCTTATCTTTATATTTCATTTTCAGGTTTTCTTCAAGACACGTGGTGATAGCTAACACCTCCGCTTGAAAGACAGTAGTGTGTCTGCCCAGGCTCATTTGAATTGATCTCTCAGGTCTTTCCCCGTTGATCCCTCTTCCTGTACCACTTACAGTTTTTGAGCCAACAGTCCACCAAACTATATCCTCTCTATCGGTCTTCCACTTGTTGATATCCCAGTCTTCCTTTTTTATTATTTGGGTCTCAAATGGTTTCTCAAAGTTATACTTTGGTATCATGTAATCAGAAGGCATGTGTAGTACTTCCCCTGTTATAACTCTGTTAATTTTACAGTGTCCTAGATTGGGCCTTTGTGCTTTCCAGCATTCTGTTTGTTCCAATCTATATGAACTCATTCTAGCCTGTCCCTCTATGAAGTTGCTTAGAGATGGGAGATCCAGTAATGTATTCAAGGCTTCTGTCGGCGCAGTTTTCATAGCTCCAGTTATAGCAACACATTCCATTCTCTGCAGACTATTTAATCTGCTGCCGACATTTCCTTGTTTTGCTTTCTCCAACCAAATGATTGAAGCATAGGTTATCAGTGGTCTAATGATCATTGTGTATATCCACATTACCACCGACGGATTTAGACCCCATGTTGTCCCAACAGCTCTCTTAAACGCATAGAGTAAGTTCTTGGCCCGGGTTATGTTCCTTTCTATATGCGGATTCCATATTAGCTTTTTATCTAGCACTACACCAAGATATAGTACCTGTTCTTCCATATAGATTTCTTACCCAAAGAGCTTCAGTGTTCTCTTTCCCTCTAATTTTCTTTCTTGTAAAAGGGACCAGATTTATCTTATTCGGGTTAACGGAAAGTTGTTCTTCCCGACACCAGTTCTCTACAAGGTTAAGTGAGGTCCTGTATGACACTCATCACCTTACCTCGTACTACAATCACTAGGTCGTCTGCATATCCTTGTGTATACATACCCTGTTCGTTGAGCCTGGCTATGATTTTGTCCACTACAAGGTTCCACAGCAGAGGAGATAACACTCCTCCCTGAGCACAGCCTCGAGTGGCCCTAACCGTTAGCGTCTCGTCAAACAGGGTTGCTTTTATC